>CM077189.1:14824265-16024265 GCA_039654105.1 Coreius guichenoti
GCACATTTATTTATTTATATTATATATTTATGTAGAATTTTGTGGATTTATTTATGTATTTGCATATTTATTTATTTATTTATTGTTTTTGCAGGTTTCGTCCTCCATAAATTCTATGTCATTACATGTATCATAAATATTAAAAATCATTAAAATTATTAACAGTCCCTCAGACCATCGGATGTGTGTCAAAACCTAGTGAGCTGCCTACCTAGACAGCATTTTGAGCGTCGAACAGCGCCTCACGATGCTTTGAGCCGCAGCCTTCGTTGCATCTGCCAATCAGTCCTCACAGAACTAACTGAAGAAAAAAAAACACTACTGTCTGTATTGATTTAGTGCGTATCTGAGGAAATTCACATTATCTTCGCGTGTTTTGGCAGAAGTAAAGTGTATGGCCAAAGGTTATCAGATTAGATTTTAAATTAGATATCGATTGTGTGAACAACTGAACTCTGAGGTAAAATGTTTTATTATCCAAACGTGCTTCAGCGTCACACTGGCTGCTTCTCTACTATCTGGTATGTACTTCATTATAAACACGATTACGAATTTAATAAATAATAATAACAAGAACAAGAACAATATTCATTTATTGGCCGTTTGTTTGAAAAGGTACCACGCTGAGGTAGCTTTTAGAAACTTTTTAGAAGTTTTTTTAGAAACTCGCTAACTTCACAAAATATGCAGTCAAACTTAATTATACAATATGTTATAAGTTAAAATAAACATAAAATATGTACAGTTGAACCTACATTTAGACAGAGACATTATAATTTGAGTCAACAGAACGTTAAAGAACAGCGGAATATGTCAAAACACTGAATGAAGTTTTGTTTGTTTAAATGTGGTTGTTTGTTTGTTTGTTTGTTTTCAGGCTGGCAGCCACTAAAGGCATCAGGATTTCCAGAAGAGAGTACCTCAAGGTCAACGTCATGCGCACTTGGTTAGAGAAATCTTTGTTTCTCCTTCAAAATATCACCATATTAATGTGGCTGATAATGTATGATCCTCTTTCTTTCAGGTTATTTTGTCATAGTTTTAAAATGTTAATCAGTAAATTGTGTTTGTGTATATGTTATAGTGAGGACATTGTGGATTACGTGATGGTCCAGGTTCCTCCAGTCCATCCCAGTCTTCCCCGGCCCCGTTTCTCTCTTTACCTGTCCTCTCAGCTTCAGTATGGCGTAGTCATCGTCTACCATCGCCAGTGTGCTCTTCTGCTGGGTGAGATAGCCGTCATGACTGTAGAAGCATTGACTACTACTGTAGATTGTACTGTTTTGCTTAACATTTATTCTACAACACACCATTTAAAAACTGCAATCCTACCAAAACTGATCAAAGCAACATATACTAACAGTATACTTTCCTTTGTGAAATAGAAGTAGACGTTAACATACGTTTAAAAGAATATACTTAAAGGATTAGTTGACTTTAAAATGAAAATTATCCCATGATTTACTCACCCTCAAGCCATCCTAGATGTATATGACTTTCTTCTTTCTGATGAACACAATCGGAGTTATATTAATAAATATCCTGACGCTTCCAAGCTTTATAATGGCAGTGAACGGGGCCCACAAGTTTGAAGCGCAAAAAAGCGCATCCATCCATAATAAACTTACTCCACACAGCTCCAGGGGGTTAATAAAGGCCTTCTGAAGTGAATCGATGGGTTTTTGTAAGAAAAATATCCATATTTAACACTTTATAAAGTAAAATGTCTAGCTTCCGGCGGAAAGCTGTTTCATTTTTTAAAATTATATTTTAAGATTTGAAGTACGCTACATTTTCACAGAGGGTGTGCAATACAGGACCAACAAAACAATGCAAAACATACAGTGGGGAGAACAAGTATTTGATACACTGCCAATTTTGCAGGTTTGCCCACTTACAAAGCATGTAGAAGTCTGTAATTTTTATCATAGGTATTCTTCAACTGTGAGTGACAGAATCTAAAACAAAAATCCAGAAAATCACATTGTATGATTTTTAAGTAATTAATTTGCATTTTATTGCATGACATAAGTATTTGATACATCAGAAAAGCAGAACTTAATATTTAGTACAGAACCTTTGTTTGCAATTACAGAGATCATACATTTCCTGTAGTTCTTGACCAGGTTTGCACACACTGCAGCAGGGATTTTGGCCCACTCCTCCATACAGACCTTCTCCAGATCCTTCAGGTTTCGGGGCTGTCGCTGGGCAATACGGACTTTCAGCTCCCTCCAAAGATTTTCTATTAGGTTCAGGTCTGGAGACTGGCTAGGCCACTCCAGGACCTTGAGATGTTTCTTATGGAGCCATTCCTTAGTTGCCCTGGCTGTGTGTTTCGGGTCATTGTCATGCTGGAAGACCCAGCCACGACCCATCTTCAATGCTCTTACTGAGGGAAGGAGGTTGTTGGCCAAGATCTTGTGATACATGGCCCCATCCATCCTCCCCTCAATACGGTGCAGTCGTCCTGTCCCCTTTGCAGAAAAGCATCCCCAAAGAATGATGTTTCCACCTCCATGCTTCACGGTTGGGATGGTGTTCTTGGGGTTGTACTCATCCTTCTTCTTCCTCCAAACACGGCGAGTGGAGTTTAGACCAAAAAGCTCTATTTTTGTCTCATCAGACCACATGACCTTCTCCCATTCCTCCTCTGGATCATCCAGATGGCCATTGGCAAACTTCAGACGGGCCTGGACATGCGCTGGCTTGAGCAGGGGGACCTTGCGTGCGCTGCAGGATTTTAATCCATGACGGCGTAGTGTGTTACTAATGGTTTTCTTTGAGACTGTGGTCCCAGCTCTCTTCAGGTCATTGACCAGGTCCTGCCGTGTAGTCCTGGGCTGATCCCTCACCTTCCTCATGATCACTGATGCCCCACGAGGTGAGATCTTGCATGGTGCCCCAGACCGAGGGAGATTGACCGTCATCTTGAACTTCTTCCATTTTCTAATAATTGCGCCAACAGTTGTTGCCTTCTCACCAAGCTGCTTGCCTATTGTCCTGTAGCCCATCCCAGCCTTGTGCAGGTCTACAATTCTATCCCTGATGTCCTTACACAGCTCTCTGGTCTTGGCCATTGTTGAGAGGTTGGAGTCTGTTTGATTGAGTGTGTGGACAGGTGTCTTTTATACAGGTAACGAGTTCAAACAGGTGCAGTTAATACAGGTAATGAGTGGAGAACAGGAGGGCTTCTTAAAGAAAAACTAACAGGTCTGTGACAGCCGGAATTCTTACTGGTTGGTAGGTGATCAAATACTTATGTCATGCAATAAAATGCAAATTAATTATTTAAAAATCATACAATGTGATTTTCTGGATTTTTGTTTTAGATTCCGTCTCTCACAGTTGAAGAGTACCTATGATAAAAATTACAGACCTCTACATGCTTTGTAAGTAGGAAAACCTGCAAAATTGGCAGTGTATCAAATACTTGTTCTGTCTGTCTTCACATGACCATATGAGGGAAGCCCATATGGTCAAATAGCACACAACATTATCTTGTATTGATCAGCTGCTTATCTCAGAGAAACCTGTTATTTCTCAGCAGAATATAGATTTGACTGCTTCAGTTATTAAAATTTAAAACAGCTGCCAACACTCTTTGCATTTAGGAACAGATTAATGCTGTTGTGAGGTCTTCTGTCTGTAGTCTAACTATAAAACATATTGTCATTTATTGAGTGCATTTAGAGATTAGCATGGAACCGATAAGCAAGGGGACGATTCAAGTAAGCTGAGATTGAAAGCATTCATCAAAATGACACAGAGATTTCAGAGAATAGCAGACGTACATATGTAAAAATGTGCAAACAGACGTACTCGCTTATATGGAAGTGTCTCAAGGTGGACAACCTGAACAAACAGCTTCATCTATGGAGGTATTTAATTTATGAGCAGGAGAAAATTAAACAGAATCCACCGTTCCACTATGTAGACAAACTTCAGCTTCCTTACCAGTCAAACCCAAGTCATTTATAAAAACTAAGCTGCAAAAACAGGCAAGAAATCATCAGGGTTGTGATATCAAAACAAGCACATTTACAAATCAACGCCTATTTAATATTCAGTTAAGTGTCCCACCCTTATAAATGATAAATATGCCAGTACACAGAGGTTACCTAATCATTACAGAGGACATCTAGATACAGTTTAAAAGTCTTAAAGGTACAGTAGCAAAAACAATTTATTTGTATTTATTGTTAATTTATAGTAGTTTTTTTATTATTATTATTATTTTTTTTTTATTCAAGGATCAGAGAGGGTGTAAATGGTCATTTAAAATGAAATAACAACTAAATTAAAAACTAAATTAAACTAAATTACGTTATACACTATATTGCCAAAAGTTTTGGGATGCCTGCCTTTACATGCAAATGAACTTTAATGACATCCCATTCTTAATCCGTAGGGTTTAATATGGAGTTGGCCCACCCTTTGCAGCTCTAACAGCTTCACTCTTCTGGGAAGGCTTTCCACAAGGTTTAGGAGTATGTTTATGGGAATTTTTGACCATTCTGCTAGATGCGCATTTGTGAGGTCAGGCACTGATGTTGGACGAGAAGGCCTGGCTTCGCAGTCTCCGCTCTAATTCATCCCAAAGGTGTTCTATCAGGTTGAGGTCAGGACTCTGTGCAGGCCAGTCAAGTTCCTCCACACCAAACTCGCTCATCCATGTCTTTATGGACCTTGCTTTGTGCACTGGTGCGCAGTCATGTTGGAACAGGAAGGGGCCATCCCCAAACTGTTCCCACAAAGTTGGGAGCATGAAATTGTCCAAAATATCTTGGTATGCTGAAGCATTAAGAGTTCCTTTCACTGGAACTAAGGGGCCAAGCCTAACCCCTATAAAAAACCCCACACCATAATCCCCCCTCCACCAAACTTCACACTTGGCACAATGCAGTCAGGCAAGTACTGTTCTTCTGGCAACCACCAAACCCAGACTTGTCCATCGGATTGCCAGACAGAGAAGCGTGATTCGTCACTCCAGAGAACACGTCTCCACTGCTCTAGAGTCCAGTGGCGGCGTGCTTTACACCACTGCATCCGACACTTTGCATTGCACTTGGTGATGTAATGCTTGGATGCAGCTGCTCGGCCATGGAAACCCATTCCATGAAGCTCTCTACGCACTGTTCTTGAGCTAATCTGAAGGCCACTCAAAATTTGGAGGTCTGAAGCTATTGACTCTGCAGAAAGTTGGCGACTTCTGTGCACTGTGCGCCTCAGCATCCGCTGACCCCGCTCTGTGATTTTCCGTGGCCTACCACTTCATGGCTGAGTTGCTGTTATTCCGAATTGCTTCCACTAACATTATAATACCACTAACAGTTGACTGTGGAATATTTAGTAGTGAGAACATTTCATGAATGGACTTATTGCACAGGTGGCAACCTATCACGGTACCACGCTTGAATTCACTGAGCTCCTGAGAGCGACCCATTCTTTCACAAATGTTTGTAGGAGCAGTCTGCATGCCTAGGTGCTTGATTTTATACACCTGTGGCCATGGAAGTGATTGGAACACCTGAATTCAATGATTTAGAGGGGTGTCCCAATACTTTTGGCAATATAGTGTAGCTAGACATTTAAATTAAAACATTAAATGCCACAAAAGTGGAGAATATAGTGAATGCATTTTCCTTTTCCAACAAATGAATGCAGGCATAGTATTCCATTACATTGTCCACAAATGTGTTTTTATTATATTGAAATTGAGTAAATTGTTTTCTGTTTGATTTCCCCACAGAGGAGGTCCAGCAGACCATCGAGCGCTTGCTTCGCTCAAAGAGACACTTGAACATTGACATGCCGGACACTGATAGGTCAGATTCAGGGTTGTCACTGTCATGTTGTGTCACTAATGTAATTCATTCTGACACAGACGTTCATATTGTCCTTTATACACCCGTGACAGCTGTTTATATCACTACTGTTGCTGTTCTGGGATTGTGTTTCCTTCTAGGCTGGTGCTGAATGTCCCTGACTCTCTGTTCCAGCTAGAGGAGGCAGGATGGGCACTGGAACCATTTTTTGGAGTGATGGGGGTTGATTGTGAGCTGCCTAGTCCTTACTTGCCATCTCAGGTGATGAACTGAAGCATATACACATACGGTTTGCATGAATTATCCATTGGAGCCATAGAGACCAGAATATCATAGAGACTTGCATCCACTAGCAACATTCAAAAAAACCTCCCTTCCAACCTCAATACCATTGATCTAATACTTTAGATCATAAAAGTGAATTTAACACAAACACATCACTCATCTTGACCTTTTCTAAGCAGTTCAGCCATGAATTTATTGTTTATTGTCACAGCAATTTATGGAGGCCTCACCTTCTCTGGTGGTCAGAAAGGAAATGACATTACCTAAAGGTGAGATTTTGAAATATCGCAAGAACTGATGTGGGTCAAAGAGTTGATCTTTATGGTTTTCACCTAATCTGTCCCTCTCTTTCCTTTTTAAGACCTCAATGCTTCTCCTGAATCAATCACCATCAAAGATGCAGAGCCGGTGCCTGTGCTCGCAGCGGAGGTGATTTTCACTCTACATGCAACTCACTCCTCCATACTGGCAATGGAAAACACACAGAGATCTATATTTGAGTCTGTGTCCGCAGCCTTTGCTCACACCAAACGTATGACGGCACTTTTGAACCATTTGCCCCCACAAAATTCATACAGCTCTTTGTGAAGTTTTAGATGAAAACAGATCATCTACCCACATGAAGCTTAGTCACAAACAACACCAGATGATATTATTCATTCTTTTTTATCTGTGTTTATTAAACCACACACTTCATATGCTGTATACCAATCTCATGTTTCTGATCATATTCCAGTTTGGTGGGGCAGAGTTACCTGAAGCCACGGCTCATGAGATTGACATGCTCATGGAACAGCAAGATCAGTTCCATCTTGGTGGTGAGATCGATAGATAAATGGATGGACTGATAGATTGACACATATAAATATTGACCACGTTGATCTCTTTTTTTATATATATATATATATATAGATCTCTATACACATATGTATATCTGTAAAATATATATATAAATACATATATATATTACAGATGTACTATATCAAATATATCTGAAGATATATTACCAATATACATTGCAACATACTTACATAGTTTTATTTATTTCTTATATATTTTTTATCTAAATAAATGTACAGTATATCGATCAAAATATAGTTTTTTTTCTAATATTTTAGGTTTCTTAACCCAAAATATAGTATTTTCTTGCCCCTTGGCATACATTTTGTAATATATTATGGCATTTGGAGTTTTAAATGAAATATATTTTGAATTTAAAATATATATTTATTTAAGCATTGGTGTTTACAACATATATTTAGCATATACACTATCATTCAAAAGTTTGGGGTCCGTAAGATTTTGTTTTTGAAAGATGTCTCTTATGCTCACCAAGGATGCATTTATTTGATCAAAAATACAGTAAAACAATAATATTGTGAAATATTATAACATTTTAAAATAACTGTTTTCCATTTTAATATATTTTTTATTTATTCCTGTGATGGCAAAGCTGGATTTTCAGCAGCCATTATTCCAGTTGTGCTGCTTAGTGTTTCCTCTAGGATTTTTTCCAGCTGTGGTGGCAGGCCTATTTCCACAGGGGGAGGGGGAGTCGCCCATGGGTGATGTCCCATAGACCACGCCCCCTCCCCCTGGTGGTTAAACCTCCCCACCGAAGAATCATGCGCACTCACACACAGGCCACTTTCTGAGGAATTAAAAAATTAAAACAACCAACCATCTCTGTCAAAAATTTCTGAAGATATTTATTTGCAAAGATTTTAACTGCCACAGTAAGAGATGGCTATATTCATAATCCATGGCAAAAATACTATTAAAATTTAGGTTAGTGGATCATTCAGCAGCAAAAGATATTCTAGCAAAATCATGAGTGCACAATAATTTTATAAAATCTAAACATTTAAAAAAAAAACATTTAGTGGTGAACAAATAAAAGGTAAAATTTTCCACATTGTTCTTTGTATTATAAAATACATTAATGAAAAACAAGTAAATATATTTATATATATTATAAAATGAAAAGACATTTATTTTAAATGTATAGCACAGCTTTTTAATGAGGCAACAACATGTGATAGATAGGACAAAACAAGATACGCTGTTAATAATCTTTTATTGCGCAAAAGTATTAAAATATAAAAGGCTCCAATATTGAGCGGCAAAGTGCTTATGATGCATCTTTGTCACAGCGCGCCGCCGCTGCGCTCCGCATTGAAAAGTTCAAAGCACAAAGGGAAGAGATATTGATGCTTAGTGTATGCATTTTTTTGAGCCTTTTCTTTTTAACAGGTAACAGTTTTAAAGTGCAATTACTGTGCGCGTGAAAAACAATCCATAGTGCTCTCTACTTTAGTGTTGTGATCTAACAGACACCCGGGAGAAAGATGACATGATTAAGAAACCGCAATAAACTCCAGCAAGATAAAGTCCTTTTATGCAAAACCATAGACCTTTATTTACAAATAAAGTATAACAATGGGAACACTGGTCTTGAAGTGAGTTTCATCGTGTTACTGTTGTAACTGAACACGACGCGCTGTTTGAATGCTGAATGGAGAATGACTGAGAATGAGTTTCCATTTAACTTTAACTTAACGATTTAAATATTCATTTGTACCTCACATTAAGCTATCGAATGACTTCAGAAGTCTTGGAATATAGTGCACAAAAACGTTATGGTGCTTTACAGTTTTTTTATGCCTTTATGGGGCTTAACAATAACACAGAATAGTACGCACAATATCGGACATCACTAAGAAGCTGCAGCCGTGGCGAGGAGGATTTTTGGTGTGGCGGCCCGCCACGGCCGAATGAATGTAGCGGAAACACTGAATTTACTTTTGATCAATTTAATGCATCCTTGCTGAATAAAAGTAATAATTTCTTTTTAAAAAAATCCTAACCCCAAACTTTTGAATGGTAGTGTATTAGAAATATATTGGTTCTGCAGATTTCCCCCAAAACTCAACACAGATAAGATACTGTCTAGGCCCATTCGTAACCTGATTACTTAGTTGACTGTAATTGTCAGCCACAAACACGTTTTTATAAACATATGAGTCTAAAAGTCAGATGTTTTCCTCTATGCTCCCTCAGATGAGGAAGATAAGGAGAGAGAGAGGGCGACAGAAGGGGAGAAATCAGGATATATGGATCCTGCTATGGTCTCTATAGAACAGTGAGTAACATAAAGATGAAATGAGGGACATAAAGATGAAAAGGTTAAGAAGGAAATGTTGATTCAAATTTGGTTAGTCACACTGAACCCAATTCTGATTTGTTTGTCAAATCCAATCTTTTAGGACTGACTGTCTGCACTGAAATTTAGCAAGACCTGCTTGTTCAGACAATGTAGTCAATATCTGGTATTTCTATGTGATGGTAATGACTTAAGCTTCAGCACAATGCCAAGAGTTTCTACAACAACTGAGAGTGTCGTGGAAATTTTGCATGTCTATCATGACATTTCGATGAAGTTATGAACTCAAGAGGTGCAACATAAGCTTAGAGGCTTTACTGTAGTTTACAGATGAATGCATAAGTTGTGTCTGAAACCATGCACTCATTCACTATATAGTGGATGCCACATAGTTCATTATATAAGAAAAGAGTGAGCAAGCATGAGTGAATTTGGACATTACTGAATATTTTGTATGACACGTTGCGCCAGGGGTGGATTAACGCATAGGCTAACCTAGGCTGCAGCCTAGGAGCCTCTGTTCAGCAGTTTTGACAAATATTTTCTTATTAATCTATTTCTACAGTACTAGTAATTACTAGTGTTACTGGGCGGAGGTTTTAAAATAACAGGCAATTGATGAGTGCATAGTGCGCATGTTGTGTCTAAAAACGCATGGAAAACGCTGCCCACGCCGCTTTGTCCTTCTTTTCAAAGCGCTCGGGAGCTCTCCATAACGACGGATGACGACTACGCGGTTTCGTAAATAGATTTACAGCACCGAAAAGCGGAACGGTTGTTTTCTAAACTGCCGCTTGTCAAGAACATGACTATTTGAAGTGCCCCTATTATGCTATTTTAAAGTTTCCTAATTTAGTTTTGAAGGTCTCCAACAACAGGTTTACATACATCAGAGGTCAAAAAACTGTTTAATTTTCTCATAATACACAATGCACATCACCAAAGTGTTCAATGATTCTCAAACGACTCGGTGGATGAATCAGTCTCTCTAAATCCCTCCTTTCCACGAGCCTACTCTGGTCTGATTGGTCAGATGACCCAGTCTGTTGTGATTGGTCTACCGCGTACAGCGCGTATTTCAGAAACAGACGCCCATTACCATAACTGAACTCCAGCTCCGTTCAGGAGGCTTCCTGTTCCTAAAGCTCAGCGATTGTACACAGTTTAAAGACAGTAACGAAGACGTCGGTTTTACATAAATCCCAGCGCGAGTCCGAATCGATGATGAAACATGGGAAAAACTAGTTATTCAACCCGAACCTTGAGCAGGACGTTTCTCAGTGATGCTACTCAGTTTGAGGTACATTATGAGATGTTTCAACTGTAATTCCTCACTATCAGCATTAACATGTGCGTCCATCGTGTGTGTGTGTGGGTGTGTGTGTTTCTAATTTATTGCGGTGCACATGCAGAACTATCAATAACAGCGCATACGTTAGCTACTAACGTGAATGACTGATGTAACATTAATTTGCAAAAAAATCTTGCTCCATCCTTTATCTTTACTCAAAGTAGTAAGAATTACAGACAATCTGCGTTAATGGACACAGTTTTAGGTAATACTGCAGCTATTTATAATACTATTTCAGTAAGACAGTAATAACGTGAGTTAGCCGGTTAGCCAGATACTTACACAATATGAAATATTGTGTATTGTAGAGTACAGCGTCTTCTCGACATGATGCTATCCAGTATCCGCTGCAGTGTTTGAGGTGGTTCAAGTTTTCCCTGGTGCAATAAGTGGACGGCCAATATGCTAATGTTTCGTCTTGACTTCACAACAAAACGGCTTGCGATTCGTTTAAAAAAACGATTCGTTTAATTGACTCAGAGTCGACTCTTACTTTTGAGAGACAATAACTTTATATACGGTGCACTTTCAGATTTAAAACTTTGCAGGATGTTTTCATTCACTTAGAACTACAGTGGGGAGAACAAGTATTTGATACACTGACGATTTTGCAGGTTTGCCCACTTACAAAGCATGTAGAAGTCTGTAATTTTTATCATAGGTACTCTTCAACTGTGAGTGACGGAATCTAAAAACAAAAATCCAGAAAATCACATTGTATGATTTTTAAGTAATTAATTTGCATTTTATTGCATGACATAAGTATTTGATACATCAGAAAAGCAGAACTTAATATTTGGTACAGAAACCTTTGTTTGCCATTACAGAGATCATACGTTTCCTGTAGTTCTTGACCAGGTTTGCACACACTGCAGCAGGGATTTTGGCCCACTCCTCCATACAGACCTTCTCCAGATCCTTCAGGTTTCGGGGCTGTCGCTGGGCAATACGGACTTTCAGCTCCCTCCAAAGATTTTCTATTGGGTTCAGGTCTGGAGACTGGCTAGGCCACTCCAGGACCTTGAGATGCTTCTTACGAAGCCACTCCTTAGTTGCCCTGGCTGTGTGTTTCGGGTCGTTGTCATGCTGGAAGACCCAGCCACGACCCATCTTCAATGCTCTCACTGAGGGAAGGAGGTTGTTGGCCAAGATCTCGCGATACATGGCCCCATCCATCCTCCCCTCAATACGGTGCAGTCACCCTGTCCCCTTTGCAGAAAAGCATCCCCAAAGAATGATGATTCCACCTCCATGCTTCCCGGTTGGGATGGTGTTCTTGGGGTTGTACTCATCCTTCTTCTTCCTCCAAACATGGCGAGTGGAGTTCAGACCAAAAAGCTCTATTTTTGTCTCATCAGACCACATGACCTTCTCCCATTCCTGGATCATCCAGATGGTCATTGGCAAACTTCAGACGGGCCTGGACATGCGCTGGCTTGAGCAGGGGGACCTTGCGTGCACTGCAGGATTTTAATCCATGACGGCGTAGTGTGTTACTAATGGTTTTCTTTGAGACTGTGGTCCCAGCTCTCTTCAGGTCATTGACCAGGTCCTGCCGTGTAGTTCTGGGCTGATCCCTCACCTTCCTCATGATCATTGATGCCCCACGAGGTGAGATCTTGCATGGTGCCCCAGACCGAGGGAGATTGACTGTCATCCTGAACTTCTTCCATTTTCTAATAATTGCGCCAGCAGTTGTTGCCTTCTCACCAAGCTGCTTGCCTATTGTCCTGTAGCCCATCCCAGCCTTGTGCAGGTCTACAATTTTATCCCTGATGTCCTTACACAGCTCTCTGGTCTTGGCCATTGTGGAGAGGTTGGAGTCTGTTTGATTGAGTGTGTGGACAGGTGTCTTTTATACAGGTAACGAGTTCAAACAGGTGCAGTTAATACAGGTAATGAGTGGAGAACAGGAGGGCTTCTTAAAGAAAAACTAACAGGTCTGTGAGAGCCGGAATTCTTACTGGTTGGTAGGTGATCAAATACTTATGTCATGCAATAAAATGCAAATTAATTATTTAAAAATCATACAATGTGATTTTCTGGATTTTTGTTTTAGATTCCGTCTCTCACAGTTGAAGTGTACCTATGATAAAAATTACAGACCTCTACATGCTTTGTAAGTAGGAAAACCTGCAAAATCGGCAGTGTATCAAATACTTGTTCTCCCCACTGTATGTTACACACTACATGAAAGGTAATTTTCAAAAATCCATAATAGGGGCACTTTAAGAACATGACTATGACTATTTAATCTGACTATGCCCAATGCCACTGGATCAGAGCGCTGTCAATCACTGCCTTATTCGATGCCCATTGTTGCCTGTAAATTTGATTGACAATGTTCAACACAATCGGTTCAGAGCCCTGTCAATGCTTTGGCAATGTAAAGACTTTTTACCATGCCAATAAAGCTGCTTGAATCTGAATTGGTCAACCACTGATCGATTTTTTTCAAACAGGAGAGACCAGACTACAGACCAGATATTGGACCAGATATACAGTGTCGATATTCTGATTATTTTCGTGAATGATCAAGCTATTATATGTAGCTAGTATGAGTAACAAAATGCTTTCTATGTGTTCATTGACTGTATTAATAATGCTAAAACTGACACTTCAAATTAACTTAACAAATGAACAAAAAAACAAAAACAATCTCAAGTTTGACAAAAAGTAGTCTCCGATAATGTCTAAATATAGGCTATATCCAAATGCAAAACCTAATACAATTAAATTATTACGTCTGAAAGTAATGTACGCAGCCATGTTTATAGATTTATATAGGGCTATACAGCTATCTAGTGGTTACACTTTTGTATTACAGATGATAAATGTTTCATAATTTTGAGGTAAATATTAGTACTGTAAAATCCCCTTATATAGCCAGTACTTATTTCTGTTATCCTCTATTAAAAAATAGAGATTGAATCACCTCACTCGAATAGCTATTAGCCTATTAGACAAAGCTTTTGGGTTTTTTTCTGTGTATTTCATAAATCTGGCATGTGGGACAAAAAAGGGCGATCAGACAGACTCTTTGGTTTGGTTGAGACCCAACAAAACATCAGTTAAGACAGACAATGACAGTTGTTGGGCCAAATGTCCTTGACCTAGATAAAAGAATAAAGAATCCCTTGACTGCACAGTTTAATGGAGCCCATAATGTTTGCCTGAACTGGCCGCTAGTATCAAATGGGGTTCTCGTCGTTTTGAACCATCACTGAATGCATGTTTGCAGACTGAAGAACAGTGAGTTCATCGTGGATGAGGGAAATGGGCGTCCTACCGAGGTCACCTTAGATAGGGTCGCTCTGGAGATGACCCCTCCCCCCATCACCATGCCACCAACCACGGAGGCCAGTGAGCGAGACGTCGAGATGGAGTGCTCCAGTGAGGTTTGTGTGTGTAGCCATGTCCACATTACCTTGCCCATTATGCTCTAGCATTACATAATCCATATGTGTTCTGAAGCGTGAATGCCTTTGTAGCAAAGGCAGTTACATTGGCCTGAGTCCACAACAATGTGTTTAAAAACCTCTCACTCTTTCATTTTTCCTCTGTGTTTGTCCCTCTTTCTCAGACACTCTTGGCGGAGCAATCTGTGCCTCCAAAGAGACGAGGTCGCAAACGGCAACTGATCTTCGCTGACCAAAACACACAGATTACCCAGGATGCAATGCGACAACAAATCAGCAACCCTCTGATTGAAACCCAATCTCTGGTGGGAGCTCTGTGATAGATAACTAATCTAATCAGTAGTGCTAGAAATCTGTAGGCACCTCATGATTTAATTTGATGTCGTTTGAGGGAGCCGTGGTGTAATTACAAAAACGATTCTTGATGCATCTCAATTTTTCAGTAACAGCATAATGGTGCAAATCTTTAAAGAGTTAAAGTGGCACTCTGGCTTATAAAAGCCATACTAAAGCATGCTCTAACTGCCAATAGAAATTACATTTTGGCAACTTTTGATAATATTTTATAAAATTATTTGAAAAAATAGAATCAGTTAAATAATAATATAAAATAACAAATATAAAACATAAATATTTGTTTTCCTAACTCTACTTCAATAAATTCCAAAATAATTTTAATAAATTAAATTATTTAATAAATGCATTAAAAAAATAATTATTTAAAAATATTTTAATATCTTTATTTAATTATTTTAATCATACACTACCCTTCAAATTTTGAAATTTGTCAGATTTAAAAAAAATTCTGAAAGTCCTAAGCTTAATGCTGCATTAATTTGAACAAAAATACACTGAACACAGTAATATTGTGAAATACTATTATAACTGTTTTCTATTTTAATATATTTTAAAATGTAATTTATTCCTGTGATGCAAAGCTGAATTTTCAGCATCATAACTCTAGTCTTCAGTGTCAGATGATCCTTCAGAAATCATTCTAATATTCTGATTTCTCATTATGATCAATGTTGAAAACAGTTGTGCTGCTTAATGTTTGTAATGCATCCTTGCTGAATAAAGCTATTAATTTCATTTTTTTTTTAAATCTTGCTGGACCCTGTAGTGAATGTAATTTCAATTATGTAATTTCAAAATTTAAAATTTTGATACATATTTTGAAAATAATTGCAATGCATCAATCTTACTTTGGTGTTGAATCAATTTTTTCCCCAACCCTGTTAATCAGAAATGTTTTGCTTATGTGATTTTCTTTCCATCTGTCTCCATCTTTCTTTCTCTTTTTTCCTTAGTCTGATGTACTCCTAAGTATTCCTGCCTCTCGGAAGGCATCGGCAGCAGTTCTGCTCAGCACACCGTGTAACAGTACGTTGTAACACACAGTGGCCAGGCATCTCTCATAAATTATATGCTTGCTCATATATAAACTTGTTTTAATATCACTGTGCATAAAGTCATCTACAGCTCTAGAAAACACTTTTTTTTTATTCCAACATTTATACAGCACAAATATTTATCAACTAAACAGGGAAACTACTGCATCAGCTCCTTTAACTCACACTGAACAGTTTAATAGATCTTAATAATGAAACCATTGGACCATCAAAAGGCTCAGCAGTTTTATCAGGAGTCACCCTTAAGGCCCGTTCACATCAAGGACGATAACTATAGCGATATAGTTCTAAAAATCAGAGTCCACACCAAAACTGTACTGCTAACGGCACAGAGAAACAAAATCGTTGGAATTACTTTCAGACCAATTTTTTCTAGCTGATAAAAAAAATTGACTTGAGCATTTAAAGCGTCATGGGACATAACCGCAGCACACACTTAAAAATAAACAGCGATATTGTGCATTGGTGTGGACACTAATATAGTTATAGTTATCAAACAGGTCTTTAGCCTAACACACTCCACTGTTATAACGATTGACATGCCTCCGGTCCTTGCATTGCAGTGATCATCCACCCTGACCTCCAGAAGCTATGGAAATGCAGCGTTTCTTCCACCCTCCCCCGTCCCTCCAGGAAACGGCAGGAAGAGGGTGGGCTGTTGGAGATGGAGAAAGAAAGAGCAACGGAGAGGAGTCGGGAGTCTAGCAGAGAGGTGAAGAAGTCTTCGGTGGCTCATCTGGTCTTGTCAGAGTCAGAGACTTGATTTATTAATCTTTCAGAGTTCAAGGTTATTATGAGGCGCACAGTCGCACACATTTTATAAGCATGCACACTATTGATGTTTAAAGGGTTAGTTCAAACAAAAAGGAAAATCTAAACATTTTGAGCTTGTCCACTTTCGAACACTTCCAGAGGTAGCCAAAAACGCATTTGACCGGATTGCTTTCGTAGTGTAAACGCTCATGTGGTCGAATGTGTTCGAACAGCCACAAAAGATCGTCTACTCTCCGCCTACTGACCTAATGTGTAAACATTATGGGAAGCGCGCTAGCAGATGGCTGAAGAGCCAAGTTTGATTTGAAGACGAAAATGTACCAAGCACAATGTTCTCTCATCATTCCTGATTTTAACACGCACTCACAGTGTTCAGTGTGGTTTTGTGGCTATCAGAGCAGAAAACAGGGTAATATCAGGCGTTCCATTCAGCTCGCTGCCAAAGCTTGCAGCAGACTGACAGTTAGATGGGATGTTCTACCCAAGTCGTCAAAGTGACGTCATTAGAGATGTGCTCTTGTAGTGTACTTCAAATCTTAAAAATATATTTAAAAAAAAAAACTGTACAGGTATGATAATATTAATGAAATAAAATGCCACTTAAGTGTACTTAAAGACAGACCACTGTCATGACTTTCATGTTTCTTAACACACTGAAGTAGCCTACACTTTTAAAAAGTGCACTTTGTAATAATGTGTAATTAAAAGTTTTAAAGTACATTTTAAAATGTTGTTTTAATTATCTTTTGTCATGCTTTGAAGAAGTAAATAAAAAGTTGATATACACTATATTGCCAAAAGTATTGGGACACCCCTCCAAATCATTGAATTCAGGTGTTCCAATCACTTCCATGGCCACAGGTGTATAAAATCAAGCACCTAGGCATGCAGACTTCTCCTACAAACATTGTGAAAGAATGGGTCGCTCTCAGGAGCTCAGTGAATTCAAGCGTGGTACCGTGATAGGTTGCCACCTGTGCAACAAGTCCATTCATGAAATGTTCTCACTACTAAATATTCCACAGTCAACTGTTAGTGGTATTATAATGTTAGTGGAAGCAATTGGGAACAACAGCAACTCAGCCATGAAGTGGTAGGCCACGGAAAATCAGAGCGGGGTCAGCGCATGCTGAGGCGCACAGTGCACAGAAGTCACCAACTTTCTGCAGAGTCAATAGCTACAGACCTCCAAACTTCGAGTGGCCTTCAGATTAGCTCAAGAACAGTGTGTAGAGAGCTTCATGGAATGGGTTTCCATGGCCGAGCAGCTGCATCCAAGCATTACATCACCAAGTGCAATGCAAAGTGTCGGATGCAGTGGTGTAAAGCACACCACCACTGGACTCTAGAGCAGTGGAGACGTGTTCTCTGGAGTGACGAATCACGCTTCTCTGTCTGGCAATCCGATGGACGAGTCTGGGTTTGGTGGTTGCCAGGAGAACGGTACTTGCCTGACTGCATTGTGCCAAGTGTAAAGTTTGGTGGAGGGGGGATTATGGTGTGGGTTTTTTTATAGGGGTTAGGCTTGGTCCCTTAGTTCCAGTGAAAGGAACTCTTAATGCTTCAGCATACCAAGACATTTTGGACAATTTCATGTTCCCAACTTTGTGGGAACAGTTTGGGGATGGCCCCTTCCTGTTCCAACATGACTCGCACCAGTGCACAAAGCAAGGTCCATAAAGACATGGATGAGCGAGTTTGGTGTGGAGGAACTTGACTCTGGCCTGCACAGAGTCCTGACCTCAACCCGACAGAAAACCTTTGGGATGAATTAGAGCGGAGACTATGAGCCAGGCCTTCTCATCCAACATCAGTGCCAGACCTCACAAATGTGCTTCTAGAAGAATGGTCAAAAATTCCCATAAACACACTCCTAAACCGAAATAGTGCGAAATAGTGTATTTTAAATGTACTAAATTGCAACTTAATCATAATAAAAGTGTAATTGCAAATATACTTACAGACCCTGCAAAAACTCATTCCCCCCCTCCCCCAATACTACTATATTCATTCGCGTAAATCACCTAACACTTCATTTCATTTAATAGTATTTGTGCACCGAAAGTGAAAATGATGTAGTTGAGTTACACAAAAAAAAGAGGCGAGGGTCTCCACAAAATCAGAATGCAAGTGGTCACAGAAGACGCATTTGAAACGCGTGATAAGGGTTGTAACGGTAATGTCTTGGCTGAGCGGTTCACCCAAAACGCATCTTAAAGGGATAGTTCACCCAAAAATTTAAATTCTGTCATTATTTACTCACCCTCAAGTTGTTCCAAACCTGTATAAGTTTCTTTGTTCTGCTGAACACAAAGGAAGATATTTTGAAGAATGTTTGTAACCAGGCCGCTTTGGGGCACCATTGACTTCCATAGTAGGAAAAAAAAATACTATGGAAGTCAATGGTTCCCCAGAACTGTTCAGTTTCCCACATTCTTCAAAATATCGTCTTTTGTGTTCAACATAACAAAGAAATGTATACAGCTTTGGAACAACCTGAAGGCGAGTAAATTATCACAGAATTTTCATTTTTGGGTGAACTATCCCTTTAATACCAGGTGGAAACAGGCTTTCTCTCTTGCTCGCTTGATTTTCGAGATATTGTATATAGTTTGTAGGCGTCAGAGAGCCGCTATCAATATGCAGGAGACTCCCGGACCTTCCGGGAAAGGTGGGATGTCTGTATTTAAATACATGACATACAAGTTTCCATAGTTTATCATAAATGCTTCTCAGTACATTCGACAGTACACTTTAACCATATTTCAAAGTAGACATATTTATAAAATTACACAATATTACATACTTAAGTCCTACTTATATGGGTAAAAAAAAATCTCTCTGAAGATCAGCTAACTGCATTTAATACTTTAATTGTCTTTAACTCACTTCCCTTTCTGTGTTTTTTGTGAATATTTAGGTGGTCAGGGAGTCTAGTGAGGCTGCTCTGCTTCTGTCCGAGATCTCAGGTAACCACCACATGCTCCCCTTTTCGTAATAAAATCAATGAGATTTCAGTGTGAAGATTTTTTTGTGAGAGTCCAAGTACTTTTTGCTTTACTTTAGCCTCTATGCTCAAAATGTCAATCAAACTAAAGTCAGGTAACAAATATCCCCACAAGGAAAGTAAAATGTGAAATTTTTTACCTTTTTTGTTTGGTCCCCATGAGAAAAACAACTTATAAATCATGATAAATGTTTTTCTGAAAATGTAAAAATGCTAAATGTTTTCTGTGAGGGTTGTGTTTAGGGGGAGGGTTAGCACTGGTGGAGAGAATATACAGTTTGTACAGTATAAAAATCATTATGTCTATGGACAGACATGAAAATCCAGAATGTGTGTGTGTGTTTGTCCAGCTGGTTCAGACGTGCTGCTGGATGTGTCTAAAGGAGACAAGTCTCAAAGTGACCTCATCACTCCCACCAACAGATGGTGAGAAATTGCAAAAGGAAAAACAAAAATAGAGACAGTTACTAAACACTAAATGTCAGAACATGCATCATATTTAGGACTGTAGTTGTACGTCATGCGGTTTTACTGGCACATGCACACATTGTTGGTGCAAGTCAGCGTGAAATCCTGTGAAATAAACATTTTGTACATAGGTCTCCTATAGAAGAGGCTCCTGTTTCTATGGAGGTGATATTAGAGGAGCATGTTGAACTGCCACAGGGAGAGACGGAGCCTGAGATGAGTGACATCACCACCGCTGACCTGCTCAGGTTCATTGAGGCACTTAGTAGCTGAACATGTCTTAGTGTGTGTATATTGTCTGGTGTCTTCCAGAAGTCCATCAGATGTTTTTCAATCGTTCTTTCTGTCGTACAGACTGATCATTGACTTCATCAAGCGCTTAGGGAAGGTCTCCTTGTACTCACTGCTGCCTCCAGAGGCCGAGCGCAGCACTACAGCTCATCTGTTCTACAAATTACTGGGTAAGACATAAATACACCGTGTTGGTGACAGTGTTTGCTTTTTACTGTCTCTCAATATGTATGTGACATGGGATCTGTTTGTTCTGCAGAGCTGCTCGGTGGTCTGAAGTTAAGTGTATGTCAGACTGAACCGTTTGGAGTCATCACCATTACCATGAACCACTGAACATACACACCCAAGTGCAAACATACACACTCTCAAGCAAGTCAAAGCTGTTAGGTTGTTTCACGCACAGACAACGTTATGTTGAAATATATTAAGTCAGTTCAGAGGCCAGTTTAAATGCCCAGATTGTTGTCTTGTATTCATAACAAAGAGAAGTACAGAAATACTTGTACATAATATTTGATGATTATGTATAATTGGTTTCTGTAAATATTATTTTAATGTAAATTATCTTGCATAGCAGTTGCATGGTCTTAGAGCGACGAAGAGTGTTCTTTTTTAAATTAAGTTTATATTATAATAATTTTTTTTGTGGATTTTTATGATGTTTTTAACTTTTTATGAAGTTTAATGTTTTCATGTTTTAATATATATATATATATATATGAACATGTATAACTTTTTATCTTTTTAAATCACTTAAGAAATGGTTTGTAATGGACTTTTGACGTTTTTAGCTGTTCTCAAGTTACGGAAGAGATATCCTGAATAATTTTAACAGAATTTGCCTCAGTGCTAATTTCAATATAATACATGTATTAAAATGTGAATAAAATTATTGTTTGAATATTTGCTGTGAAAAAAATATAAGCATTTGTTGTCGGCTGTCAAATTATGTTCTACATTGATTCATCTGTCACATACAAATTATTGTTCTTACAGACCTATTAATATAGTCAAGTCACCTGTATTTATATAGCGCTTTATACAATACAGATTGTTTCAAAGCAGCTTTATAGTGATAACCAGAAAAATAATGATTAAATTATGCCAACAGAATTCAATTCTGCTGTAAATCAGCTCTAAAAAGACAATAGTAAGCAGTTATTATTCAGCTGAAATCAGTCCAGTGCTGATTCGGCTCAATAACTGTAAAGTTCATAAATTATGGAATGAGTTCAATTTATATCCAGCTCAGTTTTATTCTATCAATCTGATATTGTCAGTGCATTCAATTCAATAATATACTGTAATAATATATATTCCAGGCCTACTTAGTGTGCACTTAAAGCACATTTGATTTAAAGGCACACTATGTAGTTTTCGCCGCTAGAGGTCGCCTATTCAAAACAAAGGCGTAGCTTGATGACGCTGAGATTGAGCGCAGAATCTTGGGAGTTGTCGTCTTCAGCTCACAGCTGGTGGAAAAGAATCGGGACGGGACTCGGGCAGAAATCATGTTCATGGATGAGATTATTAACGTTACTCTAGTATGAAGCAGAACAGGGCCGAGTGTTGTGGGAGCTGAACGAGGTTGCTGAAGCAATTGCTAATGAGAGACGAGCATGACACACAGCGACAGCAGCGGAACTTTTATTATCCGGTCATGCGTATGTGGGGTAACGCAGTGCTGTTGATCATATTAGATACATTTGAGTGTGTTGAAAATGATGTTATAACATTACTCTGTGCGTTCGCTCCACGGCTACTATGAGACACTTGTTGCACACTGCAGTAAGCTAGATCGATATTAGAATATCATAAATAAATGCTGGACGGCTTGTGTTGCTAAATGGCATGCAATTAATTTTAAAACGTATGACGGAGAAAATGCTGTATTACCGCACAATAATTAGTTTTCTGTCTATAAATGTCTCCAAACAGTTGTTCCCTTGTCTAACAAAACACATAATATATTAAAGCGTCTTTGGTGTTTCCATGGTTTCTACAAAATAAAACTCAAGGGTAACACGGTTATGATGTCATTGATAGACGTCGCACTGACACGGTCCGTGTCCTGGTTAAAATTGCTTATTTCTCTGGATTTAAACACTCTTGGAAACATTTGGGATAATGTAAGTACACTTGTAAGTCAAAATATATAAACTGTTATAGTGGTTTTTGGATATTTTAATCCGAATATCTTACATATTGTGCCTTTACCACATCAGAGGTAAATGAAAATCATAGTACTGGAAGTAGCGACAGATCTTTTCTTTCGTATTTTAACATACTTGACTCTATCCAACTGTTGATTAGATGGAGACAGATTCGAATGCAAAAAGTTAGGTAAAACAAAAAAATGTAGATACATATGGTTGAATAACATGAATTTACAAAATAGATAGGGTGAATTTCCATTTCATGACGATTTTAAAGTAGGGGTGTAACAATATTTTGTGTCATAATATATTGCAATACAAAAATGCAATAATATGTATCGTGGATAGTGTCTGTGTGAGAAAAAAATTCAAGTTTACAGAGATTTAGTGTCAGTACTACATTAAACTACTACATATAATGTTGAATATAATGTATAATAATGCAATGAGGGAATATTTGTGGGTCCTGAATGATAATGCCAAATATCTTATGTTATCAGTAAAAAGCAGCCTACATTATTTTAAATATATCGTCAGTGATATTCATCTAAAAAAATAATTCTGTATTTTCAGCTTCAGAATCAGGAATATTTTTATTCTGGTGTCCCCATTGTCCTGTGCATTGGGTTTCCAGCACCAAATTAATTTCCACCCCCAATGTAATGCCAAATTTAGCATGTACATTTTTTGGTAACCTTTTACCATGTCTTGGAGTATCACAATAATATTACTGTATCGTGAGTTCAGTATTGTGATTTGTATCGAATCGTGACATGAGGGTATCTTTACACCCCTACTTTAAAGTGTAGCAGAAGTGAAATTCAATTACCCCTATCATTTTTAATCCATAGGGGGCAGTGTAGGACCAGTGTATCAATTAACCCTCCCAGCAGAAATCCCTTTGTTGTGCCTTGTTGACAGTGATCTCATACCTGCTTGACCTCACGCTGTTAAACTAGAGTCATGAAGCAGTTCTCATAAATGTAACACCAGCCAGAAACATCAACAGACAGACAACCAGCAGCCCACTGGGCACAATAAAACCCATGCCAACCTCTCTGTTGCACTGATTACGAAATGCGAAGTGTGATGTATGCAGAACAGACATATATGGTTAAGCAATGGTTAGCATACAGATGAAGAGTCACGGTAAAACTATGAACGGTCAACAACAGCTTCACACCGTCCTCAGACAACCGCTATCCCACCCCATAGCACAGATGCTGTGAATTTCAAAAGGGCTATGAGGAATATTCAATATCTGGCCTACTCACGGTCAAGGGAACCCCAATCAGATGTTTACATTACTGGTCTTAACAAGCGACTACATATTGACATTAAAGGGATAGTTCATCCAAAAATGAAAATTCTGTCATCATTTATACTCACCCATATGTTGTTCCAAACCTGTATGAGTTTCTTTCTTCTGTTGAACACAAAAGAAGATATTTTGAAGAATGTTGGTCACCAGACAGTTAACTTCCATAGTATTTTTTTTTTTTCCTACTATGGAAGTCAAAGGCTACCGTCAACTGTTTGATAACCAACATTCTTGAAAATATCTTCTTTTGTGTTCAACAGAAGAAAGAAACTCATACAGGTTTGGAACAACATGAGGGTATGGAAGCTTGTTTCCACCACAGAATAAAACATAAAAAAGATAACTGCGACTTTTTATCTCGCAATTCTGACTTTTTTTCTAGCAATTATGACTATATCACGCAATTATGACTTTATAACACGCAATTGCTAGATATAAAGTCAAAATAGTGAGATATAAACTCGCAATTCTGAGAAAAAAAGTATTTTTTACTGAGAATTGGACTTTATAACTCGCAATTGCGTGTTTATATCTATTCTGAGAAATAAAGTCAGAATTGCGAGACATAAACTGGCAATTGCGAGATAAAAAGTCGTAATTATCTTTTAAAATGTTTTATTCGGAAACAAACTTCCATATGAGGGTGAGTAAATGATGACAGAATTTAAATTTTTGGGTGAACTATCCCTTTAAGAATATGACATCACAATTAAAGGGATAGTTCACCCCAAAATGAAAATTACCCCATGATTTACTCACCCTCAAGGTGGACCACCTTCTGTATTCAACTTACGAAGAAAATGTAACACCCCACGCAGTTCAAAACGCTTATGATATGTCCGACGTCACCGTCTCGCCAGTTACGCTTTTGTAAATTCAATAAGGAAGGCGGTCCGCGGGAAGCTAGATATTTTACTTTATAGCGTGTTAAATATGGACATTTTTCTTACAAAAACCCATTGATTCCCTTCAGAAGGACTTTATTAACCCCCGGAGCCGTGTGGATTACTTTTATAATGGATGGATGCACTTTTTTGGGCTTCAAATTTTTGCTTCCATTTACTGCCATTATAATGCTTGGATTAGCCAGGACATTTATTAATATAACTCCGATTGTATTCGTCTGAAAGAAGAATGTCATATACAACGATGGCTTGAGGGTGAGTAAATCATGGGGTAATTTTCTTTTTCGGGTGAACTATCCCTTTAAGAACATCATTATAATTTAGCCTACGTAAAAGGGTGTAAAATACTCATTGACAGGACAATGAAGTTTAAATTTATGGTAGTATTTACTATTGTAGCACTTAGTGAGCACAGCATACAGGAATGTTGCGTATCCTGATCAGCTTGTATTACTGGAAAAAGAGGACAGAAGTTCATAGGCCAAGCTGAAGGATCCTGCATTACTGTGATGCATGCCACACGATCATGAACATGCAGAGTTATGAGGTGACATGTTATCTGAAGGCATTCAAATGTGGCACTTTGCTGTAAGAACACTGTAAATCGCTCAGTTCTAGTAATCACCTGTCAAACAGGAAAACAAAACTGCACTGCATGCTTAGAATGTACTTGTGTTAGGATCACTTAAATGAATTATTTTTCCAAACAGAGCAATTCCATAAGAATACCTTCCATAAGATCAACTTAAAAGAATGATTCTCCAGCCTTTAGTACCAGTTTGTTGTTAAAAGAATTGTGAAAGCATTGGCATCTTTATAAATTGCTGTGCCATTTAACAAGCTTCCTAACATATTTGTGACTTAATTTAGTTCATTTGTAATATATGGTGCAAAATATAATGCAGCGAGTTTGGTTGGTTAGTTTTAGTGTTTAGTCTAAATTGTCAAAGCAAAGGCTCCACTAAGTAGTTGGTTAGTTTTTGTGAGTTTAAATAAAGATAATCGCCACTAAGTTAGTTATCTAACTAACCAACCAACCAACCAGCTAGCTAACTATTAATATTTGGTGAAAAATGTCATGAAGAGAAGCCAATGACTTACTGAGTGAGTGAGTGAGTGAGTGAGTGAGTGAGTCTGTTGGTTGGTTAGTTATAGTATTTAGTGCAAATTTTAAAATAGCTCTTTGGCTGAACATGATTCAATCATGGACAGTGGTTCCACACGATTGAAACCTAAAAGAATCAACCATGTACAACTAACTAGAATTAATGGTGTTCATTTAACTTGAATGAATGGCTTTAGTTTAACTTAAATGAATGGTTTTCATTCAATTAGAATTCTTCAAATAGTCCTACAACTAATGCTTATTGTTTAGTCCTGTGATTTAAATAACTACAAACTAAATATAACATTTCTTTACATGTGATGTTCAGTGTTGGCAGTCCAGAAGTGATAGGCCTACTGGTTCCACCCAGAACACTATCATAGTGGTTGTTTTATTATTAAAGCAATTTGAATTCTTGTTAGCACACTGTAAAAAATATCGCCTTGGTTTTACTCAAAAAAATTGACTATTTGCATCAGACTTAAGTATTTTGAACTCATCTAATTTGTGTTTGACCAAATAGACTTTACATGTCTTCAACATGCACCCTTAAGTAATTTCAACTCAATTTTCCTTGTAAACACCACTCAAAACATAATTCAACTAAGTAAGCGCCAATAAAATTAGATGTAAAAAATAACTCAAGGGAATACACTTATATGACATGCATTAGTTCTATTTCACTATATGTAATAAGCAGTATGCAGAAGAGACGAACTACAATATTGCTATAAACAGTTGCTCGTTGAGCAAAGCAATTCATATGCACTGCGCCTACCTGTTGTCAGCCTAACGTCAGGCTCCACTCGTCACCACCACGGTAACCCCCAAAACTCCAACATGACAAAAACGTTTCTAAATCCCAACTTAATAGAACACTAAACAATAATATCAAGCCGTCTACTTCATTTATCTTGCTTAAAAACACATTAAGATAAATAAATTCAACAATTTCTCTTCCAATTAAATCTCACGCAAAGCATTCTGGGAACTAGAAATCTCCTTACCCCCAGTAAGTAGGTTGTGCACAATAAAATTAAGTTGTGACAAAATGTTCATTTAAATATATAATATTGATCAAGCAGCAAATATCCTCGAAACAACATGGTCACGGCTGATGTAGACAACGCTGTTATAAAATTACCCTAAAATATGAAATATGAGAAAAATTGCTAGATTTATGTTGCAATATGGAAAAATACGTTGTCACCATGTTAAAAGGGTTCATTGCATCAGCCAAATCCAGCAGTAAATATTTTAAGTAAATGTAACTTAAATAGTATGTTGGAAATGCAAGTCTACAAAGCCTAGTCTAGATTACTCAGGATAAGAAGTGCGATAAATAATTATACAAAATATGTTTTTGCTACAAATACAAATTAAGCGAGCTACTCAAATTATCCAAGTAACAAACAAAGATTTATTTGTAAAAAATAATGATTTTTTTTTAATGTTACACTTACAGCCTCAATGATTCATTTTTATCAGTGCAGGTCCTCAACCCAAGCACATGCTCTACACTTCACCACAATGGTAACCCCCCAAAAACACTCACAGAACATTAAACATTAAAAAGTCTCTCCATTTTCTCATCTTGATAAAAATGCATAAAATAACACTTTATTTAAACATTTACTCTCCGAATTCAGCCCCTTTGAGTGGTTAGTTGGTAACGCTTTACAATAAGGTCTCATTTGTTAACATATTAACTAACTTGAACTAACAATGAGCAACAGTTGTTACAGTATTTATTCATCTTTGTTAATGTTAGTAATAAAATACAGTCGTTCATTGGTTGTTCATGTTAGTTCACAGTGCATTAATTAATGTTAACAAATACAACTTTTGATTTGAATAATGTATTAGTAAATGCTGAAATTAACATTGACATAGATTAATAAATGCTGTAGAAGTATTGTTAATTCTTAGTTCATGTTAACTAAAGTAGTTAACTATTGTTAACTAATAAAACCTTATTGTGTTACCAGTTAGGTAGTTAGTTATATTTTGGTGCAAAATTGAATGGGACACGCCACAAATTTAGTTGGTTGCTATGTTCAAATATAATAAGGTGGGCTTCATTGTGGTATCAATCTAGTTTTAGTTAGATAGTTACTTAGTTAGATAGATAATATCATTAATATCAATGTTGTTGTTTAAATTAATATTGGGTGCAACATTGAATGGGAAACCTGAGAAATTTTGTTGGTTGCTATGTTCAAATATAATAAAGTGAAGCCCCAATGTGCTATTATTAAACTAGTTCTAGTTAGTTAGTTACTTAGTTAGATAGATAATATTAATATCAATGTTGTTTTTTAAATTAATATTGGGTGCAACATTGAATAGGAAACCCCACAAATTGAGTTGGTTGGTTTGTTTACATATAATAAAGTGAAGCCCCATTGTGTTATCAAGCTAGTTTTAGTTAGTTACTTATATGTATAATATTATTAATATCAACATTGTTTTCCATATTAATACTGGGTGTGGGGAAACCTCACAGACTTAGTTTTTTAGTATTTGGTGCAAAATTTTATTAAGTAAAACCCCTACAAATTTAGTTAATTTTTCCAATTTTGAATAAAGTGAAACCCCACTTAGTTAATTAGATAATATTTTTATTAAAAACAATTGAACAAAATTTGGCGCAACATTTCAGGAAGTGAAACAGATTTAATCGGTTGAGTTATTTGTTTTTAGATACTGGTGCAAATGTTCATAAAGGCATTTAGCAATCCTCACAGAGCTAGTTAGATGGCTCACAGACTAAACTGAAGTAGCACACGCATACATTGGGAAAGGGAAAGATGATTTAATAATATAAACAACTCTCCATACTGTAATTTGTCAGCCTCTGACAGACTAATAAAGCTCACACGTCAGTGCCACATTACACACATTCACACAGACCGTTTAAATCTCCACTGGACTTCTGAATGTTCTCAGAGAGTCACGCAGCCTCAACCCAACAGCAGACAGAAGCACCTGGGAAGACTTGTCTACATCTGGTTTGATTGGATCTCAAATTTGGAAAACATCAGCTGATTTGAGGAGATCAGGGTTATAATTTCAACCAGAGAGGAATCAAAGAAAATCAACTCAATGATCATTGACGAGAGGAAAGAAATCAAAGAGGAGCAACATCTGCCAGTTAAAGACAGCAGTGTCAAGCTGGCAGGCCAAGAAAAAAATCCAGAGGTTCAGCATGGGGTCCAGCACCGGGAGAAGCAGGTGAATGGTGACGGCCCCTTAGACTCCCACACCAATGACAAAACGGTGCGAGCCGAGCTGGACTGGACGGTGCCCATGTGTGTGCACCTGCCCATTGAAGTTCTGAATCATGAGCAGGCGTTTCCATTCCTGAACACTACACTTGCCGACCTGGGCATCGAAGAGTGAGTTTAAACTTACAGATGTATTTGTATGTATTAAATTTTGGGTGAAATTCTGTTAATATCTCCATGTGTACCCAGATCAGCGGTGAAGGAGCGTGTGGTGTGGGTGGACACTAAGCGCACACGGGTGAAGGGGAAGTCGGGGAAGCTGAAGAAGGAGAAGGAGGTGACCGTTCTGGAGGTGCGTGTGAAAGCTCAGCACCCTGGAGAGCGTCAGAGTCAGGAGATTCTCTACAGCACCGAGTCCCACACCGATCGCTCCTTCTGCAGAAGCGGGGTGGACATCGTCCCGTGGAGACACACACAACCAGGTAGGGACATGGAGGAGCTAAACCAGTTTAAACTGGCAAACAATTTTAAATTTTACACTTTTGTTGGATCAAAAGATAGAATAAAGCTAATATTCCCAGGCATTTTAACTAACACTAAGGGTACGTTTACACGACAACGATGTACTAAAAACTGAAAAGTTTTTCCTTTGCGTTTTTCACGTACAGACCACAACGGTCAAAATGGATTCAAATTCAAATGGATTCACGAAAACTACTAAAAACGCTGTATTTTGCATGTTAGGCCAGTAGTTGGCGATGTTACTAAACAAACTACATGTCTATAAACTGAACAAAACTCAATGCGAATGAAGTCACCGTTTTCACAAATTTGCGTTTTTTTGTAGTTTACACAGAGACAATAACAAAAGTTTGTGTTTTCAGGCCCCCAAAATGCGTCGTCGTGTATATGAAAAACCTAAAAACATAAAAAGTTTTGTTGTGTCATGTAAACAGCCCCTAAAACCATAAAAAAAAAAAAAACATTTGTTACTTAGATTTTCAGGAATTTCAGGAGGTTGCCAAAGCAACACTTCTCATTTGCATTTAGTTTAACTTGATATACCAAAATAAACTGAAATTGAAATAGAAATCTATAAACTTTATAGACATATTGCACCTGAAAAAAAACATGCTTTTTTGAATGTATAATCACCAAACTTAAACATTACACTTGTTAACATTAGATTAGTACAACAGGGACTATTTAAACAACTAACACACATTTTCATATATGGAAAAATTAATAAAAGCACTTTAATAAAAATATGACCTGGACATTTCACCTGAAATGTCTTGGTCCATAAATACATTCATTATACGCTATATATTAAATTGACAGAGCAGTCTATTATTTTCTGACAAAATGCAGCTTAACGTGTTCTGAATTGATTTCTAAAGTTCACTGAACTTCATATTCAGTAAAGCAATGGTGTTAGTTACCTAAAACTAAAACAATTAAAAATCATTTTCATTAATTGAAATGCTGAAACAAAATACAAAATAAATATTAAATGAAATGACAAACTTGGAAAAAAAAAACATGAAAATCAGAAATGTCACGTTGGCAACTAACTAGGTTAGATGCTAAAATAAGTAACTAAAAATTACTTTTTAAATTTTTTACAAAAGCACAAAATTATTTTAAAAAATTTAACAAATAAAAACTGAAAATATAAAAATAAAAGCTAATTCAAATGATTTATAAATACTATAATAGTAAACCAGTAAAGATCTCAATGCATCTGCATATGCAGCCCTAGAAAACTGGGCTGTGATGTTTGCTGGATTTTACAGCTCAAACCTCATTAAGATGATGCTTTTACCAATGACTTTTGGCTGCTCAGATTGATTTGTTCTGGCATGTGGATAACAGTTTCATTAAGTAAATCTTTCTGAGAAATTACTTTACGTAATAGGCTTCCGGCGCACAAGAAATCTGCAAAATACACACACAAAACAACATTAACACTGCATAGTCAAGAAAGAGGAACCATGTACACAAAGACCCAATTAAATGTAACCAAACAGATTTCATTGTCTATTGTTATTGCCGACTTCTACTGCACAAAATGCTTAATCTCCACACTTAATTACAACTGGTATTACTACAATCCAGCTGAAGTGATTTTTATCAGCATTTTTTCAGTCCGTCGGTTTCCATTAGGCTGCCGAGCCAGGGCTTGCGGTAATATAACGCTCCATTCCTGACAGTTAGCTAACAGATGACATCTGCAGATCAGTGAGGTGAGCTAACATAACACTCGTGGCTGCTGAGTAAGTGTGTTTGGTATTCGCACGCTCAGCACTCTCTCCTGCGTGTTTGTTGAGCATTTGATGTTCGCTTTCTCCCTCGACATACCTTTTTCCCAACCTCAAAGTCTGCTGGGTTTGTTTGTAGAATTTGTCTGATGCACATACTATATAAACATGACAAAGAATGTTCTTGTGTCTCCCCCCTCCCAGCTGAAAATGAAATCCAGCCTGTGGAAATGACTCTGGCCTTGGACACAGTGTCAGAGTCCATGTCCAAATGGCAGAAGACAGAAGAAAAACGAGACTTGCCAAGCAAGGAGTGAGTGGGAGACGTTTGACAGCTAGGCTAAAGCAATCTAGCACCTCACTGTCCTCACACGACACAGAAGACTATTCCCAGGTTCTGGACATTTTAAACTTGTGCACAACAGTTTAAATTTTATGTGCTATGCTGCAAATGAAGGATTTTTCATTTTACTTACTTTAGGTGGCTGTATAACTTTTATTTTGTGGGTAATATTCTACAAAGAGGTTTCGATCTCTTGCTATTTTTGTATTTCAGAATAATCTGCATAAATGTCATCAATGACAGCTTTACATACACAAATTTTTAACCTATATAAAATCTCTCTTTATTACACTACTGTTTAAAAGTATGGGATAAGTAAGATTTAAAATAAAGAAAATAAATACTTTTATTAAGCAAGGATGAATTAAACTGATCAGTAAAGACATTTAAAGGCACAATATGTAAGATTTTTTTGATTAAAATATCCAAAAACCACTAGAACAATGTTATATATTTTGTTGACTTGTGTACTTACATTATCCCAAATGTTTCCAAGAATGTTTGGATCCAGAGAAATAAGCAATTTTAACCAGGACACGGACCGTGTCCGTGCGTCGTCTATCAATGACATCATACCCACGTTACCGTCAATTTCCGGTTTTATTTTGTAGAAACCATGGAAACACCAAAGACGCTTTAATATATTATGCGTTTTATTAGACAGGTGAGCAACTGTTTGGATACATTCATCGGCAGAAAACTAATTGTTATATAGCTCAACACAATTAGTCTTATTGTTTAAATCTCGTTTTCTTGATTTACCGCGAGTACCATGTTTTACCATGCCTAATATCGATCTAACTTACTGCAGTGTGCAACAAGTGTCTGATAGTAGCTGCCGAGCAAACACACAGAGTAGAATTTTAACATAACTTTCAACACACTCAAATGTATCTAATATGATAAATCAGTGCTGCGTTACCCCACATACGCATGACCGGAAGTGTCGTCTGCGGCATAATAAAAGCTCAGCGAAATCAAGGCGCCATCAAGCTACGCCTTTGTTTTGAATAAGTGACCTCTAGCTGCGAAACAATTACATATTGTGGCTTTAAGATGTAACAAAAGATTTCTATTTCAAATAAATGCTGTTCTTTTGAACTTTCTATTCATCAAAGAATCCTGAAAAAATGTATCATGGTTTCTATTAAAATTATTGAGCACCAAATCAGCATATTAGAATGATTTCTGAATGATCATGTGGCACTGAAGACTGGAGTAATGATGCTGAAAATTCAGCTTTGCATCAAAGGAATAAATTGCATTTAAAATATATTAAAATAGAAAACAGTTATTTTAAATTCTAATAATATTTTATAATTTTTTATCAAATAAATGCAGCCTTTAAAACTATTTTAAAAATCTTACTGACCCCAAACTTCTGAATGGTAGTGTATCTATTTTGATTTAATTTGCTGATGCATAAAATGACATTACTGATGCAATAGAGTTCAAATGATCCAGGAATGAGGTATAAACTTATTCTGCAACATTAAACCCTGTACTTATAAACTGCATTTTTCTATAATAACAAAAACATGCTTTTTCAGAAACATGGTGGATTTTTTTTAACTAATTTTGGATAACAAGTTCAGCATATTCATGGAACATTCCCAGGACATGCATACCAGAAATAAAGAAACAACAGTAAACAATTCATAGAAATATATTTCTTTCACTGCAAGGCCAATTCAAAACTTCACACTCAAATATTAAGCCAGAATTTCATGGAATATTCAATATAGATGGGCAAGCAGAAGATTCATTGAGACATACAGAAAAAACTCTTAGTAAAACAAAATATAAGTGACAAGAAACATAAGTGAACTTAGCAATAAATTAAGAGGAAATAGTCTCAATGTCTGTTGCAATACAGAAAGCAGAATATGCCAGTGAGTGTATGTTCTGCTAACTGAATCAGCCCATTTCTATAATAAAAAATCTATTATCAATTTGGCTGGCTTTCACAAGAGTGGAAGACCTTCGCCCTCCGCAAGGGGAGGGGCTGGATAGAGGGCGGGTGTTATGATTGAGTGACAGCCATGGTCATTTTGTTTCTCTGTTCATCAGGAAGTGACATTACCGCACTTTCAAATTCCTGAGTGTGTTGCTGGGCTAGACCTCGGAGCAGAATGAGCAGGCTGTTTTGTGTTTCTGAAAGAATAAATATGAGTAAATATAAAGATTATGAATTCTGAACATCAAATAAAATATTCTTATGGTATAAACACTTTCTTACCATTATCAACATCCTTCATGCCCAACAGATGAGCGGCAGCAGATATTATTGGCCTGAGCTGACTAACAACCTGGAGTAAGAAATAAAACACAATCAGTCCATTGATAGAACAAAACTCAATAAGGAGCTGTGAGCCGAGCATGCTGGGAGTGAAAATTAGCTTTTACCAGCACAGGGTTGTGTGAGTAGAGGAAGGTCAGGCAGCTGTAGATGGTCTTGTTCTCCTCCATGTCCTCCTTCAGAGGGAGACAAGCCACAAGAGCAGGAAAGACCTGCGAGAAAAGGATAAAAACGGGTATTATAACCTGGTATATTTTTGTTGCATCACCCATAATTAAAGTGCCCCTATTATGCTATTTTAAAGATTCCTAATTTTGTTTTGGAGGTTTCCTACAAGAGGTCCAAGGTGGGAAGAAGACAAAAAAAAAAAAAAAAAAAAAAAACACTTTAATTTTCTCATAATATACATTTCAGCCTCAATTCTTTTCTCACAATGTCTGAAAGAGTTCGATAAAAGATTTGGTTTCTCTAAATCCCCCCTTTCTGAGAGCCTACTGTGCTCTGATTGGTCAGACGACCCAGTCAGCTGTGATTGGTCTACTGCTTACAGCTCACATCAAAAACGAAACACCCATTACCATATCTGAATTACCAGATCAGAATTTCTCAGCACTTTTATAGATAGTGATACAAACAGTAACAATGAATCGGTTTTACCGTATCAATTCAAACCTGCTTTCTCAGCACAGTGTCTTCTCGACACGATCCAAACTCTTCCAGGCCTCAGCTACAACTACAGTGTTTGTGGGCGGGTCAAAGTAGATATTGTTTGTGGGCAGACCATAATGAAGACCATAGGTGGGCATTATACAAACTTGTTACTAATAACTCCATTTGTCGTGAATAGGGGTGTAACAATACATCGTGTCACAATATATTGCAGTACAAAACTGCAACAATATGTATCGTGGAGAGTGACAAGCTATATTGTGTACAGTTCACCCAAAAAAATTCAAGTTTACAGAGATTTAGTGTCAGTACTAAATTAAACTACTATATATAATGTTGAATATAATGTATAATAATGCAATGGGGGAATATTTGTGGGTCCTGACAATGCCAAATGTCTTATGTTACCAGTAAAAAGCGGCCTACATTATTTTAAATATATCTAGTCAGTGACAGAGTGCAAGCATATTAGTCTAAAATAATTCTGTATTTTCAGCTTCACAATCATGAATATTTTTATTCTGGTGTCACAATTGTCCTCTGCATTGGGTTACCAGCACCAACTCCAAGCCTATTCATTTCCACCCCAATGTAACACCAAAAATTAGCATTTTAAATTAACAGTACATTTTTTGTTAACCTTTTACCATATGTATCGCAATATCATATCGCGAGTTCAGTATCGTGATATGTATCGAATCGTTACACCCCAAGTCGTGAACATTATCTTTGAAACTTTGCAGACTTTTTACATTCACAAACAGCTATAATACACACTACATGAAAGATAATGTCCAAAAAAAGCATAATAGGTGCACTTTGATAGATACGGAGTAGATTTAAAGTGTTAGTTCACCCAGAATTGAAAATTCTGTCATCAATTACTCACCCTCAAGTCATTCCAAACCCAGAAGACTTTCGTTCATTTTCGAAACACAAATTAAGATATTTTTAATAAAATCTGAATGATTTCTGTCCCTGCATTGAAAGTCTATTCACCCAAAACTCTTGACGCTTTAAAGTTTTTATAAAGCGATCGTAAAATAAATCCATACGAGTCAAGCAGTTTAATCCAAGTCTTCTGAAAAGACACAATCGCTTTACGTGATGAACAGATTTAATTTAGGCTTTTATTCACACATAAACACTGATCAGCAAACATGCATAGAGCACTCAAATCTAAACCATACTTGCTTGATGCATGAAAACAAAGCTCATTGGTTCTTGCGGAAGCTCGAACTTGCTGCATAACGCGAGAATGAACCATATTGGTTCTCATGCGTCAAGCAAGCATGAGCTTCCGTTAACTTCATTTGTGTTTCATAGCTAAACCAAAGTATAAGGAACAACATGGAAGTGAGTAAATGAATTTTCATTTCTGTGTGAACTATTCCTTTAATAATATAGATCAGGGATAGGCAATGTCAGTCCTGGAGTGCTGCTGTCCTGCAGAGTTAAGCTCCAACCCTGAAAAAAAAAATTCACCTGCCTGTAGCCTTAGTAATCATGAAGATATTGATTCACTTGTTCAGGTGTGTTTGATTAGGGAGCTAAACTCTGCAAGACAACTGCACTCTAGGACCGACGTTGCCTATCCCTGGTATAGATACTAAAAAGAAGGCAGTAGTGACCTGCTCGAGTGGGACCCCCTCCACGTGGCTCATGATCATCCTGCACAGGGCAGCACACAGGTTGTCAATCACTCTCAGATCAGACTCTTTAGAGAGTAGGTTGGAAAAGAGGGAGAGCATCATGGGGTAATCACTGAAGCACCAGGGTTAAGGTTCACAGAACCATGGAGATCAGAGAACAGGTATACATGCACACAGGGATCTGTGAAGGATACGAGGCAACGATGGGTCCGGCGGCCTGTGCGAGAGCTCCCAGTGCAAACACACTGTTATTGCGCACCTCTGCATCACTGTCCCTCACTCCAGCCACAAGCACCGGCAGCAGCCGATTGGACAGCCGGCCAGCAACCGCCCTGCCTCCAGCCACGCTCGCCAATGAGTGCAGGGTTTCTCCAATCGTACCAACAGAGAAGGAGCGGTCTGCCTCCGTGCATGAGGATTTCTAAAAAAACAACAACAAAAAAAAAACAGCACAGAGTAAAAAGGGTGATGCTAGAAATGCTCAAGAAATGTAATTTATTGAAGATTTAATACTTTTTAAAAACCTTTATAATTTTGTTGAAAAAATTACCAATGAAGATGATATGATGATAATTAATGATTAAAAAAAAAATGAAGAAAATATATATATATATATATATATATATATATATATATATATATATATATATATATATATATATATATATATATATATATATATATATACACTACCATTTAAAAGTTTGGGGTCAGTCACTTTTATATAGCAAGGATGCATTAAATTGATCCGTAAAGACAATAAATGTCTTTATTGTCTTTACTGATCAATTTAATGCATCCTTCATGTGACATTAAAGACTGGTAATGTCAGCTGAAAATGTAGCGTTACAAATTTTTGTAATTGATTCATGTGTTGGCAATGCAAAAAAAAATACAATTACAAAAAAAGTAATGAATAAATTACAAAAAAAAAAATTATTTAAAAAATGTATTTAATAATATTCACAATATTACTGTTTTACTGTAAAAAAAAAAAATCTTACCGACCCAAGACTTTTGAAAGGTAATGGTGTGTGCACACCAAAAGCGAAGCGAACATTCGCGTCGCATTACTTGCTCTAGTTTACTCGCGGGATAACTTGTTTTTCGCGTCACATCACGCGATGAGGAGTGTTTTCACGCACATCATCAACAACATTTCTTTCTGCCATTTTTTCCGTCATCAAACATGTTGAAGATAACAACAATTGCTGCTCTGTATCTGTTGTGGAAGTCCCAAATATGCCGGAAAGCCAAACGCCGATGTGCCTGGGTTCACAGCACCATCCAGAGGCGTACACAACTCTGTAAATTTCACGGTCTTCTCGAGGAGGAACTGCGCCTGGATGACAGCCGCTTCCAGCGCTACTTGAGGATGACGGATGCCCAGTTTGATAACCTGTCAAACCGGACGTGTCAATAAGCTCTTCACTCATGCGTCAATGTGTAATGCGAATTTTCCGTTCAAGTTGAAATTTTGCAATTGAGGCGAATATAATGCGTCGCCCACTTCACGGCATTCGCGTCGCCCGGTGCGAATTTGCGTCTATTCACGCCTTTGCATTGGTTTTGTATACAATCTACTTACGCAAATAATTTAAATTTACGTTTGGTGTGCACACACCATAATATACATTTCACATTCACATTTTTTTTTCATTATAGAATATCAATTAAAATGAAATGCCATTTCAGACAGAGTAAAACAGACTTAAATCATTCATGATGGAAATATTGACTAAAATTAAAAGAGATCTAAAAACAAGAAAAAAAAAAAAAAAAAAAAAAAAAAAAAACTCACTTAGCAAAAAAATTTGCAAATTTTTTTATCATATATACTCCTATATAATCACCTATACCTTAATTTAATTTAATGCATTCATTCATTCCAGGGGAGCAACAACATATCTGGTACATTTCTGCAATGCATTGCATTTTGCATTAAAGTATGCTTTAATTCAAGTTAAACACATATTCTCAAATGGAAGTCACATCACGCTCTGTCTGAGAGACTGCCGATTGATGATGCTCTTGATTTGAATAGGCCTTTAGGTGTTAAAGTATGACCTTCATCAGTGAACGCTAAATGAGAGAATAAGAGACTCACAGCTTTGCTCATGAGGAGGGGCACCAGGTCATTGAGGTGAGGATAGAACGTCTCAGCCGGTACAGCTGAGGCTAAAACAGGAATCCCTTCACCGGCAAACTCCTGCAGCATGGCATCATACTCTGCCTGAGACACAAACACTCACTTATTCCACTCAGTCACAGTCCTTTTAGGTTGTTTAGCTTTTAATTGTGTCATTGCTGACAGTGAACTGTGACTAAATTATAAAAAGTGAAATACTCTTAAATACCTGCTGCTCGTCATCATCTGCTTCATCCCCACCTACATCCTGACACACGGTCTGAGAGAGACAGAAAGAGAAAATGAGATCACAAGCATAAGAAATAACCAGCCACCCCCTTATGACTGCAGACTTATGTAACAATTTGAAAAAGTGAGAATAAGCGGCTGTTTGAAGCCAGTCTGTGTCAGCGCTATAATTCATTTGAAACAATTTTTTTTTTGACAGTATAAGCCTTTTGCTTGGCTTAAAAGGATTTTCAGAGGATAATTGTATACAGTTTTTCTACTGCCTAATATACACACTATTTTTTGGCTATCACAACATAAAATGACTTGATGAAATGATGTTAACTGTTGATCATGTTACTTCTAAACATGTTTTTGATCTTGTTTTTCTAATGACAGTATATTACATATAAAATGGTTGTACTGTATAAGTGTAAGGGGACTTTTAAATGTTTTTATATGTATTTTATAATATTTTTTCCTTTAAAAATGTCTTTAGTAAATTTGTGTATGTATACATTTAATAATTTTGAGGTTTATGATTTATATTTGGAATGCGCATATATATATATATATATATATATATATATACACACATATATACATATACATACACACGTATGTATCTATTTATTATGTGTTTGTACTAAACAATGTGTAAGAATTAATAAATACAAAATCAGAATATTTACATTCTAATATCGGAGTTCCACAAGGATCTATTTTAGGTCCATTGTTGTTTAATATGCACGTAAATGATTTACCAAAAGTCTGCCCCCCTCCATATGTTATTTGCCAAATTAATGCTGTTTGATGTTATGTATGTACATGTAAAAAAATGTAGGTTACATAGAAATTGTCGCAATGTCACAATTACTTACTAAATCAGGTTTACATCCTAATGTCAAGAAAACAGTTTGTATGTTTTTTATGGAGTTATCATCATATTATATCTGGTCAGATAACCGCATTCATTTCAGGGCTCGATACCCAAAGAGGTCTTAAAATTAAAACTTAACCTTTTTCTTCAGTACGTCTTTGATGGCGTTACTTATTTCGGCCAGTCTCCCTGGAGCCTGCAGCGCCTCCCCCTGGCAGGATTTAATCACAGCATTCATGGACTCCAGTACAGCCATCACCACCTGTCTCTCTCTGTCTTGTCTCACCGCCTCCAGAAAACAAGGCAAAACCACCAGCAACAGTTTATGCAGAGCTGGAGAGATATAAAGAGAGATATGCAAGAGTTGATCATGAGATTCAGTGTAACTGAAAACTACATGTTCTTTCACCTTCACATTGACTGCAGCTCATTTAACTAAAGAAGTGGGTGGAAAGGGAACGATAAGGAGTGAATGAATGAGAGTGGCCTTGAGGCACTCCACAGCAATGCAGTCAGAGTTAAAAGTTAATCCTCTTGACAAGTGGCACTCCTCCTAATTCTTTCTGGGAGACATCAATAATGAGACAGACACAGAACAGATGAAAAGAAGCAGAGAGCAGCGTGATGTGAATATAAAGGAGAGTGCAAATCAAAAATCAAAAACATGTAGATGTGCGTGCCAGAGGTGGGAAGTTTGAGCTACATTTTCTAATGGTAACAGTATACAATCACAAAACAGTTTTTTTCTTCTTCTGGAAATTCAACTAAATGTTTCATACATAAAAATAATCATTACTACACAGTTATGTAAATAATCTAGTAAATCCATCTCATTTTATCAATGATAAAAAACTTATTTTATTTCAAGTTATTTAACTTGATTGACAGAAACCAAAAGATATTACTTCATTCTAATGATATTCAAACATAAATGTCTGAAATACTTCAAAATAGATGAACTGATATTTACTGGAGAAATGGCAATATCTGTATTCTCTATGTACTATTTATTAATAGTAAAATAAAATTTTTATTAGACAACATAAATATCAAAATACAGTACATGGAGAAAAAAATTCATTGGAGTTTTAAAAAAATATATATATATTATACATTGTAATATAATTATTACAATCAGAACATTTCCAATACCATTCAAAAATTTGGGTTTGTAAGATTTAAAAAAAAATGTATTTTTATTTTTTTAACCTTTTTTTAACCTCTTCTGCTCACTAAAGGCTGCATTTATTTGATCAAAAATACATTAAAAACAGTTATATTGCAAAATATTACAATTTAAAAATCACTGTTTTCTATTTGATTATATTATACAAAAGTAATTTATTCCTGTGATGCAAAGCTGAATTTTCAGCATCATTACTCTAGTCTTCAGTGTCACATTATCCTTCAGAAATCATTCTAATATTCTGATTTGTTGCTCAAAAAACATTTATTATTATCAAAACAGTTTTTTTGCTTTATATTTCTGTGGAAACAGTGACGCATTATTTTTCTCATGATTATTTGATTAATAAAGTAAAAGTTCAAAAGAACGGCATTTATTTGAAATCGAAATTTTGTAACAAAAATAATTCTTAAATATTTTGTGCTATTAACAATTATTTGATTGTTAATTCTAATTGCAACTGATTAATTATGAAAATTCCAAAGAATTGACACTTCTAGCCCCTGTTATAATCAACTAACCTGTCAATATAAGTGTAGACTATAGTTTTAGCATCATAGATATACGAGGCATAAACAGCACAGCAGAATCTCTACCAGCTGACACACTGCTGTCATACTGCCCAGACCTATTGTGTACAGTTGGTGTGAATGTACCCTGGTGGTTGGCCTCTGCTGGGTTTTCCTTCCACACTTTGTGCTGAGCTCGGCAGAACTGGCCCATGGCACCAAAGGCAGCTCTCCTCACGTCCTCATGTGGGAACTGATGGATGCACATGCACAAAAGAGCACAAACATCAGTAACACATCAGCATTATGGTGCAAGCACTCATGAATCCACAAACATGGCACCAGCCACTCACATCACGGAGCTCATAGACCTGCTGGAAGCTGGACTCCAGGAAGGGCTGGAACGCCACTCTAAGAGACAGAAAAATAAGACGAAAATCAGCTGGATTCTAAAAACTGTGTTTTGGGGGGATAAAGAACTACTTTAATGACACAAAGTCCAGCCCAACATTATATCCTACTCAGACATACGCTACTATGGATGTGTGGTTCAAAAGTTCGGGGTCAATTTTTATGTTTTTGAAACAATTCTCATATGTTCACCAAGGCTGCATTTATTTGATTATTTGATTGTTACAATAACTATTGACATTTTAATATCTTTTAAAGTGTAATTTACTCCTGTGGAGTAATGATGCCTTCAGAAATCATTCTAATATGATGATTTGCTGCTCAAGAAACATTTCTTATTATCAATGTTGAAAACAGTTGTGCTGCTTAATATTGTTAATAAGAGAACAGCATTTATTTGAAATAGAAACCTTTTGTAACATTAAAATTTTTTGATCAATTTTATGCATCCTTGCTAAATAAAAGTATTAATTTGTTTCAAAGATAAAATTGTATGGCTCGTTTCCATCGAGCGGTACGGTTCAGTACAGTTCTGTACGGTACACAAGTTTTGCCGTTTCTATTGTCAGAAGTTGTTAATGGTACCCTAATTCCGAACCGTAATGTACCACTTTTTTGGCACCCTTCCTTTGGGGTACCTAGCACAGTAGTCCGGTACTAAAGGGTGGAGCTAGACTCACTGCAGAACGTTGATTGGTTGACAGAGAATCATCACTTGCGCATGCTAGAACACAAGAGGCGCCATTATTTAATATACAGGTGAAATATAATACTACTGTTATTGTGTCACTAAATTTAGTTTTAAGAGCTTTCAGGCGAGAATGTAGTTGTTTAAAGCTCAAATCTGTGGTTTATTTATAAAGATAGGGCTATTTGAAAAATTTTATCTGGCATTTTCAGAGTTGTGTGATCCAGGCGATCACCGGGCGCTCTGCATTCATTAACCCCGCCGAGAGCCTTTCCTTGGCTAGTCCTTCTGACGTTTGCCGCTGGCTCTGATGTCTCTGTAGTGGTTAAACATGAGATATAATTTGTCTTGTGTAGATCTAACGGGCGATCTTTGGTCACATATAATTAGTTCCCTGGCAAATCGTTTTGCAAATCTGAGGGCAAAGTAAAGTTTCATAACTTTATATATCTAGGCTATTTAACTTCACTGTTGTAGACTAGAGTGCTGACTTTGTATGTTTGACTTAATTGTTTGCTTTATTTCTTATTGTATAGATTCTTGTAACTTTTACTTATACTTTTATAATGGCTATTATTGATCAATAAAACTGACATTTACCAAAAAGAGACAGGGTTGTGTTTTGTCATTTGTAATAATTTATTACAGTGAAGATAATCAGAGACAGTACATAAGCACATATTGTCTGGACCACATATTAATGTGTTTAATATTTTAAAAATGTAAACAAAAAGAGGCAGCTAGGGTTGTGTTTTATATTTCGTTTTGTTATAAATATAGGCCTACATGCAGTGAAGATAATCAATGTACGTGTTGCCTAAACCACATTTGAGTGGCTAATATTATGTTTAAGATTTTTTTTAATGAAAACGAAAAGAGGCAGAGTGGTGTTTTATAACATAATTCGTTTTATTGTTGCCTAAAACATACATACAGAACCGGAGTAGCAAAGCGAGCTGAGTGACGCTATCAAGAACGCGGCTGTACATTTGAATTCAGAATTACCGGACTCGCGTCCTCGGGAGTTCGTTCTCCTAAGTCGGACTTGGCAAGTCCGAACTTCACGTACTTGGTATGAGAAACGCCTAATGTCAGCGCTTGTCTTCTTGTGACAAACAGCCACATGGCGAGAAGCAAGAACAAGATCTGCTGTATGTCCTCTGTTGTTGTTTACTGTTGCTTTCTTCTTCGCGTGAAAATGACATCGATGGCTACTTTGACACCACCACGCCTATCAAGTAAGGGTACTGTTGGTGGTGGAAACACAAGCCGGTTCAGGGTTTACCATCCCGAATTGTACTGTACTGTACTGAACTGAACCGAACCACTCAGTGGAAATTACTGGCCCCAGACTTTTGAATGGTAGTGTATGTGCACCTAATACAAGCCTCTAGTTTGTAAATGCAAATGCATGAGAGTTTGTGTGCATTATGTAAAACATGCCTCATTACCCTGTGTTGAAGGCGATTTCACCCAAAGCATCACAAGCATCTTCTTTCTCATCTATGTAAGCATTTTCCACACTGAATCTGAGAACGGAGGGAATCTTGATTAATGCTCTTACATAAGAGAAAACTAAAGAGACAGAAAAAGAGAGACAGAGACATACCCTGCAACATCTCTGTCAATCGCAGTCTCTTCCTCTTCATCTAAAATGGCATCACCCTCTTCACCTTCATTATCAGCATCATCATCGTCGTCGTCGTCCAGGAGAACAAACTGTTTGTCTTCTCCTAAATGAGCCTGTGAAGTGGATAGGAATATTATAATACTTGTAATGTTTGATGGTGTACAGAAGATGATCTGAGAGAAAAGTCCTACACTGACCGTCACACCCTCTGTGGATCTGAGTGACAGCAGCATCACCGTGGTGATGGAAGTTAGATGAGGGGTTAGACAGTCAGGACTCACATCAGATACAGCAGAGAATAAGCTATACCTGGAGAGAGAGAGAGAGAGAGAGAGAGAGAGAGAGAGAGAGAGAGAGAGAGAGAGAGAGAGAGAGAGAGAGAGAGATAGATTCTGAATACAATCTGCTTAAAATTCAGCCTCAATCTCAACCAGCAACAATGGTATCATAATTTTAAAAAATATAAAAAAACAAAAAAACAAAACACGTATATAAAACCTAAAAATTAAATTAAATAAAAAATTAAATAGAGCATAAATAAAATAAATAATCTGACAACAATGGTATTTTAAACTCAAATCATGCTTTAAAAAATAAAACAAAAAACCTAAATAAAAACATTAAAAAAAAGAATTAGAATATAAATAAATAAACTGACAACTATGGTATTAATTTAAATTCAAATCATGCTTTGAAAAATAAAAAATAAAACCAAATATATAAAACTTAAAAAAAAAAAAAAAAATTAATTAATAATCTGACAACAACGGTCTCAATTTGTCTCAAACAAATAATGCTTTAAACAAACAAAAAGAAATAAATATACAGTGGGGAGAACAAGTATTTGATACACTACCTATTTTGCAGGTTTGCCCACTTACAAAGCATGTAGAGGTCTGTAATTTTTATCATAGGTACTCTTCAACTGTGAGAGATGGAATCCAGAAAATCACATTGTATGATTTTTAAATAATTAATTTGCATTTTATTGCATGACATAAGTATTTGATCACCTACCAACCAGTAAGAATTCCGGCTCTCATAGACCTGTTAGTTTTTCTTTAAGAAGCCCTCCTGTTCTCCACTCATTACCTGTATTAACTGCACCTGTTTGAACTCGTTACTTGTATAAAAGACACCTGTCCACACACTCAATCAAACAGACTCCAACCTCTCCGCAATGGCCAAGACCAGAGAGCTGTGTAAGGACATCAGGGATAAAATTGTAGACCTGCACAAGGCTGGGATGAGCTACAGGACAATAGGCAAGCAGCTTGGTGAGAAGGCAACAACTGTTGGCGCAATTATTAGAAAATGGAAGAAGTTCAAGATGACGGTCAATCTCCCTCGGTCTGGGGCACCATGCAAGATCTCACCTCGTGGGGCATCAATGATCATGAGGAAGGTGAGGGATCAGCCCAGAACTACACGGAAGGACCTGGTCAATGACCTGAAGAGAGCTGGGACCACAGTCTCAAAGAAAACCATTAGTAACACACTACGCCGTCATGGATTAAAATCCTGTAGCGCACGCAAGGTCCCCCTGCTCAAGCCAGCGCATGTCCAGGCCCGTCTGAAGTTTGCCAATGACCATCTGGATGATCCAGAGGAGGAATGGGAGAAGGTCATGTGGTCTGATGAGACAAAAATAGAACTTTTTGGTCTAAACTCCACTCGCCGTGTTTGGAGGAAGAAAAAATATGAGTACAACCCCAAGAACACCATCCCAACCGTGAAGCATGGAGGTGGAAACATCATTCTTTGGGGATGCTTTTCTGCAAAGGGGACAGGACGACTGCACCGTACTGAGGGGAGGATGGATGGGGCCATGTATCGCGAGATCTTGGCCAACAACCTCCTTCCCTCAGTAAGAGCATTGAAGATGGGTCATGGCTGGGTCTTCCAGCATGACAACGACCCAAAACACACAGCCAGGGCAACTAAGGAGTGGCTCCGTAAGAAGCATCTCAAGGTCCTGGAGTGGCCTAGCCAGTCTCCAGACCTGAACCCAATAGAAAATCTTTGGAGGGAGCTGAAAGTCCGTATTGCCCAGCGACAGCCCCGAAACCTGAAGGATCTGGAGAAGGTCTGTATGGAGGAGTGGGCCAAAATCCCTGCTGCAGTGTGTGCAAACCTGGTCAAGAACTACAGGAAACGTATGATCTCTGTAATTGCAAACAAAGGTTTCTGTACCAAATATTAAGTTCTGCTTTTTTGATGTATCAAATACTTACATGCAATAAAATGCAAATTAATTACTTAAAAATCATACAATGTGATTTTCTGGATTTTTGTTTTAGATTCCGTCACTCACAGTTGAAGAGTACCTATGATAAAAATTACAGACTTCTACATGCTTTGTAAGTGGGCAAACCTGCAAAATCGGCAGTGTATCAAATACTTGTTCTCCACACTGTATAAAAGAAATAAATATAAATAAAACATAAATAAAACAAATAAAAAAACATTTTTTTCAAGTGTGTTTAAACACACATGAGAATACTAGACAAACAAACTGGTGACGTCCCTTCCAGAAAAAGGCTTTTTAATTGAAATGTGGAACTTTCATTCATACAGCTGACAAATTTAGTGTTCAATTTTTCCATTACTGTTTCTAAGAATGGTCTGTCTCTTCCCTTTTATACTGACTATATATATACACAAATCATTTTCAGAGAAGACAGAGGATTCCTGAGGTCATACGTGCAACGGCGCAGGTCTGGATCATCCACTGCATCTGTGAGGTTCAGACCTAACTGCACACACTCCGCTGCCAATGGACTAAACACATCCTTACCAACAGTGCGTGCCAACACGGAAAGTGTGTCTATGAGACAGATACAGAGAAAGAGGAGTGATGAAAAAAGGCTGCATGCCGCCTCATGCATGATGCTTGTTTTTACAATGATGATCATTGTTTTTACCTAGTGCCTGTGTCTGCAGAGCCCTCATCTCCTCTCTTGTGTCCGTCAGGAATCCCTTCAGACTCTCAATAATTGGAGGAAAGTAAGGCACTAGCATCTCCTTGGCTGCGTTAGCTGAGAAAGAGAGATCTCATAAGTCTGGGTCTAACTATAACAGCAAAAATTGCCATGTTAATGTTAGGACAAAGTTACCGATTGCTCCAATTGCACTGACAGCTAGCTCTTTCAGTTTAAAGTTTTCTGCACTGTTAAGGGCTGACAACATGGTTTCCATTAGAGTGGGCAGATAGGGCTCAATTTCTTGACCTGATCATAAGAATGAAAAGGAATAAGAGAGAAGGGTAGGCAAAAAGGGTGAAGGGAAAAGAAATAAACAAGATAATTTAAATCAATCAATCAAAACAAAGAAAGTATATTATATTGATAAATCATTTATAATTATACAAATCTACAAAAATAGAGATATTTAATTGTGTCTGCATTCTAACCCAAGTTCTCTAAGAAGTTTTCTAAGGCATAGAAGGCCTTTGTCATGTGTCCGATTTTGGTCTGATTCACCGCCGACAAGTATCCATGCAACAAAGGCATCAGTTCAGCATGGAATTTACTGACGTCCGGCTGTGAAAGACAAATGAACTATCTTTAAACTCAAATCAAGCTAATGAATAATCATAAAAGGCATAATGTTTTGAGAAAAAATGTCTTGAGATTTCAGTCTGACCTGCAGGTGTTCAGAAAACTGCCCAAGGGCAAAGAGCGCTGCGCTACGGACCACCTGGTTATCGTCCGATAGGCTGCGACACACTGTTTGAAGCATGGATGACAACATCCTAACACACATACACAAAGGTAAAGCGTTAAGCAGACTGCTTTGTTGTGCATTTGGAAAATTCGGTGCTATGAATTTGGGTGTAAATCTGTGTATAATTGTAAAGTATAGCCTACTTGGTGCGGATGTGATCTGCACAGCCCTCGGCCAGCACTGCCATACACATGAGACCTCCCTTACGCTCATACGGGTTCTCACTTGACAAGCAAGCCTGAGTGAAAGGCAACTGCAGGATACAAAATCAAACATACATTTTAATAGAATCACTGGAATGTATTTAGTCTACTTTTCATAGTCTTTACAACAAGTCTTCACAATAAGTTGTTTACTAACCAGCTGGTTGAAGAGTTTTTCTGGTGGCATGTGAAGAGCCATTGTGTCAATGACCTGCAGGGGAACACATATGTTAGATAGTCATTTGAACACAGGAGAGAGAGTTAGATACTTTAGGTACAGTATAGGGCAGTGTTTCTCAACTGGTGGGTTTAATTTTAAGTGGGTCGCGGAGTGCGTAGTAAAACAACCACCACCAACAAAGTCATTCTAAATGTTTTACTGATGCAAGACTTTTATTTTGAAAGACATGTGTCAAAGCTGTTTGTTGTCAGTGTCATTATTCTAACGTTATTTTCGTAACTTGTTACGAACTTTACTGTGTCCTGTCAGACTTTATACTGCGCTTGCGGCGTGCACTCTTCAACTGCACATGCAAATGCGGAGGCGCGCGCTGTATATCATTTCACTATATATAAAGAGCAAAAGAAATTGCAAGAATGCAACATCGTAGTTACGCTGTCAATTAGTAAGTCATGAAATTACCAAAAAGTACAGACAATTATGTAAGTAGTATGTTGTGTGTTAACGGAAGAATTTGCATGCAGGTATCATTCCATTCATCAGGATCAGTGTACATGATTTACTTCAAATTTACCATGTAGTTTCCATATTCTATATTTTTGATGACTCTGGAGGCTCATACCAACTTACTAACTTTACTCTATTAACAAAAACTAGTTTGGGACTGCATTTTAATAGCCTTACCTATACTGTTTATTCATCAGTGTTAGTGATATTCTAAAGTGGGATGTTACTTGTGTGTGTTTCAACCATTTTTGAGAAATAAATACTTGATTCATGTCCGGTTTCTTAAGCTTAAGCCTAGTCCCAGACTAAAATGCATGTTTGAGCTGTCTTAAAGGGCAACTATTATGCCCCTTTTTACAAGATGTAACATAAGTCTCAGGTGTCCCCAGAGTGTGTCTGTGAAGTTTCAGATCAAAATTCCTAACAGATCATTTAATATACCATTTTGAAAATGCCAATTTTTGGGTTTGAGAAAAATGAGTTGTTTTGTGTGTGTCTCCTTTAAATGCAAATGAGCTGCTGCTCCCCGCCCCAGAGGGCGAAGCCTTCACAGCTCGTGAACACGCGAATGAAAACTGAAACATGATACATCTGTTTGGCTTTGATTATCATCTCTATCGCGGACACGCTCACGTGACATTGCAGTTCCTCATCATCATGAAATATCATCTGCATGCGTTTTAAAGCCATATCACTCTCAACCTTACAGTCTATGCTCTCAACTTGAGCGCACACACCCGACGCATACGCACAGAGAGCTGTATGTCGGTGCGTCCGTGACTAGGCTATTAAACTAGACTAGTTCTCATTCATGTGTTATTGCGATTAAACTGTCAAATGCACACAAAGTTATGTCAGAAACACCCAAAGTTCACATGAAAACAGTTGGTTATGTCTGTGCACGTATGCAGCAAGTACAGAAATCCCATGCGTATATTAGATCTGTGTACTAAAGTGAAAGCAGTGTAATATACAGTACCTACTGCTATATCTGCTGTTAATATGAATCAAACAACAAAAGATAAACAGAAAATCACTCACTGCTCTTGACTGAATAAACTTTAGTAGCTTTATTAAGAACACATTTCTTACTTGAATGCTGCTGTTAAATGCTCTGGCGAGGAGATAAACATGGCGGACTTTGTACAGCTCTCTGAGGGCGGGGTCTATGCTAATACGGCAATGTCTATCAACACTCGTGGGCAGGGCCTGTGAAATGTGACGTCACTTTGCCAGGAATCTGTAAACGGCTTGTTCTGAGACACTGCTTATGATTTATGGGGATTAAAAAAAAAAAGGAGTGGGTGGATTTTTACCATTATAGGGTGGTTGTGTACACACACTGCCAACACACATTTATGTTCAAACATCATGTAAAAGTGAATTTTGCATAATAGGAGCCCTTTAACTGAAAGCAACTTGCACTGACATATCTTAACTCTTTCCCCGCCATTGACAAATTTCCATCATTTGTAAGAAAACACTTCCGTGTTTTCACTGTTATACAGTAGGGGGCGCTATTGCACATCTTCTGAAAGAGTGCTGAATCTCCTGATCAAGACATTTGAGAGGAAGATGCAGAAACAAGCGATATCATATGTAATCATATGCACATGTAAAATAACACGATCACCAACATTAAGCAGCATATCAATCAAAACTGCCTAAAGTTACTAAATGAAATGGCGACCCAGGACAAGATATAGGACTGGGAAGCTTTGGGGATGTTGATGGACTTGATCTACTCCATCTATGTTTTGATCATCGTTCTGAATCTGACCTGAATGTAGTCTTTGACAAAAACGTGAGAAAATCTCAGCTTTTTGCTCAAACGTTGCTTTTTATGAAACTTACCCACATTTAAGTGTTGATAAAAAAAGAATGCATGAAGTTAGAATAAAACAGTTTTTTTGTTTAAAAGCAGAGGCTCTGTTCTTCCTTTTTGATATATTGTAGATATTCATACAACAAAATATTCTGGGGGCCATAACATTTTCGTGAAAATGATCAAAAACACTGGCGGTGGCTGGCAACTTTTTTTTAAAAACGCTGGCGGGGAAAGAGTTAAAACATGTCGGTGCCATTGTTTTGTCTCAAGACAAACAGTAATGTTTTTTTCTAAGGCACATTTATAAAAGCCACTTAAATGTCCTAATTTAACTAAGGCCTACTCCTGGATTAATCTTAGCCCTTTCTGTGAAACCATGCCTCAAATTCTTAAAAAAAATTGGGTTGCGGCTTAATGACCATGGGAAAATATGGGTCCCATGGCCAAACCAGTTGAGAACCGCTGGTATAGGAGAATGAGTAAAAGAGATAAAGCATGCAAAAAGACTCACCTGAACAGCAAAGTGTTTGGGATTCTCACTGTCGTCCTCAGTATCATTTTCCTCATCCTCTGGGTCCTCTTCTCCAGGAGGAGGCGCTGCACTCAAGATTGGAAACACTACTTGCAGGATTGGCTGTAAGAGTTTATGCTTTAAAACAGCCTAGAGAACAGAAAAAAAAAAAACAGAAGTGTTTATTTTGCTCCAGCCTGAAAAATATATTTTTTTAACGCTATCGGAGCATAAGAAACCACATTTATGATACAGTTGTTGTCAGATTTCATTGGTGATTTCAAATATGAAATTTAATGTTTGATGTTCCCCCATTCAAAAAGATAGGAGCTGCACTTGCATGACTGAAATAGCTGCCCGAGAGGCGTTTCAAAGATGGCCGCCGAGTGAAATGGGACTTTGCCACCACGTTTCGTGCAAGCTTCACAACTTTTTTTTTTTTTTTTTAAATTTCAAATCTTTGTTTGCATTTATCTGCCAGAAAGAAAGTCATATACATCAGAGACGGCATGAGGGTGAGAAAATTAGACAATTTTAATTTTTGGGTGAACCATCACTTTAAAAGGCATGCAGCTTTTTACAATAAGTAAAAAAATAAAAAAGAATAAAAGAAATAAAAGAATAATATAAAAGATAAAATAACAGCTGATTATAAAAAAGCAGATAAAAGAAAAGATGAACATCCCTGAAATTTTTAAAATCTTGACAAATGTTTCAAATATGCAAATTTCTTAATACAGTTTTGTGCTTTAAGCCCCAAGTATACTTTGGCCGTCCATGTTCCACGACGGTCCACGCAACATACATTACATTATCAGGATGGTGTGCGTAAAGCAGTACATGTGCAAGGTCAATGTTGAGACAGAAGAATCCACTAGGTGGCAATACACACAGCTGTGATGTATTGTGCAGTAGCAGAAGAAGAGTGCGGAAAGAGTGATACAAAACAACACGGTGGCTGTGTCCGAAATCGCCCCCATACCCTTAAATAGGGCACTACTTGAGGGGACAGCCATTTGTAGTAGTGTCCAAAACCATAGTGGACGTTATTGAGTGCACTCATTCAATCCCACAATGCACCGCAATAACGAGTGTACAACTGATGTTACGCTCAACGGCTAGAGAAACCCATAATGCATTGTGAGAGTCGCACGCGGAATCGTCAATCAATCCATTTTCCAAACCGCGCTGGTCCAGCGTAATATCATACATTCCTTTTTAATTGATTATTAAATTGTTTAATAACAGTTTATACATGCTAGTTTCCATGGAAGAGTTCAAGATAAATCTTTTCATTACTCAGTGTCTGAATTCACTCACTCATTTTCGTTCACTCCTTCAAGTGATCTATATTAGTGGAGTAAATGTAGGGAATAATGAATGAGGGTATGGGGGCGATTTCGAACACAGCATGTGTTTCAAGAACAGTAAACAGAGCAGCATATCATTCTCCATCGTTTTTTATTTTTTTGGTTCTTGTTTTAAACTTTGCATGCAATTGCAGATCCGCTACTTTTCTTCCTCTATCTTTCCGAGCGAATGTCCTGTAAATGATACGACTCAGTGCTGTAGAGTATAGAAAAGCAACTGTATTGCGCATGTGTCTAACTCGTCCTTCCGCGTTGAGTATACTTTGAAAGCTGTGCGGACACGACTGTGCGTGAGACGGAGCAGAACACGGAAAATGAAGTATACCCTGGGCTCTTAGTAGGAAAAGCAAAGGCAAGAAGTGAGAGTTACCTTGTTTTTAAGTCTGATGAGAACAGCGATACATGACAGGGCTTTTACACGTAAAGAATCACTAAGGGAGACGTCTGCACTGATCTAGAAGACAGAATATAAACTTTATTACCCAACAGCTCCAAATCAACAATCACTTTGAAGATGTGTGGACAAACCTCAAGGCAAAACTGGACAATTTCAGCAATGTGTGGGACAATAACAGACACCTCGCTTTCCATCATCTCATCAAAAACTTCCATTGCCTCGCTGGCCTGGTCCTTAAAAGAATAAGAAAAAAATGAAAGATTGAGGGATGGTCAAAGCCATTGGGACACTTAAAGGCTCATAAAAGGGCAACTGATCAATCAAGCGATGCAATTCTCAAAGTGTTTAGCACATCATTGAGTATCATAATGGAAACAGTAATTGGAGCATTACCATACGAACACAACAAGAATGTATCAAAGTGTCCTAACCTGGTCTGCCTGAATGAGGTGTTTAAGAGCAACGAGCAGTTTGGGGATCAGAGATCGCATCAGGTTCTGAAAGAGAGAAAAACAACATTTTGAACATGCTGAATGCAGTATTAAACACTAAGTCTTTTATCCAAGGGCAAATTACAGCAGTCAGAGGAAGCAGAACAGACCATCTCCTCTGTGCCGGTGTAGGTCGTGATGGAGGTAAGGGTAAGAATGCAGTAGTAGAGAGCCGTAGGATTGTTCAGGTCTTGGAGAACAGTCCCAAACAGCTGGAGAAGCTGCTTGTAGTGGGGTTTAAAGGGCTCTGGGTTTGATCCCACCACCTTGCTGAGCAATAAAAGACCCACCTGAACAGAACAAAGAATTTATTCAAAATCTTTTTATTGTTGTTTTGTGTGACAAGAATGGTACACCAGTGAGAAAGTAAAGACAATTTCCATTATTAATCCCATCCATGATCCCCCCCATTCCAATTGACTCAAATGGACAGAGAATCAAACAAACAAAAGCTAAATAAATAATTTCAAAAAGAAGAACAGACAGCATATTAGCTTAAAGGGATAGTTCACCCAAAATGAAAATTCTGTCATCATTTACTCACCCTCATGTTGTTCCAAACCTGTATGAGTTTCCTTCTTCGGTTGAACCCAAAAGAAGATATTTTAAAGTATGTTAGTAATCAAACAGTTGACAGCAGCCATTGACTTCCATAGTATATTTTTCCTGCTATGGAAGTCAATGGCTACCGTCAACTGTTTGATTACCAACATACTTTATAATATCTTCTTTTGTGTTCAACAGAAGAAAGAAATTCATACAAGTTTGGAACGACATGAGGGGGAGTAAATAATGACAATTTTCATTTTTGGGTGAAGTATCCCTTTAACACAAATTCAATTAATCTCCATCGTGTACTGATATACTATACTTTAAAACAAAAATATAATGCTAATATAATAATAATTTTATTTTGATAATAGTCATATACATTAATAAAAATATTTAAATGTAATACATTACAAATAAATACCTAAACTATATATATATATATATATATATATATATATATATAAAAAAAACATTTTTTTTTTAATTTTAATAAAAATATTATTTGATTTACAATTAAAATAATTATATAAATAAATCATTAGTAAACATTATTGGTCTTTGCAGTCAAGAATTAACTAAAAAGTACCAGTTAGTGGTTGTTTTTTGAACATGGTACTTCAAATAACACCATGTAAAAACCATGGTATATGAATTTGATAAAGATCTAATATAAATGTACCATGGTAGTGGCACAGAACTTAACAAGTTTAAATGGGGTTACCTGTCTATCCTGTGGGTTATTGCTTTTAGTAGACTGGTTTAATAGGGTGAGAAGAGCAGGCCAGCGGTCTGGAGTCTCGTGTTTCACCAGGACAGCGCTCAGCTGAGAGAGAGAGTGACGAACTGTGTGTCTGAGGAATGGAAATGAAGGAAAAATGTTTAACACCTGAATAAAAACTGACATATACGCTATGGTTTACTAGTAATCTATGTTCCTTAGACAGCAAACTATGGTAGTAGTAGTATTTGAGTTTATTGCAATATCAGCATTATCAGCTATTACATGGCAGATACATTTTAACATTTAACAACATAATATCATAAATACAATATAATGAAAACAAACATTTTATAAAATTCAACTTAAAATAAATAAAAAATAAGTACATGTACAAAACGAGTACAACTCTATAAAAGATTCTTTAAATGTACAAGTTTTTCTGGATCCAAAAATAAGTCCTTAAAAGTTTGCCCTGATAAAAAGCGCTGTCTCATAACATTAAAATTTGGGCAGTCCAAAATATTTACAGACAAGTTGGTACAGCTAACTATGGTAATACCAGATAGTATACTACATTGCACAGTGTAATTGTAGTTATCATACAGTATCATGGTTTACATTACTACATTATTATACCATGGCACTGCCAGACTTACTCTGTTTCTTGCTGTAAAGCCTGCAGCACAACTGCCTTCAAACTGAGGGAGCAGAAAGAAAACATTTGAATCACAAATTACCAAAACGCACATTAAAACAGATGAAATTATACAAGTGAAAAATATGTCGAAAACCTTTCTCGGTGGTCTGGACTGATTTTCTTCCAGTGTTTTCTAACTCTCATCCTGAGCATCACTGCAGCCGACTGACGGACCTGAAGCAAGAATGAAAGCAAGTATTTGAGTAAGACTATGAAAACTTGGCAAAGACTGAAATGAAAAACAGTAACTTACCTGTGGGTTCTGAGATCCAGTCATGACTGCACACAAAGCAGGAATGATAGCTGGATCTTTAAATGCCTGTTTCAACTCAGCTGTGGCCTGATAAAGAAAATGACATTCATTAAATATCATCATGAGCTTAAGAAAGACAATAGCTACTAACGTTAAACCCAAAAGCGCCGAAATAATAATGCTTATGCTGGACAGAACATTAAAAGACAAGTATCACACGCTGAAAACGACCACTAACTCATATAAATCAGTATTCAATGAATCAAATATACCATAACGGCTGTTTTGGCACAGGATGACAGTTTCATGTAAGTATCTAACCTGCTGAATAACAGCGTTGTCCGGTTCTGTCAGCCGCACCAGGATGCGCTCGAGCTCTTCTGACATTATTTAACCGTTAAACGTTCAAGCGTTATTTATACCAAATACCAAATAAACGACACCGAGAACCAGAGCAAATCAAATGACAATCTGACAGTTTTCAGACACGATTTAAGTCAGATGACACTCATAAGAATATTAGACAACTATGTTAGTATCACATAAATAAACTGTTACAGGGAAATATTATTTAACTGCACGAGCGATTATGTGCGGAGTTCCCAAAGTTACCACGCGCAGGATAGAAGGAGAAAACGCCGCAAGAGTTGGACGTTAAAGGGACCACAGCCCTGAAAACATGTGGTTCAGGGAGACATTTGAGCGGTACTATAACAACAGCGCCTGCTGTGGTGATGGAGGTCGAACTTCACTGTGCACGAACCTCTGAAAAAAGATAAACAGTCTGTGGTTGAACCATATGAAACTGGTGTGTGTCATTCAAGCAATAAAGTCTCTAAAGTTCTTCATATTTTGTTTCTGTTTGTTTTGAAGTGGATCATGTTTAGGCGGATCCTTGCTAGAGAAGATGAAGCGCTAATGGGCTAACTTATTTGCATTTGAATCTCCATTAGAAAGAGCTCCAATGGACAGATGGCAAAGACGATTATCAGAAAACCCAGCCGAAAGAATTTGAATTTGAATGAGTGAAGAGGACTTGAGTGTGCTAAATGAATCAATAAATTATAAAAACATAGCCACAGAACATAAATAAATAAATGGTGAAAAAACTAAATCTCTAAAACAGTTAATTTCAATAAAATATTTCAAGTCAGCAATAATAATAATAATCTGACAACAATGGCATCATAATTTAAAATCAAATAATGATAAATAAATAAATAAATCTGACAACAATGGTATAAATCAAATAATATATATATATATTTCAAATCAATAATATAAATCAATTAAAAATAAATAAATTAACAAAAAATAAAATGTATATAAAACCTAAATAAAAACAAATAAACAACATAAACAACATAAATAAATACAACAAGTAAATAAATAAATAAATTACCTGACAACATTGGTATCATAATTTAAACTCAAATCAGGTTTAAAAAAATACAAATAAAACGTTTATAAAACATAAATAAAACATAAATAAATAAACATAAATAAATAAATGAAATCTGACAATAATGGTCTCATAATTTAAACAAAACATGCTTAAAAACAAACAAACAATTAAATAAATAAATAAATACATACATACATACATAAATACATACATACATGCCATTAAAGTTTAACTAAAAGACCATCATACACATCTGGAATATGTATAAAAACTGACTGACCGTACTTGTTTAAATTTTCTAGATCAATTTTCTAGATCATTCTAGATTTTTTTGTCTGATTTGCTGAATTGGTAAACAAGTGCAAAAGGCAAATGCATTGCTGCCACCACCTCTCCACCCTTTCACACCTCTTTTACCTATATACAGATCTGTGGTCTCTCTAATCATCCCATGATTAGCTCATATTTTCACCTCATACAGAAATATTTCCATTCTAATGCAGTCGATATGGGTGGACTACAAACACACCTATTCAGGTGGTAATTTTAAGGCAAACCTGCTTAAGGCATTCAAACAGTGCAGCCAGTAAAATACATAGTCCACAAACATTTTCAAAGGTAAATAGTTCTAGATTGGTGCACTTTTAGGGTAAATTGTTCACATAAAGCTTAGTAATGTTTTATAGGATTAATCATGCTAATCAAAAGAAATGATCGGTAAGCTTTCCCCTGAAAAAGTAACTGTAAAATGTTAAAACAGACAATAGATTAGAGGGATAAGAAGGATCTGCACTAATTAAATGTGTGAAAATGTAGCCCATTTTTAGGTTCAAAATACTGAAAATCTTTCTATAATCATGTGTGTACATGATCGTTTTAATAAGGCCTATTAAATATTTCTCATTCAATGTTTTTAATATGTTGAAACACATCATTTTTAAATACGTTTTTATTTGATGTTTTTTTTTAAGATTCATTGTTCTCTGTTTTTTTTAATAAAGTATTAGGCCATATAAAGTTAAATGTTTTAAATAAAAACAAAAATATAAAAGTTTTTTAATTCTAATTTCGTTTTCAGTGTCAATTTCTTCAATAAATAACCTAATTGTGTAATTTAAAAATGTAAAACGCTAAATGAAAATATGCAAATATCATGTAAATATAAGAGTACCTGGCTAAGCTAATGAGGAATGAGGGTGTGGCTGCCAGCTCTCAGAAGATGCACCTGATTGGTCCGCGCATCTCTTTGCAGAACCGCCCCGCCCACGTCCACTCACCTGGCCTTATAAATCAGCTTCTCCACGCGGTTTTTTTTTTAATCAGGTCATGTCAAGGGGTCAGTTTGGGTGATTATGAGGAGGAGAGCTGTTACCGGCATCTGTTTTCAAGGGTAGTTGAACCCTTTGGGTTTTTTGTAGGCAGGTGCTGTTAGTAGGTCCATCTCTGCACATTTGATTTTTGCTCTGCGTTCATCCGACGAGGGAATGGCGGATTGGAAGATACCAATGAGTTACAACTTCAACCCATCTTACCATGCGTATGCATACGGGCTCATGTACCCGCAGGTGTCTGAGCACGGCCACCCGAATCTGAGCTGGGCCGAGGCCGCGTACGCTCAATCCGGCGGGGTCACCGCGAGCTATTACTCCGCTCAAACCGCACAGCAGTCGCCACCCTGGAGCCCGGAGAACGGCAGTGTGAGCAGCTACGGCAATTACCCGAGCCACACGCAGAACGGACGGCTCTTCCTCTCCTATAATAAGACTGAGTCCGATCCAAAGGCCAAAGATGCAGAGCAGGCCAGCAGCGATACACCCAGCGACTCAGAGGCCCATACGCCAGGTAACCCTATGGTCATCCCCAATAATTCCCGACTAATGAAGTTGTAATAACATTTTCAATGTAAGAAAAAGAGAAGATTTTTCGAAGTTGTAAATACTTCAACGGTTATTGGAAGGTTTTATAATATGATAGACAAAGTTTAACGTCTATCTCTACCAGTGGTGCTTATGTACTATCATAGTATAACTATTTTTGAACTTGCTGTTATTAATATAAATTTAGGTTTTAATTTTACATTTGTTAATGTTTCACTTTATTTCCGTTTTAATTTTAGGATGGTGATTTAAATTCAGTTATTTGTAAAGGCAACATCTCAATTTGTTTAATTTCCATTACCAAAAACTATTCTTAATAGATGAATAGCTTTTTAAAAAAAACACTTCCATGTGTTCAGGTTTATAAACCATGCTTTCAATTTAGGAAACGCAAGCAAATTTTTAAACTCATTTTAAAGGTTTATCAAATTACAAATGTCAGTCCCTAGTGTAAAGTCTGTTTTTTATTTTCCCTAATTTGTATAGATTCCTGGAGCTCAGGGAGCAGTCGTGAGGGGGCCGCTCTGACCAACCTCAATCTCCCGTCCTGGAAAGATCAGGACTATGAAACGGACAGTGGCAGTCCTGACAGTGGAGAACAGATCTCAAACTCTGTCTCTGCTGAAGGAGAGGAGCCGGTGAGTCAGAATTTGGGGGTGGATGCCTTGCTGCCTCTGCCCGCACTGACCACATCTCCAGCCAGACGTCCAGCCCAGCCCCGCAAGACCCGGGCTGCCTTTTCTGAGGAGCAGATGAATGCTCTTATCCACCGGTTTAATGTCCAGAGATACCTCACGCCTGCAGAAATGAAGACGCTTGCTGGAGCAACAGGACTAACGTACAAACAGGTTATTGATATAAAGAGAATGTCGAAAGAACTAGGGGTAAACGTACCCATTAAGCACACTACTATCTTTGAGCTCAAATGATAAAAAATGTATCATCCTAAGTTGTTTAAGCCTTTATTTTCGTTAAGTATAACTTCTTACTGCAAAATTAAGAGATTAAATGTTTAGACTTGCATATTATAACCTGGATGTGGGAAATAATTAGTTGGATCCAAAAGATGGTTTTAGCAACACAGTGCAGATGCTACAGAACATTGTTAGCTTACTAGCTGTATAAGATTGTGTGCTACACTAATATTACTTCACAGGCATTACTGGCTTGTACTTTTAAATCCATTATATTATAAATTTACAGTTTATTGATGTTCTGTGGTTTTACACTAATGTCATTTTTAAAGACTTATTATTGTAAGGTGAGCTTAAAGGGTGCACTATGAATCACACAGCTTCAGTGTGACATCAATAAAGTATAATTTCATAGATATTTTCAATAGCTGTTCATATTAAAATATGTATGAACTTATTAATACATGACCTAGATTTAGCAAAATTGTCCTTTTATATTTATTTATTAATTAAAAAATGTTGCTGTTCCAATTAAGCTCAGTGTGCTCCCTTTAAGCTCATCCATATTGAACGTCTATGTAAAACTTCATAAACAGACTTTAAATATTAACTGATGGTTGTCACCAAGTTAATCTTTATAAAATTATTCTTGTTTATAAAATTAAAATGTTTAAAATGTTGTGAGCTTAATGGCAACAGGGGTGTGCTTAAAGGGTACAAACATGTACCCATTAAGCACAGCCAGACTTTTTGCATTTAATGACGTACATCTTAATTGAAATGCTTTTGTCATTTTAAAATAAGAAAATATTGTGATTTATTTTAACATAACTTGTACGGAAACCAATACCCTGTGCACTAAAAATGTCTCAATGGAGACTTTGGTGAGCTTAATAGGTACGTTTACCCTAAAGCTTTAATGGATTGCTTGCAGTGTCATGATGAATAACACCATATTTCTTTCCAAAGGTGAAAACATGGTTTCAGAACCGTAGGATGAAACTCAAGAGGCATCAAAGAGATAGTAGTTGGATGACCGAGAGATATGTCGTTAATGCCGTACCCAACACACCAGCTGTTCATTCTCAGGTGAGTGCGGTTTCATGCCAAACCATGTCATTCCAAACCTATGTTTCTTCCTTCTGAGGAACACAGATTTTAAATGTTTTAACAGTTTGTCAATGCAATTAAAGTCAATGGGTTCCAAACCAACATGGGACCCCATTGACTTTCATTGTATGGGGATTGTTTTATAACATTTTTCAAAATGCCTTGTTCCACAGAATAGTCATGCAGGTTTTAAAACGACGGTGTCTACACTGTTGCTTGTTCTGTCTTGTTGGTAGCAGAACTGATCAGTGTGGACATAGAGCACGTTATCATCTACAAAGGAGACATTTCTGTAGTTTGGATAATGTCTTAAAGGCACGATGATACAAGTGACATTAGTTTTGATTTAGTAAAAATAAGGTACATTTCTAACTTTTCTTTTAAATAGTTTCAGACTGAAACCCCTCGAGCAAACCAAGACCACTATAGTAACCCTCAGGTGAGAGAGTCTCTGTTCAAGAGGAGTCCTCCACAAACGCCCTTCTACCCCAGCTACCCACAGCAACGCTCTCCTACCCAGGTCGCCCCAAGACCCCCGGGAAACTGGCCTCTTCCCCCAGCTGTGACGCACTATGAGTTCCCCAACCCTACTAGCTACATGCAAGCCCGTGACGGCGGCAATGCCGCGAACAAAGGAAGCAGCCCTACTCAAATGGCATCCATGCCTAGTGCCCAATGGTCAACTAAAGGAATGACTCTGCTGTGAGTTGGGCTGCTTGTTGTATATATTAATCACCTTCAGCTCCGCAGCCTTGGGGTGCTCACCGTATTTGTAAATATTTAATTTTTTGGCACCAAACTGTTGGATATTTTTAGGCTGTGATGTCATGGGTTGCCAAATGGGACATGTCTCAAGATTTTTTTTTTTTTTTTTTGATTCTGTAAAGTTCACTTTTTTTTTTCTTTCTTTTTTTTTTTTTAATAACTCTGCGTGTTTTATACCAAGATCTATTTTTATAACTTCATTGTACCTTTCAGAGTATTTAATATCTGCTCTTCCCTCTGCTCTTCCAGGAGCTTGTTTTTCTTTTTTTAAACTTAGTCAGGACAAGTCTTAATTGAGTTCCATGAATTTGTATGCAAGGCACTGCTCTACATCTGTGTACAACAAAAGGTGGTCTGCACTGTTTTCTGTTCTGTGTATCAATTTCCCTGCTTTTCACTGCTTCTGTATGTGATCTGTTACATTTGTGCAGTTTATGAAATTCTTGCTGACCTGTATCTGGTCTGTTGTCATTGACACTCAAGCTTGTACTTGCAAAGTACTCCTGCCCACACAAAAACAGTTCTTTGTTGAGCAATAAATGTTTTATCTGTTCCTAAATTTTATACACTAGTTGTGGCTTTTTTTTAATTCATTTTTATAGGCCTGCTCAACTTTTTTTTTTTATTTTTATTTTTTTATATAAAATAAAATCTGGTATGGTTTAATCAGGAATTGATCATAAGTGCAGCCTGGTAATTGTCTCCCACAATGTGACTGAGGGTACATCTACATGACAATATAGAAAACTTTTTTTTTTTTTTTGGAACATGACAGTTGTAAATGATTCCTGTTCACATGAATCTATGAAAACGATTAAAACACTTATGCATGCCAGGTCAGTAGTTGATGGTGTTACTTTGTAAATGAGAGAACTGTGCCTATAGACTGAACAGGTAACGTGCATATCACGGTTTTAACTTTTTATTTTTTTTTTTTTTTTAAACCGGTTTTTATGCCACCAAAATGCCATGTGAATGAATGGCCAAAATGCATCGTTTTCTATTTTTAGTTACATGGTGTTTTGTAAAAACCTTTTAAAAACAAAAAAAAAATTAGAGCAAGCCTAAAAGTATAGTTATATACAAGACTAAAAATAGTTATATACACACTGATCAGGCATAACATTATGACCAGGTGAACTACACTTATCTCTTCATCATGGTACCTGTTAGTGGGTGGGATATTTTAGGCTGCAAGTTAATTTTTTTTTTTTTTCCCTCAAAGTTGATGTGTTAGTGTAATGATTTGAGTGAGTTTGACAAGGGCCAAATTGTGCTGGCTAGAAGACTTGGTCAGAACATCTCCCAAACTGCAGCTCTTGTGGGGTGTTCCTGGTCTGCAGTGGTCAGTATCTATCAAAAGTGGTCCAAGAAAGGAACAGTGGTGAACCGGCGACAGGGTCACTGATGCACATGGGGAGAGAAGGCTGGCCCGTGTGTTCCAATCAAACAGACGAGCTACTGTAGCTCAAATTGCTCAAGAAGTTAAAGCTAGTTCTGATAGAAAGGTGCCAGAATACAGTGTATCGCAGTTTGTTACGTATGGGGCTGCATAGCCGCAGACCAGTCAAGGTGCCCATGCTGACCCGTCCACCGCCGAAAGCGGCAACAGTGGGCACGTGAGCATCAGAACTGGACCATGGAGCAATGGAAGAAGGTGGCCTTGTCTGAAGAATCACGTTTTCTTTTACATCATGTGGATGGCTGGGTGCGTGTGCGTCGCTTACCTGGGGAACACATGGCACCAGGATGCACTATGGGAAGAAGGCAAGCTGGTGGAGGCAGTGTGATGCTTTGGGCAATGTTCTGCTGGGAAACCTTGGGTCCTGCCATCCATGTGGATGTTACTTTGACATGTACCACCTACCTAAGCATTGTTGCAGACCATGTACACCCTTTCATGGAAACGGTATTCCCTGGTGGCTGTGGCCTCTTTCAGCAGGATAATGCGCCCTGCTGAATGCAGAAGCACAACCAAAACAATGTTCTTCTGCAAAATGTATGCATTTTTTTAACCGCTAAAGGGCCAAAAGTTACACAATGTAGTGTACTTTTAAGCAATACAATTGTTTTCAACATTGATTATAAGAAATGTTTCTTTAGCGCCCTATCAGCATATGGGAATGATTTCTGAAGGATCATGTGACACTGAAGACTGAAGTAATGGCTCCTGAAAATTAATTCCATTTTAAAATATATTCAAATAATTAACATTTAAAATTTTAACAATATTACTTTTTTACTTTATTTTTGATCAAGTAAATGCAGCATTGGTGAGTTTAAGTGACTTTTTCTTCCAAAACATAAAAAAAAAAAAAAATTCTTACTGACCCCAAACTTTTGAACGGTAGTGTATAAGAACAGATCAAAAGGACAAACCATATCTGACAGTGAGCTTTAAATCCTTTTGTCTATTTACATACATTTATATGATAGACACCACCATCGTTGCATTTCACCGACATTTATTTCTCTTACTGTAATAAAAGTGACTTTATTGAAAACATAGTATATTTACATTTCAGCAGATCACAGTTGATGGCGACTTCAGACGATGGTATTGCTTCCATAATCTATTCTTCATTTCTTCAACTTGCTTGTGTTAAACCTTCCTTCCAAAACTCAAAATGTGTATATTGCAACATTTGTACAATATGACACGTCTCTTTTCCATGCACCTTTAATCAAGTAAACTCACCTACAGTACATATAAGTGCTTTATCTCCTCAATGGTCTTCTGAAACAAAGTATGAAGGCCTCTTATTCTTGTCCCCTTATGTTTTGAAACCAACATTTACTCATTGTAGTCATATTCACTACATTAACAAAATCCAAAAGTCTTGAATACATGGTAAGCAAAATTTTGAAGTACGAAAATCTGCCCCATCAGAACAAACGATCCAGCTGACTCTCAAATACTTCTGTATTTGATGTGCAGATAATCTAGCAACTATATATCTATGTGAATTTTAAGTATCAGGGTGTTGGTGAGCAAAATAAAATATTAAATTAGTCTTTAGTCAAGTCACTTTGTCTGTTCCCTATTCCTTTTAAGATTGGCATCAGAAACAGTTTTGATAGTTTAATATACTTCAGCAACACAAAACCTGCTCATGCAGGGTTCCATGAGGACCTGGTCCATGAGTCTCTTTCCCCATTTGATGGGGGAGGGGGGTCAGTCTGAGAGAAAACGGTCTCAGTCCATCTTAAGGCTACGGTATATGTAACGAATAAAAGCCAGAGAAGCCCAGAAGGAGACCGTTCCCAGCATGAGCGAGAAAACAAAAGCAGTGAGCAAAGAATATCCAAAGAATTCAACGCTCTGTACAAGGCCACTCATGTTGGAGCGATTGTGGTAGTAGAAGAGAGAGTAAACAAATATGAAGATGCCAGTGGAGCCGGTGCTAAGAACACTTCTCCACCACCAGCGGTAGTCCTCGCCTGAGAGCAGGAAGTAGGTAAGGGCCACAGAGATGCAGGCGCCCACCGAGAGCAGGATAGCAAACACACACAACAGGATGCCGTAGAGCGTGTAGTGTTCACGACCCCACGCAGTGGCAAAGATGTAGTACAGTTCCACAGAGATGGCACTGCAGAGTCAAGAGGAGAAAAACAGATGTGGAAGGAGATAAAGAGTGAGTAAGATATAATATAATATAATATAATAAAAAAATTATATGAAATATAAAAGTAATTTAATTATATTATATAATTAAAAAAAAGTTCTTATTTTTATATAATATACCGTTAATATATTTTTTGTTCGTTTTTCGTACATAATTTTTTTTTCTTATATATTATTATATAAGAAACATTTTCAAATATTACATTAAAATTATTTCCTATTTATATAACATAATATTGTTAAAATGTTCTCTTACATAATATATTCTATTATATACAAAATGTTTTTAAAAAAATATTAATACATTATATTAACATGTTTTTTTAAATATATTTTAAAACAATCTTTTATATAATATTTTTCAATTTTTTTCTTATATATTATATATAAAATATTTTTTAAATTTGATATGTTGACATGTTCTTAAATAATATATTATATGTTTTTAAACATGTTTTCTTATATAATATATTCTATTATACACTCACCTAAAGGATTATTAGGAACACCATACTAATACTGTGTTTGACCCCCTTTCGCCTTCAGAACTGCCTTAATTCTACGTGGCATTGATTCAACAAGGTGCTGAAAGCATTCTTTAGAAATGTTGGCCCATATTGATAGGATAGCATCTTGCAGTTGATGGAGATTTGTGGGATGCACATCCAGGGCACGAAGCTCCCGTTCCACCACATCCCAAAGATGCTCTATTGGGTTGAGATCTGGTGACTGTGGGGGCCATTTTAGTACAGTGAACTCATTGTCATGTTCAAGAAACCAATTTGAAATGATTCGAGCTTTGTGACATGGTGCATTATCCTGCTGGAAGTAGCCATCAGAGGATGGGTACATGGTGGTCATAAAGGGATGGACATGGTCAGAAACAATGCTCAGGTAGGCCGTGGCATTTAAACGATGCCCAATTGGCACTAAGGGGCCTAAAGTGTGCCAAGAAAACATCCCCCACACCATTACACCACCACCACCAGCCTGCACAGTGGTAACAAGGCATGATGGATCCATGTTCTCATTCTGTTTACGCCAAATTCTGACTCTACCATCTGAATGTCTCAACAGAAATCGAGACTCATCAGACCAGGCAACATTTTTCCAGTCTTCAACTGTCCAATTTTGGTGAGCTCGTGCAAATTGTAGCCTCTTTTTCCTATTTGTAGTGGAGATGAGTGGTACCCGGTGGGGTCTTCTGCTGTTGTAGCCCATCCGCCTCAAGGTTGTGCGTGTTGTGGCTTCACAAATGCTTTGCTGCATACCTCGGTTGTAATGAGTGGTTATTTCAGTCAAAGTTGCTCTTCTATCAGCTTGAATCAATCGGCCCATTCTCCTCTGACCTCTAGCATCAACAAGGCATTTTCGCCCACAGGACTGCCGCATACTGGATGTTTTTCCCTTTTCACACCATTCTTTGTAAACTCTAGAAATGGTTGTGCGTGAAAATCCCAGTAACTGAGCAGATTGTGAAATACTCAGACCGGCCCGTCTGGCACCAACAACCATGCCACGCTCAAAATTGCTTAAATCACCTTTCTTTCCCATTCTGACATTCAGTTTGGAGTTCAGGAGATTGTCTTGACCAGGACCACACCCCTAAATGCATTGAAGCAACTGCCATGTGATTGGTTGATTAGATAATTGCATTAATGAGAAATTGAACAGGTGTTCCTAATAATCCTTTAGGTGAGTGTATATAAAATTATTTTTAAATTATATTATGTTAACATGTTTTCTTATGTAATATAATACTTTTAAAATGTTTTCTTAAATAATATATATATTTTTTAAATGTTTCCTTGTATAATATATTCCATTTTTAAATAGGATATTATATGATATATATATATATATATATAAAAAACATTTTTAAATATTGTATTAAAAATGTTATCTTATATACAGTAGTGGTCAAAAGTGATGGAAAATTGACAATTTCACCTAGTTTCAGGTGTAAAATTGACAATTTCTAATAATAAACCAAATATTATTAAAAATTTTGTTAGCATATTGCATAGTTGTTATCGGAGTTTATCTGTGATAACGCAATGAAACATGCCAAATTGTGTGGGCATCATTTTTGGCCAGGCTGTCAAAGAAATTATGAACACGCAAAAACATCCGGACATTACTTTTGGCCACTACTGTAATACAATTTATAAATGTTTTCTATTTTACAGGAAGGAAAAGATTCCACTGCCTGGAAATCGTCTACCGAGACACTGCTCTTACCTGAAAGGCAGGAAGCCGCCGATGGCCATGTGCACAGCCGCGTGTTTGTACCAGGGCTGCTGGGGAATTTGGCGAGGTATGTTACGAGTGCGACACGGGGCCTGGAAGTTGCCTGCTCTGTTCTTTCCAACGATTCCACCAATGACGGTGAGGGGGAAGCCGACCAGCACCCAGGCGCCAAGCAGTAGAAGCACGGTGGTGGCAGGCAGGGCCTGGGTCGACCCGCTCCACCAGTGAACGGAGTTCACCACACTCCAGGTGAAAAAGAGGGGGGCTGAACGAATCAGAGACAGTGAAATACAGAAGAGAAGAACAAAGAGAGCAACGGTGAGTGGGCGAAATGTCAGGTACATGTGCTTATGAAAACACTAATTGTGACTATATTTGGAATGGAATACTAGCATACTGCACATTATCATGATGAGTCAGGCAAGAGATTAACATCTAAATGCACTGGAAATTGAAAATCATGTTGAGCACACTGCATTGTGGGAAACAATACCCCACACAGTGTGCTCCTGTTGTATATACCATCTTTAAATACAGAAGATTGTTGTGTCTCACCAGAGAAGAGTGCAGAGGTGAGGATAATATTCCAGACCCAGCGCTGGCCCTGGATCTGTGTGTAGAAGCTGCAGGAACAGTAACCTGACACACAGCTGGTCAGAGCGTACAATACAATCGCTGCCGAGTTTATGGCACCATGACGATGGACATTAAACATCCCCAGCAGTGCCATGACAATGATTCCTAAAGAAACCGGGAAAGAGGGTTATCTGAAGGTCATGTTCTTCCTATCTGCAACTCTCTTCTCATATTCATCCCAAGTACCGTCCCAAGACTCTTGTACACAAAATATTGCCAAATCATCAATGCAAATTAGTGACAGACTAAATGAGGTGCCAGAAATGGTAATAACATAAAATAAATAGGGCTGTCAAAGTTAATGCATTAACATATGATTAATTAAAAGTTTAACCATGTTTTAAAAAAAAAAAAAAAAAAATTATATCATAAAATACATTTATACCATTATTCAGTTAGCTGAACTGAACTGATTGAGGCTTACTGGAACTGACCAGAGTAAGTGTCACATACAAGATAGTCGACTAGTCATCGAACAACCAACTACTTTATTTATTAGTCGACTAGTGAGTTTAATATATTAGTGACCCGTGCTGGCGAAATGAGTCGCAATTTTCATGCAGACATTATCTGTTATGTCTTAAGTGAACGTTTAGTTAACTGTTGGGGAAAAACATCTGATGTGTAACATTATTTTATATCTGTGCTTGTACAGTAGGTCTTAATATATAGGCTGTCCTGGTTCATTAATGTTAATTAAACAATTGTGGTATCATGGGAAAAAAAGTTTTTTTGCCTATAAATATGGGTTTTGACTTGATGTGTGCCAAATGTGGTGTTATTACCTGGGATTTTAAGGTATGGTTGCTTGGTGATTTTGTTTTGGAACCTTTAGAAGACTTTGCTGACTCTATTGACTTCAAACAGGTGTAGCTTAGTCATTTTTTGTCTGATTCAAACATATCATACATACATACATATTGAAGATTTTTTAATTGAGAATGTGAAAATTACAATAACTCATTTTTGAAAATTTGCTCACTGCGACTCATTTTGCCAGCACAGGTCACATTTTTTAAATGCCATCCTCAAACAAGGCCGTAACTCTGTCTTGAACAATGGAGGGGACCAAAGTTTTTTTTTTGGACCAAACCTGCAGATATTATAAATAAATGACTTGATGAAATAAAATTACCAAAAATAAGTAAATAATTAAAGGATTAAAAGGGATTTAAGGGAATAAAAAGTAAAAAAAAAAAAGTGTGAAGTAATCAATTTAAACTATTTGCAATGAATATTTTATTTTAAAAATATGCACACATTTACTCTGATTTGTATGTCTAATATGTCGAAAACGAATAAAGCTGAGTAGTTTGTAGCTGGATTCACTGTCAGTCGTTTAACATTTCTATCGTGAAACAGTTGTCAAATATTTAATGTTTAGCTACTTACAGGGGTTGGACAATGAAACACCTGGTTTTAAACCACAATAATTTATTAGTATGGTGTAGGGCCTCCTTTTACAGCCAATACAGCATCAATTCTTCTTGGGAATGACAGATACAAGTCCTTCACAGTGGTCAGAGGGATTTTGAGCCATTCCTCTTCCAGAACAGTGGCCAGGTCACTGTATGATGCTGGTGGCGGAAAACGTTTCCTAACTCACTCAACAACTCATTCAACAACTTTACAGTTTCAGTTTTTAATCCGATCAAGTATTTATATGTCCTATTGAACAGATTAGAAAAGGTTTAAACCACCTGTTACAATCCAAATTAAATTTCAGTCAGATTTGGCCAATTCATTCCGACTGATGTCGTTACATGTGATTATTTTATTCCGACTGTGCTACTAGTCCGATTAAAACGGATTATTAGGGTCCATGTGCAGCTATTGACAAGTGCTGTTAGACCACTGAGGCAGATCATCCCAACAACAAACAGAGCAGTGCGTAATGGAACGCAGCAAAGAAGCATTATGAATCTCAAATATTCCTAAGTACTGGGGGGGGGGGGGGGGGGGGATTTATCCCCCTCAATGTCTTTGGTGGTTACGGCCCTGTCCTCAAGTAATCAAAGAGTATTTTAGCATGCTCAATCTAGCTTATTTGAAAATGTGCATTCATTTTTTAATCATTTGATATATTTCTATAATGCAGCATAAGATACCTGTGGCCAGAGTCAGAAACTGCGCCCCGACCCCTAATACAGCACACAAGAGGCTCTTATATGGTGGGAAGCGAAAGACATCTGTGTGGATGATTTTCCATCCGTTATCCCCCTGATCCAGATCGTCACAACCCCCATCTTCCTCCACATTATACCTGTAGACACAGTGACAGCGTTCGATCAGTCCATTGTTCATTAATGATCTCTGAGTAATGGCTCCTGATCTCTGCCCTTCCTCTATATAGATCATTTAACACAAAAATACTGGCTATTTCATTGCTTTCACCTGGCTTACTATGATAATACAAAATAAAAGGCAAGAGTTACACTACCATTCAAAAGTCTGAGGTCAGTAAAAATAAATTGATACTTTTGATAATATAATAATAATAATAATAAAAATAAATTGTAACACTTTACAATAAGGTTTCATTAGTTAACATTAGTTAACTAGTGAACAGCTGGATTTTTATTAACTAACATTAACAAAGATTAATAAATACTGTAACAAATGTATTGTTAGTTCATTTTAGTTAATACATTAACCAATGTTAACAAATGAGACCTTATTGTAAAGTGTCACAATAATAATAATAATAATAATAATAATAAAACAAATAAATGTTTCTTGAGCACCAAATCAGCATATTAGAATGATTTCTGAATGATCATAACACTGAGGACAGGAGTAATAGATGCTGAAAATTCAGCTTTGCCATCAAATGAATAAATTTATATTAAGATGGAAAACAATTATTTTCAATTGTAATAATATTTCACAATATTGCAAACAAATGCAAATCCTTGGTGAGCCGTGAAGTCACAACTTGTTTGTGCATGTGTTGCTCAGGGAACAACAGAAACACATTTAATGATTTACAAATGGAAACATGTAACATATACATATACATATACACACACATACACATATATACACACACACACACACGCACACACGCACGCACGCACGCACACACGCGCACACACACACCGATCAGTTAAAACATTATGACAGGTGAAGTGAATAACACTGATTATCTCTTCATAACAGCACCTCTTGGTGGGATATATTAGGCAGCAAGTCAACATTTTGTTCTCAAAGTTGATGTGTTAGAAGCAGGAAAAATGGGCAAGCGTAAGGATTTGAGCAAGGGCCAAATTGTGATGGCTAGACGACTGGGTCAGAGTATCTCCAAAACTGCGGCTCTTGTAGGGTGTTCCCGGTCTGCAGTGGTCAGTATGGTGGTCCAAGGAAGGAACATTGGTGAACCGGCGACAAGAGTCATGGGCGGCCAAAGCTTACTGATGCACGTGGGGAGCAAAGGCTTGCCCGTGTGGTCCGATCAAACAGACAAGCTACTGTAGCTCAAACTGCTCAAGAAGTTAATGCTGGTTCTGATAGAAAGGTGTCAGAATACACAGTGCATCGCAGTTTGTTGCGTATGGGGCTTCACAGCCGCAGATCAGTCAGGGTGCCCATGCTGACCCCTGTCCACCGCCGAAAGCACCAACAGTGGCTGTGGCCTCTTTTAGCAGGATAATGTGCCCTACCACAAAGCAAAAATGGTTCAGGAATGGTTTGAGGAGCACAACAACGAGTTTGAGGTGTTGACTTGGCATCCAATTTCCCCAGATCTCAATCCAATCGAGCATCTGTGGGATGTGCTGAACAAACAAGTTTGATCAATGGAGGCCCCACCTCGCAACTTACAGGACTTAAAGGATCTGCTGCTAATATCTTGGTGCCAGATACCACAGCACACCTTCAGGGGTCTAGTGGAGTCCATGCTTAGACGGTTCAGGGCTGTTTTGGCTGCAAAAGGGGAACCAACACAATATTAGGAAGGTGGTCATAATGATATACCTGATCAGTATATATATATATATATATATATATATATATATATATATATATATATATATATATATATATGGCAACTTTATTAGGTACACCTGTTCAACTGACTCAATGCATTTAGGGATGTAGACATGGTGGAGATGATCTGCTGAAGTTCAAACTGAGCATCAGAATTGGGAAGAAAGTTGATTTAAGTGACTTTGACACCATGATTGTTGGTGCCAGAAGGGCTTGTCTGAGTATTTCAGAAACTGCTGATCTAATGGGATTTTCACACACAACCATCTCTAGAGTTTACAGAGAATGGTCAGAAAAAGAGAAAATATCCAGTAGGGATGTGCCCAAAGCCGAATACTATGTTAGGAAAGGAAATTCTACGGAGCCCCGAAAGGAATATGGTGATACGAAAATAGAGAAAAAAAAAAAAAAAAAATTAATTGCCATTCTCTCGCAATTATATAGTTATGGAATTATATTGTATGTATTTTGTGGCTATCAGAGAGCCGCTATCAATATGGGGTATTGAAATCGCGTTTGAATGCACGTTCGCTTTTCACTTTCGAATTTACAATCACGCATACTCCGTCTATAGGGAGTGGTACTGACCACATATTTTACAAGATAAGATTTGTCAATAACGCTCAGGATCTGTTGCAAACCAAATCATCCAAACATCGTCCTGTCAGTCATCTCTCCTTACTATCTTCATGTGAAATCTTCATAAGTGAAATCTGATGTACTAACCATGTCCCTCTAGGGGCTCCGTAAAATGTGTTACTCATTTTCCGTGCCTTTCTAAATTTGGATTTAGGCTTCGGGCACATCCCTAATATCCAGTGAGCGGCAGTTTTGTGAGATAAAAATGCCTTGTTGATGCCAGAGTTCAGAAGAAAATGGCCAGACTGGTTTGAGCTGATAGAAAGGCAATAGTAAGCAAAATAAGCACTCGTTACAACCGAGGACTGCAGAAGAGCATCTCTGAATGCACAACACATCCAACCTTGAAGCAGATGGGCTACAGCAGCAGAAGACACACTGGGTGCCACTCCTGTCAGCTAAGAACAGGAAACAGAGGGTACACTTGCAAAATAAATGCAAAATAAGTGACTCAAACTCACATCACTTGCATGGTTTGTGTGGAGTAGCATTTACTGTGAATGAACAGTGCTGTGCTCCACTCCTAAAAATGCAGCACATTAGACTATATATTTATATAATTACATCACAACCGTAGAAATTTGAAGATCGCTCTAAGCCATATCACATTCTCACAACCAAGCATTGGCAAAATTCATAAAGCAGTTATCAGGCAAGTAACAGTTTCAACAATTTTGACTCGCAATTGACGCTCTGAACCCAAGCTAAGATGCTACGGGTGTTCCGCAGATGGTGCGGTGAGCTTGTGCAGCGCTGTCAGAAGCATAAAATAAATGTATTAGAAAATGTAACAAATTTGTGGCTACAATTCATACGGGCTCATCAAAATCGGACAACAGAAGATTGGAAAAGCGTTGCCTGGTATGATACGTCTCGATTTCTGCTGCGACATTCAGATGGTAGGGTCAGAATTTGTTGTATATATAAAAGCATGGATCCTGCCTTGTATCAACGGTTCAGGCTGGTGGTGGTGGTGGTGTCATGGTGTGGGGGATAGTTTCTTGGCAAACTTTGGGCCCCTTAGTCCCAAATGAGCACCGTTTAAACGCCACAGCCTACCTGAGTATTGTTGCTGACCATGTCCATCCCTTTATGACCACAGTGTACCATCTTCTGATGGCTACTTCCAGCAGGATAACACACCATGTCACAAAGCTCAAATCATCTCAAACTGGTTCCGTGAACATGACAATGAGTTCACTATACTCTAGGGATGGGACGATTACCCACGATAAAATGTACTGACGGTTAGTAATATCGTTTAAAATTTAATTATCATTAAAATCGCGGTTGATTATCACGATTTTGAAAACTCGCGGTAAATCCTGTCCAGCCAGCATCATTCTGGCGCAGGCGCAGCGCGCAACGTTGTTTTTTGAACGAGAAGAAATGGCAGAAGACAGTGACAGCGCTCGGGGATTGTTCAGTCTTCTAAAAGGACCAAATCTGAGGTGTGGTTATATTATGGCTTTTACAAAAGTCCTGAGGGAAATTTAATCGAAGATGGTCACCTTGTCTGCAGAACATGCAAAAAGAAAGCTGCTGCAATAGGAGAAAACACTTCAAATCTGCTGAGTCGTCTTCAGTGTATAGCGAACGAAAGGCAATTGGACTTTGACCTCAATACCAAAACTACATCTGGGAAATAATTGGACACAAAGTTCTGAGTTTAAATATTTTATCTCACTCGCTTAAAATTAACGTGAAGCTTCCGCGAAGAAAAGTTCGCAGCAAGTGGCTTTGAGCCAAAGATGAACGAACAAGTTCAAATAAGACTATTAAGAGTGCCATTTAAGGGATAATAATGTATATTCATTGTACACTTATTACACAGATTTTCTTTACCACATAAATAATTACGGGAACATATTGAATTGAGATTAATGTTTTAAATCTTACCTGTTTATAAATCCATTTTGTACAGCGTACAAAACAATCGTCCAGACAAGATGATCAAAAAAAAGTTATAGTAATACTTATAGTAGTATTAATAGTAAAGTCCCCTGATTTCATTTTAAATACAATCAAAAACAGAGACGCAAGTTGCATTTGAATGAAACGAGAGAGCGTCCGTTATGTTACGTAGATGTGCGCTGTTATAATGCGTTTCTATTGACGACGGTCATTATAAGGAAGAAAATGCCACAGAATAGATTAAAAAAAGTACATATACTCGTATAATCGTGATAATTTGGGTCACTATAATCGTGATATGAAATTTTCATACGGTCCCATCCCTACTATACTCAAATGACCTCCTTTGTCATATTAGAATATGAGCTCACAGGTGTGTTTTACAGCATTGTTTTACAGTTTCAAACACAGCTTATCCAATTACAATATAAAATCTATATGTAAGGACTGGAAACTTTAAGCAAGAAAAACTGTTCATTATCAATTAAATACAATTATGTAATCAACCAAATTTGCATATGTGAATGTGACTTCAGATTCCTCCTCACCTGGCGAAGTCATTCTTCAGCACTCTCATAAGGATGATGATGACGAAGCCCAGCAGTAGCACCACCAGCACTAGTGAGTTGATGATGGACAGCCAGTGGATTTCCAGAGTCTTGGGAAAGAAGGAATAATCTCTAAGGCGCTCCGCTCTGCGTGAATGGGGCAACGTACTCTCAAACCAGCGAACGCTGTAAGTGTGGGTGATCGACAGACCACCACTACTGACACCGGCACCATGGCCTGCCCCTCCTTCCTCTAATGGCTCCGGCTTCACATCCTTCACAGACACATTGGCAAAGATCACAGAGTCGCCGTTGTACTCTATATTGAAGTCCAAGTGCGTCCACAACCCCACCTGATGTACAAAAAAAAGTGAATGAAGAGAGACATGATGCTTTATTCGCTGAATTAGCATACATCAAAGCAGTCAAATAGTAAACAGCAGCCTCAAAAAGATTTGGACACTTAATGTGCATATTTGATATTTTGTATATATCTAAAATAAACAACCTTTCCAAAGTTTAGGGTTGGTAAGATTAATTTCTTTCAAAAAAAAAAAAAAAAAAAAAAAAAACTTACTGACCTTAAACTTTGAAACAGTTTGACATTTTTTTATTTTACAGAAAGGTAAAATTACAATGCTAATATTTATAGTTGCCTTGATATTTTTGCTTCCATACCAATAAGCTTTTATTTTGGCGGAAAACCGCAAGGACACCTTAACGCTTCTCTTTGTTAACAACAGATTTATAAACTACTCTCATTACAAATTTGGGATGATAGATGGCGCATGTTGCATTACAAAATGCAAAATAAGTGGCTCAAACTCACATCACTTGCATGGTTTGTGTGGAGTAGCATTTACTGTGAATCGAAACGGAAAAAGGAACAGTGTTGTGCTCCACTCTTAAACATGCAGCACATTAGACTATATATTTATATAATTAAATCACAACCGTTGTAAGCACAACCGTTTGAAGATCACACTAAGCCATATCACATTCTCACAACCACGCATTGTCAAAATTCATTAAAAATGTATCAGGAAAGTAACACAATTTCAACGATTTTGACTTGCAATTGACGCTTTGAAGTTACCCTAGCTAAGATGCTACGGGTGTCCCGCAGATGGTGCGGTGAGCTTGTGCAGCGCTGTCAGAAGCATAAAATAAATCTGTTAGAAAATGTAACAAATTTGCAGTTTATTTAGCAATTGTTTAAGTGTTTGCGATTTCAAACACCATACAGTACCTAGGCTTGCATAGCCAGACCTTCAGACTGACGGCAGAAGGTCTGGACTCTATCGTTGCTTTCACTGGTCGAGGACCCCCCAAGAGGATGTTTGACTGACAAGTAACGCAACCAATCACAGTTCATTTTGTTACGCGTCATATTTAGGGGCGTGAAAATGTAAAGTTGCTGTCCCTGCAAAAACAGTAACAGACCAATTCAAGACCGTTTACTGCAACAATGGAGCCGCGAACTTCACATACTTTGGAAAATCCAGCCTTTAGTTGATCCTGGTAAGCGCTCATTGTCTCAGTTGTAAACACGACGGGGTTCTTCTTCCACGAGGGAGTTTGGCGTCACAGCATTTGTTTCCAGACGGACCATTAAAGAACGCAACACACTCGTCTCGCGAATCCTGTAGAATTCAACCAATCAGATAACGACTTCGAAACTCCTGAAGTGTTTCCAGATAAGTGTGCCATATGCATCAGATGATCAGCCAATGGTCCGTGGGCGTGACGCCTGAGGCTGAGACTATACAGTACCCAGCCAACACCCCCATCCTTTTTTTCTCATACTTTATTTTATATACACTTTAATTTCAGTGTGGAAGATATTAAATCTATATAAATATGGAAAAATCACATCCCTAAATATTTTATAACTAGCATTTTTGGTAAAACAACAGTCCTTAATATTTGTATCTAATGCAAAGAAATGTATACATTTGTAATTGCAGCAAAGTGTCCAAACACTTTTTGGGGCCACTGTGTGTTTGTGAGTGATTGAGTGAGTGATGGAGACATAGAAAAAGACCTTGTGGCTGTGAGGCAGGAATCCACTTTCTTCCATGTATCCCACAAAACCCCAGATGGGAATGTCATCAAGGACAAACTCAAAGTAATACAGCTCCTCAACCGCTTCTCGCAACTGATCTACCTGTAGTTTAAAAAATGCATAGAATATAAGACATCTGAAGCAATTCCCATACATCTTAGCTGTTTCCTCTTCTTTGACATTAAAATGTGCTAAATCCTGTTCCAGGAGTTCTGGCTTCATGCACAGTTTAGTTCCAACCCTCTAACACACCCATCACTCTCAAATGAACCTGAAAACCCTGACTAGCTGGTTCAGCCATGTTTGATTAGAGCCTGAGCAGGATAGAGAACCCCTGCCATGCAGGGAAACGGTTCGTTTTGCTTATAATTTCCCAAAACGTTGCATTCAATTTGCCATGAGCAAAATCAGGAACTTAAAATCCAAAAAATCTTTTATGCTCTAAACAAGACTGCATTTAGCAAATTTTCTGAATATGACTGCATTGCTACCTCTTTCTCAGAGAGAGTAAGCTTGCATAGCATCTGTCGCTCTGTGTTTTCCTTGAAGCGGATGTTGTATAGAGACTCAGCCATACGGTCTCCATCCAACACCTCTCCCAGACTCAAGGCTTTATGATGGACCTGCAAACACGTAAATCATCCATAAGGTGATAGACCCGCACTAACAGTAAATCTTAATGACTTGTATTGCATCATAAGGTCATAAAGCAAGCACACTAATAGATCCAGATAACATTGAACAGTGCAATGCACACTCACTTCTTTAGGTCTGCAGACTGGCAGAGTGTAATAGTGATAGGTTTCCTGGGGGTTGTGATATGGACCAACTTTGTTAACATACAGGATCACCGGATCACCTTGCTTGTAACTGACTGCCCAGCAAAAATGAGGCAGCAGGCAAAAAAACAGCACACAGAGCCTCATGGATCGACCAGCGACACGCAGGCCTGAACTTTCCAGTCTCGCTGTCATGACAACACCTGTTGGTGAGCAAATCAAGACTGTAAAAGGGGTCAGCAACTATGCAGACAACAAAAACATTTACATAATTATTTTAAATGGCTCATGGTTGATAGGTCCTGCGGTTTGACATGCTAGACTCAATCTAGAACCATTTTAAACAGCTAATTCTTTTTATAATTATTATTCATTTTTATGACTTATAAATTGTGTGACTACATACAAGTAATATTGTACTAAAAATTCAAACTGGTTTGAAAAACAAATAAATTATGATTTCATTTTGGGGTGAACTATCCCTTTAAGAGAAATGGTCACAGCACAAAAAATCCTTTTCACCTAAAAATTCATGTAAATTTCATTATTTAGATTTTAATAGTTCATATAAATTTGAATCTTGATGCATTCTATGTCCATTAAAATAGAAATGTGTTGTAAAACGTGAGGGTAAGTAAATCATAATTTCATTTTGAGGTGAACTTTCCTTTTAAGTGAAAGCTGTTACAGCACCTACAATATTTTTCTTATTCATATAAATTTAATGATTGAAATGAATAATTCATATAAATCTGAATAATGATAACAAAAGTTTAAGGATATATTATGCATCAACTATGTAATATTTCACTTTAACAACATAATTACATAATTGTTGAATATGGAAGCAAATATAATTACACAAATAAGTACTGAGTAAAATGAATTAATAACATGTACTTACTATAGAGTTAGGGTTTGGTTCAGTTGTTTGCAATTATACATAATTTACTGTTATTACTAATATAGTAAGTACATGAAACGACACTGTAAAAAGTGTTATCGAAATCAGTTCTTGTGGAGTCTTCTAATGGAAGAATTTGACCATTTTCCTAACGTACTCCGCTAGATTAATTCAAACTAGCTTTGATAGGTTAAATAAACAGTAGCTAGCATCCTTCAGACATAAACAAAGGAGAAACAAATCGTTCAGTCTCTGCACTTTGATTTAAGAGCACAATAAATAATTTTCGCCTACTAAGATGCTTGAAATACTTCCGCATCCGAGAAATGCACCAAACCTGTTTCAAATGCTTCCTCTGATTCCTCAGAATCGCTCTTTCTTTTCAAAATCCAGTCAACAGCACACGCGTATGTGTAATGTCATATCTGACCATTGCTGGCGATTGAAGATATCCAATCTTTGCTTTTACGCGATGAAACAGCCGAAAGGTCGAGAGCAGCAGCGGCGCACAGCGAATCCACGTCACCTTAAAAAATAAAAACACCCTTTTTGGGATCTTCCGGGGTGGGCGGGGCTACAGCGCAACACCTGCACCTGCTTCAAAAACTCTCGGATTCTTTAAGTCACAACTTTAAGTGAGGGTTCAGTAAAAGAAAACGTTTTGCGTGCATGTGATAACCGTTACCAGGAACATCGGTGTCATTTCTTCCCTCTCGTTGATGTTTCGCCAGTCCTGACTAATCGATCGAGATGCATGTTCCGTTGTTCTTCCTTGCGAAGGCTGAACTAGACAATTTGGATTAATCGATTCCATCGTCTACCAGGAATTCGATTATTTATGCCTTTATTTAGAATTCGCGCGAAATTCTTGAAGACGCTTTTCCTCGTGTGGCTGCGTTTCTGTGTGTATTGCCTGAAAACAAGAAACTAACATACACATTGGTATGTTGTCTTTTATTTCTGTGTTTTGCAGTTAGTAAAGTGTTGTTACATAAATGCGGCGCGTGCATAAGCCGCTTTATGACACGCTTGCGGGCTTTTAAGCTTTGTTTTGCATGCCTGAAGATTTTCCTCAAATCTTTAGTATCCACTCTGGGGGGTATTCCAGAAAGCAGGTTATGTGACATACCCGGGTATGTTTAAGAGTAAGTAAGCGGATAACCTCAACTTTCGGTTCCAAAAACGGAGGTAACTTTCAGGGTATGTAAGTAGTCATAGCAACTCACTCTCTGAACATAACCTGCTCCGGAGCAGGTTAAGTTCCAGGGTTAGTTTGCTTAAGAGGTATTCAGATGTGTGTAATATAATTAACATAGTTAAATTAATATATCTAAATGTGTTATATAGTTAGTTACAATATACAATATTATATATTAATTCTAAAGCACTATTACAACAAGGTAATGTTTAAATGTTAATTCAATTCAAATATATTTATTATTTAGTCTATATCTCACACATGGATCTGCATTCAATTATTTAGCATCAAACAAACAATATAATCCTTATTCTCAGTGAATAAAGATTACTTATTAAACGAAGAGATTGAAAAAATGATTGCACAACCACCAAATAGGTGGCGATGTGCACTAAGTAGGTTATGTAACTCGCCATTAAACAAAAGAAGAAGAGGAAGTAGAATGGCGCGCTCTTACTCAGCGTCTGTTTCCATGGTGAATCATTGATTCGTTGCTCTGTTGAGAATGTCTTGTGTGTTCACGGTTAACACACTCTGAGTTGTCAGCACTTACTGCCGGACTCGTTTTTGGAACCAGCATACCTCGAGTAAGCAAGGTTTGGGTGAATCAACCAAGGGTTCAGGGTATATGTGACGGTAAGTTAACCTTGCTTTCTGGAATACCCCCCTGGTGTATGAGCTCTATGTTGGTTTTTATTTTGCATCTAATATTTTCGCCTTTATGGATATTAATCCCTTCAAATTTCTGATAATAACGTAGTTCATCACTATGGGAATTCACGGTCTTGCAAAGCTCATTGCGGATCACGCGCCTTCAGCCATCAAGGAGCAGGACATCAAAAACTACTTTGGTAAGGCCTCCTGTCATTTAAATTTGATTGATTATTATTCCAAGTAAAACGTGTGTGTTTATATTTTTTGTGTTATATACGCATGCAGGAAGGAAGATTGCTATTGATGCGTCCATGTGCATCTATCAGTTTTTGATCGCTGTCAGACAGGACGGTAATGTTTTGCAGAATGAAGATGGAGAGACCACTAGGTATGTACTATGTAGTGTTGTCTACTATCACTTGTTAATGAATGAAATGGAAAAACTAGAAGCTGATTGAGTTCAAAGTGTATAGTCATCAAAGATGACCATATTGGGCCCTCAGAGCCAAAGCATTGGTTTCTGAGAATTAAAAAAAATCAGTTTAGCTCAATTGGATATGAATATTAAAGTATAAGATCAGGCGTCCGATGCCAGATCTTCTAATCGTGATAACTGATCTCTGGCTAATTTGGTTCAAACGAATTTGCGGATTGGATTAAAATATCTGGATTAAATTGTTTGAGATTACTGCGCGTTCATGTGTTCCTTGAAAAGGGCAGATGTGTCGATACTCGAAACCACGATCAGCAATGCAGCGATTGGCTGGCGACAAGACAGCCACGTAATGATAATAATATAATATAATTAAAAAAGACACCTGGTGAAAAACTTGACGAATTTCTGGACCTTAAAGGAAACTATGGAAGCTTGTTTCCGCCACAGAATAAAACATTTTAAAAGATAATTGCGCCTTTTTATCTCATAATTGTGATTTTACATCTCGCAATTCTGAATTTTTTTTCTCAGGATTGCATGTTAAACAGTCGCAATTGCGAGTTATAAAGTCAGAATTGCGAGATATAAAGTCTGTTGTTAAAGTAACCTCGTCATCTGTAGCTCTTCACGTGGCGCTTTAGCTTCTTTAGTAGGAGAGAGAAGCAACGCGCACAGAACAGAAAGGGCTTGAATGAAGTGCGTTTGGCTCTAGATAAAAATATTAGAGCGGATATAGTGCCACAAGATCCATACCATAAACGACCACGAGCGCTTGTGGTGTGAACAGCTTTGTTTGCAATTGCTCCGGAACTGCACCATGGTCTACTATTTGAGGGTCCCTGGTGTTGATTCTGAGTTTATAACCATATGCCATTTTTTTAAGTTTGCATGATTATAACTTTCATACATGTGTCCTTGTCTTCGCAGCCATCTCATGGGCATGTTCTACAGGACCATCCGAATGCTGGAGAGCGGAATCAAGCCGGTTTATGTGTTTGATGGGAAGCCCCCTCAGCTGAAATCTGGAGAGGTGCATCAGAGACGTGCAATCACTCTTTAAAAAAAAAAAAAATTGTCAATGTTTACTCATACTTATGTCATTCTAAACCCTTTTGTTTTTTCAAGATTTTTTATTTTGGGATGAACTATTCTTTCATCCATAAAATACTGAATTATTATTTGCAGAAGTGCGTACGTACACTAGGGCTGGGACAATAAATCAGTGCATCCCGATTCATGGATTGATTCTGAGATTCTCTCTTTAATCAATTCTTAGCTTAGTTTTTAACAGCAGATGGCGCTCTAGGCTAGTTTTTAACCACACTCTCAAATGCTCAGAGAAGAGCACTCGTGTGTTCAGCTGAGTCTGAGAATGTACTTGCACCTCAGAATGCTTTTATGATGTGAGATTAATGTAAACAGCCCGCTGCGAACACCCTTCTAATTTGCTTCAACCTTTTTGAACTTTATGAATGATTATTTTATAGAATGTTCAAGTGGTGTGTGTATAAGGAATTGAAAGCAGAGCCAATGCGGCTGTTTCTAAAGCACGCAGTGCCATCTGCTGTTAAAAACAGAATCGTTTCGAGAGAGAATCGTGATGCATTAGGAAAATCTCAACTGATCCAGAATCATTTCTCGGTTTGCGATGCATTGATTTATTGTCCCAGCCCTAACATACACTGTAAACAAATATACAATTTAAAAAAACCTGGAAGCTGCTTAAAATACCAAAATCTGCTTTACCTTAAAATGTACTGATAATCACTATATAATACAGGAAGCCACGATGAATCGCAAGTGCATAAAACATGGCCAGTACTCGTATCTGGGTAACACACAACACTACAATAATAAAACACACAACACTAAAATAATGCAATAAACATTTACTAAATAACATAAAATGTAACATAAATATATATTACAGCTGGCAAAAATAAAAAGACACTAAATTATTCATATAAAATATAATCTTATGTGATGTCATGCAGGGATTTAGAGGAATGTCCTTTTACTGTTTTTCACTATAAATTAAATTTAGTTAAAACAAAGTTTGATAGTATTTTACAGTACAATAGCAACTTTTCACCGTTTGTTAAGGTGACTTAAAGGGTTAGTTCACCCAAAAATGAAAATTCTGTCAGTAATTACTCGCCCTCATGTCGTTCCAAACCCGTGAGACCTTCGTTCATCTTCAGAACACAAATGAAGATATTTGTGATGAAATCCGAGACATCGTTAAAATAAACCATGTGACTACAGTGGTTTAACCATGATGTTATGAAGCGTTGAGAGTACTTTTTGTGCGCCAAACAAACAAATTAATGACTTTATTCAACAATTTCTTCTAGCCTGTGTCAGACTGTTATGCTGTTGACGTAGTGTAAACAGTGCATCGCTTCCAGAACGCCAGCTTACCATTGGCCGATGCTGTTCACGTGAGCACCACGACGCAGTCGTTCTGCCGTAGAACTAGTAAACTGCACTTTATAATTTTGAGAAATTTTTTAATATGCTTTAAGACAAACGTTGTGCAAATTCAACAGTCAACACCATTGCTGAGTATTTTCTCCTTAAAACTGCAGTGTACCAAAGGCCATCTCAAAACGGTGGTTTGAAGCCACTCCTGTTTCCTACTGTCACAAACATGCATCCAGTCCCGTCAATGTGCAGGACGGGGCTTTTCTCCACTGACTTTCTATAATGTTCAGCGTTTCTAAGGATGCTGATTTTTAGAAGGCAGATGGCGAATGGGAACATGTAACATTATCAACTCGTTATTAGCTGTTTGATAACGTAGTCAAGCAAAAGGCTAATCATATTAATGACTGTTATGTGCCCGACGTGGTAGAGAGTCATACTTAAAAAGCATTCTGATACATTGACCCTGTATAATTTGCTCTTCCTCTTCTGATCCATATGTTTCTGGTATAAACTGAAAGCTGGTGCGATCGAGTGGAGACGAGAACTAATTTCCAGCAAATGAAATGGGATTAGGGTTATATTTAAGCTATTTTAAGGCATCAAGAAATTTTCACATGAAAATGTTTAAATTGTCATTTTGATATCAAAGATGAGTTTTAAGGGATAAAATTGACTGCAGGGGGACTTTTAAGTTATTTTTATTCTTGCAGCTGGAGAAGAGAGGCGAGAGACGAGCAGAGGCTGAGAAACTTCTTGCTCAGGCACAGGAAGCAGGTACACACTTTCAAAACAGCACGTATTCTTAAATAATTTTTTTTAAATGGATTCTAATTCAAAAAATTCTCACAGGTGAACAGGAGAACATTGACAAGTTCAGTAAGCGACTAGTGAAGGTCACCAAACAACACAACGAGGAATGCAAGAAGTTACTTACTCTAATGGGAGTTCCATACATTGAGGTACTGCCCTAGTCACTGACTCCGAATTATATAGAATTATAGAAATGAAAACACATACCATTATTATATTAATATTATTATGCAGATAATTATTTTTTGGATTTAAGCAAAATTGTGTATATTTTATGTTAAGGCTCCATGTGAGGCTGAGGCGAGCTGTGCTGCTCTGGTGAAATCAGGGAAGGTTTTTGCCACAGCAACAGAAGATATGGACGGTTTGACATTTGGAACGACAGTCCTGTTGAGGCATCTAACAGCCAGTGAAGCAAAGTATGTTTGGATATGCATATCTAAAAATTGTTTTGTAGATGTATTATGGTGATGGAGATGTTTGGGCATGCACAAGTAACTGGCTCTTTTTTTTTTTTTTTTTTTTTTTCTTCTTCTTCTTCTTCTTCTTCATCTTAGAAAGCTCCCTATCCAAGAGTTTCATTTCAGTCGTATTCTACAGGATATGGGTCTGACACATCAACAGGTGAGACTTTTGCTTTCAGTAAATCCTCTTATTTTTTTACATAAATATCTAGAAGTGTCAGTTCTTTCTAATTGCTGTTTGTGTATGTTTGAATGTCTTCCTCAGTTCATTGACCTGTGTATCCTACTGGGCTGTGACTACTGTGGCACTATAAAAGGAATCGGACCCAAGAGAGCCATCGACCTCATTAAACAGCACGGCTCTATTGAAGAGATCCTTGAGAATATTGACCCAAATGTAAGTTTATTTACACTATTTAAAAGCATTTACTTACTGCTGAATCACATTGCAGATCATGACATCTTCAAGATGGTACCCATATTAGTGATGCACCCATTCATATCACACATCTAGGATCATGTACTTACTGAATTGTGTCCTCTAGCGGTCAGTGCATTGCTTAGTCAGAAAATAACCTTTTTGCAACATGGCAAGTCTATTGCCATGTCCATCCCTTTATGACCACAGTGTGCCCATCTTCTGATCTCAATCCAATAGAGCACCTTTGGGATGTGGTTTTTAAACAATGCTCAATTGGTACTAAGGGGCCCAGAATGTCCCAAGAAAACATCCCCCACACCATTACACCACCACCACCAGCCTGAACCGTTGATACAAGGCAGGATGTATCAATGCTTTCTTGTTGTTTATGGCAAATTCTGACCCTACCATCTGAATGTTGGAGCAGACATCGAGACCAGGCAATTTTTTTCAGTCTTCTATTGTCCAATTTTGGTGAGCCTCTGTGAATTGTTTCCCTTTTTTTTTTTTTTTTTTTTTTTTTTTTAGCTGACAGGAGTGGCACCCGTTGTGGTCTTCTACTGCTGTGATCAGCTAAAGACAAAAAGAAGGGATTAATTAGAGTTGTAATGAAAATATTAAAAAGTATTAATAGTTATTATATGATATAAATCATTATTATTATTATTATTATTATTATTATTATTATTATTTCTTGTTTTACAGAACAACAGTAAAATTCCAATACTAACATTTATGAATGTCTGTATTTCTTGCTTTCAAGCGTTAAATCATTGAGCTTTTATTTTGGTGGAAAACCACAGGGAGATCACTGCAGTTAAAATTCATAAAATTGCTGGGCTACTGGTGAATAACACCGCTTCAGCACTGATTTTTACTCTCATTCGGACCATGGTGAGCATGCTAATAGTGCAGATGGCGGCGCAAGCTCGTGCAGCACTGTCAGAAGCATTAAACAAATATTAGAAAACTTTTATGTAGTAATTGTTTAAGGCCAATTCTCGATTTCAATCATCATACAGTCACCAGCCACCCCCTTCGTCTTTTTCGAGGGGTTCACCTCATCCATCCCATCCGTAAAACTTTTACGTTTTTAGTATATTGTTGTCATGTAAACGTACATTTAGTCACCTAGTGTGAAATTTAGATTTATTCAAAATGTAGAAAGTTGTTAAACAAACTGTCTTTAACCACTACATCCAGCCTTCATCTTTTAAGTTGGCTTACAATATATTGTTTGTGTTCGGTTTGTGCTGCAGAAGCACCCAGCTCCAGAGGACTGGCTGTATAAAGAGGCTCGGGGTCTGTTTTTGGAGCCTGAGGTCGTGGACGGCCCATCTGTCGATCTGAGGTGGAACGAACCTGACGAGGAGGGACTAATTCAGTTCATGTGTGCTGAGAAACAGTTCAGGTACAAACCAACTTAAATCTCTGCAAATACTTCTTTCTGCCAAAAGGGTGCTGGACTCTGCAGCGACTCCTAAAACATGCCAGTCTCAAACCTGGAATTTGTCTTAAATAAAATTATTTAATTTACAAATACTAGTTACACTTTAGTTACATTTTTAGTGTCCTTGTTGCATGTAGTTACTCTAGTAATTACTATAAATTGTGCATAATTACATGCAACTAACCCTAAACCACACCCTAATCCAAATCCTATAGTAAGTACTTGTTAATTAGTATTACTCAGTACTTAAATGTATAATTGCACTGTAACACAGACACCTTAAAATAAAGTAACCCTTTCTTTTAAGGTGTCATTTTTACAGTGTAATTACACTAAGTACTGGCATAACATTATGACAGGTGAAGTGAATAACACTGATTATCTCTTCATCACGGCACCTGTTAGTGGGTGGGATATATTAGGCATCAAGTGAACATTTTGTCCTCAAAGTTTGATGTGTTAGAAGCAGGAAAAATGGGTAAGCGTAAGGATTTGAGCGAGTTTGACAAGGGCCAAATTGTGATGACTAGACGACTGGGTCAGAGCATTTCCAAAACTGCAGCTCTTGTGGGGTGTTCCCGGTCTGCAGTGGTCAGTATCTATCAAAAGTGGTCCAAGGAAGGAACAGTGGTGAACTGGTGACAGGGTCATAGGCGGCCAAGGCTCATTGATGCACGTGGGGAGCGAAGGTGGCCCTGGTGGCTGTGTCCTGTTTCAGCAGGATAATGCGCCCTGCCACAAAGCAAAAATGGTTCAGGAATGGTTTGAGGAGCACAACAACGAGTTTGAGGTGTTGACTTGGCCTCCAAATTCCCCAGATCTCAATCAAATCGAGCATCTGTGGGATGTGCTGAACAAACAAGTCCAATCCATGAAGGCCCCACCTCGCAACTTACAGGACTTAAAGGATCTGCTGCTAACATCTTGGTGCCAGATACCACAGCACACCTTCAGGGGTCTAGTGGAGTCCATGCCTCGACGAGTCAGGGCTGTTTAGGCAGCAAAAGGGGGACCAACACAATATTAGGAAGGTGGTCATTATGTTATGCCTGATTGGTGTATATAACAAGGTCACTGTAAAGTGTTAACAAATTTCATAAGTGTAAATGAACAGCTATTACTAATAGCATCAGCTCTGGCACAAAAACAGCATAATTTTGGTGGAAAGCGGGTAAGTGAAGCCTATTGTGCTGTGAGATGGAACAAATAAAGGTAAAATTGTTCTTTTGTATTATTATTGTATTATTTTGGCTGTGTTCTCACAGCAGCAGAATATGTTTGTCAGATGTGTTGAATTTGTCTGTTGTCAGTGAGGATCGTATCCGCAACGGCTGTAAGAAGATCACAAAGAGTAGACAAGGGAGCACCCAGGGCAGGCTGGACACGTTCTTTACTGTAACCGGATCAATCTCCTCGAAGCGCAAGGTAGGATGTAATGACTGAAACTAATGTTTTATGTTGAGAATTAAATACTCTGAATAATAATTATACTTTCATGTTTGAGTTTATGGTAATTGTGTGGATTTCTTTGTGAATTTTTTTTTTTTTTTTTTTGTAATTTGTAAAAAATTCTATTTTTTTTTATTGCATAGGAGCCTGAAATAAAAGGATCTGCCAAAAAGAAACAGAAAACAAGTGCTACGCCTGGCAAATTTAAGAAGGGCAAATGAAAGCGATTTCAGCCAGAGAAGTTCAGAGCTGGTCATGCCCTTAACAGTCATTTAATTTCATATTGACAAACAAAAACATGAGAACATTACATATAAGTGTTTTAATAAACTTGGGGGAAATAAGTTTTAAATGCCCTGTTATTCTGTTTTCTGTACCATCTTGAATAAAGATAACTATTTAATGATATCATGTTTTAAAGAATTTCTGTCTTGGTTGAAGAGAGCACTTCTCCAACCACTCATATTTTTGTTTCCAGCCCTACTCCAGGTTAAACATATAACTTTTTGTTACCTACCCAGGGGCCGGTTGCACCAGCTGTGCGTAAGTTATAACTTAGCCTAGGTTTGACGTAAATGGGCACTAAGTAACAACTTACGCACTACTAAATATTTTTGCGTTGCACCATTAAACTTAGTTGAAGCGTAACAACTCTGCGTATAAACAAAATATATACGGAAGCCTCTGATCAGGAGTAACGGTTGGAATAATATAGCAGAATGACTGAACTGCATCAATAAGCTCTTGTTTTACATGACAGACTTCAATTCTTTACACGCATATGATAATGCTGACATTTACACTCGCTTACTTTTTAAAAGAGAAAACATTATGTGAATAGATTACTTTATTAGCAGCTCTTCAACACGAACCCGTCCAAACAGCGCGCCGCTGTGTGCATCTGTCCCATTGGTCCGTGTTGTGCATGTCAAATAAAATCAGTCATAATCAATGAATGTCATTTTCTTATGTTGTTTTTTTTGTTTCAGTATTTATTTTATTGATCCTTATTAATGTTTCATTTACTGAATGCTTCTGAATGTTATTTATATATAAAAGAAAGCACTTATGTTATTCATGATTAAGTATCGTATTTAATGGAAACTTATTTTTACTGTTGGTTATGTGAGGCAAAAGAAGTTATAATAATGAAGGATAAATTGAAATTCACAGCATTTTAACTTCTGCTCATGTATTTGAAGGCTGCTATTGGATCGTTGAGGGTAAACATCATATGCGACTACGCATTACTTTACGGAGAGCTTACGATATACTAGCTACGTTCTGCCTTAAGATCAAATGGTGCAACTGAAAAAAGTATAAAGTTAGTTACAAACTAGCTAGTAGTTACTAAGCCTGTAGTGTGGACTTTACGTTCCAATTTAAGAAAGAACTTATGAACGGCTGGTGCAACCCTACCCAGATCTCTAACCAGCACTGAATACAAAATTAAAAAGGTAAATGCGACCTTTTTATCTCACAATTCTGACTTTTTTTTTTAATTGCGAATTTACATCTTGCAATTCTGACTTATTTTCTCAGAATTGCATGATATAAACTCGCAATTGCAAGTTATAAAGCCAGAATGACATGACATAGTCATAATTGTTAGAAGTATTGTGAGATATAAACAAGTTTAAACTAAAGCTTTTCTGTTCTTCGATAGGTTGATAAACAGGTTTGCATGAGGAAGCGCAACAGACTTCTTAAATGTAGACAAAAAAAAAAAAAACCTGTTACATGATATTCTAGTGCTGAAATGCAGAAAGGATTTAAATGTACAAGGTAATTTGATAGTGTATGTGCATGTTTTACAGACTTGGGCATTTGGTTCATTTATAATGTAGTAATGTTAAATGTGGAACCGGTTGGAAGTACACATGGGAACTCCTGGAAAGAGTTAACTTCTGCATCATTACTCTGAAAACTAGTAGTCAGGTTCACAGAAAACCACTGTTCGGTGAGGAAATTGTCCTGGACTTCTGTTTTACTCTGAATGAATGACGGACTGTACTTCTGAAGGTGAGGCTTTCCTATCATTTTGTTGTCTCTTTTTGAGCACATTTCAGAAATATTCACATGAAAAATAACTTTTCAAGAGCCTATGTCTATCAAAAACGTCTGGCATCCATGTAAAGTGACTTTGTTTGTACCTACAGCACTTGAGATGTCTGGCTTTCCTTTCGTGGTTTGTCTGTTCTTCCCCTATCATCTTGTACTGGTATCTTCAGGTGAATCATCTCCTAGTGTTGTATAACAAATTAAAATATTAAAAAAGATTTCATACTACACTTTTATGTTAAACAAATGAATTTAAAGTCTCTATGTTTTACTTCCTGTTTTCAGATAATGCATATTATGCAAAATTGCCTGAAAGAATAACTGCACTGAGCGGATCTTGTGTGCAGATACCTTGTACATTTGATGTGCCAGAGAATGAACTGAAGAATGCACAAACTATATTTGGCTTCTGGATAAAGACTTACCATAATTTCAATAATCAAAATAATTGGGTGGTTTTTAATGGAAGTGCAAAAATCATCAGAGGATTTAGTCATATAGAGATACTTGGGAATCTTAGTCAGCGTGAATGTACCACTGTTTTCTATGATGTTATGAACAATCATTCAGACAATTACTACTTTAGGGTGGAAATAAATCCAGAGCCTTGGAAATACACATATAAGGACAACCCCATCTACATTTCTGTCTCAGGTATGTGGGTCTCTACTGTAAACTATATCGTTCTGTTATGCTATCAGAATTATTCTGTGATTGATTCATAATCATGGAGTCATTTCATAAGTTCCCCAATTAGTAATCTTTGTCTCATCTTTCAATTAAATATATTCTCATACCTTAAATTAGTAAAATGCCTTAAGTTGTGAGATGATTGTCAATAGTGTTTTTCTTTCCTTTTTTTTCTTCTTTCCATTTTCTTTATTCAGTTTAGGGCTTTTAAATTTGACAGATTCGATTAAGTAAAATGTATAATTAATATACGGGATGTATTATACACCGGTAGCTCAAATTAAACTATGGTAATTTATATTGTATTTATTTACAGATGTATATTATGGCCTCAAACCATAATAAACTCTTATAATATATGCGCAACTTTAGTTTCGTGTGTGTTTGCTGACGTTGCAGGGTGTTATAAATGAATGCATTTTGTTTGTTTTTTTCCGTTACTGGTTGAAACTCATCCTGACAGCAATCAATAATAGAATAAGGCTAAGCATTAAAAAAATTACATATATCTTCTGTGGAAGTCTCAGGAACACAAAATGTTTGTCCAATCGAACGATGCGATGTCATACCTGGCTGTCAATGTATTTTGAGTGTAAATGTCAGCATTATCATATTTGTCTAAATGATTGATATCTGTGGTGTAAAATAAGAGCTTTACTCCTGATCGGAGGTTTCCATAAATATTTAGTTTATAGCCTACAACTAAGTTTAATGGTGCAACGCAAAAATATTTAGAAGTGCGCAAGTTGTAACTTATAGTACGTCAAAACTAAGCTAAATTGTAACTTGCGCACAGTTAGTCGTTCAGAATTTGGGAACGCAACATGCAGCAAACATCTTCCCAAATTCGTAATGTGAATCCTTTATACATCTGTTGTTGTCAACAAAAAGAAGCACTAAGGTCTTCCTGCGTGTTTCCGCCAAAATAAAAGCTCTGTTTAACGTTTGAAAGAAATCAACATTTCTTGTTTTTAAAAGTAGTCTCTTCTGCTCACCAATGCTGCATTTATTTGATCAAAAATACATTAAAAACAGTTATATTGTGAAATATTATTGCAATTTAAAATGTTTTTTTTATGAGAATATATAGTGAAGTGTAATTTATTCATGTGATCAAAGCTGAATTTTCAGCATTATTACTCCAGTCTTCAGTGTCACATGATCCTTCAGAAATCATTCTAATATGATGATTTGCTGCTCAAGACACATTTATGATTATTATCAGTGTTGAAAACAGTTGTGTAAACATTTTTTTTGTAGGATTCTTTGAAAGCTTTCTTTTTTTAGCATATTCAGCATAAGAGACTTATTTTAAAAACATTTAAAAAATAATCGTACATATCTCAGTCTGAACTGTAGTACTGTAAGACTCTGAATATTAAAGTGCAAATTAACACCTGACCACTGGTTTGCTCCTCATGTCAAAAAACATGACAGGCAGACATGATGTAAGCAACACAGCTACAACTAATAAAATTGATAATGGGTGTGCGACTTACTAAGAATTGACAATAGTCAATCGTATTGGTGGCACTGAGGGCCCCCCAAATAAAATTCTGCTTAGGGCTTAGGCTTGGGCCGGCCCTGGCTGGTGAATAAAGATTGTTTTAAAGCAGCTTCACAGTATTAAACAGGAAAGTAGAATCAATAGTGCAGACTTCAAAAATGAAATGCAAATTCTGATGCAAAGCAGCTGTAGCAAAAAAAAATATTGTCAACTCCAGTTAGTTCAGTTCAATAAGTGTGTAAAGTTCATTCTATTGATGACAGTAGTGTCATTAACTGATTGAATCAGACTTTTTTTGATAGAATATGTCGAGTAAACGATTCAATGACTTGTTTATAGTGAGCTGTGTCCGAAATCGCCCCCATACCCTTAAATAGGACACTTTGATGGGACAGCCATTTGTAGTGGTGTCTGAAACCATAGTGGACGTTATTGAGTGCACTCATTCAATCCTACAATGCGCCGCAATAACGAGTGTACAGCTGATGTATGCTCAACATCTAGAGAATACTCATAATGCACTGTGAGAGTCGTGCGTTGAATGAATTCCCACGTCTGACCAGAAGATGGCGCCCGCAGCTGAATCAGCCATCCATCCATTTTCCAAACCTCTGGTCCAGTGTGGCTACAGCGTAATATACAGGTATACATTCCTTTTTAATTGATTATTAAATTGTTTAATTACAGTTTATACATGCTAGTTTCCATGGCAGAGTTCAACATAAATCTTTTAATTACTACTGGAGCTGCCAGTTTGCTATGTTTCAAAAGATTATTAAACAGCGAGCAGAAACTGCAAAAGCGGCAGCCCTTCCAACGCACTCTGTCCGAATTCACTCACTCGTTTTCATTAACTCTTTCAAGTGGACTACATCAGTGGATTAATGTAGGGAATAGTGAATGAGGGTATAGGAGGCGATTTCGAACACAGCAAAATGTTTTCACCCAAAAATATAAAATGTCATAATTTACTCACCCCTATGTCATTCCAAACCTGTAAGACTTTAGTTCATCTTCTAAAAACAAATGAAAATATTTTAATGAAATTAAAATTTCTGTCCCTTTATTGACCGCTATGCAACTACCAATTTGACGCTTCAGAAAGTTCATAAAGAGATTGTAAAACTAATCCATATGAATTGAGCGGTTTAGTATACATTTTCTGAAGAGACACGATCATTTACAGATTTAATTTAGGCTTTTATTCACATATAAACATTCATCAACTCACACATCAGATAGGTTAAATGGAAGCTCAAGCGTGTTTGCTTGACATGAGGGAACCAATGAGGTTCATTCTTGTGTTAAACAGCATGTTTGAGCTTCTGCAAGAACAAATGAGGTTTGTTCTTACTCATCAAGGAAGTAAGGTTGAGCTTCTGTTTATGTTTGCTGATAAATGTGAATCAACCCGTTCTCGCTCCCAAGGCATCAAAAACTGAAGCATGGTCAAGTGCCGTCACAGTTAAGACACTAAAGATACCCCTAACGAACAGGGAACTTCTTTCGATGAGAAACCTTTGACGTCATACACAGACGCGTTGGACATGGGAATGTTATCGTCATGATGAAATTATATATTGGGTTGTATTCTCAATTTAACCAGCATAATATTATTTACATTTATTTATTTTATTTACACTATCTCATGACCAATTGTGTCATTACATCAGCTTTGATTGTGAAATAGCATTGGCTTGTGTGTCTAGTGACCAACTGCGTCATGCTAAGAGTCGGGTGTATCTTTTGAATGACATATGACTGCGTGCGTTCATGGAGTGGGATTATTTTCAGCGATTAAAACATTAAGATCTACTCTGTTCTTTACATAAAGATATCGTGTGGCTTCAGAAGACTTGTAATGCAACATCTGTAATACTTTTATACTGTTTTTGGTCAATACCTGTGACTGTACTTTTGTTTGCCTGTTACGTGTGTTATATTGTTGTGAAGTGGGTATGTTTTGGAAAGAAATTAAGTGTCTTGATCTGACACATAAGACAAACAAATGAAGTCAGTGGAGTTCCCTTTTTGTTGATACCGTGATGCCTAGGGTTATCTTTAGCATCGTTGTGACACTGAAGGCACTTGTCTATGCTTCAGTTTTTGATGCCTTGGGAGTGAAAATGGGTTGGAATAAAAGCCCAAATTCAATCTGCTCATCATATAAAGCAATCAAGTCTCTTCAGAAAATTTGGACTAAACCACTCGATTCATATGGATTAGCTTTACGATTAGTTGCGTGGACTGTCAGTGGAGGGACAGAAATCTCAGATTTCTCTGAGTTTCGAAGATGAACGAAAGTTTCATGGGTTTGGAGTGACATGAGGGTGAGTAATTGATGATATTTAGGAGTTTATTGATGATATTTTTTTCATTTTTGGGTGAACTAACCCTTTAATGGCATTTTATACCATGTACTTTTTGCTTTGTAGATTCACCACAACCTCTTATCCTTAAACCCAATGATCTGAAAGAAGTGATGGAGAACACAACAGTCAATCTGAGCTGCTCTGCTGAAGCCCCCTGCCCCAAACATCCTCCTACAATATCCTGGACCAACATCCCTAAATCTGCCCACATTACAACACAGTTACAGGAGAAACCTGATAAAACCCAGTCAGTGTTTTCACACATGACCTTCAAAGCTTCATACATGGATCACAGAAAGAAAATCTCCTGCACTGCTACATTTCCAAGAAAAACATCTAATGACTCAACTGTGGAGACCAACGTGATGCTACGAGTCTTGTGTAAGAGACTTGGGAGTAGTTTTGCTCTGTCATTAGCATTATTATGTTTAGATTTGTAATATTATAGCATCTAGTTTAACTAAAGAAGTTTCTATTTTGCCCTCAAGTTCCTCCAAAAGAAACTTCCATCACCATCGATCCATCTGCTTCAGTCTCTGTTGGCACTAATGTGACTTTGACCTGCAAAAGCAAAGCCAGTCCATCAAATAACATGATCTTCTCCTGGCACAAACGTGGAGAGGACAATCAGCTGGATTTAGGAGAACAATTGACCTTTACTGTAAATAGGAGTGGAGGCTGGTACTTTTGTATAGCAAAGAATGAACATGGTATTCAAAAGTCAAATGAGATCCAGCTGATTGTGGAAGGTGAGTTTATTTCTATATACAGATACTAAACATTATCTGATGATCATCATAGGTAGCTCCAGTTTTATGATTGAATTTTATTTCTAAATGATCTGCACAGTCTACTGACCAACTAATTTTGCTTTATTTTTTTCTAGCTGGCTCTGCTTCATTAGAATCACTGTCTTTGATCATTGGCTGTGTAGTAGGAGTTTCAGCATTTCTGTTGATATTTCTTCTGATAACACTTTTCCTAAGGTAAGCACAGTTAGATGGTGAATTGTATGGAATAGAGGAACCAGACTTCAGAATAAATGAATTCAGACCTGTCATTTCAATTTGAAACATAACGCATATCAAATCTGGTGTTTACAATATGGTGGTTCATTGTGTATTTTATGGATTTCTGCTTTTACTATTAATACAGAGTGCAAAGGGTAAAGGCATCCACTATTAGGGAAACAGACGTCTCAGATCAGGTATGTTTTAAACTCTTTTAGCAGATCACGTTACTGCTATTTCAAACAGTAAGTGCCATAATAAGCAGATATCAATACCATCCATTTATAATAATGGTTAATTATGTACAGAAACCAAAAACCAAGGACAGTGGATCCACATAAACAGTCATTTATTATGTTTGCTCTTTCAGGGTCAGGAAAAACAAGTGCAGATCAGCTCCATTTATGCTAATGGTGCTTTTGTGTCGGGTGAAGAGCTAGAGATGCCAAAGGGTGAGAATGACATAGTCCACTATGGAGAGATTGACTTCTCCACTCTCCAAACCAAAAGCACCACAGTGAAGAGTTCAGGACAAGAGACGATATATGCCGAGGTCAGAGGCCCAGAGAAGGAGATGAACCAGGATTAGTTTACATTAGAATAAATGGCTTGTGTGAATGGCTGTGTAAATGTAGTATGCCTTACTGGCTTGGCTTGTCTCGTCTCATATGTGTATTGTCATCCTGTATGGAAATAAAACATTTAACAACTTTATTTTAAAAAATAATAATTATTATATATATATATATATATATATATATATATATACACTCACCTAAAGGATTATTAGGAACACCATACTAATACTGTGTTTGACCCCCTTTCGCCTTCAGAACTGCCTTAATTCTACGTGGCATTGATTCAACAAGGTGCTGAAAGCATTCTTTAGAAATGTTGGCCCATATTGATAGGATAGCATCTTGCAGTTGATGGAGATTTGTGGGATGCACATCCAGGGCGCGAAGCTCCCGTTCCACCACATCCCAAAGATGCTCTATTGGGTTGAGATCTGGTGACTGTGGGGGCCATTTTAGTACAGTGAACTCATTGTCATGTTCAAGAAACCAATTTGAAATGATTCGAGCTTTGTGACATGGTGCATTATCCTGCTGGAAGTAGCCATCAGAGGATGGGTACATGGTGGTCATAAAGGGATGGACATGGTCAGAAACAATGCTCAGGTAGGCCGTGGCATTTAAACGATGCCCAATTGGCACTAAGGGGCCTAAAGTGTGCCAAGAAAACATCCCCCACACCATTACACCACCACCACCAGCCTGCACAGTGGTAACAAGGCATGATGGATCCATGTTCTCATTCTGTTTACGCCAAATTCTGACTCTACCATCTGAATGTCTCAACAGAAATCGAGACTCATCAGACCAGGCAACATTTTTCCAGTCTTCAACTGTCCAATTTTGGTGAGCTTGTGCAAATTGTAGCCTCTTTTTCCTATTTGTAGTGGAGATGAGTGGTACCCGGTGGGGTCTTCTGCTGTTGTAGCCCATCCGCCTCAAGGTTGTGCGTGTTGTGGCTTCACAAATGCTTTGCTGCATACCTCGGTTGTAACGAGTGGTTATTTCAGTCAAAGTTGCTCTTCTATCAGCTTGAATCAGTCGGCCCATTCTCCTCTGACCTCTAGCATCAACAAGGCATTTTCGCCCACAGGACTGCCGCATACTGGATGTTTTTCCCTTTTCACACCATTCTTTGTAAACTCTAGAAATGGTTGTGCGTGAAAATCCCAGTAACTGAGCAGATTGTGAAATACTCAGACCGGCCCGTCTGGCACCAACAACCATGCCACGCTCAAAATTGCTTAAATCACCTTTCTTTCCCATTCTGACATTCAGTTTGGAGTTCAGGAGATTGTCTTGACCAGGACCACACCCCTAAATGCATTGAAGCAACTGCCATGTGATTGGTTGATTAGATAATTGCATTAATGAGAAATTGAACAGGTGTTCCTAATAATCCTTTAGGTGAGTGTATATATATATATATATATATACACTCATATAAAGGATTATTAGGAACACCATACTAATACTGTGTTTGACCCCCTTTCGCCTTCAGAACTGCCTTAATTCTACGTGGCATTGATTCAACAAGGTGCTGAAAGCATTCTTTAGAAATGTTGGCCCATATTGATAGGATAGTATCTTGCAGTTGATGGAGATTTGTGGGATGCACATCCAGGGCACGAAGCTCCCGTTCCACCACATCCCAAAGATGCTCTATTGGGTTGAGATCTGGTGACTGTGGGGGCCATTTTAGTACAGTGAACTCATTGTCATGTTCAAGAAACCAATTTGAAATGATTCGAGCTTTGTGACATGGTGCATTATCCTGCTGGAAGTAGCCATCAGAGGATGGGTACATGGTGGTCATAAAGGGATGGACATGGTCAGAAACAATGCTCAGGTAGGCTGTGGCATTTAAACGATGCCCAATTGGCACTAAGGGGCCTAAAGTGTGCCAAGAAAACATCCCCCACACCATTACACCACCACCACCAGCCTGCACAGTGGTAACAAGGCATGATGGATCCATGTTCTCATTCTGTTTACGCCAAATTCTGACTCTACCATCTGAATGTCTCAACAGAAATCGAGACTCATCAGGCCAGGCAACATTTTTCCAGCCTTCAACTGTCCAATTTTGGTGAGCTCGTGCAAATTGTAGCCTCTTTTTCCTATTTGTAATGGAGATGAGTGGTACCCGGTGGGGTCTTCTGCTGTTGTAGCCCATCCGCCTCAAGGTTGTGCGTGTTGTGGCTTCACAAATGCTTTGCTGCATACCTCGGTTGTAACGAGTGGTTATTTCAGTCAAAGTTGCTCTTCTATCAGCTTGAATCAGTCGGCCCATTCTCCTCTGACCTCTAGCATCAACAAGGCATTTTCGCCCACAGGACTGCCGCATACTGGATGTTTTTCCCTTTTCACACCATTCTTTGTAAACTCTAGAAATGGTTGTGCGTGAAAATCCCAGTAACTGAGCAGATTGTGAAATACTCAGACCGGCCCGTCTGGCACCAACAACCATGCCACGCTCAAAATTGCTTAAATCACCTTTCTTTCCCATTCTGACATTCAGTTTGGAGTTCAGGAGATTGTCTTGACCAGGACCACACCCCTAAATGCATTGAAGCAACTGCCATGTGATTGGTTGATTAGATAATTGCATTAATGAGAAATTGAGCAGGTGTTCCTAATAATCCTTTAGGTGAGTGTATATGTATATATATATGTATATGTATATATATATATATATTACTGTATATCACATTAATTATTTTTTCTTATAGTAATAGTCCAAAGTCTTCCAGTGAGGTGTTTAAATACCTCATCTTAACTATTCTGTAATTATAAACTTGATTTTGTTTTTTTGGGGGGGTTTTTTTGGGTTTTTTTTGGTCCTGTTACTTTGTTCCAATTTTTCTTCATTCTGTTCTCCCTAAATGGTAATTCAAACATTTGATTATCATCCTAACCCTATGTCAGTGCATGCTTGTGTTTTAGTCACAGTTGAGCAAATAATAAACTTAGTTTTTTTGGTAAAGGGGTGACAGAGCAAATGTATTTGATTGCTTTTATAGCTTAGAATATTACACCTAGTTAAGTATAAAAACTTTTCAGGTAAAATTTTGTGTATATTTGTTCATTACAACTATAGTTGATTTTAAATTAAAGTGATTTCAGTCAGAGGAGTTCAGAGCAGATCTTAAATACCTTTTACTGTCAGGTTATTTCATATTGAGGAACAAAAACAAAAAAAAAAATACAAAAACATTAGCCAGATTTAAATGCTGAAAATGTTTTTTTTTTTTTTTAATAAAGATAATTTAATAATGATAGTAGAGTGTGTTTTGTTTGTTTTGTGGAAGTGAACAGACTTATATATGAACGCTGCTGTATTTTATGTCACACCGAATAATGAGCTGAATGAACACTGGACTTAAATACTCAGGAGCTAATGAGTTAATTAATAGGACAACAGTTGAACGGAATCAAGAACCAAAGGAACAAACTGGCACATACATAGAAACTTGATATGATGGAACAGGAACAGAAACAAACAGGAACAAAACCTAATCATGACATTTTATTAGGTAAACATTAATTACTGTCCACAAGCCGGAACTCGAACTCGGGTCTCTCTAGCTGCCCAAAAGGCTATCAGTGCCGACTATAGAACATATTATTTTCAACTTGACCACAATGTTTTATTCTCCATCATTCAATTTTGCATGTACATTAATGAACCTTTTTGTTATGACATCGCAGATTAAAATCTATAAATCAAAATGTGGTAACACTTTAGTATGGGGGACACATATTCACTATTAACTACAACTTTTGCCTCAATAAACTCCTAATTTACTGCTTATTAATAGTTAGTAAGGTGGTTTTTGTAGCATTTAAGTTATTGGGTAGGATTAAGGATGTAAAATGCAGAATAAAGCACATATTAATGCCTTATAAGTACTAATAAACAGCTAATATCCTAGTAAAATGCATGCTAATAATCAACTAGTTAATAGTGAGAATTGAAACCTAAAATAAAGTGTTACCCAAAATATTTATTGCATTTATGAAGAAAAGGCTCAGCACCCAAGGCTCTATTGCCTATTGCCAATGGTGGTGTCTTTGGTGGATTGCTGGCAACCACCATTTCAGGGTTGTTTGTGATTTGGTCTTATTGTTCTTATTGTAGGAGACTTTTATTAAGAAGCTAAAAGCAACTTACGTAGCAAAGTTTAAGATTGATTCTTAAGTGCTGACTGAGGTGGCACTTACAGTGGGGAGAACAAGTATTTGATACACTGCTGATTTTGCAGGTTTGCCCACTTACAAAGCATGTAGAAGTCTAATTTTTATCATAGGTACTCTTCAACTGTGAGAGACGGAATCTAAAACAAAAATCCAGAAAATCACATTGTATGATTTTTAAGTAATTAATTTGCATTTTATTGCATGACATAAGTATTTGATACATCAGAAAAGCAGAACTTAATATTTGGTACAGAAACCTGTGTTTGCAATTACAGATATCATACGTTTCCTGTAGTTCTTGACCAGGTTTGCACACACTGCAGCAGGGATTTTGGCCCACTCCTCCATACAGACCTTCTCCAGATCCTTCAGGTTTCGGGGCTGTCGCTGGGCAATACGGACTTTCAGCTCCCTCCAAAGATTTTCTATTGGGTTCAGGTCTGGAGACTGGCTAGGCCACTCCAGGACCTTGAGATGCTTCTTACGGAGCCACTCCTTAGTTGCCCTGGCTGTGTGTTTCAGGTCCTTGTCATGCTGGAAGACCCACCCACGACCCATCTTCAATGCTCTTACTGAGGGAAGGAGGTTGTTGGCCAAGATCTCGCGATACTGGGCCTGGACATGCGCTGGCTTGAGCAGGGGGACCTTGCGTGCGCTGCAGGATTTTAATCCCTGACGGCGTAGTGTGTTACTAATGGTTTTCTTTGAGACTGTGGTCCCAGCTCTCTTCAGGTCATTGGCCAGGTCCTGCCGTGTAGTTCTGGGCTTATCCCTCACCTTCCTCATGATCGTTGATGCCCCACGAGGTGAGATCTTGCATGGTGCCCCAGACCGAGGGAGATTGACCGTCATCTTGAACTTCTTCCATTTTCTAATAATTGCGCCAACAGTTGTTGCCTTCTCACCAAGCTGCTTGCCTATTGTCCTGCAGCCCATCACAGCCTTGTGCAGGTCTACAATTTTATCCCTGATGTCCTTACACAGCTCTCTGGTCTTGGCCATTGTGGAGAGGTTGGAGTCTGTTTGATTGAGTGTGTGGACAGGTGTCTTTTATACAGGTAACAAGTTCAAACAGGTGCAGTTAATACAGGTAATGAGTGGAGAACAGGAGGGCTTCTTAAAGAAAAACTAACAGGTCTGTGAGAGCCATAATTCTTACTGGTTGGTAGGTGATCAAATACTTATGTCATGCAATAAAATGCAAATTAATTATTTAAAAATCATACAATGTGATTTTCTGGATTTTTGTTTTAGATTCCGTCTCTCACAGTTGAAGAGTACCTATGATAAAAAATTACAGACTTCTACATGCTTTGTAAGTGGGCAAACCTGCAAAATCGGCAGTGTATCAAATACTTGTTCTCCCCACTGTAAATTGGGGGCTCGTCCGACCGATTGGCTGTGGCGGATAGTCTAAATTAAGGGCTTGATTCGTTTGTTTTCATTCATCTAAATTGGGCGTTTGTCCGTTGCGGATAACATAGATTGGGGACTCGTTTGGTGTAGACATACATTGTGGAGGTTTATTTGGGCATGTCAGTGAAGGTATGTGGCGGAATTAACCATGCGTTTGTTGCCTGGTAATTTCCTTTTGGTGCGGGATGAGTTTACGGTCAAATATGGAATTTGATTTAACGTCGTTTACGTTATCTCCTACTATGGAGAAATATAACAAGTGTCGTAAGGCTGATTTGTTGCAGATTGCAAATTTCTTTAATATTCCTGTTCCTAGGGAGGGGCCAAAACGGGTAGTTAAAGAGAAGTTGTATAGCAAGTTGATAGAGGCTGGAATTTTGCCGGATGAATCTGTGGAAAGGTTACCACGGAAGAGTGTTGAAACTGAGGAAACTTTTTCTTTTCCTAATATAGATCCTAGTCATCCTCGTTTTGATCCTATGCTAGCGATTAAATTGAAGGAGTTGGATCTACAGTTAAAGAAACAGGATTATGATGCGCAGTTGCTTCACTATCGAACTTTGGAGTTAGAGGCTGATAGTAGGCTTAAATTACGTAGTTTGGGACTACAAGCCAAAGCACAACCTAATGTACCTGTGCCTATGCCTAGATCGAGACCTCCATCTCCTCGTACGCCAGTGAATGCGGCAGTTTCAGCTGTACCAGACCAAAATCCGCCACACGCTACTACTTCGTCTGTTGGTGAGTCTGTAACCAGTCTGGATGTAAGTAAATATGTTACACTTGTTCCTCATTTTAGAGAGACGGAGGTAGATTCATATTTCGTCGCTTTTGAGCGCATTGCAGCTACATAACGTTGGCCGAAGGGGTTGCAGTCGTTGCTTCTGCAATGTAAATTAGTGGGTAGGGCTCAGGAAGTGTGTACAGCTTTACCTATTGAGCAAAGTCTGGATTATGATACTGTCAAAGCTGCTGTGTTGCGGGCGTACGAATTAGTACCTGAAGCTTATCGACAGAAATTCCGAAACCATCAGAAAATAACCAGTCAAACATTTGGTGAATTTGCTCATGAGAAAACTGTGTTGTTCGATAAATGGTGTGCAGCAAGCCGCGTTACCACGTTTGAACAGTTACGGGAACTTTTACTGTTGGAGGACTTTAAAAGTTGCGTTTCGGAGCATATTGTGGTATACCTAAACGAACAGAAGGTATTGTCCGTACCGAAAGCTGCTGTTTTGGCAGACGAATTTGTGCTCACGCACAAAACTGTTTTTACCCCGTCTGTGTATAAAGAGGAAAATGGCTCATCTGTTGAATTTTCTGTGCGAAACAGCTCGAGAGTTTTTAATAAGGGTAAGGGAAAACAAGAGAATAGAGAAGCCATTTCGAATGTGTCTCGTGACACATATGTGTCTCGTGAGGGAGAAAGACGTGTGTGTTTTTTCTGCCGTGAGCCAGGACATTTAATTGTCGATTGTAAACGCTGGAATCAGGGTAAATCTCCTGAGACCTATACTGTCCATTTATTACGAACGGTTCTGTATCTCTTTCAGACGAGCAGGGAGGTTTGAAGCCTATTACAATCTTGCGAGATACCGGTTCAGTTCAGTCTTTCATCTTGGAAAGTGCACTAGAATTTTCTGAACAATCATACTGCGGATCGAGTGTGTTAATCCGTGGCATTGAGCTTGGCTGTGTTAAAGTGCCTTTACATTCAGTTTATCTCCAGTCTGATTTGTTCACAGGCTTTACGAAGTTGGGAGTACGCTCTCAGCTTCCTGTTGAAGGAGTCGATCTGATTCTGGGCAACGATATCGCTGGTGGTAAAGTGTTTCCTCAGCCAATTGTAGTGGATACGCCAGATGTGACTGAGTTACGCGAACGGAGTGATGTGGATCAACAATTCCCGTCTGTCTTTCCTGTCTGTGCGGTAACTCGCGCTCAGACTAGAAAGTTTGATGACGTTCTGAAACATTCAGAGCTGACGAAAAGGAATGCGTGCAGGATGTTTTTTCTAATGTCTGTATTCCTGATCAAGATGTTGCAGTCCGACTTGAGTCTCTGCTGGGAACAGGGAGGGAGCAGCTGGCTGCTGCGCAAAAAGCTGATCCGTCATTAGATAGGTGTGTTGCCGGGGTACAGAAGGATGAGGTAGCGGATAAGGATGTAGTTTACGTTTGGGAAGATGGGGTGCTCATGCGTAAATGGTCTCCATCAAAGAAGGATTTGAGCTGGAAAACTGTGTTTTAGGTCGTGGTCCCTGATATTTATCGTGAACTGATTCTGTGTTTAGCTCATGATCATGCTCTCTCTGTCGCATCGTTCGTTATTTTTATTGGCCTGGTTTGAAATCAGCCGTTTCCAGATACTGTCGTTCATGTCATGTATGCCAGTTATCTGGTAAACCTAATCAGGGAATTCCTAACGCTCCCTTTTCATCCTATTCCAGGTCTGTCGGAACCATTCGAGAGAATCATTATTGATTGTGTTGGTCCGTTACCAAAGACAAAGTCTGGTTATCAGTACCTGTTAACTCTAATGTGTGCTGCCACTCGGTATCCGGAGGCGATTCCTATGCGTACGATTAGAGCTAAAAACGTGACAAGAGAACTGATTAAATTCTTTTCTACCTTTGGCATTCCCAGAGTCATACAGTCAGATCATGGTACAAATTTTACCTCCAAGCTGTTTGCTCAGGTTTTGAACTGTCTGTCTGTGAAGTATACATTTTCTAGTGCTTACCATCCAGAGTCACAGGGGACACTAGAACGATTTCACCAGATGCTAAAGAGTATGTTGTGTTCGTACTGTTTTGAAACAGGAAAAGATTGGGATGAGGGTGTTCCATTGGTCATGTTCGCTGTGAAAGAGACCATTCAAGAATCCCTGGGTTTCAGTCCGGCCGAATTAGTGTTTGGGCACACTGTGCATGGCCCATTGAAACTGTTGCGAGAACAATTGTTGAATGAGACAAAACCACAAACTAACATACTTGAGTATGTGAGTTCCTTTCGAGAACGGTTATACAGAGCTCGTGAAGTGGCACTTTTGAATTTGAGCACCACTCAGACAAAAATGAAAACGCACTTTGATAAAAAAAGAGTGTTTATCGCAGTTTTCAGGAAGGTGATCTGGTGCTTGTATTCCTTCCTCTGCCTACGTCACCGTTACAAGCAAAGTTTTATGGTCCTTATACAATCAAGCAGAAACTAAGTGACACTGATTATGTCATCAATACACCCGACAGAAAACGTAAGACCAGTGTGTGTCACATTAACATGTTGAAGGCCTATGTAACGAGAGATGTGCCACAGGATGTGTCCAAAACTACTGCCCCTGTCGCTGCTGTCATAGCTGCGTACTGTCCTGAGGAGGACGGACTCAGGGTGCGAGAAGTATCGTGTGCTCGCTTGGAAAATTCAAAGCTCTTGACGAACCTAAAGTCTCATCTGTGTTACCTGAGTGAAGTGTGTCAAAATGATGTTATTGCTCTAATTGAAAAGTTTTCTTCTCTTTTCTCTGATGTGCCCAGTGAGACCACAGTGTGGTCCAACCACAAAACGGGAGTTACGTCGTTTCTTGGGAATGACGGGATATTATCGTGCCTTTTGCAAAAACTTTGCTGAAATTGCATCACCACTCACAAATCTACTGAGTCAGTCTAAAGTGTTTGATTGGAATATAGAGTGTCAACTAGCTTTTGAGGCTATCAAGAGGTTGTTGTGTAGTGCCCCAGTTTTGTCTGCTACAAACTTCTTAAGAGCATTTCAATTAGAAGTAGATGCAAGTGACGTGGGAGCAGGTGCAGTTCTTATTCAAGAAGATGCTGCGGGAATTGATCACCCAATCTGTTACTTCTCAAAGAAATTCACGAAGTCACAGCAGCATTACAGTACCATCAAAAAAGAAGCCCTTGCACTGTTGTTGGCACTCCAACATTTTGAAATATATCTTGACGCTGGTACTGTTCCTATTTTGGTGTATACTGACCATAATCCCCTTGTGTTTCTTTTCCGAATGTCAAATTGAAACCAGAGGTTGATGCGATGGTCTCTTCTGATCCAAGGTTTTAACCTGGAAATCCGGCACAAGAAAGGATGTGAGAATGTGATTGCTGACACTTTGTCGCGTGCTCCAAGTAAGCTTGAGAGTTAAGAATTTTCTGGTTTGTATTACAAATATTTGTTTATTTGCAGTTTTTAAGGGTGGGGGTGTTACGTCTATGACGTATTGTATGCTGTGTATGTTCCTGTGCCTCCTCTCTGACAGGATTGGCCCAAGGCTTAATGAGAGACTGTCGATGGTTGGACCAGAGATGAGGCCTGGACTATAAATTCCTCCAAGTCTCGCTGGAGGGCGCTCTCACTTTTGCTCTCGCTCTTTACCTGATTGTACTCTCTTTGTTACTTGCCATGTTCTCTTCTGTGTGTCTCTCTCCTTGATCATTGTTGCCCATGTGTTAGTTTTGGTGTTAAGCTTTAGTGACAATGCTGTTAAATCAAGTTACATTCTAACAGAGTGCTGTTAGCCATTGCGAGAGCTTTATGTCCTGAACTTAGGGATGGGCAAATGAAGGCTCATGAAGCACTGAGGCTTTCCCCTGATTGTTTCGGGAAAAGATTCGAAGCATCAGGAGTGTCGAAAACAGTGCCATCTTGTGGCAGGTCAAATTTATAGCAGACATAAAACCGAGTGCACAGCGCCGTTATTTTATCTATAAAGCACAAATAAAAGCCTGACAATGCTAAATGTTCAGTTTTCTGATGATATAATTCACATATTAAAGTGTGGCAATAAATTAAAGGTAGCAATTATAATTATGATCCCAACAGAGTTGTTTGATGCAAGTAAATGTTGCTCTAATTATTTTATGGTTTTTATACTGTTTATATGGCAAAATATATGCTCATGTATTATAGGCTATAGACTTATATATTAAAAAAATTAATAAATGGACTTCAACTTCCAAAAACCCGTAGAGTTGGTCTGGGTTCAAACGTTCCGACACGCAAAGTGAAGCATTCACGTGACTGGAAAGAAAGTGAGGCTTCGTTTTTCACTGATCACGTGTTTCTCTGAAAACAATACGCGCTCCGAAACGGAGCTTCATGTGAAATTGTGCTGCGTACTCGATACACGCTTTGAAGCGTCGGTGTCACATGTAACATCACTACCTGAACTTCAATGTTTCACGTATATGTTTGTAACCCACGTGTGAAGCTGTAGGGGGTGAGTGCCTTATTTATTTTTGTAGGCCACTTGGCCCCCACCCTTTTCTCCTGTTTTTTTTTTTAACAGATAAGGAGTGAGGTTAGGTTGCTGTACTTTGGTTTCTTTATTTTGATGCACAGGGAAGTTAGTTCATTAATGGGAAGTTAGAGTGCTGTTTGTTAATTATTTTGGTATTTGCTCACCCCTGATCATTTGCTTCAGTTCTTTTGTTTGTTTTTTTTCTCTTATGATTTTGCTAGTATTCTCCAACTGCTGTCGCACAAAAAGATTGATCAAAAGATCTAAGACACTAAGAAAATAAAAATGAGTATGTACGTTAACAGCCACTTTGGCCTGAAATATGTTCAATAGGTTAAGCATGGACCACATCCTGTCTGATATAACATCAGAAGGAGTCTAGAAGTAGGAATGGAATGATAAAGTTTGAAGACTCTGTAGCCAGAAAGATGTTCAATAGGTCAAATATGGACTACTGTATGATGACAATATTTTTATACTTATATATTTTAAATATTTTAAAATATGAGGGAAGAACAAAACACTAAACTTAGTGAAGGTATTTATCTGACAAAATAATGTGGCAAAAAAGGCAAACTACAGCTACATGTTTTAGAAAAACAAAAAAGCTCACAGGAAAAAAAGCATACATTGACTGCACCATAATCAGTTATTAATATTTCATGGTCCTTTCTTGTTTTTGCATGTGTTCATAATTTCTTTGTATGACAGCCTGGAAAATTATGTCCGTACAATTTGGCATGTTTCATTGTGTTATCACAAAAAAACAATTGATTCCAATCACAACTACGCAACATTTTTACAAAATATTTAACACATTTTTAATAATATTTGAATAAAGGGTGAAGATCACTTTGGGCCACTACTGTATGGCAGTTCATTGACTTCCCAACTAACATTCAAACCATGCGGCAAAGGCAAGACACTTTTAAGGGGATTTCGGGCTTCTCTGGAGTTGTTGGAGCTGTTGATGGTGTTCACTTAATTAAATCTTAATTAAATGCTTGTACTATAATTACATTAAATGATTGGTGTCATGCTGCTGTGACTTCACCACTGCAGCCTCACTATTGGATGATTCAGTGGTTGAGGGCGGCCATTTTGCATTGACATCATTGTAGCCCTAAGTTTGCAACACTTAAGTGCCACTTCAGTCAGCACTTAAGAATCAGTCTTAGACTTTACTAAAAGTTGCTTTTAGCTTTTTTATAAAAATCTCCTACTCTTAGACAAGTCCTACTTTTTACTAAGAATTTTATGACACTTAAGTCAAAGCTTAAGACTATTCTTAAGAGCATTTCTGAGAAGTTTTATACATACAGGCCCTGAGGTGTAACATTATATTAGATACATGCAGTACAATAGGCTGTCTGTTTCATTAATGTTAATCAAACAATTGTTTTTTCTATAGATATTTGGTTTTGACTTGTGGCAAATTTTAAGGTATGGTTGCTAGGTGATTTTGTTTTGGAACCTTCAAAAAACTTTAACTCGATTTTCTCAAAATTGACTTTGCTTACTCTATCAACTTCAAACAGGTGTAGCTCAGTCATTTTTGGTCTGATTCCAACAAATCATACATAATTTTGAAGTTTTTAATAACTCATTTTTGAAAATTTGCCCATTGTGACTCATTTTGCCAGCACAGGTCACATATACATAACATAATATACATAATAACTCCAATACATTATATATTTTATGGAAAGTGTGAGGTCTCCTCCTCTCTGCTGCCAACTTGTTACTCCTAACTAGGTTAGGTTAAATAATTTAGGAGCTGAGACCTAGTCTTAACACATAGGAACCTTTATGAATCACACTTATTCTTAAGTCTAGGAATAAGAGTAAAATTACGTCATTCTTAGAATTGTGACATACTTAAGACTAAAATTTTACTCTAAGCAGCTTTATACATGTGGCCCCAGATCACTAGTTCTTGAAGAGTGACTAGTTAACACTTGAGTAGCTAATTATGTTGCTTTATAACCATGTTCAGGGTAAAAAAAGACAATCTTGAACGAACTCAGGCCTAAATTGGGTGATTAGTTAATCTTGTTACCATATTATTAATGGTAGTTGCTGAAGTGTTAATGTAGATCTACTCTTTTGTCCTGCATTACGCCCTGCATAGTTACCCATTAATGACGGACCATTATTCTAAAGTGTTACCAAGATCTGTTTCGTAATGTCAACTAATTAGTCATTTAGATGAGGTTTTGAAAATGATGTCACCTAATAACAGAGACAGTATGAAGCTGTTTTAGCGGTAAAGTGTCACGCTCAAGGCCAAGGGCATAAAGGTAACAGTTCATGAATAGTCCCTTTGTGGAGATTACCTAAACTTATGGGTATTAAGTCAGATTTGAACTAGAACAATTGATGAGCATAGTGGTTTTAAAAAAACAGGTCTGCACATGAGGAAGTACAACAGTCAACACACTATGTAAAAAAGTGTCACCTGCTATAATAAAATACAGAAATTATGGAAATTTGTTATAATAAATTTAAAGTATGTATGTATTAATTACAGCATGTTTGGAACTTTTTGGACTTGAACATTGTGTTTGTTTTTTTAATTTGTTTATAGTAAACTCTTTAACTGTTAAAACCACAGCGGAACTATGTCTGAAAATATTTGCATAGTAACTGAAGACAACAAAATGTTCCACTTCTGTTTTTCTTTGAATTACAGATTGTACTGCTCTAGGTAAGGATGCTCTATCAATTTTTAAGACTATCACATTTATCACATTCACTTTATTTTTACAGTGTCCTTGTTACATGTATAGTGAAATTAAAGGTGACTAACCCTAAACCACACCCTAACCCTATAGTAAGTACATATGGTTAATTAGTATTACTCAGTACTTAAATGTATAATTACACTGTAACATGGACACCGTAAAATAAGCAAAACAAATAATTATTAATATATATTAATATTAGGTAAAACATTAATATGAAAATACTAATAATGAAATCATAAAGAGACCTACAGAAAATATAACAGTCTTTCAAAAAAGTGTGAGACTGCGAATTGTGAATTGTCTTCATAGTGTATTTGTGTGTGTTTGTATCTACAGCACTCAAGATGTATGTCATTCTGTTCATGGCTTTTCTGTTCATAACGTATGAACTTGTATTGGTATCTTCAGGTGAGTTCCTTGTGCTGTCTAAGTCTAAGTGAAAATAAAATCATCAGAAAGCTTTAGACCCGTTTTAATATTTAATTGTTTTAATTTTGTATTCTATATCACACTCATTTTGCAAAACATGATATTTTAAGGTGTTTTGTATGTTTATATGCAGAATTGCCTGAAAGAATATTATATGTTTATATTACTTTTCTGTTTTCAGAACCTGCATATGTAGACTTGCCTAGAAGAATAACGGCACTGAGCGGCTCTTGTGTGCAGATACCTTGTACATTTCATGTGCCAGAGAAAACAAACAGTACATTTGTCGTCTGGATAAAGAAGGGCCAAGCTTTTAAAAAATCTGAGTTTTTTATGTCTTTTAATAGAAGTGCAAACATCATCAAAGGATTTAGTTATATAGAGATGCTTGGAAATCTTAGTCAGCGTGATTGTACCACTGTTTTCTATGATGTGATGAAGAATCATTCAGACATATACTACTTCATGGTGGAAATAAAGCCACTGTTTTGGAAATACACGTATAGTGACAATCCCATCAACATTTCTGTCTCAGGTAAGTGGGTCTCCACTGTAAACTATATTATTCTGTTGTGACATTTTTTAAATTACTCACTGATTATGATTCATGATTAAGTCCCTGAATATTTTTATAATTAAAATTAAATTATGGTGTCCTCCATGGATAAACAAAATTGATGCTTAACTAAGCTTTGCCTATGTGGAGCCAGATTGGTCTCATTAAAGGAGTCATAAATTGAGAAATCAACTTTCCCTTGAGCTTTTGATATATAAAAGGTCATCTTAATATAAGAATGCCCTGTAAGTTTCAGAGCTGAAAACTTCCTTGTTAGTCAAAGAAAACTTTTATTGACAGTTGGCTCAGCAAACGATCGATCTGCAAATGTTCTTACCCGTGACGTCAGAGTTCAGTGAAACGCCACCTCAAGATGAACGCGTAATTCTGTAGCCCCGCCTACCGACTCATGCCTGACATGTTAGATAAATAACATAGGCCTACGTGGAGCTAAACCGGATTGAACTTCCAAGCAATAAAGCTTATGGCATGTTTCATTAGCTTCCTTCGGATTCCAATATTAGCAATGCATGGTTGAACATTTTTTTTTTAATGAAGATCCAGCTCACGTGGGTAAGACATTGCATTTGTTCGCTTCCTTTCACTGGATTCGTTTGTAAACAAGAGACTGGATTTGCAGACAGGATGAGATTAAAAAAACAATGCTGTGGCTTCTGGATCTGACAGGAATGATGCAACACAATTATGTGAGTAAAAAATGTTTTTTATATGTGATAGTATTGCATTGTTACGTTTGATATCTACTGATTATGTACATGTCTAACTAAACATAACTTCCATGCTGTCACATGCTGGAGTATCCTTTGTATTTGAGGTGTTGTTAGTTCATTGTGCTGCAATTCGTGATCAGTATGGGGGCGGGGGGGGCTTTTATACCGCAGTGCCCCCGAAGCGCGATTTCTAATTTCTACCGAAGGCAATTTTCAATACCAGATATTGACTTTTTTTTGGACCCCCCGGACCCCCCCAATACAGTAAAACTGCACATTTTAGAGTGGCCTTTTATTGTGGCCAGCCTAAGGCACACCTGTGCAATAATCATGCTGTCTAATCAGCATCTTGATATGCCACACCTGTGAGGTGGATGGATTATCTCGGCAAAGGAGAAGTGCTCACTAACACATATTTAGACAGATTTGTGAACAATATTTGAGAGAAATAGGCCTTTTGTGTACATAGAAAAAGTCTTTGAGTTCAGCTCATGAAAAATGGGGGCAAAAACAAAACTGTTGCGTTTATAATTTTGTTCAGTATATATATATATTATGTATATTAGTGCTGTCAATCGATTTAAAAAAATCACACATTTTCACACATTTTTTCTGTGATTAATCAAGATTTAAGTTTTTTAAAAAAAACTAAGTTTTTTAAGAAAGATAAAAAACTCCATGTCCGATCCATGGAGGCCCCACCTCGCAACTTACAGGACTTAAAGGATCTGCTGCTAACATCTTGGTGCCAGATACCATAGCACACCTTCAGGGGATGTTATGCCTGATCGGTATACAGTGGGGAGAACAAGTATTTGATACACTGCCGATTTTGCAGATTTTCCTACTTACAAAGCATCTAGAGGTCTGTAATTTTTATCATAGGTACTCTTCAACTGTGAGAGACGGAATCTAAAACAAAAATCCAGAAAATCACATTGTATGATTTTTAAATAATTAATTTGCGTTTTATTGCATGACATAAGTATTTGATCACCTACCAACCAGTAAGAATTCCGTCTCTCAAAGACCTGTTAGTGTTTCTTTAAGAAGCCCTCCTGTTCTCCACTCATTACCTGTATTAACTGCACCTGTTTGAACTTGTTACCTGTATAAAAGACACCTGTCCACACACTCAATCAAACAGGCTCCAACCTCTCCACAATGGCCAAGACCAGAGAGCTGTGTAAGGACATCAGGGATAAAATTGTAGACCTGCACAAGGCTGTGATGGGCTACAGGACAATAGGCAAGCAGCTTGGTGAGAAGGCAACAATTATTGGCGCAATTATTAGAAAATGGAAGAAGTTCAAGATGGCGGTCAATCTCCCTCGGTCTGGGGCACCATGCAAGATCTCACCTCGTGGGGCATCAATGATCATGAGGAAGGTGAGGGATCAGCCCAGAACTACACGGCAGGACCTGGTCAATGACCTGAAGAGAGCTGGGACCACAGTCTCAAAGAAAACCATTAGTAACACTACGCCGTCATGGATTAAAATCCTGCAGCTCACGCAAGGTCCCCCTGCTCAAGCCAGCGCATGTCCAGGCCCGTCTGAAGTTTGCCAATGACCATCTGGATGATCCAGAGGAGGAATGGGAGAAGGTCATGTGGTCTGATGAGACAAAAATAAAGCTTTCTGGTCTAAACTCCACTCGCCGTGTTTGGAGGAAGAAGAAGGATGAGTACAACCCCAAGAACACCATCCCAACCGTGAAGCATGGAGGTGGAAACATAATTCTTTGGGGATGCTTTTCTGCAAAGGAGACAGGACGACTGCACCGTATTGAGGGGAGGATGAATGGGGCCATGTATCGCGAGATCTTGGCCAACAACCTCCTTCCCTCAGTAAGAGCACTGAAGATGGGTCGTGGTTGGGTCTTCCAGCATGACAACGACCCGAAACACACAGCCAGGGCAACTAAGGAGTGGCTCCGTAAGAAGCATCTCAAGGTCCTGGAGTGGCCTAGCCAGTCTCCAGACCTGAACCCAATAGAAAATGTTTGGAGGGAGCTGAAAGTCCGTATTGCCCAGCGACAGCCCCGAAACCTGAAGGATCTGGAGAAGGTCTGTATGGAGGAGTGGGCCAAAATCCCTGCTGCAGTGTGTGCAAACCTGGTCAAGAACTACAGGAAACGTATGATCTCTGTAATTGCAAACAAAGGTTTCTGTACCAAATATTAAGTTCTGCTTTTCTGATGTATCAAATACTTATGTCATGCAATAAAATGCAAATTAATTACTTAAAAATCATACAATGTGATTTTCTGGATTTTTGTTTTAGATTCCATCACTCACAGTTGAAGAGTACCTATGATAAAAATTACAGACTTCTACATGCTTTGTAAGTGGGCAAACCTGCAAAATCGGCAGTGTATCAAATACTTGTTCTCCCCACTGTATATTAGGGGTGGAACGGTTCTCGGTAAAAAAATCGAACTGTACGATTCTCCACCCACGGTTCGGCACGCACTCACACTGCAGTTCATCTCACATCTGATGACGCATCTATGGTTTGTTGAAAATAACATGTAAAACAGACAGACAGAGTTAGGCTAATGTATGTTTTTATCGTTAGATACACATTCTGGCTTCCCAATACATTACAACAGCGATGATTGAAAAGCGTGGACAAAACATTCACTTCTGTATGCAAGTGCCGTATGCTCGAACATGACTCACTCAGTCATATACACCGTCCTTACCCGGGTGTAGCGTGCGAGCGCAGGTGAGACCTGAACACCACACATTGCTATTTGTGTTTAAACTAAACTCATTTAAGCCTTGCCAATTTAAACATTTAAGAGCAAGACGCGAAAGAGAACTTGCGCACGCTGAGAGAAGGTGTGTGTGTGTGTGTGTGTGCCCGCAGTGTGCACTCATCTGAAGCGCGCACACGGCGCATCATGCTCTTTTAAGTCTTGCGCTTGAATGTACAAATACACAAAAAATAAGTCAACATGCCCGTCTTGGTGAGTAATCCTAGAAAACATAGTAGGTTATGTCTTAAGTAAAACGTAAACAGTTGAGAAAGACGTGTGTATAGTTCATGTATAGTATGTACTCTTTCCGTGCATTATTTCTTAAAGGGAAAGAAGCCTATTCCTGCTGCCTGTGTTTTTTATGTTAATCAAACAACAAATGACAAAGAAATCACTCATTGCTCTTGACTGAATAACTTTTGCAACTTCAATAATGATTAATCTTTATTTAATTTATACAGTGAAGATTATAATATGCAATGTTATTTTATATTTGATTACTTTATGCAATTTCTGTACCTGAAAACTACTCTTAGATACCTCAAAAACCTGAAAAGCACTGTTTATTTTATATGCATCTTTGCTCTGTATTTGTGCTGCTGCTTGTAGTTTGATTATTTGTTTTTATTTTGTCTATTTTTATTTGACAAATGTCCTAATTACACTGAACATAGCACATACCGAACCGTACCGAAACCGTGACCCTAAAAACCGTGATACAAACCGAACCATGAGTAATTTGACCCGCTCCACCCCTTGTGTGTGTGTGTGTATATATATATATATATATATATTGCCAAAAGTTTTGGGACGCCTGCCTTTACATGCACATGAACTTTTCATGTACGCCCCTTTTTACAAGATGTAAAATAAGTCTCTGATGTCCCCAGAGTGTGTATGTGGAGTTTTAGCTCAAAGTACCCCACAGATAAATGTTTTATAGCCTGTTAAAATTGCCACTTTTTTGGGGTGAGCAAAAACACACCGTGTATGTCCCTTTAAATGCAAATGAGCTGCTGCTCCTGCATGTTCTTTCAAGAAGAGGGCGGAGCTTCAATAGCTCCTGCAACAACAACAGAACATGTCAGAAACTAAGGGTTCGATCTGGACTTGGACAGTAATGCCTACAGAGCCAGAGAATATATGCTGCATAGAGATAGAACAGGTATAGTTTAGTTTAATTCCGGTTTTAACTTATGTTGCCATCTTTATCCACTATTAGTACAAGCCTGTTGTAGCGGACCCTGCCCGAATGATGGCCAAAACTTTACTGATGGATTTTATGACGTTTATTGTTCATCACACAAAAGATGAAGCATCTGTTTTCACACCAGAAAATCACTGTAACAGCAGAATAAAACACAGTAGCGCATTAAAGTCTTATCCATAAACACTCTCTCCCCCTTGCATTATCATCAGCATACACAGTGAATTACACAAAAGCACTCCTTACAACTAACAGTAAACAAATATATATACAGACCTAATGCCTTTTCAGGGGGTGCTTAATAAACTGGTCAGCTTTATATCCGTAAAACAACTCAGATAAACTGTAATAACGTGTGCGCTAGAGCTAGACGGTATGACCAAAAATTTATATCACGTTATTTTTCAAAATTATACCGGTTTCGCGGTATATGACAGTATTTTTTCCCCATGCATGACCGGGTGTTAACCACATTTTCTACTGATTGAGAGAGGAAATACTGCAGTAGATTGACTTAGAATGCCCTATTTTACTGTCACGCTGAGTGAATATTGTACAAAAATTCCACACTAGAATTAATACAGGTTTGCAAGGCCCCAAAAAATGATGCTGTGGGGAGACAACAACCAATAAAAACAAAGACCTGCAACATACTCATTACAGACACATGAATATTAAAATATGACCACAGAAACAGTGTAATATTTAGTAGTGAGGAAATTTCACGAATGGACTTAATGGACTTAATGCACAGGTGGCAACCTATCACGGTACCACGGTTGAATTCACTGAGCTCCTGAGAGCGACCAATTCTTTCACAAATGTTTGTAGGAGCAGTCTGCATGCCTAGGTGCTTGATTTTATACAACTGTGGCCATGGAAGTGATTGGAACACTTGAATTCAATGATTTGAAGGTGTGTCCCACTTTTGGCAATATAGGCTGAATCCGAAATCGCCCCCTATACCCTCAAATAGGGCATTATTTGAGGGGACAGCCATTTGTAGTGGTGTCCAAAACCATAGTGGACGTTATTGAGTGCACTCATTCAATTCCACATTGCACCGCAATAACGAGTGTACAGCCGATGTACACTCAACGTCTGTCGGACTTCACGCACTCGTTTTTATTCTTTGTTTCTTTTTTTTTGACATCCTTTGGCTAGCGTTACATTATATGATCACTCATGCAAATGCTTTTAAACCATTCAAGCGTGACAAGTCAAAAGAGAACGCGTTGTCTGTGAATGTCCTGTCTATTTGACACACACGATGCACAGAAAGACGTGCGCCAGTGTCGCGCTTGAACAAACAATAACACAGAATTATCTCAGTCTTAAATGAGTTAAATAACGCCTTAAATTAAATTAAAGAGTTGTGAGAAAATGAGATGTGCCTGAGCAAAGACTTTATATATAGGAAGATGGTGCACTCCGATTACTTATGAATGGGAGAAAGTGCAACGCCCAATATGGTCAATTAGTCCCGCCTTCTAAATGAAAGAGCCAATCGTTGATTAGTAAAGTCATCGTGTCACTGCAGCTGCTGTTAGAAGCTCCGGTTGCTAGAGAAACCGCACTTCTGTCACGATCTCTGCCTGTGTTTCCTGTGTTTGTTTGAAATTATTACAATATAAAAATATTACATATAATATATACAAATAATGTGCAATTAATTAGTTAATTTTTTAATCGATTGACGCCACTAATATATATATATATATACAATGGGGAGAACAAGTATTTGATACACTGCCGATTTTGCAGGTTTGCCCACTTACAAAGCATGTAGAAGTCTGTAATTTTTATCATAGGTACTCTTCAACTGTGAGTGATGGAATCTAAAACAAAAATCCAGAAAATCACATTGTATGATTTTTAAGTAATTAATTTGCATTTTATTGCATGACATAAGTATTTTGATACATCAGAAAAGCAGAACTTAATATTTGGTACAGAAACCTTTGTTTGCAATTACAGAGATCATACGTTTCCTGTAGTTCTTGACCAGGTTTGCACACACTGCAGCAGGGATTTTGGCCCACTCCTCCATACAGACCTTCTCCAGATCCTTCAGGTTTCGGGGCTGTCGCTGGGCAATACGGACTTTCAGCTCCCTCCAAAGATTTTCTATTGGGTTCAGGTCTGGAGACTGGCTAGGCCACTCCAGGACCTTGAGATGCTTCTTATGGAGCCACTCCTTAGTTGCCCTGGCTGTGTGTTTCGGGTCGTTGTCATGCTGGAAGACCCAGCCACGACCCATCTTCAATGCTCTTACTGAGGGAAGGAGGTTGTTGGCCAAGATCTCGTGATACATGGCCCCATCCATCCTCCCCTCAATACGGTGCAGTCGTCCTGTCTCCTTTGCAGAAAAGCATCCCCAAAGAATGATGTTTCCACCTCCATGCTTCACGGTTGGATTGGTGTTCTTGGGGTTGTACTCATCCTTCTTCTTCCTCCAAACATGGCGAGTGGAGTTTAGACCAAAAAGCTCTATTTTTGTCTCATCAGACCACATGACCTTCTCCCATTCCTCCTCTGGATCATCCAGATGGTCATTGGCAAACTTCAGACGGGCCTGGACATGCGCTGGCTTGAGCAGGGGGACCTTGCGTGCACTGCAGGATTTTAATCCATGACGGCGTAGTGTGTTACTAATGGTTTTCTTTGAGACTGTGGTCCCAGCTCTCTTCAGGTCATTGACCAGGTCCTGCCGTGTAGTTCTGGGCTGATCCCTCACCTTCCTCATGATCATTGATGCCTCACGAGGTGAGATCTTGCATGGTGCCCCAGACCGAGGGAGATTGACCGTCATCTTGAACTTCTTTCATTTTCTAATAATTGCGCCAACAGTTGTTGCCTTCTCACCAAGCTGCTTGCCTATTGTCCTGTAGCCCATCCCAGCCTTGTGCAGGTCTACAATTTTATCCCTGATGTCCTTACACAGCTCTCTGGTCTTGGCCATTGTTGAGAGGTTGGAGTCTGTTTGACTGAGTGTGTGGACAGGTGTCTTTTATACAGGTAACAAGTTCAAACAGGTGCAGTTAATACAGGTAATGAGTGGAGAACAGGAGGGCTTCTTAAAAAAACACTAACAGGTCTGTGAGAGCCGGAATTCTTACTGGTTGGTAGGTGATCAAATACTTATGTAAAATGCAAATTAATTATTTAAAAATCATACAATGTGATTTTCTGATTCCGTCTCTCACAGTTGAAGTGTATAATAAAAATTACAGACCTCTACATGCTTTGTAAGTAGGAAAACCTGCAAAATCGGCAGTGTATCAAATACTTGTTCTCCCCACTGTATATACAGGCTAATGTTTTATGAATTTGAGGAGCGGAGACAGAGGCGGATTAAGGTGGTCAGGGGCCCCTAGGCTGCTCTTTGTGTAAGGCCCCCCCTTAATCATTATGCTTTACTGGAAAAATGTATTTAGTGCCATACATGGTCCACACGCAAATATGGTGAACTGGCATATACACACACATTGAGACAGCCAATACTACAGTGTTTCCTCTACATTCCTTCAAGTGGTGGACCACCACAGTACGAAAATTACCACCACACCACATAGGTAAAATGAGAAATTAAACATTACAAACAAAACACCCTCTGCCACCACAGCCATAAAACAATTACAAAGGAAATATGTAACTGTGAACAGCACAGCAACAGAATTCTCTGCATTCACAGTTCAACTGCAAGCTGGTTTAGCGTTATAAACCAACAGATAGGCTACAGCATCTGCATCAGTGCAGAACACAATGAGGCAAAATCACAACACCATTACTGAGACACAAACCACTGTGTAATACACTAAACTGTGTATAAAACAAAGCCATAATAAAAACGGCGGGGATTCCCTCCATCTCTGCTGAGGGCACGGGCGCGAGCAGGTGAACAAGAGCCGCTTTTCCACCGTCGGGCCGAACGGTTCTTAGAATGGTAAGGACTGGTTCCAGTAGTGTTTCCACTTGAGCCTGGTACGGCACAGCACGATTACAAACCGTTCTCGGCCCGGAATTCTCAGCACGGTTAGCTAGAACCGTGCTGGTAAAATGGGTGTAGTGAAGTCGCCACTCAGGATTTGTCAATTGTCTATTGCCTTGCTACCAGTATCTATGTAGTTGGCTAAGCGCGCTATTTGAGCAACGTAAATACAGATTCATAATAAAATTAAAAGAAATACCTGATCGCCCTCCATAACTCGAAAACAAAAATAGAACCAGCCTTAAAAAGTAGATGCTAGCTGGCAGTCCTCTTGCTGTGGATCTTGTCTTCGACTGGATGAAGATTCAGCCTTGAAGTATCCAGTCAATTTAGGGATTTTTTTTCTGTATATCTTGGTTACGTGTTCTTTTTTACCTTTGTATTTTCCGTTTTTGTGCTCCACTATCGTACTTTCGTTCGGACATTTTGCCGTCTTGCCAGCTTTCTATAGCCCTATTCGGACTGTAATTGTTTCACATGTGAACATCGGTGAAAATAAATGCATGCCTCCTCAGTGATAAAACTTGTACATTTGGATGGCGATTTATTCACGATGGAGGAGCGAGTTTTGTGATCCTACAAACCTGGGAACGCGCTGCTCGTGGTCAGTTGCATGATTGTCTGCTGTAAATAAAATGTCATATGCTTGGAATAACAAGAATAAATTCATATTTGATTTAATAATAGGACAATAATATCCTAAATATTATTTATATATTTAAATCTCCTGTTTAAAAAATAGGAAGATATAGACACAAATGTTTTTTTTGTCTTGTATTTTATCTCAAAATGATAGATGTCGTTTTAAAAATGTGGAAATGAGTGGAAATAAGTTAATACAGCCTCTTATTTACATGAGGTAAACATAGTGCTGCATGGTTATTTTAACATATATATAATTGCTGCCGTAATAACGGTCCATTTAAAATGTTTATGTGTTTTTCTTCTTTTTCTCTTTTAAGCAGTGATGAAATATTGTTCTTGTAAATACTTGCCAGTATTTCAGTAATAAAAGTGTAGGCTAGATCTTTTAAATACATCCAAATTACAGCGAAGCGCAACCGTACGGTGCTCGGCAGTGGTCAAAAAGGATATAAACAGTGTTTTTTGAAGTGATCTCTTCTTGAAAACTCAGAGATGTGGATTCGGACGGCAATTAAATTACCACACGACCTTGGTGTTTGTCAAAAAACAGTAGGTAATTCGGCCGGGGATTTTTACGCGGGTGGTGGGAGAAAAACACTGACATTCTGGATTCAGACAGCAATAAAATCACCAGCTAGCCCCTGTAAATGATGAAAATACCTTACGACCCCATGAGAAACAATTACCGTCCGAATAGTGCTTATAATGTCAAACATGTTTGTCAAACAAACTTAAATAGCCTGGGCATAGCACTTCGTCTTTAATGACATGAAATTTTGGCCAAATGACAGAAAAAATAGCTACTCCCAAATAGCTACAATAAACTTTATAACCTGCAAGTTAATGAAAACGTAATGCGATGCACTTTCTGCCTCAGATGCGGCCGTTCTAATGATGGACAAAACACGTATGTCCAAGCATCATGAAATTCGCTGGTAAAAAAACCTTGTAACTCAATTTGAGCTTGATTTAGGTAAAATGTTAATAATATGACACATGCAAGTGTCTGACCATATATAAAGCCACAATATTAACTTTGACAATGCAGTGTTTAATTGTTTAAAATATATAGTGTTTTTCCCATTTCCTGAAAAGTAGCGAGATATTGATTCCATCTAGTCAAAGGATCGAGTCAAGCTTTATTTTCGAGTCGAATAAAGCTCGACTCGATCCTTTGACTAGATGAAATCAGTATCTCCAAAAACGCTTTATATGATGTCAAACATAATGTCAAACAAAGGATGTCAAACATGTTTGATTTTTTGAGCCAGTTTGTAATAACTACACTGAGATCAGACATGTATCAGCTGGCTGGGCAGCTTTTAGGACATGTACTGTGCTGCTGGATGAGGTGAGTCTCCCACTCCTCATGGATACGGGTGCGGCCGCGTCGTTGCTCAATGCCAATACGTATCACAAGTTCTTCTCCCACCTGCCATTGCAGCAGCCCTGCACATCTCTCTGTGGCTATGACAGTTCCAGGATTACAATGCCCGGCGTTCTCCGCGTCTCAGTACGTTATGGCTCTAAATACCTGCTATCATTTCCATTCCACATTACTGAACGGGGAGGTAACCTCCTGGGGCTTGATCTTTTTACAAGCTTGGGATTCACACTGCGAGATGACAAGTGCTCTGATATCCACCATGTCACCTCCACCTGGCAAAAGAGATGGCCACCGCTGTTTGATGGACTGGGCTGCCTTACAACTTTTACCCACAAGCCTCTGGTGGACCCTGGGTTGTCGCCAGTCATATTGTGTTGTGATTATGTGTTATTATGTGTTATATGGCCTGATCTCTTTTGTTTAATAACACGATGATATAGCCCCTGAGCAGGATTCCTCTAGCTCTGCGGGAGGAAGTCACCACAGAGCTTTAAACACAGGGTTCGTACGGGTGCTTGAAATCCTTGAAAATGCTTCAATTTTGATGGTGTGTTTTCAAGGTTTGAAAAGTGCTTAAATTTTGGATAAAATGCTTGAAAATACTTGAAAATGTAACTATTTCTTTCACAACAAATACCTATCTGACTGAATAGTTTGTTTATTAAATGGAGAAATAAAATGTTGGAGAGCCTAAAATGAAACCTGCTGTGCTCGCGATCTGCCAGTCTATTTCCACATGTGACTCCGCCCCCATGAAACCGTCTACTGCACTATGCCGGGAGGTTGTCGTTTCAATGAACGTTGGCTGGAAGATGCAAAATACGCATTATGGATTAAACGGGGACAAACCCCACGAGTTGCCTCTTGTAAAGTCTGCAAAAAAGACGTGCAGCTTTTCACAATGGGCGAGTCTGCTCTTTCGAGTCACATGAAAGGTAAGTCATAGACTTTTCAAGTAAGCTAACTGAAGTAAGTTAGCCTACTGTACACGTTAGCGCCTATTTGTTTGTTTACGCTATTAACTGCTAGCTAGGAATTCGCATTAGTGACTGAGAGTACTTGTTGTGATAATGTCATCAGGGCTTGACATTTACACCTGCCAACCGGCCATTTGCACTGTGGCGTGTAACACAGTCACTCCCACTAGCCAATTTGGCGGGTTGAATTTTATTGTAGTTTTCTCTATAGGCATCTGTTTCTGTTGAGTTTATGAATGCAATGTCTAATAATCAGAGGCGTTCAGATTAGTCATCTCTGAAACGCCGGAGTTTTGTTCAGAGCGCGCTCTCACTCACTGAAATCTGCACTCTCATCATAAACAACAGAGCAGAGATGTACGGAGATTCTTTCATCATACAGTGATTCTGTTTTTGTTCTATTTTAGCAGCGAAAATAGTTTCAAACAAAGATTACAGCAGAACCATAGCGCATCTGATGTGACTGGCATAAAGTTGGCTTGACTTTGGATGTTCGATAATCGCGAATTTAGGGACCGTCTCTCAAGTTACATACGACATTGGTATACACGTTTCTAACTTCAGTAGCATTTGAAGAGAATGACTTAGTCATAAAACCAACTTTAAGGTGTTCATCTAGGTGTCAGCTATGATGCAGACCTTTTAGATTTTTGATATTTAATAAAATAAACTGTCAAATCACATGAAAATATGTATATGTATTTCACTAGGCTACTGTATGGGCTCGTACACAGAAATGCTAGCTTTAAATATGTCATAGCTGATGGAAGCTGATAAACACTTGCTTAAGAATATTGCTTAAGAATAAATTATATTCAGTTTTCACACCAACATTTTTTTTTTTTTTTTCAGTCAAGCAAAAAATCTGATCCTTCTACTATTACGAAACACAATTTTGGCTGTTTATAGCATTATCTCTTTTAATGTGATAAAAACACTAAATAATAATTTTGACTATGTATTGGTATGTAATTTACGGTGGTGTAAGGTGCTGGAAAAAGCTTTAAAATGGACCTTGAAAATGCTTGAAAAGTGCTTGAATTTGACTTTGGAAAAGGTGTACGAACCCTGTAAACAATGCTGGATATGGGGGTGATTGAGCCAGTCAGTGCGGCCCCCTGGATTTCTAACCCGGTCATCAAAAAAAAATCTGGACGAATATGAGTCTGTGTTGACCTGCGCTCTGTAAATAAGGCTGTTATCCCTGACAAGTACCCCTTGCCCAAAGCTGAGGAGCTGACCACTCCATTCTATGGTTTGACTGTTTTTACAAAGTTGGATCTGCACCAGGGTTACCTGCAGGTGTAGACTCAGCCTCAGACGTCACGCCCACGGACCATTGGCTGAACGTCTGATGCATATGGCACACTTATCTGGAAACACTTCAGGAGTTTCAAAGTCATTATCTGATTGGTTGAATTCTACAGGATGTCCGCGAGACGAATGTGTTGCGTTCTTTAAAGGTCCGCCTAGAAACAAATGCCATGACGCCAAACTCCCTCGTGGAAGAAGAACCCCGTCGTGTTTACAACTGTGACAATGAGCGCTTACCAGGATCAACTAAACGCTGGATTTTTGAAAGTATGTGAAATTCGTGGCTCCAATGTTGCAGTAAACTTGCACAGCATTCTTGAATGAATAATTTATTGATGCATGCCGGTCTGTTATTGCAGGGACATCGACTTTACATTTCCACGCCCCTAAACATGAAACGAACTGTGATTGGTTGCAGCAGATGGTACCTGGGCAGCAGCCAAAGCGGCTGTAATTTCAAACCAGAGGCGAATGAAGGACAGCTTCGACAAAAGGCACAAAGTCAAGCAGAATAAGATAACAGTGCTGGACTGGGTTGTATTCTAACTGGGTAACCTGGGGTTACGGGGTTCTCGTGTGCGCATGCGTTGGGAGAGTGAGTGGCACATAAAAGTAAAAAACCTCTTATCCTTAAACCCAATGATCTGAAGGAAGTGATGGAGAAAACAACAGTCAATCTGAGCTGCTTTGCTGAAGCCCCCTGCCCCAAACATCCTCCTACAATGTCAGTCAAACGTACTCTTGGGCGGTCCATTACCATTAAAAGCTGCGCTAGAGTCCAGACCTTCTGCCATCAGTCTGAAGGTGTGGCTACGCGAGACTACCTGCATGTGCCACTCCACATTTCTAGCAGAGACCTCACAGCGTTTGTCACACATGCTGGGGTATTTCGTTACACTTGTATGCCGTTTGGCTTAAGCTCCGCCCCCCGCTGTTTTCAAAAGGTGATGGCCACCATCTTGACTGGTATTCCTGGAGTTGTAGTCTTCCTGGATGACATAGCAGTTCATGCATCGGATGTCCAGACCCATAACAACCGTCTCAGTAGGGTGGCCAGTGCTCTCATGGCACATAACCTTACGTTGAATGGAGAGAAATGCACGTTTGCAGCCTCAGCCATAGATTTTGTGGGGCTCCGTCTCACACCTTGGGGCATCGCCCCTCTTCAGTCAAATAGCGAGTCCACCTCTGCCTTGCAGGTAGCCTGTGTGTCTGGGCAACTGAAAGATGGCACCTCTTCCTCTATGGTCGTCGTTTCATCCTCCACACAGACCATCAGGCTCTGACCACACTCTTGTCAGCCTCCAGCTCAGGTCATAAACCCCTGCGTCTGCACAGATGGGGTGAGCGCACCCAGGCAGTATGATTACCAACTCAAATTCACACCTGGGAGGGACAACGTGGTTGCTCATCTTCTATCTCGATCCATTGATGCGCCCACACCGACAGCCTCGCCAGGCAGTGATGACATGGAGCAAGAACTCATTCAGATGCTCCACACATCTCTGCAAGCATCTGTCTCCCTGGAGGAGCTGCAGAGGGAGTCCAAGTGTGAACCCACACTGACAACACTCCGCACATATATACACTCGGGGTGGCCAGCACGGGTGCCCGAGGAGTTGACACCTTTTGCTAAAGTACAAAATGAACTGTCATGCTGGAGGGATGTTTGTGTCTCTAGGGGCCTCTGTACAGTGGTGCCGGGCAGCCTGCGTGCACGTGTCCTCTCAATGGCGCATAAGGGCCACTTGGGCATTGTAAAGCTCAAGCAAAGATGCCGGGACATGCTGTGGTGGCTAGGTATTGACCGCGACATTAAAGGGCTGGTCAGGGACTGTGAAACTTGCCTCCTCAGTGTGAAGACTGGACTACCAGCTCCAACCCCTCTGCAACCTGTTCCATGGGCATCTCGCCCATGGGAGCACCTCCAACTGGACATTTGTGGGGAAATTCATGGCCATGAAGCTCTTCATCATCAACTCTTTCTGGTGGTCGTGTACGATCTCCATTCTAAATGGCCTGAGGTCATATCAGCTGGGACAGTCACATCATAGACCATCACACATATACTGGACAGCCTGTTTGCTTGCTGGGGCATGCCCTGTGCCATCAATGCTGACAATGGAACATAGATCACCTCTGCAGACTTCTCCACTTTCCTTTGCAATAAGGGAATTTGACAGACTCAGAGCACGAGACTTATCAGCAGCAGCAGATGGTACCTGGGCAGCAGTAACTTCAAACCAGAGGCGAATGAAGGACAGCTTCGACAAAAGGCACAAGGTCAAGCAGAATAAGATAACAGTGCTGGACTGGGTTGTATTCTAACTGGGTAACCTAGGGTTACAGGGTTCTCGGTGTGCGCATGCATTGGGAGAGTGAGTGGCACATAAAAGTAAAGAGGTTATCTGTTCAATCTCTGGTGTTGAATTGAACTCCTTACTGAATAACAAAACACTAAGTAAAATACACTATTAAAAATATATGCTTATGCTTTTAAAAAATGCTCTTCTAAAAAATATTGATCATATCCTCTCGGTATGCTCAGCATGTTATCTTTTTGAAGTATGTATGTAGTCGTTGTATATTTTCCTTAAATATAACAGTATTTTATACCATATACACTTTGCCCTGTAGATGTACCACAACCTCTTATCCTTAAACCCAATGATCTGAAAGAAGTGATGGAGAACACAACAGTCAATCTGAGCTGCTCTGCTGAAGCCCCCTGCCCCAAACATCCTCCTACAATATCCTGGACCAACATCCCTGAATCTGCCAACATTACAACACAGCTACAGGAGAAACCTGATAAAACCCAGTCAGTGTTTTCACACGTGACCTTCAAAGCTTCATACATGGATCACAGAAAGAACATCTCCTGCACTGCTACATATCCGAGAAATACATCTAATGACTCAACTGTGGAGACCACCGTGATGCTACGAGTCTTGTGTAAGAGACTTGGGAGTAGTTGTGCTCTTTCATTAGCATTATTATGTTCAGATGTGTACTATTATAACATCTAGTTTATCTAAAAATGTTTCTATTTTGCCCTCAAGTTCCTCCAAAAGAAACTCACATCACCATCGATCCATCTGCTTCCGTCTCTGTTGGCACTAATGTGACTTTGACGTGCAAAAGCAAAGCCAGTCCATCAAATGACATGATCTACTGGCATAAACGTGGAGAGGACAATCAGCTGGATTTAGGAGAACAACTGACCTTTACTGTAAATAGGAGGGGTGGAGGCTGGTACTTTTGCATAGCAAAGAATGAATATGGTATTCAGATGTCAAAAGAGATCCAGCTGATTGTGGCAGGTGAGTTTAATTTATAAACTTGACATGCTAATTATAATCAAAGGTTCGGTTTTATGACTTGACCGTGTCTCATATTGTATAATTTACTGAACACCAATATCTATTTATTTCTTGTTCATCTTGTTTTTATCTGCCACCCATTAGAATCATCCGTGCCTTTGATCGCAGGCTGTGTAGGAGGAATTTTAGCTTTACTGTTGTTATTTCTTCTGGCAATACTTTTAAAAAGGTACGCAAAGACTAAATATAATATGATGTTTCACAAATGTTCGTGTTTGTGATTTATGAATTTTCTATCAATACAGCGCACAAAAGGCAAAAGCATCCAGTGAATCCGTTGTTAGGGAAACTGATCAGGTAAGTTCTACATAGAGGACTGCGTTAGTGCCATTAATGAGAAACATCATAAGTGGATATTTACATAAAATGAAAAAATGTATGTATAATGTATAAATAATGACTTATTTTGCTTTGTCGTGTACAGATCGATTGCATTTATGAAAATGTATTCATGAAAAGAAAGTAACGACAGATGCCGTGATGAGAATCACATGATCCATATGGAGCGATTGAATTTTCCACCAACTGCACCATTTGAAATGCCAAAAGACTGTCCACTATTACTCCACATCAAAATCATAAACATCTGATTTAAGAGAAAATGTCATCTGCTTGGATAATATACAAACCCGATTCCAAAAAAGTTGGGACACTGTACAAATTGTGAATAAAAAAGGAATGCAATAATTTACAAATCTCATAAACTTGTATTTTATTCACAATAGAATATAGATAACATTTTGAAATGTCATGCCAAATATTGGCTCATTTTGGATTTCATGAGAGCTAGACATTCCAAAAAAGTTGGGACAGGTAGCAATAAAAAGCCGGAAAAGTTAAATGTACATATAAGGAACAGCTGGAGGACCAATCTGCAACTTATTAGGTCAATTGGCAACATGATTGGGTATAAAAAGAGCCTCTCAGAGTGGCAGTGTCTCTCAGAAGTCAAGATGGGCAGAGGATCACCAATTCCCCCAATGCTGCAGCGAAAAATAGTGGAGCAATATCAGAAAGGAGTTTCTCAGAGAAAAATTGCAAAGAGTTTGAAGTTATCATCATCTACAGTACATAATATCATCCAAAGATTCAGAGAATCTGGAACAATCTCTGTGCGTAAGGGTCAAGGCCGGAAAACCATACTGGATGCCCGTGATCTTCGGGCCCTTTGACGGCACTGCATCACATACAGGAATGCTACTGTAATGGAAATCACAACATGGGCTCAGGAATACTTCCAGAAAACATTGTCGGTAAACACAATCCACCGTGCCATTCGCCGTTTCCGGCTAAAACTCTATAGGTCAAAAAAGAAGCCATATCTAAACATGATCCAGAAGCGCAGGCGTTTTCTCTGGGCCAAGGCTTATTTAAAATGGACTGTGGCAAAGTGGAAAACTGTTCTGTGGTCAGACGAATCAAAATTTGAAGTTCTTTTTGGAAAACTGGGACGCCATGTCATCCGGACTAAAGAGGACAAGGACAGCCCAAGTTGTTATCAGCGCTCAGTTCAGAAGCCTGCATCTCTGATGGTATGGGGTTGCATGAGTGCGTGTGGCATGGGCAGCTTACACATCTGGAAAGGCACCATCAATGCTGAAAGGTATATCCAAGTTCTAGAACAACATATGCTCCCATCCATATGTCGTCTCTTTCAGGGAAGACCTTGCATTTTCCAACATGACAATGCCAGACCACATACTGCATCAATTACAACATCATGGCTGCGGGAAGAAGGATCCGGGTACTGAAATGGCCAGCCTGCAGTCCAGATCTTTCACCCATAGAAAACATTTGGCGCATCATAAAGAGGAAGATGCGACAAAGAAGACCTAAGACAGTTGAGCAACTAGAAGCCTGTATTAGACAAGAATGGGACAACATTCCTATTCCTAAACTTGAGCAGCTTGTCTCCTCAGTCCCCAGACGTTTGCAGACTGTTATAAAAAGAAGAGGGGATGCCACACAGTGGTAAACATGGCCTTGTCCCAACTTTTTTGAGATGTGTTGATGCCATGAAATTTAAAATCAACTTATCTTTCCCTTAAAATGATACATTTTCTCAGTTTAAACATTTGATATGTCATCTATGTTGTATTCTGAATAAAATCTTGAAATTTTAAACTTCCACATCATTGCATTCTGTTTTTATTCACAATTTGTACAGTGTCCCAACTTTTTTGGAATCGGGTTTGTACAAATGTGTTGTGAACAAAATAGCAAAGGTGTCTTTCGTCTCTGGTTAGAAAAAAACACTTTACAGTAAGGTCCCATTAGTTTAACTAACAATGATCAAGATGCCAGTTGTTACAGTATTTGTTAATCTTTATTAACTAATGTTAATAAAAAATAAAACTGTTCATTGTTAGATCATGTTAACTCAGGTCCATTAAATAATATTAACAGATAATTTTGATTTTAATATTGTATTATTAAAAGTTATAAGTTATAATTATTAAAAGCTAACATGAACTAAGATTCATTTAGAAGTATTTTCATATTAGTTCATAACTGATGCAGTTAACTGATGTTACTAAAAGCCTTAAGTGTTATCGGATTACCTGATTTATTTATTATTACATCACATCCTTCACATTTTACATGACATTTTTGTTCTTTAGAGTTCAGTCATATGTTTGTTTTATTTATGGCTTTGTGACTTGTCATTTATTGTCTCTTCCCATTTTTATTCTTAATTCATGTCTTCATGAATTCTGTGGTTATTGATTACAAGTCTAACCGTATGTTTTTTAAACTAGTACCACCTTATGCCACAAGCAGGGTGGGGAACATTTCTTGAAAAATAATAAAGTAATGATCCACTCAAGACTCTTTGTTACAGTGAATTTACCAAAAGGAAGAAGGACGATAATTTACAGCATCAACGTTTGTGTGAATCATCTAAATCACATGATCAGTTTACTTCTTTGTTTTTAGCAACACTTTTCTGTTCCTTACAGACTGACTCATACATTTACTGATATAATTAGACCAGGGAGTGTTGTAACACTGTAAGTTTGACAGTTCAGAAAAGAGCTGTGTAACCAATATCATACACTCCCATCTTCTTTTTGAGATCACATGAGAAATTGCATGTGACTGTGAGCAAATTTGTTGATTTTATGACCAAAAAACTGATTTTCAGGTAAGAAAGTAAAATTTTTCATCAAGATTATGTTTTGCCTAGCAATCATTGAATTGGAGGTACAATTATTTAACTTACATGACCTGAAGTAGCTATTTCTCTAGTTTATTTTGATGCTTTGTATTTATGCTAACTTCAGACCCACATGCTAAAACAGTTAGCTAAGTTATGACTGTTAGGGGTGGGGATATTTGTAACAGTTTATTAAAAAATATGATGATTCCAATGAGTCCAGTTATCAGTTTTTTAGTTTTGTATCGAGGGATTTATTTTTATTTTTTTGCTACATGCTACATGTCCAAGTGAGTTATATTTGTAGCAGACAAATGTGGCTACCATGTATCAAAATTTGAGACATCTAGAACAAACAACCACTGAGTTACTGATGCTCAAACAAAAAGTGGTTCTGGTTCTTTTCTCAGTATGGAAATCGACTCGGTCACCATGTACGCGCAGCTTACGAGCGAGCGCGCACAGTCACTGGTGACTTGTCTTCGTCAATTCGAGGGCAAGAGTGCGGTTCCACTAAAGTGCCACACTCCTGGGGCATATGGCATCCGCAGCGGCGGTCACGCCGCTCGGATTGCTTCATATGAGACCGCTTCAGCACTGGCTTCGCGTTCGAGTCCCGAGATGGGCATGGCAACAAGGCATGCTCCGGGTCCCAATCACCGAAAATGCCTGCAGGTCCCCTACCCTCTTGATGGAAGCCAAAGCAATCAAGAGCGCCGCCTTCATTGAAAGGAACTTAAGCTCAATGGACTGCAGTGGTTCTATCTGCCCTGCAGAGAGTTTCCTTTGAGCCACTGCAGTCCACTGAGCTTAAGTGAGCTTAAATGAAATGATCTACACCTGGTACAAACGTGAACAGGAGATGCCAATAGCTCAGGGAAAGAAGATTAGTTTCATCGTAACTCATAATAATACAGGATCATACTTCTGCATTGCACAAAATAAACATGGCAGTCAGTCATCAGCAGAGATCCAGCTCATGATTGAAGGTGAGTTTACACAGCTAAATGTAAAGAACAAGGTCATTTACAGATCTAAAGCAATAAAGATTATTTGAAATACAATGTTCTGCTCCAATTACAAGCGTTTCACATGCTATAGGACAAGATCAACACTCTACGCCTATGATTGCTGGTTGTGTGGGAGGAATTGTGGCAGTGCTCACGCTCTCAGCTCTTGGCTTTTGTACAAGGTAAAATTAGTTGTATTCACTTTCATTGTGAATTGAACATTAGTTGTATTCCTGTTATAGCAGATGCCATTTTGAAACATCCTGCTTTTTTTAAAGATGTACTCAGCATTGTGCTTGTGTTAGTTTAATCATCTGCCAGTTAAAAACTGATTTGCTAGTGTTTGACTTCATACAGTGATCAAACAAACTGTTAGAAAGCACTTCAGTCATTAACATACAATGTATTATTACTACATCATTCTTAATTTCTTCTCACCTATGGGGACATAGAGAATTGTTTTCATTTGTGAGAATATAGTGGATCCATGTATGGTGAAAAAGTTCAAATGTTTAAATTATTTTGTTCATTCTTAAGAGTAATATTCAATGTCAATATTGAGGCAAATGTGAAGATGTGATTTATAACATGAAACATATGGTATTTTTCATAACATGATTTTTTTCTGCTCTTTAGAAATGAGAGATGATATTTTTAAATGTATCACTTTTGCAACATATTTCTGCTGTCATGTCGTCTGTTTGAATATAATTATGTGGCATTTATTTAGGCAACTGCAAAAATAAAAATGTGCCTAAAACATTTTGAACTTCCTTTTTTATTAGGAGAAAGATGTTCAGTAGACCCAGTACCAATGAGAAGAATCCTTCTGGTCAGGTAAGGTCTCTGTTTAGTTTTGTATAGTTTTGTGTGCAAATCTGGTTCATAAAAGTTAATTATTCTAGACATTTATTATTTATTCATTCATTAGCTTTTAAAAAATAATTTATTTATTTTATCCACCTGATGATGTGAAAGATGTTACATATGAAAGTATTTTGCACATAAAACATGATTGTAATCTGTTTTCATTGTGCACAGGTTAATATCAGAGACGTGGATTATGTCAACACTGTCAGTGACATCATGATCAATGAAATTTCTGATGATCAAACTCTGATCATCTACTATGAGAAGACTGACGTCTCAAAGCAGCAGAACTCCTGGATCACAGAGACACACTTCAGACATGATGAATACACAGAAGTAGAGTACAGAGTATTTTAGGATTTGTAGGATCACTTAAGGCCAATTCACACTTCACTGTCAGACGCAGTTACCTCTGTTGGCGTCTGTTGCTGTTAGTCGCCAATTGTTTTAAATCAAAAACTTCTGGGCCGCTGACCCAGAAGCTTCACTCGTGCATACTTTTTTTCGTGTTGTTTTCCGTTACTTGTTTATTTTATTTGTTTTATTTTTTGTTAAGCTATACGTTCATTGCGAAAATGAGATGCTTCATTGGGGATTGTACATTTGGGGCTTCATTTATAAAACGTGCATTCGCACAGATTTGATCTTAGAGTGTGCGTACACTAAAATCCACAGCAAAGTTCATATTTATAAAAATGGTCTTTTGGAAAAGCCATGTCAGGGTCTGAGCAGACGTACGCACTTTTCCTTGTGGCAGAGTCGGAGTACTGCAGGTATTTGGAAATCTATAAGCAGTAGCAATAATAATTATAGTAATAATAATAATAATAATAATAATAGCCAAATAATAATAATAATAATAATAATTATTATTATTATTATTATTATTATTATTATCCTGATAATAGTTATTGTCCCTAATAATAGTTTATCCTGACAGATAAATCTACTCTAATTAAATAAGAATAGATAAATGTCTGTCACCCTTTATTATTATTTTTACATGTGCAAATATCAGCATGGACAACAGAACACGAGTTTTCACATATCGTCACATTACGCACCTGCAGCGCTGCTGTGAAAGGAGAAAAACAGACTAAAATTTTATATATATATATATATGAGGAATAAAATAAATAGGCTTACATGAAATATGTATATTGTGAGTGTACACAAATAAAAGTAAACCAGTAGTTTCAGGGTTTTTTTTCTCAACACAGTTTTGACTGATATTAAGCGTACCTTAACCATGCAGTCAATGAGCAAGGAACAAGAACATTTTTGATTGTACATGTTAACATGTTTATTAAATGATCAATGAACATCCATGCTATTGTTGTTAATCTATGCTCTTCAGTCTCTGTTAAGTGTCTAGAAGAACAATTCATCAGTAAGTCATCAGACATCATCATAATAGATTTGTAAAGATTTTTACATTGCCTGCTGGCCACAAGTTTTGTGTTACAGTAAAATAAGACGTGTTTATGTCATGGCTAAGTGTCTAAGTATTTAGAGCTTTAGAAAATTTCCTTGTTTAAAAGCTGTCTGCATTTTGTCTTCAACGTGTTGCATGTTTGTGGGTTTTAACCTCCCTCTAAACCAACCACAATGAGACAATGGCTATTTGTAGGTTGTAAATGTTTTGTGAGGGATATGAGTTAGGCCTACATCTTTAAACAACATGCAGTTATTAAATTCCTTACACTTTGCTAAATTTCATTCACCCTGCTCTAAATGACATTATTATATATTATTATATAACTTCTAAGTTAACAGTGCATATTTAAAGGGGTACTTCACCACTGGCACAATGGGCTTTCAATAAAACTTGGCTGCCTATACAGTAGAAAGCTGAAAACATTTTTGAAATTGACGCTACCTGACTAGAGAAACCAGAGTAAAAAGGCAGTTGCCTTCTCTTTTGCCAAATAGGAAACCTTCAACACCAGGGATACAAAAATGCAGAAGTTCAATTTAGTTTTCACAAAAGCCCTGGAGCTAACAAATGAATTTCTCAGGTAACACGGAGAATGAGGAAAGAGTGTTCATTTACATATACTGACGACATTGTAACAGTACAAAGCGGGTTGAAAATCATCGAAATTACTTAATTATTTAAGTAGGTGTGGGTCGCATAAACACATTGTTCATCCATTCACTGAATTATCAGATTTCTGCCAAATTTGATTGGATTAAAAACTACAAGTCAAAGTCCATATAATGTTTCATTCAATGTTAACTATTTATTAAAGTGTATATTTAAAGGATAATTGTCAGGAGTCAGGTTTGATTCCTCAGCTTGTTTCCCTTCTCTCTTCACTGCACGTGCGCTCTCGCACAGCTGTCCACTATCTCAATCAGCGTTCGTGCTCTGCATCCTCACCCATCCCACACCTGTTTCACCTTTCGACCAAAATGGACCCAGCGAACGAGACAACCATCCGCTCAGCGGTCGAGCTGCAGGGAGCTATGCTGGGCAGGCATGCCGAGGAATTAGCTGCCGCCAAGCACGCCGTGGATGCTCTCTCTGCCCAGGTGACGGATTTAACTGGCCAGTTACACCACCTTCCTTTAAAACCGATCCTCATCGCCTGGGACGCCACACGCTCCCGAGCCTCGCATCAACAATCCGCTCTGCTACTCCGGTGAGCCTACTGAGTGCCGTGCATTTCTTACCCAGTGTGAGGTGGTGTTTTCTCTTCAGCCCGTCACATATGCTGCAGACCACGCCAAGGTTGCGTATGTGGTGTCCCTTCTTACGAGCCGAGCCAGGGATTGGGGAGTGGCAGTCTGGGAGGCGGGAGTTGATTGCTGTGAACAGTACGCTTTATTTAAGGAAGAGATGTTGAAAGCGTTTGACCGTTTTGCCTTTGGTCGCGATGCTTCTCGCCAGCTGGCGGCTCTTCGTCAAGTAAGGCACCCTGCGGCCGATTATGTGATCGACTTTAAGACTTTATCTGCCACCTGCGAATGGAACGAGGCAACACTCACGGCGTGCTTTTTGGAGGGCTTGAATGAGGAGCTGAAGGATGAGAGTTTTGCATGTGAGTTTCCCTCGCACCTGGATGAGTTGATGGAATTAGCCATTCGTTTAGACAAACGTTTTGATCTGCGACAACGCATTCGTGCTGACATCACGGGATTCCGGGGATCCCCAGTCACTCCTCCTGCGTCATCTGAACCGCGGCCAGAGCCTGAGCCCATGCAGCTGGGTAGAATATATCTTTCCTCTGCTGAACGTCAGTGCCGCATCAGGGAGAGGTTGTGCCTTTACTGTGGTGGCACTGGACATTTTGCTGCCACATGTTCAGTAAAAGAGAGAGCTCGCCAGTAGATCGGGGAGTATTGGCGAGCGCTACTCCTTTATGCCCATAAGTATCGCACTATGATTTCTTTGCTGGGGTACCACTTCTGTCGCCTGCTCTGCCCTAATTGACTCCGGGGCGGAGGGAAATTTTCTCGATGAGACTGGGCTGCGAACTTTTATCGCAGCTTTATTCGTAATTTCAGTCAGTTTGCCGCTCCTCTGACTTCTCTTACATCCGCTAAGTCCCAGTTTGTCTGGTCTGAGGCTGCTCAAAACGCTTTTGAGCATCTTAAGACATTGTTCACGTCTGCTCCCATTCTGATTTCGCCTGATCCGGAGAGTCAATTTATCGTTGAGGTGGACGCATCTGACATCGGGGTAGGAGCTGTGCTCTCGCAGCGCTCCGCTCTTGATCATAAAGTTCACCCGTGCGCATTTTTCTCACATCGGCTCTGGTCCGCTGAACATAACTATGACGTGGGTAATCGTGAACTCCTAGCCATTCGGCTGGCCTTGGAGGAGTGGCACTATTGGCTGGAAGGAGCCTCCAGTTCGTTAATCGTCGGGACTGATTATAGAAATTTAGAGTATACCGCTCTGCCAAGAAACTTAAAGGGATAGTTCACCCTGAAATGAAAATAAAGCCATCTTTTACTCACCCTGCTGTTGTTCCAATGCCCTATGTCCTTCTATCTTTTTCGGACCTCAAAAGCAGAAATTTTAAAAAACGTCCTGCACACGCTCCTCCATATAATGGCAGTGAATGGTGACCAGGCTAAAACATTACAAAAATGATACAAAAGTATCACGCAATGATACAGTGAGATGCGCGCCATATATGGAAAGTGTTCACGAGGCATATAAGGTTTTGCACTAAACAGTTTGAAGCTCAAATGAGCAATGGCCTCACCAGGGAATTTACAAAAAGCGAAGCCAACACACTCATTAAAGGGGGACCAACAAAGGCACTACCCCCATATATATATTAGAGTTCTAGTCAATGGGAACTTCAGGGCCCTAATGTTAAATCCTTACCCCTACCTAACATCCCCCCACAGCTTTTCTACAGGGAACTGAGGTCTACTCTAAAATTAGGACCTACCAAGCTCATCCCTGCGGCTTGCAGAACGGAGGCCTCTCACCATTGATAACATGGGGCCTACCACCCTTTCAAGCCTGAAAGGGCGCACTCACTACCAAGCCCAAAGGCAGGCCATCAACAGGTTCCAAATTTTTGGGAATAGCTTATCACAGGCCCAGCTTCAGGCCTGTTGTAAGACGCGCCTAAAGAAAAAGAAAAAAAAAAAAAAATTCACAGGAGGAGGAAGAAGAGTGTAGAAGGTAACCTCGGAGGGAGGGGATTCCTCACCGACGCTAGGTGTGTTCAGGCTAAATCACCTCCCTCAGATCCCTCATCTTCCTGGAGTCCCGCCTTCTCTGCGCCTTATTCCTGAGTGGAGGAGGCGCACGAGAGGCGATCGCCTGACTTCTGGCCCTTTCTCCAATCCTTGAACCGGGACGGGCCTGGACCTCCTGCATGTCTGGGTGCGGATTCTGAACTCATCGGTATGCACGCTCTAAACACTGCCAAGCGCACCTTCGCCTCTGAACTTTCCCACCACCGCCTCGATGGAGGTGCCAAAACAGTTTAGAGAGCAAAAACCAGTGCATCAAGGAGAAAGCTCTTCGCTCTCTCCACGATGTCACTACCGCATTTGGTCCAAATCCTTAGCCGATCAGCCTGGTATGCTTGCAACACAGCCCTCGTGTGCAATGCACCAGTAGAGCACTCGCTGCTGGATCAGAGGATGTAAAAGACAACACATCCTCTTCCAGCAACTCATTCTCATCAGCCGCCGCAGGGCGCGAGAGGTTTACACCCCTCCCAAACACTGCAGCAGGCTCCATCTGGCAAAAACCCACAATCCGCGTCCTTGCTCTGACCCGAACCACTGGGCCCAGATGCCTGTTCCTCTTCCCTCGAAAAGAGGACAAAACGAGAAAGGAGCTTCCTCAATGGAAAAGCCCACAGTCAACACAAGCAGATCCCTCAAAAACTGCTCGTGCATGCTCTTCACCCTGACAATAAATGCACAAGATGTGTATGTTAGTGATGTTCGGTGGCGAATCATTCTTTTGAGCCGGTTCTCAGCAAGTAACCGGTTGACATAATACTTATGTCATGCAATAAAATGGAAATTAATTACTTAAAAATCATACAATGTGATTTTCTGGATTTTTGTTTTAGATTCCGTCACTCACAGTTGAAGAGTACCTATGATAAAAATTACAGACTTCTACATGCTTTGTAAGTGGGCAAACCTGCAAAATCGGCAGTGTATCAAATACTTGTTCTCCCCACTGTATGTAACCCTCGTTCCCTGAAGGAGGGAACGGAGACGTATGTCCCGTTGCCACAGGTGCTGTGCTTCCGCTGAAGGACCGAGTCACTAGTTTGGCTCCTCAGCAGAAAAGCAAAGATGTGGTATTCCACTTCCGTATTTATACCCGCGCTGCAGGCGGAGCATGGAATGCGTGAACCGCATGCCAATGTTCATTGCCTCTTTTTTAAACACTCGAAGTAGATTGGTCTCTGAAAACGATCCCCAATTCGTCGGTCAGTTCCGACATACGTCTCCGTTCCCTCCTTCAGGGAACGAGGGTTACATACGTAACCGAGATGCTATCCTACTGCTCATAAAACATTCACTACTAGGCTTAAGAGAAATAACGGAAAGGATCTTAAGTTGACTAGCTGAAGATGTTACTGCAGGTCTATTAATAGACTCATTCTAGTCTCATTAATTAATAGACACATAATAGACACATTATTTAAAGTTTGTTAATTTTGAACAATAAAAAAGGTTACATAGTGCACCTTTAAATAATATTTCCTCTGAACTTTGGAAACTGTAGGCTTCCACATGCGTGCATGCACACGTTAACATATCTCCCACATTAACAGTGGAAAGGGTGTGGCATCAAAAGTAAAGGTGAACAGAGTGGTGCAGGGATGGCGTATTTTTGTAGGCCAACCTGGAAGTTAGCATCACACTGGTTCCCTCGACAAAAACCCAATAGGATTTTTCCTTTGGCTTTTGGATTATTGCAGAAAATAGGGTCTGTGACTAACAAAAGCTTATGATTCTTGCACATTTTTTTTATCCATTGAACACAAATGAACACAAATTATATAAATTTTGGCCTACAAAAATATGCCATCCCTGCAGCACTCTATGACGCAGACATAATGACAGCAGGGATCCCTCATATTACATTAAATAAATAATAAACAGTTACTTTTGCTGAAATACATAATACTTGGAACAGTTTTTACAGTATGTTTTTTACAGAATATTGTTGTCAACGCTGCCTCGTGACTTTTATAAATTAATTTGTTTCTGCGCTGTTTTTGAAGTAAATAAACTCACCGCTTTATTGTTAGTAGAGAGATGCTGCACAGATGCATATAATTCACACACACACCTTATAATTCAATCAAATAAATGCAATCTTACTACTTTATCTCTGTGTCTGATTTAAAATAGGCAGAATTCTAGATCTAACCCCCGGGAACACACAACAAAGGGGGTGAGATTATCATGACAGAATATGCTAATCAATGATTTGAAGATAGTTAACTCCACATCAGCTACATAAATTAATCAACTAACCATTCAGAGCGTGTATTGTTTTCAGAGAAACACGTGATCAACGAAAAACGAAGCCCCACTTTCTTTCCAGTCACGTGAATGCTTCACTTTGTTCGAACCCAGACCACTACTCTACGGGTTTATGGAAGTTCAAGTCCATCTACTAACATTTTTTATATATAAGCCTATAGCCTGTATTACATGATCATATATTCTGCCATTTAAACAGTATAAAAACCATAAAATAATTAGAGCACCATTTACTTGCATCAAATAGCCTAACTCTCTTTGTATTATCATAATTAGTATTATAATTGTTACATTTATTTTATTGCCACAATGATATTATCATAAAACTGAACATTTAGCGTTGCCAGGCTTTTATTTGTTCTTAATGGATAAAACATCGGAGCTGCACTCTTGGGTTTAAGGCTGCTTTTACCTGCCACAAGATGGCACTGTTTTCGACACTCCTGATGCTTTGAATCTTTTCCCGAAACAATCAGGGGAAAGCCTCAGTGCTTCATGAGGCTTCATTTGCCCATCCCTACTGAATAGTTTCATTGCCTGTCTGCATGAGGTTATCAGAGCTGCTAACACAAGCTCTTGAAGCTCCGCCCCATGAGCAGCAGCTCATTTGCATTTAAAGGGACACACAAAACCGGCACGTTTTTGCTCACCCTCAAAAAGTGACAATTTTAACATGCTATAAAAAATTATCTGTGGGGTATTTTGAACTAAAACTTCACATACACGCTCTGGGGACATCAGAGACTTATTTTACATCTTGTAAAAAGGGGCAATCAATCACCCCTTTAAAGCCCCTATTTAAACAGACTACCTTTAGAAACTTTGGGTTTCAGGTTTTCACATAAGAATACAATTTTACACAACATCTGTGTCTCAAAAGCCAGCATTCAGTCTAAAAATGGTGTAAATTTGTGGGTTTAAGAGTTGCACCAGTTACAATAAGCACAGAAGCTCCTCTGCATTCAATAGATGTGTCGTGCTTAGTTAGTTAGTATAGTTATGGTTAGTTTTATTGATGAGCACAGAAAAAAGTTGAGTAAACAATAAGCAAGGTACATCATGTCACTAAGTGTTCAACAGATGTTGCATAGAGGAAGACGTCTTCATGAACTTCTGCTTTTCTCTGACTGCACAGCTCTGAGGTAAGGCTTGTTTCTTGAGAAATTACTTTTTTAAAAGTATAAATCATTAGAAACATGGTGTAAACATTAAGTTCATGACAACACTATTCGTGACTATTAACTCTCTTTAAAGAGATTTAAATATATTTAGTTAAAAACAGTTCCCTGCAGAAAAATCATGCTGTTCTCGAGCAAAATGGAGGTGGTGAAGCTAGTTCACCAGGATGGTCTTGCAGGTGGAGTGTGAGTAGGCCAGTTGTCTGTATGCAAAGCAAGCATTGTTTTTGCTTGAATATTTCTATTTTTAACACATTAATGATGTAAAGGAAAAACAATATAAGATTAAAACATATGATTTATTGAAATATATAATTATAACTTGTTAACGTCTATAATTATAACTTATCCAATTTCTTTTGTTCCCTCTGTTGGCAGTAGAATTGAACATTTTAATTGTTCTAGTTATGATTATATTATTATTCAATGTCATCTGAAGTTTTAAAGTAAAAATTCAAACTGGTGAAACGTTTTAAAGGATCAAAGTATTTGTCTCCTGTTTCAAAGGATCTATACTAGGGGTGTAATGGTACATATATTTGCCCCGAACTGTCACGGTATGGACGTCACGTGACTTTGTTCAATTTGTTACGTTCGTAATTTAACAGCTGATGATTCGTTGTGATTTAATTTGGATCGCTGATTTTTCTTAGTATCTCTTATTTTCAAATATTCGTTCATCAAGGGACCCGATATCGCACAGAAACAGACGCGTCGCGAGTCGCGCGTTCACGAACACAAACTGGCCAGTTCTGATATTAGTCAGAGGATTGCAGAGTGAATATTTTACCTTGAAGTGGTCGCACCTGCTCTTTCAACAAAAAGTGTAATTTGATTAATAGACACGGAAGCTGCAACGTGCTAATACAGTAATAGTCAGAAATCGGATTATCCCGCATGCTGCGCTCCATGCTTCAGCGCAGGGGGGAGGGGGGCACTAAGATGAAAAACATCTTAGTGCCAGATACCACAGCACACCTTCAGGGGTCTAGTGGAGTCCATGCCTCGACGGGTCAGGGCTGTTTTGGCAGCAAAAGGGGGACCAACACAATATTAGGAAGGTGGTCATAATTTTATGCCTGATTAGTGTATATTACTACTACTATTTTATTATTAATACACAGAAGCTGAAGGTATTCATTACTTACAGTTGTGGACAGAGCAAAATAATTTTTTGTGGGTTTTTTGGCATAGAAGTATATTTAGTTCATTTCCTGTGTTTGTGTCAGAGCTCCAGTGATGTCTGTGTTCCAGATCACGTCCTTCGTCATCAACATCATCATCAGCAGCTCTGTGTTTCTACACACTCACTCAGGTTGGTCTATATTACACCCAGTTTATTATTCGATGAAAAATATCACAACATTTACCAGCAGAACTACCAATGATATGACGACAAGAGGAAAATTAGTGTGCAGCTATTTGATTGACAAAGGACATGAAAATGTTTTGAGCAAAAATGTACCTTTGTCTATTCTTCAGATAAAGCTATCATATGGTTTCAGAAGACTTTAAAAACAGGTCAGAAGCAATTTATATTCATATTTAAGTTACTTACTGAAATGCTATTTAAACTTATTCTTCTTCTTCTGAGACTAACATTTCTTACTCTAACTCCTCCTAGAGCTTTAACTCTAGAACCACCAAACTCGGCTCAGACCTTTAGACTGTTCTGACTCGCGTTGCTATATCTTTTCAAACTGATCCGACTTACGTCTATTATTAACGCTGTACCACATGGAAAAAAACCTAACGACCACCCAGAATACTCTAGCAACCACATAGCAAAACACCCTAGCAACCACCTGAGTACCCTAGCAACCACATAGCAACACCCACCCTAGCAACCACCCTGAGAACCCTAGCATCTATATAGCAACACCATAGCAACCACCCAGAGTACCTTAGTAACCGCATAGCAACACCCTAGCAACCACCCTAAGAACCCTAGCAACCACATAGCAACACCTTAGCAACCACCCCGAGAACCCTAGCAACACCCTAGCAACCACCCCAAAAATCCTAGCAACTGCATAGCAACACCTTAGCAACCACCCAGAATAATCTAGCAACTGCATAGCAACACCCTAGCAACAACCCCGAGAACCCTAGCAACCACATAGCAACACCCTAGCAACCATCCGAGTACCTTAGCAAACGCATAGCAACACCCTAGCAACCACCAAAGCAACCTAGCAACCGAATAGCAACACCCTAGCAACAACCCTGATTACCCTAGCAACCACATATCTATCTATCTATCTATCTATCTATCTATCTATCTAGTTTTTAAAACTTTTAAAACTGTCTTGACAAACTTTTTAATCTAGTTACTTTTATGGTGCTATTTTTTCCTTTTTTGTGCTTGACTAGATTAGCATGCATAGGGTATGGACAAGAGCAGCATGAAAAACTTTTTTAAATACTTATATTAAGAAAAATAATCACGCAGGTTAGGAAGAACATGAGGATTTGTAATTGAGAGGGTGGGATTTTTCTGAATGTTGATTTTTGTGTGAACTGTCCCTTTAAGACCTTTACCTCATAATGCACTAATGTGTTTTTATGTTCCAGCTGATAATATCTACTCTGCGGTGATGCCTCAGACAGTAACAGCTCTGACAGGCTCTTGTGTGCAGATTCCTTGCACATTCACCATCTCCGATTTTGAGGACAAACGTAATAGGGCAAAATCTATTTATGGGATCTGGCTGAAAAATAAATCACAGTTTGCTGATAGTGATGGTTTTATTGCTTTTAATAGCAGTGAAAACATCATTAGAGGATTTAGTGACATACAGATGACTGGAAATCTCAATGAGAGGAACTGCACAACTGTCTTCTATAACATCATGAAGAATCATTCAGATTTCTACTACTTCAGACTGGAAATGGAGCCAAATGTGTTCAGAACAACGTTTAAACTCGATCCAGCAGATTCAACTGATTCAAGAAAGACTGTGAGGATCACTGTCATAGGTAAATGTCATCACCACTGTCTTTAACATACGGGTTCTTATGCTTTCCTTCACTTGTAAGTCACTTGATAAATTTAATAAATAAATACATTTAAATGTAAATATTATTTACACAATTAACTAACATCACTAAGAACGGTTTCTTAATGATGAACTACAATTATTTCTGTAGATTCACCACAACCTCCTGAACTTAAACCCAATGATCAACTCTCTGTGATGGAGAACAAAACAGTCAATCTGAGCTGCTCTGCTGAAGCCCCCTGCCCCGAACAACCTCCTACAATATCCTGGTCCAACATCCCTGAATCTGCCAACATTACAACACAGTTACAGGAGAAACCTGATAAAACCCAGTCAGTGTTTTCACACGTGACCTTCAAAGCTTTATACATGGATCACAGCAAGAACATCTCCTGCACTGCTACATATCCAAGAAAAACATCAGAAGACTCAACTGTGGAGACCACCGTGATGCTGCGAGTCCTTTGTAAGAGATTTGAGTAGTTTTGTGTTCATAATACATGATGTGATGAAATTAATAGATCAATGTTATCATTTAAGATCAGGTCTTAATGTTAAGTTTGATCTGTGCTTGTGTTTCTGTCAAAGTTTCTCCAAAAGAAACTCACATCATCATTACTCCATCTCCTTCAATCTCTGTTGGCACTAATGTGACTTTGACCTGCAAAAGCAAAGCCAGTCCATCAAATGAAATGATCTACACCTGGTACAAACGTGAACAGGAGATGCCAATAGCTCAGGGAAAGAAGATTAGTTTCATCGTAACTCATAATAATACAGGATCATACTTCTGCATTGCACAAAATAAACATGGCAGTCAGTCATCAGCAGAGATCCAGCTCATGATTGAAGGTGAGTTTACACAGCTAAATGTAAAGAACAAGGTCATTTACAGATCTAAAGCAATAAAGAATATTTGAAATACAATGTTCTGCTCCAATTACAAGCGTTTCACATGCTATAGGACAAGATCAACACTCTACGCCTATGATTGCTGGTTGTGTGGGAGGAATTGTGGCAGTGCTCACGCTCTCAGCTCTTGGCTTTTGTACAAGGTAAAATTAGTTGTATTCACTTTCATTGTGAATTGAACATTAGTTGTATTCCTGTTATAGCAGATGCCATTTTGAAACATCCTGCTTTTTTTAAAGATGTACTCAGCATTGTGCTTGTGTTAGTTTAATCATCTGCCAGTTAAAAGCTGATTTGCTAGTGTTTGACGTCATACAGTGATCAAACAAACTGTTAGAAAGCACTTCAGTCATTAACATACAATGTATTATTACTACATCATTCTTAATTTCTTCTCACCTATGGGGACATAGAGAATTGTTTTCATTTGTGAGAATATAGTGGATCCATGTATGGTGAAAAAGTTCAAATGTTTAAATTATTTTGTTCATTCTTAAGAGTAATATTCAATGTCAATATTGAGGCAAATGTGAAGATGTGATTTATAACATGAAACATATGGTATTTTTCATAACATGATTTTTTTCTGCTCTTTAGAAATGAGAGATGATATTTTTAAATGTATCACTTTTGCAACATATTTCTGCTGTCATGTCGTCTGTTTGAATATAATTATGTGGCATTTATTTAGGCAACTGCAAAAATAAAAATGTGCCTAAAACATTTTGAACTTCCTTTTTTATTAGGAGAAAGATGTTCAGTAGACCCAGTACCAATGAGAAGAATCCTTCTGGTCAGGTAAGGTCTCTGTTTAGTTTTGTATAGTTTTGTGTGCAAATCTGGTTCATAAAAGTTAATTATTCTAGACATTTATTATTTATTCATTCATTAGCTTTTAAAAAATTATTTATTTATTTTATCCACCTGATGATGTGAAAGATGTTACATATGAAAGTATTTTGCACATAAAACATGATTGTAATCTGTTTTCATTGTGCACAGGTTAATATCAGAGACGTGGATTATGTCAACACTGTCAGTGACATCATGATCAATGAAATTTCTGATGATCAAACTCTGACCTTCTACTATGAGAAGACTGACGTCTCAAAGCAGCAGAACTCCTGGATCACAGAGACACACTTCAGACATGATGAATACACAGAAGTAGAGTACAGAGTATTTTAGGATTTGTAGGATCACTTAAGGCCAATTCACACTTCACTGTCAGACGCAGTTACCTCTGTTGGCGTCTGTTGCTGTTAGTCGCCAATTGTTTTAAATCAAAAACTTCTGGGCCGCTGACCCAGAAGCTTCACTCGTGCATACTTTTTTTCGTGTTGTTTTCCGTTACTTGTTTATTTTATTTGTTTTATTTTTTGTTAAGCTATACGTTCATTGCGAAAATGAGATGCTTCATTGGGGATTGTACATTTGGGGCTTCATTTATAAAACGTGCATTCGCACAGATTTGATCTTAGAGTGTGCGTACGCTAAAATCCACGGCAAAGTTCATATTTATAAAAATGGTCTTTTGGAAAAGCCATGTCAGGGTCTGAGCAGACGTACGCACTTTTCCTTGTGGCAGAGTCGGAGTACTGCAGGTATTTGGAAATCTATAAGCAGTAGCAATAATAATTATAGTAATAATAATAATAATAATAATAATAATAATAATAATAATAGCCAAATAATAATAATAATAATAATAATAATAATTATTATTATTATTATTATTATTATTATTATTATTATTATTATTATCCTGATAATAGTTATTGTCCCTAATAATAGTTTATCCTGACAGATAAATCTACTCTAATTAAATAAGAATAGATAAATGTCTGTCACCCTTTATTATTATTTTTACATGTGCAAATATCAGCATGGACAACAGAACACGAGTTTTCACATATCGTCACATTACGCACCTGCAGCGCTGCTGTGAAAGGAGAAAAACAGACTAAAATTTTATATATATATATATGAGGAAAAAAATAAATAGGCTTACATGAAATATGTATATTGTGAGTGTACACAAATAAAAGTAAACCAGTAGTTTCAGGGGTTTTTTTCTCAACACAGTTTTGACTGATATTAAGCGTACCTTAACCATGCAGTCAATGAGCAAGGAACAAGAACATTTTTGATTGTACATGTTAACATGTTTATTAAATGATCAATGAACATCCATGCTATTGTTGTTAATCTATGCTCTTCAGTCTCTGTTAAGTGTCTAGAAGAACAATTCATCAGTAAGTCATCAGACATCATCATAATAGATTTGTAAAGATTTTTACATTGCCTGCTGGCCACAAGTTTTGTGTTACAGTAAAATAAGACGTGTTTATGTCATGGCTAAGTGTCTAAGTATTTAGAGCTTTAGAAAATTTCCTTGTTTAAAAGCTGTCTGCATTTTGTCTTTAACGTGTTGCATGTTTGTGGGTTTTAACCTCCCTCTAAACCAACCACAATGAGACAATGGCTATTTGTAGGTTGTAAATGTTTTGTGAGGGATATGAGTTAGGCCTACATCTTTAAACAACATGCAGTTATTAAATTCCTTACACTTTGCTAAATTTCATTCACCCTGCTCTAAATGACATTATTATATATTATTATATAACTTCTAAGTTAACAGTGCATATTTAAAGGGGTACTTCACCACTGGCACAATGGGCTTTCAATAAAACTTGGCTGCCTATACAGTAGAAAGCTGAAAACATTTTTGAAATTGACGCTACCTGACTAGAGAAACCAGAGTAAAAAGGCAGTTGCCTTCTCTTTTGCCAAATAGGAAACCTTCAACACCAGGGATACAAAAACGCAGAAGTTCAATGTAGTTTTCACAAAAGCCCTGGAGCTAACAAATGAATTTCTCAGGTAACACGGAGAATGAGGAAAGAGTGTTCATTTACATATACTGACGACATTGTAACAGTACAAAGCGGGTTGAAAATCATCGAAATTACTTAATTATTTAAGTAGGTGTGGGTCGCATAAACACATTGTTCATCCATTCACTGAATTATCAGATTTCTGCCAAATTTGATTGGATTAAAAGCTACAAGTCAAAGTCCATATAATGTTTCATTCAATGTTAACTATATATTAAAGTGTATATTTAAAGGATAATTGTCAGGAGTCAGGTTTGATTCCTCAGCTTGTTTCCCTTCTCTCTTCACTGCACGTGCGCTCTCGCACAGCTGTCCACTATCTCAATCAGCTTTCGTGCTCTGCATCCTCACCCATCCCACACCTGTTTCACCTTTCGACCAAAATGGACCCAGCGAACGAGACAACCATCCGCTCAGCGGTCGAGCTGCAGGGAGCTATGCTGGGCAGGCATGCCGAGGAATTAGCTGCCGCCAAGCACGCCGTGGATGCTCTCTCTGCCCAGGTGACGGATTTAACTGGCCAGTTACACCACCTTCCTTTAAAACCGATCCTCATCGCCTGGGACGCCAAACGCTCCCGAGCCTCGCATCAACAATCCGCTCTGCTACTCCGGTGAGCCTACTGAGTGCCGTGCATTTCTTACCCAGTGTGAGGTGGTGTTTTCTCTTCAGCCCGTCACATATGCTGCAGACCACGCCAAGGTTGCGTATGTGGTGTCCCTTCTTACGAGCCGAGCCAGGGATTGGGGAGTGGCAGTCTGGGAGGCGGGAGTTGATTGCTGTGAACAGTACGCTTTATTTAAGGAAGAGATGTTGAAAGCGTTTGACCGTTCTGCCTTTGGTCGCGATGCTTCTCGCCAGCTGGCGGCTCTTCGTCAAGTAAGGCACCTGCGGCCGATTATGTGATCGACTTTAAGACTTTATCTGCCACCTGCGAATGGAACGAGGCAACACTCACGGCGTGCTTTTTGGAGGGCTTGAATGAGGAGCTGAAGGATGAGAGTTTTGCATGTGAGTTTCCCTCGCACCTGGATGAGTTGATGGAATTAGCCATTCGTTTAGACAAACGTTTTGATCTGCGACAACGCATTCGTGCTGACGTCACGGGATTCCGGGGATCCCCAGTCACTCCTCCTGCGTCATCTGAACCGCGGCCAGAGCCTGAGCCCATGCAGCTGGGTAGAATATATCTTTCCTCTGCTGAACGTCAGTGCCGCATCAGGGAGAGGTTGTGCCTTTACTGTGGTGGCACTGGACATTTTGCTGCCACATGTTCAGTAAAAGAGAGAGCTCGCCAGTAGATCAGGGAGTATTGACGAGCGCTACTCCTTTATGCCCATAAGTATCGCACTATGATTTCTTTGCTGGGGTACCACTTCTGTCGCCTGCTCTGCCCTAATTGACTCCGGGGCTGAGGGAAATTTTCTCGATGAGACTGGGCTGCGAACTTTTATCGCAGCTTTATTCGTAATTTCAGTCAGTTTGCCGCTCCTCTGACTTCTCTTACATCCGCTAAGTCCCAGTTTGTCTGGTCTGAGGCTGCTCAAAACGCTTTTGAGCATCTTAAGACATTGTTCACGTCTGCTCCCATTCTGATTTCGCCTGATCCGGAGAGTCAATTTATCGTTGAGGTGGACGCATCTGACATCGGGGTAGGAGCTGTGCTCTCGCAGCGCTCCGCTCTTGATCATAAAGTTCACCCGTGCGCATTTTTCTCACATCGGCTCTGGTCCGCTGAACATAGCTATGACGTGGGTAATCGTGAACTCCTAGCCATTCGGCTGGCCTTGGAGGAGTGGCACTATTGGCTGGAAGGAGCCTCCAGTTCGTTAATCGTCGGGACTGATTATAGAAATTTAGAGTATATCCGCTCTGCCAAGAAACTTAAAGGGATAGTTCACCCTGAAATGAAAATAAAGCCATCTTTTACTCACCCTGCTGTTGTTCCAATGCCCTATGTCCTTCTATCTTTTTCGGACCTCAAAAGCAGAAATTTTAAAAAACGTCCTGCACACGCTCCTCCATATAATGGCAGTGAATGGCGACCAGGCTAAAACATTACAAAAATGATACAAAAGTATCACGCAATGATACAGTGAGATGCGCGCCATATATGGAAAGTGTTCACGAGGCATATAAGGTTTTGCACTAAACAGTTTGAAGCTCAAATGAGCAATGGCCTCACCAGGGAATTTACAAAAAGCGAAGCCAACACACTCATTAAAGGGGGACCAACAAAGGCACTACCCCCATATATATATTAGAGTTCTAGTCAATGGGAACTTCAGGGCCCTAATGTTAAATCCTTACCCCTACCTAACATCCCCCCACAGCTTTTCTACAGGGAACTGAGGTCTACTCTAAAATTAGGACCTACCAAGCTCATCCCTGCGGCTTGCAGAACGGAGGCCTCTCACCATTGATAACATGGGGCCTACCACCCTTTCAAGCCTGAAAGGGCGCACTCACTACCAAGCCCAAAGGCAGGCCATCAACAGGTTCCAAATTTTTGGGAATAGCTTATCACAGGCCCAGCTTCAGGCCTGTTGTAAGACGCGCCTAAAGAAAAAGAAAAAAAAAAAAAAATTCACAGGAGGAGGAAGAAGAGTGTAGAAGGTAACCTCGGAGGGAGGGGATTCCTCACCGACGCTAGGTGTGTTCAGGCTAAATCACCTCCCTCAGATCCCTCATCTTCCTGGAGTCCCGCCTTCTCTGCGCCTTATTCCTGAGTGGAGGAGGCGCACGAGAGGCGATCGCCTGACTTCTGGCCCTTTCTCCAATCCTTGAACCGGGACGGGCCTGGACCTCCTGCATGTCTGGGTGCGGATTCTGAACTCATCGGTATGCACGCTCTAAACACTGCCAAGCGCACCTTCGCCTCTGAACTTTCCCACCACCGCCTCGATGGAGGTGCCAAAACAGTTTAGAGAGCAAAAACCAGTGCATCAAGGAGAAAGCTCTTCGCTCTCTCCACGATGTCACTACCGCATTTGGTCCAAATCCTTAGCCGATCAGCCTGGTATGCTTGCAACACAGCCCTCGTGTGCAATGCACCAGTAGAGCACTCGCTGCTGGATCAGAGGATGTAAAAGACAACACATCCTCTTCCAGCAACTCATTCTCATCAGCCGCCGCAGGGCGCGAGAGGTTTACACCCCTCCCAAACACTGCAGCAGGCTCCATCTGGCAAAAACCCACAATCCGCGTCCTTGCTCTGACCCGAACCACTGGGCCCAGATGCCTGTTCCTCTTCCCTCGAAAAGAGGACAAAACGAGAAAGGAGCTTCCTCAATGGAAAAGCCCACAGTCAACACAAGCAGATCCCTCAAAAACTGCTCGTGCATGCTCTTCACCCTGACAATAAATGCACAAGATGTGTATGTTAGTGATGTTCGGTGACGAATCATTCTTTTGAGCCGGTTCTCAGCAAGTAACCGGTTGACATAATACTTATGTCATGCAATAAAATGGAAATTAATTACTTAAAAATCATACAATGTGATTTTCTGGATTTTTGTTTTAGATTCCGTCACTCACAGTTGAAGAGTACCTATGATAAAAATTACAGACTTCTACATGCTTTGTAAGTGGGCAAACCTGCAAAATCGGCAGTGTATCAAATACTTGTTCTCCCCACTGTATGTAACCCTCGTTCCCTGAAGGAGGGAACGGAGACGTATGTCCCGTTGCCACAGGTGCTGTGCTTCCGCTGAAGGACCGAGTCACTAGTTTGGCTCCTCAGCAGAAAAGCAAAGATGTGGTATTCCACTTCCGTATTTATACCCGCGCTGCAGGCGGAGCATGGAATGCGTGAACCGCATGCCAATGTTCATTGCCTCTTTTTTAAACACTCGAAGTAGATTGGTCTCTGAAAACGATCCCCAATTCGTCGGTCAGTTCCGACATACGTCTCCGTTCCCTCCTTCAGGGAACGAGGGTTACATACGTAACCGAGATGCTATCCTACTGCTCATAAAACATTCACTACTAGGCTTAAGAGAAATAACGGAAAGGATCTTAAGTTGACTAGCTGAAGATGTTACTGCAGGTATATTAATAGACTCATTCTAGTCTCTAATTAATAGACACATAATAGACACATTATTTAAAGTTTGTTAATTTTGAACAATAAAAAAGGTTACATAGTGCACCTTTAAATAATATTTCCTCTGAACTTTGGAAACTGTAGGCTTCCACATGCGTGCATGCACACGTTAACATATCTCCCACATTAACAGTGGAAAGGGTGTGGCATCAAAAGTAAAGGTGAACAGAGTGGTGCAGGGATGGCGTATTTTTGTAGGCCAACCTGGAAGTTAGCATCACACTGGTTCCCTCGACAAAAACCCAATAGGATTTTTCCTTTGGCTTTTGGATTATTGCAGAAAATAGGGTCTGTGACTAACAAAAGCTTATGATTCTTACACATTTTTTTTATCCATTGAACACAAATGAACACAAATTATATAACTTTTGGCCTACAAAAATATGCCATCCCTGCAGCACTCTATGACGCAGACATAATGACAGCAGGGATCCCTCATATTACATTAAATAAATAATAAACAGTTACTTTTGCTGAAATACATAATACTTGGAACAGTTTTTACAGTATGTTTTTTACAGAATATTGTTGTCAACGCTGCCTCGTGACTTTTATAAATTAATTTGTTTCTGCGCTGTTTTTGAAGTAAATAAACTCACCGCTTTATTGTTAGTAGAGAGATGCTGCACAGATGCATATAATTCACACACACACCTTATAATTCAATCAAATAAATGCAATCTTACTACTTTATCTCTGTGTCTGATTTAAAATAGGCAGAATTCTAGATCTAACCCCCGGGAACACACAACAAAGGGGGTGAGATTATCATGACAGAATATGCTAATCAATGATTTGAAGATAGTTAACTCCACATCAGCTACATAAATTAATCAACTAACCATTCAGAGCGTGTATTGTTTTCAGAGAAACACGTGATCAACGAAAAACGAAGCCCCACTTTCTTTCCAGTCACGTGAATGCTTCACTTTGTTCGAACCCAGACCACTACTCTACGGGTTTATGGAAGTTCAAGTCCATCTACTAACATTTTTTATATATAAGCCTATAGCCTGTATTACATGATCATATATTCTGCCATTTAAACAGTATAAAAACCATAAAATAATTAGAGCACCATTTACTTGCATCAAATAGCCTAACTCTCTTTGTATTATCATAATTAGTATTATAATTGTTACATTTATTTTATTGCCACAATGATATTATCATAAAACTGAACATTTAGCGTTGCCAGGCTTTTATTTGTTCTTAATGGATAAAACATCGGAGCTGCACTCTTGGGTTTAAGGCTGCTTTTACCTGCCACAAGATGGCACTGTTTTCGACACTCCTGATGCTTTGAATCTTTTCCCGAAACAATCAGGGGAAAGCCTCAGTGCTTCATGAGGCTTCATTTGCCCATCCCTACTGAATAGTTTCATTGCCTGTCTGCATGAGGTTATCAGAGCTGCTACCACAAGCTCTTGAAGCTCCGCCCCATGAGCAGCAGCTCATTTGCATTTAAAGGGACACACAAAACCGGCACGTTTTTGCTCACCCTCAAAAAGTGACAATTTTAACATGCTATAAAAAATTATCTGTGGGGTATTTTGAACTAAAACTTCACATACACGCTCTGGGGACATCAGAGACTTATTTTACATCTTGTAAAAAGGGGCAATCAATCACCCCTTTAAAGCCCCTATTTAAACAGACTACCTTTAGAAACTTTGGGTTTCAGGTTTTCACATAAGAATACAATTTTACACAACATCTGTGTCTCAAAAGCCAGCATTCAGTCTAAAAATGGTGTAAATTTGTGGGTTTAAGAGTTGCACCAGTTACAATAAGCACAGAAGCTCCTCTGCATTCAATAGATGTGTCGTGCTTAGTTAGTTAGTATAGTTATGGTTAGTTTTATTGATGAGCACAGAAAAAAGTTGAGTAAACAATAAGCAAGGTACATCATGTCACTAAGTGTTCAACAGATGTCGCATAGAGGAAGACGTCTTCATGAACTTCTGCTTTTCTCTGACTGCACAGCTCTGAGGTAAGGCTTGTTTCTTGAGAAATTACTTTTTTAAAAGTATAAATCATTAGAAACATGGTGTAAACATTAAGTTCATGACAACACTATTCGTGACTATTAACTCTCTTTAAAGAGATTTAAATATATTTAGTTAAAAACAGTTCCCTGCAGAAAAATCATGCTGTTCTCGAGCAAAATGGAGGTGGTGAAGCTAGTTCACCAGGATGGTCTTGCAGGTGGAGTGTGAGTAGGCCAGTTGTCTGTATGCAAAGCAAGCATTGTTTTTGCTTGAATATTTCTATTTTTAACACATTAATGATGTAAAGGAAAAACAATATAAGATTAAAACATATGATTTATTGAAATATATAATTATAACTTGTTAACGTCTATAATTATAACTTATCCAATTTCTTTTGTTCCCTCTGTTGGCAGTAGAATTGAACATTTTAATTGTTCTAGTTATGATTATATTATTATTCAATGTCATCTGAAGTTTTAAAGTAAAAATTCAAACTGGTGAAACGTTTTAAAGGATCAAAGTATTTGTCTCCTGTTTCAAAGGATCTATACTAGGGGTGTAATGGTACATATATTTGCCCCGAACTGTCACGGTATGGACGTCACGTGACTTTGTTCAATTTGTTACGTTCGTAATTTAACAGCTGATGATTCGTTGTGATTTAATTTGGATCGCTGATTTTTCTTAGTATCTCTTATTTTCAAATATTCGTTCATCAAGGGACCCGATATCGCACAGAAACAGACGCGTCGCGAGTCGCGCGTTCACGAACACAAACTGGCCAGTTCTGATATTAGTCAGAGGATTGCAGAGTGAATATTTTACCTTGAAGTGGTCGCACCTGCTCTTTCAACAAAAAGTGTAATTTGATTAATAGACACGGAAGCTGCAACGTGCTAATACAGTAATAGTCAGAAATCGGATTATCCCGCATGCTGCGCTCCATGCTTCAGCGCAGGGGGGAGGGGGGCACTAAGATGAAAAACATCTTAGTGCCAGATACCACAGCACACCTTCAGGGGTCTAGTGGAGTCCATGCCTCGACGGGTCAGGGCTGTTTTGGCAGCAAAAGGGGGACCAACACAATATTAGGAAGGTGGTCATAATTTTATGCCTGATTAGTGTATATTACTACTACTATTTTATTATTAATACACAGAAGCTGAAGGTATTCATTACTTACAGTTGTGGACAGAGCAAAATAATTTTTTGTGGGTTTTTTGGCATAGAAGTATATTTAGTTCATTTCCTGTGTTTGTGTCAGAGCTCCAGTGATGTCTGTGTTCCAGATCACGTCCTTCGTCATCAACATCATCATCAGCAGCTCTGTGTTTCTACACACTCACTCAGGTTGGTCTATATTACACCCAGTTTATTATTCGATGAAAAATATCACAACATTTACCAGCAGAACTACCAATGATATGACGACAAGAGGAAAATTAGTGTGCAGCTATTTGATTGACAAAGGACATGAAAATGTTTTGAGCAAAAATGTACCTTTGTCTATTCCTCAGATAAAACTACCATATGGTTTCAGAAGACTTTAAAAACAGGTCAGAAGCAATTTATATTCATATTTAAGTTACTTACTGAAATGCTATTTAAACTTATTCTTCTTCTTCTGAGACTAACATTTCTTACTCTAACTCCTCCTAGAGCTTTAACTCTAGAACCACCAAACTCGGCTCAGACCTTTAGACTGTTCTGACTCGCGTTGCTATATCTTTTCAAACTGATCCGACTTACGTCTATTATTAACGCTGTACCACATGGAAAAAAACCTAACGACCACCCAGAATACTCTAGCAACCGCATAGCAAAACACCCTAGCAACCACCTGAGTACCCTAGCAACCACATAGCAACACCCACCCTAGCAACCACCCTGAGAACCCTAGCATCTATATAGCAACACCATAGCAACCACCCAGAGTACCTTAGTAACCGCATAGAAACACCCTAGCAACCACCCTAAGAACCCTAGCAACCACATAGCAACACCTTAGCAACCACCCCGAGAACCCTAGCAACACCCTAGCAACCACCCCAAAAATCCTAGCAACTGCATAGCAACACCTTAGCAACCACCCAGAATAATCTAGCAACTGCATAGCAACACCCTAGCAACAACCCCGAGAACCCTAGCAACCACATAGCAACACCCTAGCAACCATCCGAGTACCTTAGCAAACGCATAGCAACACCCTAGCAACCACCAAAGCAACCTAGCAACCGAATAGCAACACCCTAGCAACAACCCTGATTACCCTAGCAACCACATATCTATCTATCTATCTATCTATCTATCTATCTATCTATCTAGTTTTTAAAACTTTTAAAACTGTCTTGACAAACTTTTTAATCTAGTTACTTTTATGGTGCTATTTTTTCCTTTTTTGTGCTTGACTAGATTAGCATGCGTAGGGTATGGACAAGAGCAGCATGAAAAAATTTTTTAAATACTTATATTAAGAAAAATAATCACGCAGGTTAGGAAGAACATGAGGATTTGTAATTGAGAGGGTGGGATTTTTCTGAATGTTGATTTTTGTGTGAACTGTCCCTTTAAGACCTTTACCTCATAATGCACTAATGTGTTTTTATGTTCCAGCTGATAATATCTACTCTGCGGTGATGCCTCAGACAGTAACAGCTCTGACAGGCTCTTGTGTGCAGATTCCTTGCACATTCACCATCTCCGATTTTAAGGACAAACGTAATAGGGCAAAATCTATTTATGGGATCTGGCTGAAAAATAAATCACAGTTTGCTGATAGTGATAGTTTTATTGCTTTTAATAGCAGTGAAAAGATTAGAGGATTTAGTGACATACAGATGACTGGAAATCTCAATGAGAGGAACTGCACAACTGTCTTCTATAACATCATGAAGAATCATTCAGATTTCTACTACTTCAGACTGGAAATGGAGCCAAATGTGTTCAGAGCAACGTTTAACCCCGATCCAGCAGATTCAACTGATTCAAGAAAGACTGTGAGGATCACTGTCATAGGTAAATGTCATCTCCACTGTCTTTAACATACAGGTTCTTATGCTTTCCTTCACTTGTAAGTCACTTGATAAATTTAATAAATAAATACATTTAAATGTAAATATTATTTACACAATTAACTAACATCACTAAGAACGGTTTCTTAATGATGAACTACAATTATTTCTGTAGATTCACCACAACCTCCTGAACTTAAACCCAATGATCAACTCTCTGTGATGGAGAACAAAACAGTCAATCTGAGCTGCTCTGCTGAAGCCCCCTGCCCCGAACAACCTCCTACAATATCCTGGTCCAACATCCCTGAATCTGCCCACATTACAACACAGTTACAGGAGAAACCTGATAAAACCCAGTCAGTGTTTTCACACGTGACCTTCAAAGCTTTATACATGGATCACAGCAAGAACATCTCCTGCACTGCTACATATCCAAGAAAAACATCAGAAGACTCAACTGTGGAGACCACCGTGATGCTGCGAGTCCTTTGTAAGAGATTTGAGTAGTTTTGTGTTCATAATACATGATGTGATGAAATTAATAGATCAATGTTATCATTTAAGATCGGGTCTTAATGTTAAGTTTGATCTGTGCTTGTGTTTCTGTCAAAGTTTCTCCAAAAGAAACTCACATCATCATTACTCCATCTCCTTCAATCTCTGTTGGCACTAATGTGACTTTGACCTGCAAAAGCAAAGCCAGTCCATCAAATGAAATGATCTACACCTGGTACAAACGTGAACAGGAGATGCCAATAGCTCAGGGAAAGAAGATTAGTTTCATCGTAACTCATAATAATACAGGATCATACTTCTGCATTGCACAAAATAAACATGGCAGTCAGTCATCAGCAGAGATCCAGCTCATGATTGAAGGTGAGTTTACACAGCTAAATGTAAAGAACAAGGTCATTTACAGATCTAAAGCAATAAAGATTATTTGAAATACAATGTTCTGCTCCAATTACAAGCGTTTCACATGCTATAGGACAAGATCAACACTCTACGCCTATGATTGCTGGTTGTGTGGGAGGAATTGTGGCAGTGCTCATGCTCTCAGCTCTTGGCTTTTGTACAAGGTAAAATTAGTTGTATTCACTTTCATTGTGAATTGAACATTAACAGATGCCATTGTGAAACATCCTGTTTTAAGATACTCAGCATTGTGCTTGTGTTAGTTTAATCATCTGCCAGCTAAAAGCTGATTTGCTAGTGTTTGACGTCATACAGTGATCAAACAAACTGTTAGAAAGCACTTCAGTCATTAACATGCAATGTATTATTAATATATTAATATTAATATAATATTTAAAAAAAAATTCTCACCTACCAGGACATAGAGAATTGTTTCCATTTGTGAGAATATAGTCTATGAGCCTAAAACATTTTGAACTTCCTTTTTTATTAGGAGAAAGATGTTCAGTAGACCCAGTACCAATGAGAAGAATCCTTCTGGTCAGGTAAGGTCTCAGTTTAGTTTTGTATAGTTTTGTGTGCAAATCTGGTTCATAAAAGTTAATTATTCTAGACACTTATTATTTATTCATTTATCAGCTTGTTCATATTTATGAGCATTATTAAAAATCCATTTATTTTATCCTGCTGATTATTTGAAAGATATGAAAGTATTTTGCACATAAAACATAATTGTAATCTGTTTTCATTGTGCACAGGTTAATATCAGAGACGTGGATTATGTCAACACTGTCAGTGACATCATGATCAATGAAATTTCTGATGATCAAACTCTGATCATCTACTATGAGAAGACTGACGTCTCAAAGCAGCAGAACTCCTGGATCACAGAGACACACTTCAGACATGATGAATACACAGAAGTAGAGTACAGAGTATTTTAGGATTTGTAGGATCACTTAAGGCCAATTCACACTTCACTGTCAGACGCAGTTACTTTGTTGGCGTCTGTTGCTGTTGGTCAGCGCTTGTTTTCAATCATTCAATCAGCGTTTGTGTCGTGGAATGTCTTGAGAAGTGATGTACTGTAATCTGATGATTGTTCACGCTGTAAGCTGTCTGTCGGTGCAGTATGAATTGACCTATATACAGTGGGTATAAAACATCTACACACCCCTGTTAAAATAGCAGATTTTTAGATTTTTTATTTTTTAAAAATGAATCCAACTTAAAAAAAAAATCTTTTTTCAGGAAACTCTTAAAGGGATAGTTCACCCAAAACGTCACTGTTACATGTATTCTCTGTCTTGTGTTTCTAGGGGTGTAACGGTACACGTATTTGTACCAAACCATTTTGGTACAGGGCTTTCGGTACGGTGCACGTGTGTACCGAACGGTTCCGAATGCAATTTATAACAGTTAACAGTACCTTTAACAGTCTTTAACAGTTAACAGGCTTGTTTTAAGCACCGAACATTCTTCAATCTGAGTTCCCACACGAACATATTAAGTATTCAGTCCATTTTATTACGAAATTCAAACGATAAATGCCGTTTGGACGCTCTTTAATGTGACGTGACAGATCACAGTATAGAGCTCCGGATGTTGACGTCACGCAGCCTAAACTCCGCCATTTTGGCAGGCGATCAGGGGAGCGCTAGAGCGGCGGTAGCATTGGTATCTATAGTGGTCGAAAAATAATTTAAAACCAGACTGTTTAAACCTTACTATTTCAACATGGCGGACAGCTGCTGTGCGCCAGGATGCCAGAACAGGCGGGGGAAAGCAAAGGGTAAAACATTTTATTGTAGTAAGTTGATGAAATGCCATGAATTTCAGTTTATTCTTCATTCTAACTACTTTTGCCTCACATAACTAATGATAAAAATAAGTTCCCATTAAGTACGAGACTTAATCATGAATAACCTAAGTGCTTTTATATATAAATAACATTCAGAAACTGTAGGCTATTTGAAACGAAATTAAGGATCAGTAAATAAATACTGAAACAAAAAAATAAGAAATTGCATTTATTGATTATGACTGATTTTATTTGACATGCACAACACGGACCGATGGGACAGATGCACGCAGCGGCACGCTGTTTTGGACGGGTTCGTGTAACATAGTAACATAGTTGGATTGCTAACATAGTAATCTATTCACGTTTTCTCTTTTAAAATGTAAGCGCGTGTATATGTCAGCATTATCATATACGTGTAAAAAATTGAAGTCTGTCATGTAAAACGAGCTTATTGATGCAGTTCAGTCTGCCTGCTATTTTATTCTATCTGTTAACGTTACTCCTGATTGGAGGCTTATGTTGTGTACATTTTGGGTCTTTTTATTTAGAAAACAAAAGGTTTCTATCTAGAAAAGTCAAATGGAATGCAAAAACTTTGAAGCTCAATATCTCAAAACTGCTCAGAATGCAGATATAGAACCTTATAATTCCAAGGTGGCGAAAAATGAAAATTTTGTCATAATTTACTCTCCCTCGTGATGTTCCAAACCTGTATGAGTTTCTTTCTTCTGTTGAACACAAAAGAAGATATTTTGAAGAATGTTGGTAACCAGACAGTTGATGTGCCCCATTGACTTCCATAGTATTTTTTTTTTCCTACTGTGGAAATCAATGGCTACCGTCAACTCGTTTCTGGGTTTTGGCCTACAAAAATATGTCATCCCTGAAGCACTCTATGATGCACTCTATGACGACAGCAGGGATCCCTCGTATTTCATTAAACAAATAATAAACAGTTACTTTTGCTGAAATACATAATACTTGGAACAGTTTTGACAGTATATTTTTTACAGTATATTTTTGTCAACGCTGCCTCGCGACTTTTATAAATGAATTATTTTAGCTACTGAACTGCTACATTATATTACTCTGGAGGAGGTAATGGCGCTATTTTTGAAGTAAATAAACTCACAGCTTTATTGTTAGTAGAGAGATGCTGCACAGACACATAATTCACACACACATCTCTCTCTATCAAAAATGTTTTCAAATAAATGTTATAATTCAATCAAATAAATGCAATTTTACCAATTTATCTCTGTGTTTGATTTAAAATGAATAATGCTGGATCTAACGAGTCATAAAGCTGACAAAAATAACTGTAATTTTTACCCTTTTGGTCAAATTTCGACAGTGTTGGCAAGTAACCATGCATGGTATAAGAGAGATAATCCATGGCTAGGTACACATTACACAGTTTTAATGCACTTCACGTCGGGGATGAGGGGTTGTCTAAGTCGTGCTAACATGCTCCCGTTTTAAGTTGTTTAGAATCTGCGACCTCTGACCCAGTTCGTTTGACGGCTTCCATGGCTGCAATACGCTGTGTTTTTCAGCCAAATGGCAACCCAGGGTGTCGAAATACTATTGGGTAAATTGGCAGTGGGCGGAATCACACAGGCCAAAACAAAAACAGACATTCTGACACGGAACGCACATTTCTAAGTAAAATAACTGGTAACACTTTACAATAAGGTTCATTAGTTAACATTAGTTAACTACATTAGTTAACATGAACTAATAATGAACTGCACTTAATGTTGATTTCAACATTTACTAATACTTTATTAAAATCTTGTTAACATTAGTTAATGCAGTGTGAATTAACATGAACAGCTGGATTTTTATTAACTAGCATTAACAAAGATTAACAAATACAGTAACAAATGTATTCCTCATGGTTAGTTTATGTTAGTTAATACATTATCTAATGTTAACTAATGAAACCTATATACCAAATAACTGGCTGTAGCATTGTTTTACAGAGAAACAAGAATGTGAACTCATCCTGTTTTATGCTTTAGTACAGTCAGAAAATTACATACAGCACCTTTAAAGGCTCTGTGTGTCTCCCTGTATTACAGCGGGATCATCATACAGCATCACATCACTAAAGACATGTTTAAACAGACTAGCAGAAATTAGACACATTTTAGAAACTTTGGGTTTCAGTTCGTCTTTTTTTTTGTCTTCGTTTTTCACATAAGAATACAATTTTACACAACATCCATTTCTCATAAGTCAGCATTCAGTCTAAAAATGGTGTAAATTTGTGGGTTTAAGAGTTGCAGTCTTATGCACCAGTTACAATGAGCACAGAAGCTCCTCTGCATTCAATAGATGTGTTGTGGTTAGTTAGTTAGTATAGTTATGATTAGTTTTATGAGTTTGTTAATGAGCACTGGAAAAAAGTTAGCAAAAACAGAGTACACAATAAGCAATGAATGAGCATGCAAATAACATTTATCATTAATATCAAACAAACGTTCATGCATTGCCTTTCCTTGTTTGACGACCCTATTTCCAATAATGATGTATTCTGATTAATAAACATTATTATTGTATTTGAGTTTATCTGCATATTTTTGTGTTATGACTTCCATCCTCTGAATAAATGACGGGCATTTAAGCACAGAATGAACAAAGGCAGATTGGTAATATCTCGTCCTGTAGTGCTGCTGGGAGATCGTCGAGTCACGTCACTAAGTGTTCAACAGATCTCGCATAGAGGAAGACGTCTTCGTGAACTTCTGCTTTTCTTTGACTGCACTGCTCTGAGGTAAGGCTTGTCTCTTGTGAACTGACATTTTTAAATGTAAACATTAAGTTCATTACAATACTTATTTATTTAATAAAGTCTGCAGTAACTATAACTCTCTTCATATCTCTTTAGTTAAACAGTAATAACACATAAGCTGAAGGTACAATTCATTGCTTACAGTTGTGGACAGACCCTTATGAAAAAAAAGTCTGCTATTAGTATTCTTCTTTTAATCTAAAAATAAGAAAGTATACTTTGAGTCTACTTTTTACTTACTTCTCAGAAATATACTTAAAACTTTAGACAGAAAAGTCTAAATATATTTGGACTATACTTGTATTCAATCTTTGTTCGAGAAATATTTAAAAGTACAATTAAGTATTCTAAGTATACTTGGCTTGTAGTTGTGTTTACTCTTTAGATTGAGTAGCCTATTAAATACTTTTTTCACATAGTTTTACATACCGTCTTATAAACTTACATTGTTTGTTCCGAGTTCTGAGTATATGAATTTTTGTGTAGTCCACTGGTAGTGTACATATTAGGAATTGACTTCAAATCTTTCCCTGCCATTGACTGAATTTTCCGGCTATCCATGTTTTCACTGTTATACGGTAGGGGGCGCTATTACACATCTTCTGAAAGAGTACAGAATCTCTGGATCAAAACAGGTGAAGAAGCAGAAACAAGAGACAGAAGATTGCTTACGCAAATGTAAAACAAGGCGATCATCAAACATTAAACAGCATATAAATCAAAACTGCCAAACGTTATACCGAATGAAATGTCGAACCCATATAGGAACATAGTAGTATACATAACGTGCAAAAAATATATGTAAATAGTAAACTATAAGTATGATGTTATGTTCACTTAAATAAAACTTGCAAGTATATTTGCAGTATAAAACTACTAAATGATGTTTTATCAACAAAGTTCGGGAGGAACGCGTTCAAATTGCCTATCCAATCAGTACGAGATGAGGCCTATATAGATAGCCGACTCACCTATATTCCTCGACAGTTTCCTGCATCCCACCATCACTCCGTCTCCGCACACTTGCTTGGTTAACTATCCTAATCAGAGATACGGGGAGTACTCTGGGTTCGGGCCAAAATTCCGAGCTTGGAGCCCTCCCCTCAGACAGCACGCCAAATACACATACATTTTATTCTATCTGATTATTTGTAAGTGTGAACTTGTGAAATTAGTCATTTAGTTTGCTAGTTTAGAGAGAATACTTCAAAGTGTACTTCATAAACTAAAAAATGTACTACAAGTATTAAAATAGTAAACTACTAGTATACTTATAAGTTCACTTGTAGTACAGATGCACAAATGAGACGTAGTTGTGAACTTGTGCAAGTTTACTACTATTACACTTACAGTACACTTAATATATACTTTTTCATATATTATTATATATATATCTACTTTTATATACTAAAAGTGGGCCAATTTATTCCCAAGCAGTATTGAAATACATTGTACATTGGTATTTGTATACTTACTACGTAAAGTATATTCAAAATATACTTCAACATTACTTAAATATACTTCATAAAGTAAGGGGAGTAAAAACTACTTGTTGTGGTTTTTTGGCATAGAAGTATATTGAGTTTATTTCCTGTGTTTGTGTCAGAGCTCCAGTGATGTCTGTGTTCCAGATCACGTTCTTCATTATCATTATCATCTTCAGCTCTGTGTTTCTACACACTCACTCAGGTTGGTGTCCATATTGCACTCAGTATATTATTATTGTTATTTTTATAATAGTCACCAGCAGAACCACTAATGATATGACGACATAAGAGCAAAAATAATGTGCAGGCATGTGATTGGCAAAAGACAAGAAAATGTATCGAGCAAAGATTACCCTTAAATTTGTATCTGTTCGTCAGATAAAGCCATCATATGGCTTCAGAAGACTTTAAAAACAGGGCACAAGTCATATATGTCATAATTACTTTAATGGTGCTGTTTTGTCCTTTTTGGAGCTCGACTTTCCTATGTCAGTGTACACTTTTGTTGTATCACACAGGTTAGGAAGAACATGAGGATTTGTAATTGAGAGGGTGGGATTTTTCTGAATGTTGATTTTTGTGTGAACTGTCCCTTTAAGATCTTTACCTCATAATGCACTAATGTGTTTTTATGTTCCAGCTGATAATATCTACTCTGCGGTGATGCCTCAGACAGTAACAGCTCTGACAGGCTCTTGTGTGCAGATTCCTTGCACATTCACCATCTCCGATTTTGAGGACAAACGTAATAGGGCAAAATCTATTTATGGGATCTGGCTGAAAAATAAATCACAGTTTGCTGATAGTGATGGTTTTATTGCTTTTAACAGCAGTGAAAAGATTAGAGGATTTAGTGACATACAGATGACTGGAAATCTCAATGAGAGGAACTGCACAACTGTCTTCTATAACATCATGAAGAATCATTCAGATTTCTACTACTTCAGACTGGAAATGGAGCCAAATGTGTTCAGAACAACGTTTAACCCCGATCCAGCAGATTCAACTGATTCAAGAAAGACTGTGAGGATCACTGTCATAGGTAAATGTCATCTCCACTGTCTTTAACATACAGGTTCTTATGCTTTCCTTCACTTGTAAGTCACTTGATAAATTTAATAAATAAATACATTTAAATGTAAATATTATTTACACAATTAACTAACATCACTAAGAACGGTTTCTTAATGATGAACTACAATTATTTCTGTAGATTCACCACAACCTCCTGAACTTAAACCCAATGATCAACTCTCTGTGATGGAGAACAAAACAGTCAATCTGAGCTGCTCTGCTGAAGCCCCCTGCCCCGAACAACCTCCTACAATATCCTGGTCCAACATCCCTGAATCTGCCCACATTACAACACAGTTACAGGAGAAACCTGATAAAACCCAGTCAGTGTTTTCACACGTGACCTTCAAAGCTTTATACATGGATCACAGCAAGAACATCTCCTGCACTGCTACATATCCAAGAAAAACATCAGAAGACTCAACTGTGGAGACCACCGTGATGCTGCGAGTCCTTTGTAAGAGATTTGAGTAGTTTTGTGTTCATAATACATGATGTGATGAAATTAATAGATCAATGTTATCATTTAAGATCGGGTCTTAATGTTAAGTTTGATCTGTGCTTGTGTTTCTGTCAAAGTTTCTCCAAAAGAAACTCACATCATCATTACTCCATCTCCTTCAATCTCTGTTGGCACTAATGTGACTTTGACCTGCAAAAGCAAAGCCAGTCCATCAAATGAAATGATCTACACCTGGTACAAACGTGAACAGGAGATGCCAATAGCTCAGGGAAAGAAGATTAGTTTCATCGTAACTCATAATAATACAGGATCATACTTCTGCATTGCACAAAATAAACATGGCAGTCAGTCATCAGCAGAGATCCAGCTCATGATTGAAGGTGAGTTTACACAGCTAAATGTAAAGAACAAGGTCATTTACAGATCTAAAGCAATAAAGATTATTTGAAATACAATGTTCTGCTCCAATTACAAGCGTTTCACATGCTATAGGACAAGATCAACACTCTACGCCTATGATTGCTGGTTGTGTGGGAGGAATTGTGGCAGTGCTCATGCTCTCAGCTCTTGGCTTTTGTACAAGGTAAAATTAGTTGTATTCACTTTCATTGTGAATTGAACATTAACAGATGCCATTGTGAAACATCCTGTTTTAAGATACTCAGCATTGTGCTTGTGTTAGTTTAATCATCTGCCAGCTAAAAGCTGATTTGCTAGTGTTTGACGTCATACAGTGATCAAACAAACTGTTAGAAAGCACTTCAGTCATTAACATGCAATGTATTATTAATATATTAATATTAATATAATATTTAAAAAAAAATTCTCACCTACCAGGACATAGAGAATTGTTTCCATTTGTGAGAATATAGTCTATGAGCCTAAAACATTTTGAACTTCCTTTTTTATTAGGAGAAAGATGTTCAGTAGACCCAGTACCAATGAGAAGAATCCTTCTGGTCAGGTAAGGTCTCAGTTTAGTTTTGTATAGTTTTGTGTGCAAATCTGGTTCATAAAAGTTAATTATTCTAGACACTTATTATTTATTCATTTATCAGCTTGTTCATATTTATGAGCATTATTAAAAATCCATTTATTTTATCCTGCTGATTATTTGAAAGATATGAAAGTATTTTGCACATAAAACATAATTGTAATCTGTTTTCATTGTGCACAGGTTAATATCAGAGACGTGGATTATGTCAACACTGTCAGTGACATCATGATCAATGAAATTTCTGATGATCAAACTCTGATCATCTACTATGAGAAGACTGACGTCTCAAAGCAGCAGAACTCCTGGATCACAGAGACACACTTCAGACATGATGAATACACAGAAGTAGAGTACAGAGTATTTTAGGATTTGTAGGATCACTTAAGGCCAATTCACACTTCACTGTCAGACGCAGTTACTTTGTTGGCGTCTGTTGCTGTTGGTCAGCGCTTGTTTTCAATCATTCAATCAGCGTTTGTGTCGTGGAATGTCTTGAGAAGTGATGTACTGTAATCTGATGATTGTTCACGCTGTAAGCTGTCTGTCGGTGCAGTATGAATTGACCTATATACAGTGGGTATAAAACATCTACACACCCCTGTTAAAATAGCAGATTTTTAGATTTTTTATTTTTTAAAAATGAATCCAACTTAAAAAAAAAATCTTTTTTCAGGAAACTCTTAAAGGGATAGTTCACCCAAAACGTCACTGTTACATGTATTCTCTGTCTTGTGTTTCTAGGGGTGTAACGGTACACGTATTTGTACCAAACCATTTTGGTACAGGGCTTTCGGTACGGTGCACGTGTGTACCGAACGGTTCCGAATGCAATTTATAACAGTTAACAGTACCTTTAACAGTCTTTAACAGTTAACAGGCTTGTTTTAAGCACCGAACATTCTTCAATCTGAGTTCCCACACGAACATATTAAGTATTCAGTCCATTTTATTACGAAATTCAAACGATAAATGCCGTTTGGACGCTCTTTAATGTGACGTGACAGATCACAGTATAGAGCTCCGGATGTTGACGTCACGCAGCCTAAACTCCGCCATTTTGGCAGGCGATCAGGGGAGCGCTAGAGCGGCGGTAGCATTGGTATCTATAGTGGTCGAAAAATAATTTAAAACCAGACTGTTTAAACCTTACTATTTCAACATGGCGGACAGCTGCTGTGCGCCAGGATGCCAGAACAGGCGGGGGAAAGCAAAGGGTAAAACATTTTATTGTAGTAAGTTGATGAAATGCCATGAATTTCAGTTTATTCTTCATTCTAACTACTTTTGCCTCACATAACTAATGATAAAAATAAGTTCCCATTAAGTACGAGACTTAATCATGAATAACCTAAGTGCTTTTATATATAAATAACATTCAGAAACTGTAGGCTATTTGAAACGAAATTAAGGATCAGTAAATAAATACTGAAACAAAAAAATAAGAAATTGCATTTATTGATTATGACTGATTTTATTTGACATGCACAACACGGACCGATGGGACAGATGCACGCAGCGGCACGCTGTTTTGGACGGGTTCGTGTAACATAGTAACATAGTTGGATTGCTAACATAGTAATCTATTCACGTTTTCTCTTTTAAAATGTAAGCGCGTGTATATGTCAGCATTATCATATACGTGTAAAAAATTGAAGTCTGTCATGTAAAACGAGCTTATTGATGCAGTTCAGTCTGCCTGCTATTTTATTCTATCTGTTAACGTTACTCCTGATTGGAGGCTTATGTTGTGTACATTTTGGGTCTTTTTATTTAGAAAACAAAAGGTTTCTATCTAGAAAAGTCAAATGGAATGCAAAAACTTTGAAGCTCAATATCTCAAAACTGCTCAGAATGCAGATATAGAACCTTATAATTCCAAGGTGGCGAAAAATGAAAATTTTGTCATAATTTACTCTCCCTCGTGATGTTCCAAACCTGTATGAGTTTCTTTCTTCTGTTGAACACAAAAGAAGATATTTTGAAGAATGTTGGTAACCAGACAGTTGATGTGCCCCATTGACTTCCATAGTATTTTTTTTTTCCTACTGTGGAAATCAATGGCTACCGTCAACTCGTTTCTGGGTTTTGGCCTACAAAAATATGTCATCCCTGAAGCACTCTATGATGCACTCTATGACGACAGCAGGGATCCCTCGTATTTCATTAAACAAATAATAAACAGTTACTTTTGCTGAAATACATAATACTTGGAACAGTTTTGACAGTATATTTTTTACAGTATATTTTTGTCAACGCTGCCTCGCGACTTTTATAAATGAATTATTTTAGCTACTGAACTGCTACATTATATTACTCTGGAGGAGGTAATGGCGCTATTTTTGAAGTAAATAAACTCACAGCTTTATTGTTAGTAGAGAGATGCTGCACAGACACATAATTCACACACACATCTCTCTCTATCAAAAATGTTTTCAAATAAATGTTATAATTCAATCAAATAAATGCAATTTTACCAATTTATCTCTGTGTTTGATTTAAAATGAATAATGCTGGATCTAACGAGTCATAAAGCTGACAAAAATAACTGTAATTTTTACCCTTTTGGTCAAATTTCGACAGTGTTGGCAAGTAACCATGCATGGTATAAGAGAGATAATCCATGGCTAGGTACACATTACACAGTTTTAATGCACTTCACGTCGGGGATGAGGGGTTGTCTAAGTCGTGCTAACATGCTCCCGTTTTAAGTTGTTTAGAATCTGCGACCTCTGACCCAGTTCGTTTGACGGCTTCCATGGCTGCAATACGCTGTGTTTTTCAGCCAAATGGCAACCCAGGGTGTCGAAATACTATTGGGTAAATTGGCAGTGGGCGGAATCACACAGGCCAAAACAAAAACAGACATTCTGACACGGAACGCACATTTCTAAGTAAAATAACTGGTAACACTTTACAATAAGGTTCATTAGTTAACATTAGTTAACTACATTAGTTAACATGAACTAATAATGAACTGCACTTAATGTTGATTTCAACATTTACTAATACTTTATTAAAATCTTGTTAACATTAGTTAATGCAGTGTGAATTAACATGAACAGCTGGATTTTTATTAACTAGCATTAACAAAGATTAACAAATACAGTAACAAATGTATTCCTCATGGTTAGTTTATGTTAGTTAATACATTATCTAATGTTAACTAATGAAACCTATATACCAAATAACTGGCTGTAGCATTGTTTTACAGAGAAACAAGAATGTGAACTCATCCTGTTTTATGCTTTAGTACAGTCAGAAAATTACATACAGCACCTTTAAAGGCTCTGTGTGTCTCCCTGTATTACAGCGGGATCATCATACAGCATCACATCACTAAAGACATGTTTAAACAGACTAGCAGAAATTAGACACATTTTAGAAACTTTGGGTTTCAGTTCGTCTTTTTTTTTGTCTTCGTTTTTCACATAAGAATACAATTTTACACAACATCCATTTCTCATAAGTCAGCATTCAGTCTAAAAATGGTGTAAATTTGTGGGTTTAAGAGTTGCAGTCTTATGCACCAGTTACAATGAGCACAGAAGCTCCTCTGCATTCAATAGATGTGTTGTGGTTAGTTAGTTAGTATAGTTATGATTAGTTTTATGAGTTTGTTAATGAGCACTGGAAAAAAGTTAGCAAAAACAGAGTACACAATAAGCAATGAATGAGCATGCAAATAACATTTATCATTAATATCAAACAAACGTTCATGCATTGCCTTTCCTTGTTTGACGACCCTATTTCCAATAATGATGTATTCTGATTAATAAACATTATTATTGTATTTGAGTTTATCTGCATATTTTTGTGTTATGACTTCCATCCTCTGAATAAATGACGGGCATTTAAGCACAGAATGAACAAAGGCAGATTGGTAATATCTCGTCCTGTAGTGCTGCTGGGAGATCGTCGAGTCACGTCACTAAGTGTTCAACAGATCTCGCATAGAGGAAGACGTCTTCGTGAACTTCTGCTTTTCTTTGACTGCACTGCTCTGAGGTAAGGCTTGTCTCTTGTGAACTGACATTTTTAAATGTAAACATTAAGTTCATTACAATACTTATTTATTTAATAAAGTCTGCAGTAACTATAACTCTCTTCATATCTCTTTAGTTAAACAGTAATAACACATAAGCTGAAGGTACAATTCATTGCTTACAGTTGTGGACAGACCCTTATGAAAAAAAAGTCTGCTATTAGTATTCTTCTTTTAATCTAAAAATAAGAAAGTATACTTTGAGTCTACTTTTTACTTACTTCTCAGAAATATACTTAAAACTTTAGACAGAAAAGTCTAAATATATTTGGACTATACTTGTATTCAATCTTTGTTCGAGAAATATTTAAAAGTACAATTAAGTATTCTAAGTATACTTGGCTTGTAGTTGTGTTTACTCTTTAGATTGAGTAGCCTATTAAATACTTTTTTCACATAGTTTTACATACCGTCTTATAAACTTACATTGTTTGTTCCGAGTTCTGAGTATATGAATTTTTGTGTAGTCCACTGGTAGTGTACATATTAGGAATTGACTTCAAATCTTTCCCTGCCATTGACTGAATTTTCCGGCTATCCATGTTTTCACTGTTATACGGTAGGGGGCGCTATTACACATCTTCTGAAAGAGTACAGAATCTCTGGATCAAAACAGGTGAAGAAGCAGAAACAAGAGACAGAAGATTGCTTACGCAAATGTAAAACAAGGCGATCATCAAACATTAAACAGCATATAAATCAAAACTGCCAAACGTTATACCGAATGAAATGTCGAACCCATATAGGAACATAGTAGTATACATAACGTGCAAAAAATATATGTAAATAGTAAACTATAAGTATGATGTTATGTTCACTTAAATAAAACTTGCAAGTATATTTGCAGTATAAAACTACTAAATGATGTTTTATCAACAAAGTTCGGGAGGAACGCGTTCAAATTGCCTATCCAATCAGTACGAGATGAGGCCTATATAGATAGCCGACTCACCTATATTCCTCGACAGTTTCCTGCATCCCACCATCACTCCGTCTCCGCACACTTGCTTGGTTAACTATCCTAATCAGAGATACGGGGAGTACTCTGGGTTCGGGCCAAAATTCCGAGCTTGGAGCCCTCCCCTCAGACAGCACGCCAAATACACATACATTTTATTCTATCTGATTATTTGTAAGTGTGAACTTGTGAAATTAGTCATTTAGTTTGCTAGTTTAGAGAGAATACTTCAAAGTGTACTTCATAAACTAAAAAATGTACTACAAGTATTAAAATAGTAAACTACTAGTATACTTATAAGTTCACTTGTAGTACAGATGCACAAATGAGACGTAGTTGTGAACTTGTGCAAGTTTACTACTATTACACTTACAGTACACTTAATATATACTTTTTCATATATTATTATATATATATCTACTTTTATATACTAAAAGTGGGCCAATTTATTCCCAAGCAGTATTGAAATACATTGTACATTGGTATTTGTATACTTACTACGTAAAGTATATTCAAAATATACTTCAACATTACTTAAATATACTTCATAAAGTAAGGGGAGTAAAAACTACTTGTTGTGGTTTTTTGGCATAGAAGTATATTGAGTTTATTTCCTGTGTTTGTGTCAGAGCTCCAGTGATGTCTGTGTTCCAGATCACGTTCTTCATTATCATTATCATCTTCAGCTCTGTGTTTCTACACACTCACTCAGGTTGGTGTCCATATTGCACTCAGTATATTATTATTGTTATTTTTATAATAGTCACCAGCAGAACCACTAATGATATGACGACATAAGAGCAAAAATAATGTGCAGGCATGTGATTGGCAAAAGACAAGAAAATGTATCGAGCAAAGATTACCCTTAAATTTGTATCTGTTCGTCAGATAAAGCCATCATATGGCTTCAGAAGACTTTAAAAACAGGGCACAAGTCATATATGTCATAATTACTTTAATGGTGCTGTTTTGTCCTTTTTGGAGCTCGACTTTCCTATGTCAGTGTACACTTTTGTTGTATCACACAGGTTAGGAAGAACATGAGGATTTGTAATTGAGAGGGTGGGATTTTTCTGAATGTTGATTTTTGTGTGAACTGTCCCTTTAAGATCTTTACCTCATAATGCACTAATGTGTTTTTATGTTCCAGCTGATAATATCTACTCTGCGGTGATGCCTCAGACAGTAACAGCTCTGACAGGCTCTTGTGTGCAGATTCCTTGCACATTCACCATCTCCGATTTTGAGGACAAACGTAATAGGGCAAAATCTATTTATGGGATCTGGCTGAAAAATAAATCACAGTTTGCTGATAGTGATGGTTTTATTGCTTTTAACAGCAGTGAAAAGATTAGAGGATTTAGTGACATACAGATGACTGGAAATCTCAATGAGAGGAACTGCACAACTGTCTTCTATAACATCATGAAGAATCATTCAGATTTCTACTACTTCAGACTGGAAATGGAGCCAAATGTGTTCAGAGCAACGTTTAACCCCGATCCAGCAGATTCAACTGATTCAAGAAAGACTGTGAGGATCACTGTCATAGGTAAATGTCATCTCCACTGTCTTTAACATACAGGTTCTTATGCTTTCCTTCACTTGTAAGTCACTTGATAAATTTAATAAATAAATACATTTAAATGTAAATATTATTTACACAATTAACTAACATCACTAAGAACGGTTTCTTAATGATGAACTACAATTATTTCTGTAGATTCACCACAACCTCCTGAACTTAAACCCAATGATCAACTCTCTGTGATGGAGAACAAAACAGTCAATCTGAGCTGCTCTGCTGAAGCCCCCTGCCCCGAACAACCTCCTACAATATCCTGGTCCAACATCCCTGAATCTGCCCACATTACAACACAGTTACAGGAGAAACCTGATAAAACCCAGTCAGTGTTTTCACACGTGACCTTCAAAGCTTTATACATGGATCACAGCAAGAACATCTCCTGCACTGCTACATATCCAAGAAAAACATCAGAAGACTCAACTGTGGAGACCAACGTGATGCTGCAAGTCCTTTGTAAGAGATTTGACTGCTTACTTCCTTTAACATAGCCCTGTGCCTGCTTAAATGCACAAAGTGCTGCTTAAACCGAATGCTCAGGTGTTTTACTGCTTTTCCCTGTTTATGTGCTTGTGTTTCTGTCAAAGTTCCTCCAAAAGAAACTCACATCATCATTACTCCATCTGCCTCAATCTCTGTTGGCACTAATGTGACTTTCACCTGCAAAAGCAAAGCCAGTCCATCAAATGAAATGATCTACACCTGGTATAAACGTGAACAGGAGATGCCAATAGCTCAGGGAAAGAAGATTACGTTTGTTGTAACTCATAATAATACAGGATCATACTTCTGCATTGCACAAAATAAACATGGCAGTCAGTCATCAGCAGAGATCCAGCTCATGATTGAAGGTGAGTTTACACAGCTAAATGTAAAGAACAAGGTCATTTACAGATCTAAAGCAATAAAGATTATTTGAAATATAACATTCTGTCCAATTGCAGTCATTTCGCACGACATAGGTCAAGATGGACACTATATGCCTATGATTGCTGGTTGTGTGGGAGGAGTTGTGGCAGTGCTAACGCTCTCAGCTCTTGGCTTTTTTGCAAGGTAAATTTTGTTATATTTTCAGTTACTTTTTCATCGCTGATGTCATTTTGAAAGAAGCCATTTTAAGATGTACTCAGCATTGTGCTTGTGTTAATTTAAGCCTCAGCCACAGTTGGAACATATGAGAGTTGATAGTGTTTGACTTCATACAGTGATCAGATCAGCTATTAAAGCACTTCAGTCATGCACAGTCAAGTTTTCAGTTTAATTATTTATTTCCAATCACAGGACCAGGACAAAGACACACAGGGGAGACAATGTTGGAGAAAAAGTTTCCTTTAATCAGGTTTGTGAACTTCCTCAAACACCAGTCAGTTCCCACCACTGCACAAACAACAAAGTTTTTTATAGATCATTGTCATTGCTATGAAGCAGAGGCTCTCAATTCTGGTCCTGCGCATTTTGTATGTCTCTCTTTATAATAACTTCCTAATATACATTTAATTGAACCAAATTATATTAATTTTTATATTACACATCACATCAGACATTTATCACTCAATTTAGCACTTTTAAATATGACCATTTATTTTAAATAACTTAATATTTCAAGTGTACTTGGATGTATTATATACACATGTATGGTCATTTAATGTATACTGGCAAAGCATTTCCTTTTAAAAATGATAATAAATTATTAATTGATTAACCATTAAGATCAGTTGGATTAAATAACAGACAAATGTATTAAACTGAACAAGAAGAGATGGAAATCAAAAGTTTGATAGTAAGAGGTTTATGAACGTCTCGGTTGCGTATGTAACCCTCGTTCCCTGAAGGAAGGGAACGGAGACGTTACGTCAGTTACTGACGAAATGGGGGTTTCGCTTAGAAGCCAATCGCCTTTGAGCTCTACAAAACGAGCCAATGGCATGAAAATGCCATGGGTCTGCGGAATTTGCATAACGCAACCCCGCCCCACCGCGTGGGTATAAAGGGCGTGCTTGGCAATCTCGCATTATGTTACCTGCTGAAGAGCCGAGGCATGAGCGTCCGGCCATTCCAGCGGTACAGCGGAAGTGGCATGGGGACGTAACGTCTCCGTTCCCTTCCTTCAGGGAACGAGGGTTACATACGTAACCGAGACGTTCCCTTTCAGTCAGTACACTACGAGTTACGTCAGTTACTGACGAAATGGGGGTCCCAATACAATCTCGCCACGACAGCTGTCTTCCAGCGTCCTGCGCTGACCAGGGCTCCCTGCCGTGAAGGCTCAACGCTGATACCAAGGTACACTGGGAAGCATATCCCACATGGAGAAATGCAACACAATGCCTGCTCGAAGGGAGGACTTAAGAATACACATATGACCCCCGTAGGGACTGCATATGGAGAACTCTGGGGTATCCAGCCGCAGGTGGAGAATTTTAGCTAATTTTACCTACCGCGTCCCGTCCAGGTCCCACAAGTGTAGGTTCCAAAGGTCGGGACGTGGGTGCCATACGGTGCCCCGTCTCTGAGTAAGGAGGTCCTTCCTCAGAGGGATCGACCAGGGAGGGGCTGTCGCAAGGAGTACGAGTTCTGAGAACCATATGGGGCGACCAAAAGGACCTGCTCCCTGTCCTCCCTGATCTTGCACAGAACCTGTGCGAGAAGGCTCACTGGGGGGAACGCATACTTGCGTGGGCCCCGCGGCCAGCTGTGCGCTAGTGCATCCGTGCCGAGGGTCCCCTCGGTCAGGGAATAATACCAGCGGCAATGGGAAGAGTCGTGGGAGGCAAACAGATCTATCTGTGCGTCGCCAAACTGTTCCCAAATCAGCTGAACCGTCTGGGGATGGAGTCTCCATTCCCCCGGAAGCGGCTGAAACCGTGACAGCTCGTCGGCTGCACGATTCAGTTCTCCCGGGATGTGAACGGCACGAAGCGACCTCAGATGCTTCTGACTCCATAGGAGGAGATGGCGGGCGAGTTGCGACATCCGGCGGGAACGTAGACCACCTTGTCGGTTGATGTACGCTACTGTCGCCGTGCTGTCTGAACGGACCAGTACGTGCTTGTCCTTGAGCAGGGCTCGGAAGCGGTGCAGGGCAAGACGTACGGCCAGAAACTCGAGGCAATTGACATGCCATAGGCGCTGGGGTCCTTTCCAGGAGCCCGCGGCAGCATGTCCATTGCACATGGCGCCCCAGCCCGTGGCAGAGGCATCTGTTGTTACAACAACATGCCTGGAAACTCGTTCTAGGGGAACACCTGCCCGTAGAAAACTGAGGTTCGCCCACGGGGTGAAGGTCTGACGGCAGGCCCAAGTGACTGGGACCCGGAGCGTGCCGTGTTGCCATGCCCATCTCGGGACTCGATCGCAAAGCCAGTGCTGAAGCGGTCTCATATGAAGCAAACCGAGCGGCGTTACCGCGGCTGCGGATGCCATATGCCCCAGGAGCCTCTGAAAATATTTCAGTGGTACCGCACTCTTGCCCTTGAACTGGCGAAGACAAGTCAGCAGTGACTGCGCGCGCTCGCTCGTAAGCTGCGCGTACATGGCGACCGAGTCGATTTCCATACCGAGAAAAGAGATCCTCTGCACTGGGGAGAGTTTGCTCTTTTCCCAGTTGACCCGAAGGCCCAGACGGGCGAGGTGCGGAAGCACCAGGTCCCTGTGTTCGCAAACCTGATCCCGAGAGTGGCCTAGAATCAGCCAGTCGTCGAGATAGTTCAGGATGCGAACCCCGTGTTGCCTGAGCGGCACAAGGGCTGCCTCGACGACCTTCGTAAAGACGCGAGGGGACAGGGCTAGCCCGAATGGGAGAACCGTGTACTGATATGCCTGCCCCTCGAAGGCAAACCATAGAAACAGTCTGTGTCGAGGAAGAATGGAGACATGGAAGTACGCGTCCTTCAGGTCGATCGCTGCAAACCAATCCGATGGACGAACGCATTCGAAAATGCGTTTGGCTGTCAACATCCTGAATGGAAGCCTGTGAAGGGTTCGGTTCAAGATGCGCAGGTCCAGGATTGGCCGGTTTTCTTGGGTACAATGAAGTAAGGGCTGTAGAAGCCGGACTCCATCTCGGCTGGAGGGACGATCTCGACCACACCCTTCGCCAGTAGGGTGGCGACCTCCGCACGCATGACAGGGGCATTGCCACCCACCATGGTATAGCGGACTCCCCGAAAGCGGGGAGGAGACCGTGCGAACTGAATCGCATAGCCGAACCTGATGGTGCGAGCGAGCCAGCTGGACAGCTTGGGAAGCGCTAGCCAGGCTTCCAGAAACTGTACCAGCGGGGTCATGTGGACCACAGACGAACCCCCGATGGGGCAGCGAGGCGGAATGACCGGCCCAGACATGGGAGGCGTGGGAGCGTCCCGGGGTGTGGGCGGGGTCGAATTCCGCGCCCTGACAGAGGAGACCAGGGAAGGACCAGCGTTCCACGGGGGTCTCGTCTGCCAGGGGGCTGGCGACAGAGGGGGCCGAGAGTGGCGAGGCTGCTTGGCGTCGCACACTGCCAGCCGCGCCCTCTTGAGGCTCGGAGGTGAAAAAGTCAGTTCTTTCTTTAACCATGAATAGGGAAAAACCAAGGATTCTCCCCCGGCCCTCCACCGGGGGAAGGAGTGGCCCTGCTACCATCTCCTGGGAAAGAACCGAGTTCACCTCCGAGCCGCCCGTCTCAGGACCGCCGCTTAGACTGCCGTTTAGCAGGCTGGGGGGCTGGGACGGGCGGGGCTGCTTTCCTGCGGCGTCCTCCACGCCTCGGCCCGGGTGAAGGCTGCTGCTGGGGCTGGGCGGGAGGGGCGGGAGCCGCAGGATGGCGGCCTCGGCGGGGAACAGACTGAGGCCTCTGAGCCGGCGGCTGGGTGGAGGCAGCAGCAGGCCGCCAGGGCAGAATATGCTTAATTGCCTCAGTCTGTTTCTGAGCGGTCGAGAACTGTTGGGCAAAGTCCTGGACCGCCCCGCCGAATAGCCCATCCTGGGAAATGGGAGAATTGAGGAAACGTGTTCGCTCAGATTCTCTCATATCAGCCAGGTTGAGCCATAAGTGGCGCTCCTGGACCACAGAAGTGGACATCACCTGACCGAGAGAGCGAGCGGTCACCTTCGTCGCTCGTAGAGTGAGGTCGGTGGCCGCCCGCAGCTCCTGCATTAGCGCGGGGTCAGCATTGCCCTCGTGCATGTCTCTGAGCACCTTGGCCTGGTAGACCTGGCCTGACGATACTCAGCTCTATATTTCTTCACGCCCTGACGAAACTTACCAATTCACAAGATTAACAGAATGCATAGCTGATATAAAAAATTGGATGACTAGTAATTTCCTGCAACTTAATTCAGAAAAAACTGAATTTTTAATCATTGGACAAAAAATCTCCACAAGTAGTAACCTAGAATACTGTCTAACACTCGATGGCTGCTCTGTCAAGTCCTCGTCGTCAGTTAGGAACCTGGGTGTGCTCTTTGATACCAATCTCTCATTTGAAAGCCACGTTTCTAGCATCTGTAAAACTGCATTCTACCATCTTAAAAATATATCTAAATTACAGCACATGCTTTCAATGCAAAATGCTGAACAGTTAGTTCATGCGTTCATGACCTCAAGGCTAGATTATTGTAATGCTCTACTGGGTGGTTGCCCTGCTCGCTTATTAAATAAACTGCAGCTGGTCCAAAACGCAGCAGCTCGAGTTCTTACTAGAACCAGGAAGTATGACCATATTAGCCCGGTTCTGGCAACACTGCATTGGCTCCCTATTAAACATCGTATACATTTTAAAATCTTGCTGATTACTTACAAAGCACTAAATGGTTTAGCGCCCCAGTACTTGAGCGAGCTCTTAACGCATTATACTCCATCACGTTTATTGCGGTCTCAAAATTCTGGCCAGTTGATAATACCTAGAATATCAAAATCAACTGCAGGCAGTCGGTCCTTTTCCTATTTAGCACCTAAACTCTGGAACAGTCTTCCTAGCATTGTTCGGGAAGCAGACACACTCTGTCAGTTTAAATCTAGACTAAAAACACATCTCTTTACTATGGCATACACATAAAACATTTTTAATTTCTATTATTCAAATCAGTTAAATGATTGTTTTAGGCTGCATTAACTAGGTCAGCCGGAACCGGGAACACTTCCAATAACACCTGATGTACTCGTTACATCATAAGAAGAATGGCATCTACGCTAATGTTAGTCTCTCTGTTTATCCCGAGGTTTACTGCAGTCGGCCGGATCCGGGCCGTATCCAGACCAGATGGTGGACCTTAGCCTGGACATGACGACCATATCCCTGAAATGTCTGTAGAGACAATAGTGTCAATTAAACTCCCCCCTGTAAATGCCGCATAGACACGACATCCTAATTAAACCCGTCCCCGGCGTGACAACTCCAATCTTTCGAATAATCCTACGAATATCTATTTATCTAATATGACTTCTGACCTGTAATGTTGCCAGAATCATAATCATACACTATTTGTTCGTCGGCCAGAGGAGAACTGGCACCCCGACTGAGCCTGGTTTCTCCCAAGGTTTTTTTCTCCATTCTGGCCCTGAAGGAGTTTTGGTTCCTTGCCACCGTCGCCTTTGGCTTTTGGCTTGCTCAGTTGGGGACACCTAAATTTCAACTATATTACTGATCCGCCCGCATTGACACTATATGATAATTGAAATGAGCTGGATGACATCACCGTTTTCTCCAGAGCGGCTGTACAGCCGAATCAAATTCCGTTGCATTATTTTCCTGTTACCACTGTGAAGCTGCTTTGAAACAATTGCCATTGTAAAAAGCGCTATATAAATAAAGGTGATTTTGATTTTGATTTGAGACCTGAAGGGTGGCCATTGCATGCAGGGCGGACGCGGCCTGGCCCGCAGCTCTGTAAGTCTTCGCCACCAGAGTAGACGTAAACCTACAAGGCTTGGACGGGTGCTTTGGGTCGCCATGCCATGTCGCAGCGCTCTGCGGACACAGTTGCATCGCAACAGAGCGCTCAACAGGGGGAACCCCAGTGTACCCTTTCACCGCGCCGCCAACGAGGGCAGTGAAGGCGGAAGTGGCTGCCGAACGATCGCGAAAAGTCAAGGGAGACTTCCACGACTTCGACACCTCTTCATGCACTTCCGGGAAGAAGGGCACTGGGGGCTGACGGGTGCCTTCGGCACGGGCCGCCCCCAGATACCAATCATCCAGTCGAGAGTGCTCGGGACATGGCGGAGGGTTCCACACAAGCCCAAGAGCCTCGGCCGCCCGGGAAAGCATGGCTGTGAGCTCCGGATCGGACTCGGACAATGCTGGGACTCCCAAAGGAGGCAACACAGCCGAATCGTCATCTCCGGAGGAATCCAGCCCACCTTGTGATGCGGTGATCGACATAGAATCTTCCACCGGTGCGCCAAATGAAACGCAGGGCCCAGGACGGGAAACACCTGCGCCCTCATCTGGCAACACCACAGGTTGCAGTGTGCTAGAAGGGGGTGTGGCCCGAGGAGGATTCGTCGGGTTGTTCCACACCGTCACCCTCAAGTCACCCTGACCACCAGCCAAAGTATTCCCACTCGTGGTGGGAATAGATTGGGGTGTGGTAGAGGGGACTCTCCCTCCAGCACGGAGATCACGGAGTCTTGACCGCAACACTGCGATGGCCATGTTCCCGCAGTGGGAACATGACTCATCCATGAACGCGCGTTCGGCGTGCACGAGGCCCAAGCACGCCAAACAGCGATCATGCCCGTCAAACGGAAGAACCAGCCGACTGCACCCAGGAACGGAGCACGGGCAAGACATCTTGAAACAGACGTGCCGCGTGCAGCTCTTTTAAAGAAGAGTTTTTGCTCTGCAGAATGCCGAAGCGCCTAGGGAGAACACACACGCTGTGCTAGATCACTGCACAGATCAGACAGGAATGCGGAACTCGCTAGAGCGCGCCGTAACACCAACACTCTGGAGAGACACTCGTCTTGAAGAGAAAAACGCTCAGGCAGTAATACTCGGCTCTGAAGCAGAAACATAATGCGAGATTGCCACGCACGCCCTTTATACCCACGCGGTGGGGCGGGGTTGCGTTATGCAAATTCCGCAGACCCATGGCATTTTCATGCCATTGGCTCGTTTTGTAGAGCTCAAAGGCGATTGGCTTCTAAGCGAAACCCCCATTTCGTCAGTAACTGACGTAACTCGTAGTGTACTGACTGAAAGGGAAAGGCAGTTACTGTGAATGAAACATTTATATAGATGAAACACTTATTTTGTGTAGTGAAAAGGATACTTTGTGATGTTGTGCAATGTACAAACCCGATTCCAAAAAGGTTGGGACACTGTACAAATTGTGAATGCAATAGGAATGCAATAATTTACAAATCTCATAAACGTATATTTTATTCACAATAGAATATAGATAACATATCAAATGTTGAAAGTGAGACATTTTGAAATGTCATGCCAAATATTGGCTCATTTTGGATTTCATGAGAGCTACACATTCCAAAAAAGCTGGGACAGGTAGCAATAAGAGGCCGGAAAAGTTAAATGTACATATAAGGAACAGCTGGACGACCAATTTGCAACTTATTAGGTCAATTGGCAACATGATTGGGTATAAAAAGAGCCTCTCAGAGTGGCAGTGTCTCTCAGAAGTCAAGATGGGCAGAGGATCACCAATTCCCCCAATGCTGCAGCGAAAAATAGTGGAGCAATATCAGAAAGGAGTTTCTCAGAGAAAAATTGCAAAGAGTTTGAAGTTATCATCATCTACAGTGCATAATATCATCCAAAGATTCAGAGAATCTGGAACAATCTCTGTGCGTAAGGGTCAAGGCCGGAAAACCATACTGGATGCCCGTGATCTTCGGGCCCTTAGACGGCACTGCATCACATACAGGAACGCTACTGTAATGGAAATCACAACATGGGCTCAGGAATACTTCCAGAAAACATTGTCGGTGAACACAATCCACCGTGCCATTCGCAGTTGCCGGCTAAAACTCTATAGGTCAAAAAAGAAGCCATATCTAAACATGATCCAGAAGCGCAGGCGTTTTCTCTGGGCCAAGGCTTATTTAAAATGAACTGTGGCAAAGTGGAAAACTGTTCTGTGGTCAGACGAATCAAAATTTGAAGTTCTTTTTGGAAAACTGGGACGCCATGTCATCCGGACTAAAGAGGACAAGGACAACCCAAGTTGTTATCAGCGCTCAGTTCAGAAGCCTGCATCTCTGATGGTATGGGGTTGCATGAGTGCGTGTAGCATGGGCAGCTTACACATCTGGAAAGGCACCATCAATGCTGAAAGGTATATCCAAGTTCTAGAACAACATATGCTCCCATCCAGACGTCGTCTCTTTCAGGGAAGACCTTGCATTTTCCAACATGACAATGCCAGACCACATACTGCATCAATTACAACATCATGGCTGTGTAGAAGAAGGATCCGGGTACTGAAATGGCCAGCCTGCAGTCCAGATCTTTCACCCATAGAAAACATTTGGCGCATCATAAAGAGGAAGATGTGACAAAGAAGACCTAAGACAGTTGAGCAACTAGAAGCCTGTATTAGACAAGAATGGGACAACATTCCTATTCCTAAACTTGAGCAACTTGTCTCCTCAGTCCCCAGACGTTTGCAGACTGTTATAAAAAGAAGAGGGGATGCCACACAGTGGTAAACATGGCCTTGTCCCAACTTTTTTGAGATGTGTTGATGCCATGAAATTTAAAATCAACTTATTTTTCCCTTAAAATGATACATTTTCTCAGTTTAAACATTTGATATGTCATCTATGTTGTATTCTGAATAAAATATTGAAATTTGAAACTTCCACATCATTGCATTCTGTTTTTATTCACAATTTGTACAGTGTCCCAACTTTTTTGAAATCGGGTTTGTACTAAAACAATTGAAAATACGTTGAAATGTTTGAAAAAAGTGCACTTTTGATCTGTTGTGATATTAGTAGTAAGAGTTTTGAAAATGTATACCTTACTTGTGAAAATGGTACCAAAGTGAATTAAAAAAAACGTCTCGGTTACGTATGTAACCCTCGTTCCCTGAAGGAGGGAACGGAGACGTACGTCGGACGTCACCGACGAATTGGGATCACTTCTGGGAGCCCCTATCAGCTTCGAGTGTATAGAGAACGGGCCAATGGCCATTGGCGTGCGAGATTTGCATCTCGCGCTCCGCCCCGCATCGCGGGTATAAAGCGGAAGCGGATGCAGCGCACATTTGTTTTTCACTGAGGAGCCGAACTAGTGACTCGGCCGCTGCAGTGATGGTACAGCAACTGTGGCGACGGGACGTACGTCTCCGTTCCCTCCTTCAGGGAACGAGGGTTACATACGTAACCGAGACGTTCCCCTTCAGTCGGTCACGTTCGACGTACGTCGGACGTCACCGACGAATTGGGATCCCTATGGAAAACGCCACAGTTACTACCACTTCCAGCGCCCAGCGAAAGCCCCTCAGACCCCCGTCTGTTCGGGGCGGGGAACCTACGCAGGGAGAGTCACTGCTGCTGTTCCGCAAGACCCACTCAGCAGAGTATTGGATAACGCTGGGAAAGCGTGCCCCGGGGGGCCGCTGCGGGAGCCACATCCTACCCGTAGGGAGGTATCATGTGGAATATACATGTATGGACTGGCCATGGGCAGTACAACATACGGAAGTCCCAGGGGTGGCCCCGGCCAATGCAGGCGGGAGACTACACCGCACAGAGACGGCAGAGCGAGCTCTGCCAAGGGAAAGACACGGGCTCGCCGTAGGGAGCCGTACCGTGGAAGAATACACATATGGGACCGCCGTAGGGGTCACAACATATGGATACCCAGCCTAACACAAGTTCCACCAATGCATACGAGTGTTAGACCTGGCGTCGGACGCTCCGCCACGTCTGACTGCCACGGGTTGCGGAGGACTCAACAGGGTTCGCCGTGCTGGGGAACTCGACTGGAGCATATCAGCGCACGTATCCGGTCCATGAGGAGGGGAATGGCGCAGCAAGCCGACACTAGAACGGGCCCTTCGGTGTTACCGGCTATTTGAAGCGAGCACACGGGAAGAAACCGGCTCTACATGGAGGCTATAGAATCTAGCGAACGTGTTAGGTGTCGCCCAGCCCGCAGCTCTACATATATCTGTCAGCGAGGCGCCGTTTGCCAGCGCCCAGGAAGAGGCCACACTCCTAGTGGAGTGGGCCCTCAACCCAAGCGGGCAGGGCACGCCTTGGGTTTCATACGCCAAGGCGATGGCATCCACTATCCAGTGAGCCATCCTCTGCTTGGAGACAGCCTTTCCCTTCTGCTGGCCTCCGTAACAGATGAAGAGCTGTTCTGAGGTCCTGAAGCTTTGCGTTCTGTCCACGTAAGTCCGCAGAGCGCGAACGGGACAGAGAAAAGCCAGGGCTGGGTCTGCCTCCTCCGAAGGCAGCGCTTGCAGGTTCACCACCTGGTCCCGAAAGGGAGTGGTGGGAACCTTGGGCACATATCCGGGCCGGGGTCTCAGGATTACCTGAGAGTTACCCGCCCCGAATTCCAGGCACGATTCGTCGACCGAAAATGCCTGCAGGTCCCCTACCCTCTTGATGGAAGCCAATGCAGTCAGGAGTACTGTCTTCCAGGACAGGATTTTTAACTCTACTGACTGCAAAGGCTCAAAGGGAGCCCTCTGTAATGCGGTTAGCACCAGGGGCAAGTCCCAAGAGGGTATAGAGTGAGGGCGAGGCGGATTTAATCTCCTCGCCCCCCTCAGGAACCTGACGACCAGATCGTGCTTTCCTAGGGACTTACCTTCGACCATGCTGTGATTTGCGGCGATAGCGGCAACATACACTTTGAGGGTGGAGGGAGACAGCCTTCGCTCCAACCCTTCTTGCAGGAAGGAAAGCACAGAGCCGATCGAACATCTTCGGGGGTCTTCTCGACGAGAAGAACACCACTCGACGAACAGGTTCCACTTCAACGCGTAGAGGTGCCTCGTAGAGGGGGCTCTGGCGGAAGTGATGGTGTCTACCACAGCCTGTGGTAGGCCACCTAGAACCTCCGCGTCCCGTCCAGGGACCAGACATGGAGTTTCCAGAGGTCCGGACGCGGGTGCCACAGGGTGCCCCGTCTCTGAGTCAGGAGGTCCTTCCTCAGAGGAATGGGCCAAGGAGGTGCTGTCGCGAGGAGCACTAGTTCCGGGAACCAGGTCCGGTTGGGCCAGTATGGCGCAACTAGCAAGACCTGCTCCTCGTCCTCCCTGACCTTGCACAGTGTCTGCGCAAGAAGGCTCACTGGGGGAAACGCATATTTGCGTAGGCCCCGGGGCCAGCTGTGTGCCAGCGCATCCGAGCCGAGGGTCCCCCCGGTCAGGGAATAGAACAACTGGCAGTGAGACGTGTCCGGGGCGGCAAACAGGTCTACCTGTGCGGTCCCGAAGCGACTCCAGATCAGCTGGACCACCTGGGGATGGAGTCTCCACTCTCCTGGGAGCACTTGCTGTCGTGAGAGCTCGTCGGCTGCACGATTGAGCAGGCCCGGGATATGAATGGCACGAAGCGACCTCAGATGCTTCTGACTCCAGAGGAGGAGATGGCGGGCGAGTTGTGACATGCGGCGGGAGCGTAGACCACCCTGTTTGTTGATGTACGCAACGGCCGCAGTGTTGTCCGTACGGACCAGAACGTGCTTGCCTCGTAGCGGCCCTTTGAGGCGGCCCAGCGCAAGACGAACTGCTAACAACTCGAGGCAATTGATATGCCATTGCAGTTGAGGCCCCGTCCACAGACCCGAAACTGCAAGCCCGTTGTACGTGGCCCCCCAGCCGGTGGATGAGGCATCCGTGGAGACCACAGCATGCCTGGACACTTGTTCTAGGGGAACTCCTGCCCGTAGGAACGAAGGGTCCAACCACGGACTGAAGGTTTGGCGACACTTCGGTGTTACTGAGACACGGAATGAGCCGCTCTGCCACGCCCATCTCGGGACTCGGTCGTGTAGCCAGTGTTGAAGCGGCCTCATATGAAGCAATCCGAGCGGCGTCACTGCGGCTGCGGATGCCATATGCCCCAGGAGCCTCTGAAAATGTTTCAGTGGTACCGCTGTCCTGCATTTGAACGAATTCAAGCAGTTCAACACCGACTGGACGCGCTGCTCTGTGAGTCGCGCTGTCAGATTGACCGAGTCCAACTCCATACCGAGAAAAGAGATCCTCTGCACGGGGCAGAGTTTGCTCTTTTCCCAGTTGACCTGAAGTCCCAACAGGCTGAGGTGACTGAGCACCATGTCCCTGTGTTCGCACAACTGTGCCTTCGACTGAGCCAGAATCAGCCAGTCGTCGAGGTAGTTGAGAATGCGAACACCACGCTCTCTCATGGGAGCAATGGCCGCCTCCGCGACCTTCGTGAAGACGCGGGGCGACAGGGACAGCCCGAAGGGTAGGACTCTGTACTGATATGCCCGTCCCTCGAACGCAAAGCGTAGGAACGGTCTGTGTCGGGGGAGAATCGAGACATGAAAGTACGCGTCCTTCAGGTCGATCGCTGCAAACAGATCTTGGGGACGGATGCACCTGAAGATGCGTTTCTGCGTTAGCATTCTGAACGGCAGCCTGTGAAGGGACCGATTCAAGAACCGCAGGTCCAAGATTGGCCGTAACCCGCCGCCTTTCTTGGGTACAATGAAGTACGGGCTGTAGAAGCCTGTCTTCATATCGGCTGGAGGGACCGGCTCTATCGCGTCCTTCGCCAGTAGGACTGCGATCTCCGCCCGTAGCACGGGGGCGTCCTCCTTCGACACGGAGGTGAAGTGAACGCCCCTGAACTTGGGGGGCCGCCGAGCGAACTGAATCGCATAGCCGAGTCTGATAGTACGGATGAGCCAGCGGGACGGGCTGGGGAGCGCTAACCAGGCTCCCAGCGACCGAACCAGCGGGACCAACGGCACCACAGACGTACCCGCAGCGGGGCAGCGCAGCGGAGTGCAGGGACCCGACTCGGACGGCATCGCGGCCCGAAGTGGGGTCTGAGTGCGCAATGCAACACTTACCTGCTTCCGCTGAGGGGGTGCACGAGTGTGCGGAGGCCTCTTGTGTGCGTCCTGGACACAGCCAGCACCCCCTGCTGGCGATAAGAGAGGCACCGGAGGGTGACAAGGCATGGGAGCGTCGTACACCGCCAAGCGCGCTCTCTTGGCACCCAGAGATTTTAGAAACAGCTCTTTTTTTGAAGTTTTGGGTACCACTGGCCCGAAGGCCAGTGGCGGAACAGAAACCAAACAAGAACATAAAATTCTCTCCCGGCCCTCCAGCGGGAGAAGGAGCGGTGCTGTCACCACCTCCTGAAGAGCTGTCTCCTCCATCTCTGGGTGGCCCGTCTCAGGGTCTCTTACGACGACGCTTGCCACCTGGCTTGGCAGCGGCCTGAGCGGGCTGGACGGCCTTCCCGCGGCCGGCTCCACGCCGTTGCCCTGGTGGAGGCTGCTGCTGGGCTGGGGCGGGAGCGGGGGCGGCGGCGGGCGGCCGCCCTCGGCGACGAGCAGGCGGAGGAGCTGCGGCCGGCGGCTGGGCAGCAGCTGACCGCCGGGGCAGGATGTGTTTGATGGCCTCCGTCTGCTTCTGGACAGTCGAGAACTGCTGGGCAAAGCTCTCGACCGCGTCGCCGAACAGCCCAACCTGGGAAATGGGGGAGTCCAGGAACCGATACTTATCAGTCTCCCTCATATCGGCCAGGTTGAGCCAGAGATGTCGCTCCTGGACCACAAGAGTGGACATCGCCTGACCAATGGAACGGGCGGTGACTTTCGTCGCCCGGAGGGCGAGGTCCGTCGCCGTCCGGAGCTCCCGGAGGAGCTCTGGGTCAGGTCTACCCTCGTGCATGTCCATGAGTGCCTGGGCCTGGTGCACCTGGAGCAACGCCATGGCATGCAAGGCGGACGCAGCCTGTCCACAAGCCTTGTAAGCCTTCCCAGTTAGACTGGAGGAGAACTTACAGGCCTTGGATGGGTGGCGTGGGTCTCCGCGCCAGGTGGAAGCGGACGCCGGACACAGTTGCATCGCGACCGCCCGTTCCACCGGCGGGATCCCCACGTACCCCTTGGCTGGCCCGCCGTCGAGAGTAGTGAGGAGGGAGGAGCTACTCGGCCGGTTTCTGGCAGAAAAAGGTGCCGTCCACGACCTCGTGAGCTCCTCATGCACTTCCGGGAAGAAGGGCACCGGGGCGGGACGCTGAGAACCAGCGCGAGCCGCCCCGAGAAACCAATCATCCAGCCTAGAAGGCTCGGGACACGGTGGAGGGTTCCACACGAGCCCGACCTTTTCGGCGGCCCGGGAAAGCATAGCCGTCAGCTCGGGGTCCGTCTCGGACAACGCCACTCTCCCAGAGGGAGGCAACGCAGCCGGGTCTTCATCCCCCGAGGACTGAAACTCCCCCTCCGATGCAGCGATCGACATCCTATCCTCTGCTGGAGCTCCAAAGGTCACCGTTGGACCACCTCGAGAGGGGCCAGCGACTTCCTCCGAAAGCTCAACCGGCTGCGGCACTACAGAGGGTTTAGGGGCCCACGGAGGCTGGCTCGGCGGGTGTGCCCTAAACGTGATCCTCAGGTCACCCTGGCTATTCGCCGAAGTAGGTCTATCCTGCTGGGCAGGGATAGCACTAGATCGGGGCATAGGTAAGGGGACTCCACCCTCCCGAAGGTAGGCGAGTCTCGACCTTAGCGCCGAGATAGTCATGTTCCCGCAATGGGAACACGAACTATCCACAAACGCTGCCTCGGCATGTTGAATACCCAGACATGTCAGGCAGCGATTGTGACCGTCAGCTGGTGACAGGGAACGACCGCATCCAGAAACGCACGGGTGGAATGACATCTTGAAAAAGACGCAATTTCACACCCGTGTTGCTCTTTTAGAAGAAGCTCTTAACGTGCCGAAGCACCCAGGAACAACCGCGGCAAACACAGGGGATAGTGCAGCCTGTGTTTGCACTCACCGTGGAACGCCCCCACCGAACCAACCGGGATGCTGTAAAAACAGCAGTTTGTTTCACCGATTTCGGTGAGCTCGCGGTTGTCACTGCACGTGCCTTCTCCCCAGCACAAAAGCCTCTTCTCTTGCTCTCTCTCTCTCTCTCTGCTGACGCAGGAACAGTCTTCCATGAAGCTTGTTTGGCTCCGAAGTGAATGACAAATGTGCGCTGCATCCGCTTCCGCTTTATACCCGCGATGCGGGGCGGAGCGCGAGATGCAAATCTCGCACGCCAATGGCCATTGGCCCGTTCTCTATACACTCGAAGCTGATAGGGGCTCCCAGAAGTGATCCCAATTCGTCGGTGACGTCCGACGTACGTCGAACGTGACCGACTGAAGGGGAACTGTATTAAGACAATACATTAAAATAACATCGTGAGAAACAGTTTGCAATATCAAGCAGCATAATGAGCTGTTTTGTACAGCTAAAAATAACTGGAAGCACAGGAAGTCAGACACATTCAAATTTACAAATGGCCATGTCTGCTTTTATGTTCAAAATAAGGTGGATAGTGTTCGCTGTAAGCTGGTCCTGCTGCACACTATCAGAGTCCCTCTGAAAGCTAAAGTCCACAGGGCTATAGCCCTCCAGGAACTGAGTTTCAGACCACTGTGCTATGGGATCTATGTGTCTATTCATGCAGCAGTAGCATGTCTATGTATCTATTGGCAATAGCAAGTCCATACATACTCTACGGCAGATCTAGTCCGCTAAGGCCACATTGTCATATCCATTAACTGAGTTGTCATGATTAAAATGCTGATATATATATATACACCAAATATTTTTGTTTTAATTTTTAGGCACAGGATGAAACTATTGACAGGAATTCCACATATGATAATGTCCTCACCGTGACCAACCAGGACAAAAAGATTTCTGATGATCAGTTCATGACTGAGATCGACCAAAATAAAGGTAAAGACTCAACCGAAGAAGACAACCATGAACAAGGTTCAGATGTAGTATATGCTCAGGTCCACATGATAAACAAAAAACCAAAAGCCATCAGTGTTGTGCCTGAGGACATTTATGCTCAGGTGAAAAAATAATTTTTTACGTCTCACAGCAAAAAAACAACAAAAGTTTATTAAAAATGTCTTTTATGCTATTAAATAATCACAGCTACTTGAGGACAATTACAAAAATGAGACAAAACAATTTTGCTTTCTTTCAAATGTAAATTAGAAATTCATGTTTTCTAGAACCTTTCTGAAATGACTTGTATGTTATATTTCTGTATGCTTGTATATATTGTTATATGTCTTCTTATGTGAGGAAAATATGTTTTTCTTTCAGCTTTATATTTTCTGATGAATAATGAATCTTTTATTAAAAACAATGAGTGACTGCATTTCTTTCTGTTTTCATTGGTTGTTTGTTTTTTGAATAATGAAAAGTTACACTGAAAAATCTATGAAAGTAGTAAGTATACTATGGCAAATGTCAAAATGATTGATTGCTTTGACCTTTTGACCTTTGCGACGCCCTTCCCCTCCCCCACCGGACCACCCACGTCGTTCCCCTCCCCCACCGTTGACCTTGACCACCCACGTCGCTGTCACCTTTGACCCTGTGTATCCTCCGGGGCCCGATATGACCTTTGAGGGCTCATATTTGAAATACCGATGCTGACCTATGACCTCCGGTTGTTTTCTGTGGCGATCAAATGGAAGAATGATCGTTTTGAACTTTGACACAGCTATTTGAGCTCTGATTTCGGGGTTACATCTGCAGGACACGTGTGGGCTTCTGCATTCCAACACAGGGACCATTTTACAGAGGAGCAAGTGACAAAAATAAGATTTTATCATCGTCATTAGGGCAAATCACAATATGTTCTCTCTCTCTCTCTCTCTCTCTGCCACACACACACACACACAATTGGTTTTATAAAAGGAATGCAAATCTATTTAAATGTGATGAATATAAACAAAATATATAAAGATATTACACTGTATAATAACAATTATCTTACTAAATTGTACTGAAACACGGCGAATCAAATATTATAGTTTTAGTTAAAATGAATATATAAAACACCTTACATTTTTCAGAGAGCAGGAAAAAGTGGTCCTTTTACAATGATGTATATACATTGAATGAATGATTTACAAAAGAAAATACAGTTTTAAAAGTGGGTGTGAAATGTGAGACAGTCACAGCAAATCTATGGGGGCACAGCCTATGTAAGGCTTTAACTTTCCCAGAGAAAATGTTTGTTAGAGTCAAAATAGTTCAAACCATAAAAGTTTAAATATGATCTTTTAAAATGAAACGATTAAATAAAATCTTTAAAGTTTTAATAAAATCGTATTTTTTTATCATCTTCCTATAAGACTGCTGTATCCACATCCAACATCTGATGCCATGCAGGGATGATTTTTGCTTAAATCTAACATAAAGTATCATTTTACTAAACTTTTCCAGTACTATAGTAGTTTCAGATCACATTTATACAAAAAGATTCAAGCACCTTTTATGGCACTGCGTCATGAAACATGGTTGTCACAATCTGTATGATTTTTAAAAAAGGAATATTGAATTTGTTTTAAAAACATTCCAAAATATGAATGTGTGTTTGACATCAACTCAACAATGGTCTTATTTAGTTTTTTTTCTATCTTTAAGAAATTAGGGATGAACTATTACACTCAATAATAAGAATCTCACTAAATTTACAGAAACACAGTGAATCAAATGTTAGTTTAGGTAAATGAAAATATAAACAACATTCATTATATTTTTCAGAGAGCAGGAAAAAAGTGGTCCTTACGCAATGAATATGCATATACATTGAATAAAATGCACTATATCTCACCGACTCTCTCTAATCACTTCTCACAACCAGGTGTAAATCCCTGCTGAAATTTGAGACAGTCACAGCACTGGGACAGGGAGCAAACTCTGGGACACTTCCACATGTTTGGTTTCCATGTTTTATGGAGGCTTTCCATAGACATAATGACTTTTGTACTGTAACTGTACATCTCATGCACCTAAACACGGCCCCTCACAGAAAACTTTTTGCATTTTACATATTCAAAAATAAATAAATTAATTAATTTATAAGCTGTTTTGCTCATGGAACAAGTTTTGATCAGGGGCAAAAATGTGGTATTACTACGCTTTTGGCCACATTTTGACCACACAAAGTTAGGGAATACCTAAACCACACACACACACGCACACACACACACACACACACACACACGGTAATTGGTTCTATAAAAGGAACTTATCTCTATTTTAAAATAAATGATTATAAATAAAATATAATACACAATGAATAATAACAAATATGTTACTATAAATTATTTGAACACCTTTAGTTATAGTTTTAGCTAAATATAATAATAAATATAAATCTATAAATAAAAAGAAATATAAATATAAAACAACTTACATTTTCAGATAGTTGAAGAAGATAAAAAACAAATAGTTTGTTGTATCATAAACAAAACACTTGCAGATCCTCCCACAGATAAACTCCATTGTGAATGCTTCAGACCCTCACAAATACAGACCAGCTGAGCCTCTGTGCACCGTCACAGCACATGTTAAGAGCCATTGTTTTATTGTAGCCATTGTACTAATTTTATTTCAAAGTATAATCTTTAAAGTTTAAATTAGCTCAAAATAAAATCTTTAAACTTTTAATAAAGTCGTATCTTCTTTATCTTCCCAGAAGACTGTATCCAGATAACATCTGATGCCCCATTGTAGGAATGATTTTGCTTAAGTTCAACCTAAAGTATATTTTTTGCTAAACAGCATCTGTTCAAACACTTTAGATTGTTTAAAATTTTAGATCTTATTTCTACAAATATTCAAACAGGTCTTTATTAATAACCATTAACAATGGATGAACCCATGCAATGAAACAAGTTTGTCACAAATCTGTATGATTTTTAAACTAGAAATATTGAATTTGTTTTAAATAGTGTCCAAATATGAAGGTGTTCGAACATTGCTCATATTTAGTTTGAGACGTATCTTTAAGAAAATCACCACACAGTTCCTCAGCAGTCATTCATTTCAGTTGATGACTTCCGGGGTCAGTGAGTCTCCTGACAATATTTAATTTCCCCTAGAAACCAAAGATTTAGCTGTTGTGTTCTGACACAATGGCATTATTTGGTACTTTTTGTTTTATAAAATGTCCTTTTCTTATTTCTACAAAGGTTCACACTACTTTTATCAGCCTGATAAATATGCAGTTAATACATTATGAAACAAGAGAATCATGCTACCAAATACGTTTGACACGATTTTAAGAAAAAGCAGTGTTTTAAAATACAACTAAAACAGACTTTTTTTTTTTTTTTTTTTTTTGACAAACTATTAGACAAAAAATATTTTCTCTGTGGCGTTGGAATAGGCCTAGGTCTTTTTTTTTTCTTTTTTTTTTAAGTATCAGGCATGTTACAATCATGCAGTACAAGAATTCAGATGAAGCTTCTTATCAAACAAAGAAAAGAATATGTCATTTGTATGTATGTTTCAACATGTGTTATGCAATATTTGTACACTAGAATCACACTTTCATGTCATTTTTAATAGTCTTTACTAGTGCCTAATTCATCAGAATACAGCTAAGTTATCAGCTAAGTTGTTTCAACTGTTTATTACCATTGTCTTTTTTCCTTTATCATTTTTGGCGCAAATAAATAGATGTTGATTAAATCTTATTGTCATTGCCTAAAATCCAAACATGTTCTTTGTAGGAATTATTTGTGCACAAAACAATGTGTAAATTCAAGAGTAACTAAGAACGTAGTTGCATTATATAAAGAAAGTATCATATTGCATACAGAAAATCCACTTTATTGTGATTGCTCCCTGGTTGTTGTCATATGTGATGAATTCATTTTAAGCATCTTTTTAAACGTATGACTAAACTTTTCTTTTGACAAAACCAACATTTCAAATAATTTCCTGTAGGTTTTTAACAAATCCTGCTTGACGTTAAATAATATAGTATGTGTATATATTATAGTATGCAGTTTGTTAGAGAGTGTGCTACACTGTTGCAATGCAAACACATTTAAAACCTATAACGTTGCGTGCCCTTGTGAAAGCTATAGACGAACTTCAAACATAATCTTTATACAGGAATTATATGTATACAATTTACTACGTGTGTACGACATATAAGAAAAGAGATATTTAGCTATAATGAAAACACAGAAATCCTCTCTTCTGTTGTATTGTGAAAGATTGTAAATGCCACTTATTCCACTACCAGAGGACGCTGTTTACAGTTTGTTTGTTTTTGTACAGTTTTTAGATGAAGCCTGCTCTCTGAGTGTGGTCAAACATGCAGCTACTCACAGGAGTTCATGAAAACATGAACAAACGTCATTCCTTCTACATGACAGTGTTTAAACTACAACTGCGATGTTCTTTCTGGTCTGTCTAGGAAGCGGTCACAAGACACGCAATGCATAAACATGAAAAGCGAGTCTTGATGTTTTTCTGTTACATTTACAACTATTACTATTACACTTAGTTACAGCGTGTTACAGTCGAGCATGACGTGGTAACACAATTTTTTTGTAGCGCGTCTCTAAACGCAACTTCAATAAAAAAGTCAACTTGATAAGTAGTTATTCTAAGTAAAAGGTTGGTTGATTCAGGCTGTTTTATTTTGACCGCTACAGTGCTATGTCTTTTAGGTGTCTGCCTTTTAGATTTGATCCATGAAACAGGCCCGACTACATTACAATGTGTCGTCATGGTTGTCTCAATAATTTTTCAATAATCAGCAGAATACCAGAATCTCTTAATTTTTACAATTTTAAATATATGTTCAGCTTAAATATTAGTTTTTAGTCATTTACAAAGGTGTCAGGCATGATATCTTATATATAATTATGATATTGTTACATGTTCTGGGTTGTTGGGTACCTGTAAGCGATAAAAACTTAACAGTAAATGAGAGACGTGATTAGGTTGTTACTCAAGCGGTCCTCTGTGATGTCTTTTAATAAAACATTTCAGTGTCATTAAGGCAAACTCAGTAACAGTATACGGTGAAATAAATATAAACATACAAAACTTTATGGTAATGAATAGGCTAAATAAACACAAATGATCATTCTGACTCTTTCACATACCAGACTGATCCCGGGTAAGTAAACCTCAAATACCCAAATCACACAGTAGTCATTTTGACTTTATCCACGTTTAGGGGCGCTGTACTCATCCTCGTGTGCTTATATATATATATATATATATATATAAATTTTTTTTTTTTTTTGCTTAAAAAGTTTCTTTGTTTCCCTTTTTTGTTTTCCCTTTCCACTAAAAACTAGGTTTCCTAGATTTATTTGTAATGCTAGTGAGTGCTTAGTGTTACTCAGCAATTGGTTGATTTAATAAAACGATGCATTAAACCACTGTATTCGCTTGAGTCATTTACATAGTATTTATACTACCATAAATATATTTTAGGGGGAAAGAATGCTCAGACACAATCATAACATCAAGTTAAGTGATTCAGCATTTTATTTCAACAGTGTATTGTTGAATATACAAACATTAATTGAAGTATTGAAGAAAATGATAGAATTGCATTACATACATAAAGTAAAACATTAATAATGACATTACAGATGATCTAGCCAGAAAAGAAAATCTCTGCAGACTATCATGTTTTGCTCTAGGGTATAGTTGACCAGCGTTTCAACTATTTCATCAATGTCAGTTTTTGACACCAGTGACACACATAGGTCTGATACAAATGTATACATACAAAGAACCTCAGTAATTCCTAACTCATCGCTACAATCACCCATCACATCAAAACTTTTCGGAGGATTACATAGATAGGCTCTTTGGTATAAATAAACACGCTTGTCACGTCAGGCCTTGAATTTGTCAGATCTCTTACGACATTCATTTCATTTTTGAGATTTGTTACACGTTTGGTATCCCCCGCACAATCATTATTTGAACCACATGCGGCATTGATGATTTTACGCATCAAGCCAACCATCTGGCCTCTAAAATTATCTTTAAACATACCGCCTAACATAGCTTTTACATGACACTCATTGCCCATTGCGCATTCGCACACCAGAGGCTGCTTGTGTACAGCATCGCCAGAACTCAACGGGCAGTTGCTCCCCATCAGCTTTTGTGTAGCCATTCCACAAATCCGCAGCGTTGAAGACTTCGTGAACTTCGTGCACGGTATAAACTTTGTCCCCTATTCGATGCGGAAAGATTCTAATAGTTCCTGGAATCTCCTGTGAATGAGTCCTTTGTCCACAATTGTCCAGGCCTTGCATGTCAATGCTCTGAAGTTTGGGTTTTTGGGTCTGATCCCTCAAAATGCGGGTAGAAGAAGCGAGGTATGTGACAAACAGGAATGTTGGCTTTGGAGGTCAGTATAACAACCAGACAGTATTCCTTCAACTTTTGACATTGCAGTAGCACAACCGTTTGCACCGATGCAGGCGTCAAACCTTAGGAAACCCCGGTTGGTTGCGATAACTGAGCACTGTGTGTAGAGTTTATAAGGACGACAGATTGGGGGACACCCTCACCCCCTGTTGTGTGGGGTTGTCTTCAGAAAGTCATAAATAACTATGTAAATTACACTGCTATCAACCATTTACCAATACTTAAAGTAATTTTTCTAAACTCTTAACACAGCAACACACCTACATCATAGTTAAGCTTCTGCCCAAAACCAAATTTTGTTAAATACAAAATCTACATTTCAAAATGTAAGCAATGTAATCAAAACACAGCAAACTCGATTCAAAATGTAATCATTCTGTCAAAACTCTAGCAAAATATTTCACCGTATACCGTTACTGAGTTTGCCTTAATGACGCTGAAATGTTTTATTAAAAGACATCACAGAGGACAGCTTGAGTAACGACCTAATCACGTCTCTCATTTACTGTTAAGTTTTTATCGCTTACAGGTACCCAACAACCCAGAACATGTAACAATATCATAATTATACAGTGGGGAGAACAAGTATTTGATACACTGCCAATTTTGCAGGTTTTCCTACTTACAAAGCATGTAGAGGTCTGTAATTTTTATCATAGGTACTCTTCAACTGTGAGAGATGGAATCTAAAACAAAAATCCAGAAAATCACATTGTATGATTTTTAAATAATTAATTTGCATTTTATTGCATGACATAAGTATTTGATCACCTACCAACCAGTAAGAATTCCGGCTCTCACAGACCTGTTAGTTTTTCTTTAAGAAGCCCTCCTGTTCTCCACTCATTACCTGTATTAACTGCACCTGTTTGAACTTGTTACCTGTATAAGAGACACCTGTCCACATACTCAATCAAACAGACTCCAACCTCTCCACAATGGCCAAGACCAGAGAGCTGTGTAAGGACATCAGGGATAAAATTGTAGACCTGCACAAGGCTGGGATGGGCTACAGGACAATAGGCAAGCAGCTTGGTGAGAAGGCAACAACTATTGGCGCAATTATTAGAAAATAGAAGAAGTTCAAGATGACGGTCAATCTGTCTCGGTCTGGGGCACCATGCAAGATCTCACCTCGTGGGGCATCAACGATCATGAGGAAGGTGAGGGATGAGCCCAGAACTACACGGCAGGACCTGGTCAATGACCTGAAGATGTCCAGGCCCGTCTGAAGTTTGCCAATGACCATCTGGATGATCCAGAGGAGGAATGGGAGAAGGTCATGTGGTCTGATGAGACAAAAATAAAGCTTTTTGGTCTAAACTCCACTCGCCGTGTTTGGAGGAAGAAGAAGGATGAGTACAACCCCAAAACACCATCCCAACCGTGAAGCATGGAGGTGGAAACATCATTCTTTGGGGATGCTTTTCTGCAAAGGGGACAGGATGACTGCACCGTATTGAGGGGAGGATGGATGGTGCCATGTATCGCGAGATCTTGGCCAACAACCTCCTTCCCTCAGTAAGAGCATTGAAGATGGGTCATGGCTGGGTCTTCCAGCATGACAACGACCCGAAACACACAGCCAGGGCAACTAAGGAGTGGCTCCGTAAGAAGCATCTCAAGGTCCTGGAGTGGCCTAGCCAGTCTCCAGACCTGAACCCAATAGAAAATCTTTGGAGGGAGCTGAAAGTCCGTATTGCCCAGCGACAGCCCCGAAACCTGAAGGATCTGGAGAAGGTCTGTATGGAGGAGTGGGCCAAAATCCCTGCTGCAGTGTGTGCAAACCTGGTCAAGAACTACAGGAAACGTATGATCTCTGTAATTGCAAACAAAGGTTTCTGTACCAAATATTAAGTTCTGCTTTTCGGATGTATCAAATACTTATGTCATGCAATAAAATGCAAATTAATTACTGTGATTTTGTGATTTTTGTTTTAGATTCCGTCTCTCACAGTTGAAGAGTACCTATGATAAAAATTACAGACTTCTACATGCTTTGTAAGTGGGAAAACCTGCAAAATCAGCAGTGTATCAAATACTTGTTCTCCCCACTGTATATAAGATATCATGCCTGACACCTTTGTAAATGACTAAAAACTAATATTTAAGCTGAACATATATTTAAAATTGTAAAAATTAAGAGATGTTTGACAATTCTGGTATTCTGCTGATTATTGAAAAATTATTGAGACAACCATGACGACACATTGTAATGTAGTCTGACCTGTTTCATGGATCAAACCTAAAAGGCAGACACCTAAAAGACATAGCACTGTAGCGGTCAAAATAAAACAGCCTGAATCAACCAACCTTTTACTTAGAATAACTACTTATCAAGTTGACTTTTTTTATTGAAGTTGCGTTTAGAGACGCGCTACAAAAAAATTGTGTTACCACGTCATGCTCGACTGTAACACGCTGTAACTAAGTGTAATAGATGTGTTTTAAGCGCAATAGTTGTAAATGTAACAGAAAAACATCAAGACTCGCTTTTCATGTTTATGCATTGCGTGTCTTGTGACCGCTTCCTAGACAGACCAGAAAGAACATCGCAGTTGTAGTTTAAACACTGTCATGTAGAAGGAATGACGTTTGTTCATGTTTTCATGAACTCCTGTGAGTAGCTGCATGTTTGACCACACTCAGAGAGCAGGCTTCATCTAAAAACTGTACAAAAACAAACAAACTGTAAACAGCGTCCTCTGGTAGTGGAATAAGTGGCATTTACAATCTTTCACAATACAACAGAAGAGAGGATTTCTGTGTTTTCATTATAGCTAAATATCTCTTTTCTTATATGTCGTACACACGTAGTAAATTGTATACATATAATTCCTGTATAAAGATTATGTTTGAAGTTCGTCTATAGCTTTCACAAGGGCACGCAACGTTATAGGTTTTAAATGTGTTTGCATTGCAACAGTGTAGCACACTCTCTAACAAACTGCATACTATAATATATACACATACTATATTATTTAACGTCAAGCAGGATTTGTTAAAAACCTACAGGAAATTATTTGAAATGTTGGTTTTGTCAAAAGAAAAGTTTAGTCATACGTTTAAAAAGATGCTTAAAATGAATTCATCACATATGACAACAACCAGGGAGCAATCACAATAAAGTGGATTTTCTGTATGCAATATGATACTTTCTTTATATAATGCAACTACGTTCTTAGTTACTCTTGAATTTACACATTGTTTTGTGCACAAATAATTCCTACAAAGAACATGTTTGGATTTTAGGCAATGACAATAAGATTTAATCGACATCTATTTATTTGCGCCAAAAATGATAAAGGAAAAAAGACAATGGTAATAAACAGTTGAAACAACTTAGCTGATAACTTAGCTGTATTCTGATGAATTAGGCACTAGTAAAGACTATTAAAAATGACATGAAAGTGTGATTCTAGTGTACAAATATTGCATAACACATGTTGAAACATACATACAAATGACATATTCTTTTCTTTGTTTGATAAGAAGCTTCATCTGAATTCTTGTACTGCATGATTGTAACATGCCTGATACTTAAAAAAAAAAGAAAAAAAAAAGACCTAGGCCTATTCCAACGCCACAGAGAAAATATTTTTTGTCTAATAGTTTGTCAAAAAAAAAAAAAAAAAAAAAAGTCTGTTTTAGTTGTATTTTAAAACACTGCTTTTTCTTAAAATCGTGTCAAACGTATTTGGTAGCATGATTCTCTTGTTTCATAATGTATTAACTGCATATTTATCAGGCTGATAAAAGTAGTGTGAACCTTTGTAGAAATAAGAAAAGGACATTTTATAAAACAAAAAGTACCAAATAATGCCATTGTGTCAGAACACAACAGCTAAATCTTTGGTTTCTAGGGGAAATTAAATATTGTCAGGAGACTCACTGACCCCGGAAGTCATCAACTGAAATGAATGACTGCTGAGGAACTGTGTGGTGATTTTCTTAAAGATACGTCTCAAACTAAATATGAGCAATGTTCGAACACCTTCATATTTGGACACTGTTTAAAACAAATTCAATATTTCTAGTTTAAAAATCATACAGATTTGTGACAAACTTGTTTCATTGCATGGGTTCATCCATTGTTAATGGTTATTAATAAAGACCTGTTTGAATATTTGTAGAAATAAGATCTAAAATTTTAAACAATCTAAAGTGTTTGAACAGATGCTGTTTAGCAAAAAATATACTTTAGGTTGAACTTAAGCAAAATCATTCCTACAATGGGGCATCAGATGTTATCTGGATACAGTCTTCTGGGAAGATAAAGAAGATACGACTTTATTAAAAGTTTAAAGATTTTATTTTGAGCTAATTTAAACTTTAAAGATTATACTTTGAAATAAAATTAGTACAATGGCTACAATAAAACAATGGCTCTTAACATGTGCTGTGACGGTGCACAGAGGCTCAGCTGGTCTGTATTTGTGAGGGTCTGAAGCATTCACAATGGAGTTTATCTGTGGGAGGATCTGCAAGTGTTTTGTTTATGATACAACAAACTATTTGTTTTTTATCTTCTTCAACTATCTGAAAATGTAAGTTGTTTTATATTTATATTTCTTTTTATTTATAGATTTATATTTATTATTATATTTAGCTAAAACTATAACTAAAGGTGTTCAAATAATTTATAGTAACATATTTGTTATTATTCATTGTGTATTATATTTTATTTATAATCATTTATTTTAAAATAGAGATAAGTTCCTTTTATAGAACCAATTACCGTGTGTGTGTGTGTGTGTGTGTGTGTGTGTGCGTGTGTGTGTGTGGTTTAGGTATTCCCTAACTTTGTGTGGTCAAAATGTGGCCAAAAGCGTAGTAATACCACATTTTTGCCCCTGATCAAAACTTGTTCCATGAGCAAAACAGCTTATAAATTAATTAATTTATTTATTTTTGAATATGTAAAATGCAAAAAGTTTTCTGTGAGGGGCCGTGTTTAGGTGCATGAGATGTACAGTTACAGTACAAAAGTCATTATGTCTATGGAAAGCCTCCATAAAACATGGAAACCAAACATGTGGAAGTGTCCCAGAGTTTGCTCCCTGTCCCAGTGCTGTGACTGTCTCAAATTTCAGCAGGGATTTACACCTGGTTGTGAGAAGTGATTAGAGAGAGTCGGTGAGATATAGTGCATTTTATTCAATGTATATGCATATTCATTGCGTAAGGACCACTTTTTTCCTGCTCTCTGAAAAATATAATGAATGTTGTTTATATTTTCATTTACCTAAACTAACATTTGATTCACTGTGTTTCTGTAAATTTAGTGAGATTCTTATTATTGAGTGTAATAGTTCATCCCTAATTTCTTAAAGATAGAAAAAAAACTAAATAAGACCATTGTTGAGTTGATGTCAAACACACATTCATATTTTGGAATGTTTTTAAAACAAATTCAATATTCCTTTTTTAAAAATCATACAGATTGTGACAACCATGTTTCATGACGCAGTGCCATAAAAGGTGCTTGAATCTTTTTGTATAAATGTGATCTGAAACTACTATAGTACTGGAAAAGTTTAGTAAAATGATACTTTATGTTAGATTTAAGCAAAAATCATCCCTGCATGGCATCAGATGTTGGATGTGGATACAACAGTCTTATAGGAAGATGATAAAAAAATACGATTTTATTAAAACTTTAAAGATTTTATTTAATCGTTTCATTTTAAAAGATCATATTTAAACTTTTATGGTTTGAACTATTTTGACTCTAACAAACATTTTCTCTGGGAAAGTTAAAGCCTTACATAGGCTGTGCCCCCATAGATTTGCTGTGACTGTCTCACATTTCACACCCACTTTTAAAACTGTATTTTCTTTTGTAAATCATTCATTCAATGTATATACATCATTGTAAAAGGACCACTTTTTCCTGCTCTCTGAAAAATGTAAGGTGTTTTATATATTCATTTTAACTAAAACTATAATATTTGATTCGCCGTGTTTCAGTACAATTTAGTAAGATAATTGTTATTATACAGTGTAATATCTTTATATATTTTGTTTATATTCATCACATTTAAATAGATTTGCATTCCTTTTATAAAACCAATTGTGTGTGTGTGTGTGTGGCAGAGAGAGAGAGAGAGAGAGAGAGAACATATTGTGATTTGCCCTAATGACGATGATAAAATCTTATTTTTGTCACTTGCTCCTCTGTAAAATGGTCCCTGTGTTGGAATGCAGAAGCCCACACGTGTCCTGCAGATGTAACCCCGAAATCAGAGCTCAAATAGCTGTGTCAAAGTTCAAAACGATCATTCTTCCATTTGATCGCCACAGAAAACAACCGGAGGTCATAGGTCAGCATCGGTATTTCAAATATGAGCCCTCAAAGATCATATCGGGCCCCGGAAAATACACAGGGTCAAAGGTGACAGCGACGTGGGTGGTCAAGGTCAACGGTGGGGCAGGGGAACGACGTGGGTGGTCCGGTGGGGGAGGGGAAGGGCATGGCAAAGGTCAAAAGGTCAAAGCAATCAATCATTTTGACATTTGCCATAGTATACTTACTACTTATGAACTTTTTGTTAGTATGCCTGTTTTTCTGTTACTTTGTTGCAAAAAAATTACATACAACATTTTAACTATTAAAAATTGTCTCTACAATTTTCCAAAATAAATGAATAATTAAAGGACAGTACTGCTTTGCAATAGATTTATACATTTGTATGACTGAACGAGATTAAGGACTAAGAAACATTTGCGCAGCACACTTGAGAGTCAGTACCTTATCACAGTTGTCTTATGTGAAATGAATTAGTGACTGGTTCATGAGGAGAAAAGAACAGCCACAAGGTCAAGTTTGGAATAAATGATGACAGGAATTTCATTTTTTGGGGTGAACTATTCCTTCACAGTCATTTATTATTATTTAGCCAATCTTCTTATTAGTATTTAATCAATCTTCTATCGCCCTACAATCCATCACACTCTTATATCACAAAACTCTGGGTTTCTGGTAGTACCTATAGGATATCTAAGTCCTATAAGTCCTTATAAGTAAAACTACTTTTATAAAGGAGGGAGAGTGGTTTTGCATTTGACTCCTAAACTCTGGAATAGCCTTCCTGATAATGTTTGGGGCTCAGACTCAGTCTCCCAGTTTAAATCTAGATTAAAGACGCATCTCTTTAGTCAAGCATTCACACAATGCATCTCATAACCTTCTACTCCAGTTATATCAGATCAAATGCACATGCTTATCTTTGCTTAATGTTATGAACAGCAGCTAGGCTAATTATTTTCCATTTGCTTTTCTGTTTTATCTCGGGATGCCCATCCTGAGGTAATGAGAGTATGCCAGCTCTAGTCTGGATCCAGCCTCTTATGAAGACTTCAGATGTCCCAGCACCTGTGAAGAGATGACTCAAGAGGACTCTAAATCATGTGACGACTTCAGATGATGCAAACTCTGAATCAACAGGCACCAATGTTAAATTGTTCTGTATATTCTAATCAACAAACATGCATTCATTACTTTAATGAGCTCATTGTTTCTGCCTTAAATTAATACATTGTTTAAATTAATACATTAGCTAACTGTGTATATGTAAATTTTTCAGACACAGTCACCTCTGATAACATCACTCTAAATTGTAACACAGATGCATGCATTTTCTGTAAAGCTGAAACGATGTGTATTGTGAAAAGCGTTATACAAATAAATGTGAATTGAATTGAACATATGTTCTGTTGTTGCATTTCTTTAAGGAAATTACACTACTTCCTAGTGGGTTCCTACTAGAGATGACGCTATAGGCCTATTTTAGGAGTTAACATTTTTAACTGTTAATATGTATTAGTGAAATAAGTCAACTAATCCTAGTTAATTCATATCCAAAGATGATAAAAAAAAAATACTACATAAAGGCCTACTTGTACAATTGGTTAACGTTAGCTAGGCTACTTCTGTGTCTTGATCCTGCTAGCTAAAAGTAGGGAAAATCCTCTGACTGGAGATATCACACAGATGTAAAATGTGAATTTGTGGTAAGTTAGAACAGAGAGAGTAAGTTTTCACTACTTTAGACTTTATATGAGGATGCCTGACCTGTAGGCTACAGTGTAACAGATGTTGCAAGCTAGCTAACAGTATTGTGAGCACGTAGCCCGTCGTTACTCTAAACGTACATGATTAAAAATACGATTGGGGGGCTTTTATAAAAATCTTTTACAAAGGCTTAGCCTCCCTAGAAATAACTTCCTGTGTGATGACATTACATTGGGGTGTTTTGCAATATTATGTCATGAAGCATGTTAAAAGGCTGTTGCGACAAAGAGGACAGTTTTAGACACTTCTGCTTCTTAGTAAAACTACCTTTCTGAGGTAAGAATTTTTACAGATTTTGTTTTTTTACTTTTCTTTCGCACACGATACATTTTACATAGGCTATAACTTGAAAAGTTCACACATTTTCTGTAAATAACAGAAACAGTGAGAGTTGTAAGTTGCTTAGGAGTGAGAGTTTCCAATAGCTGCTCAGCTGACTGTGAGTTCCTGTGAGTTTTACTGAATCAAGTAACTCAGTTCCAGTAATTAATCTCACAAAACTTTGTTTTTGACAACAAGTACATAATTTTGTATAATCTGTAGTTCTGTATATTAATATAAATAAGTTTATTAATGAATACAAACCATTTAAATAGGTTTGTCTGTAGCTCAAACGTATCACTTTTGCTGATGCAACCAAGTGCAGTCAGGCTGAAGGAGTCAGATCAAATATTTATGAATTTAGTAATAACCGGTAATTTTGATGTTTCAACATAAAGTATCTTTTTAGCTTAGTCAACATGATTATTTACAGTGGATGAATAAAATAAGTAAACAATCAATACAACAGAAGACTATGTATCTGAGTGTAACAGTAAAAATGTGGCAACTCATTCTTGTTCTATATCATTAATCTAACAAATATAGTAGTGCATGAAGTAAAGTTGTTAAATGTGCATGATGTATTTTATGTTGTGTAGTGATGAAGTGTACTGTGATGGTGTTGTGGACTCATTTGTTACTATTGTAAGTCCGATGTCATCCTCGCTACGAACCCTGATGGCAGGAATCCAAATCACTTCCTTCATTTTCATCAACTTGGTGTTGCAACATACTCATTCAGGTTGGTTAAAATTTTGTCATCATTATGAATAAGAACAAGTGTGTCTGGATGCTTATTCCTTCACATCTCTAGCATGATTAATGTGTTTTTATGTTCCAGCTGATAATATCTACTCTGCGGTGATGCCTCAGACAGTAACAGCTCTGACAGGCTCTTGTGTGCAGATTCCTTGCACATTCACCATCTCCGATTTTGAGGACAAACGTAATAGGGCAAAATCTGTTTATGGGATCTGGCTGAAAAATAAATCACAGTTTGCTGATAGTGATGGTTTTATTGCTTTTAACAGCAGTGAAAACATCATTAGAGGATTTAGTGACATACAGATGACTGGAAATCTCAATGAGAGGAACTGCACAACTGTTTTCTATAACATCATGAAGAATCATTCAGATTTCTACTACTTCAGACTGGAAATGGAGCCAAATGTGTTCAGAGCAACGTTTAACCCCGATCCAGCAGTTTCAACTGATTCAAGAAAGACTGTGAGGATCACTGTCATAGGTAAATGTCATGTCCACTGAACAGACAATCTACATACCAAAGTACAAAGTGGAATTCATCAATCTTTGAGAAGAATCACTATTTCTGATGTGAAAATATTAGTTAATTACATAATTGCTAGCTGGTATATAATGATACTAAATACATTTTTATACTGATATGTACAAACTATGACACATTATGAAACTATATCTTCAGTGTGTCAGTCTTATGGATGTAGTATTAATAACCTAGTCCACACATAGAAATAATGTAGATAGAAGATACTCGCATCCAAAATCGCATACTGTCTGAGTAGGTAAGACATTTGAAATTGAATTTACTTTGTGACCGTTAAAAAAGTATGTTCAATATAGTATGAATTTGGGTAGTATGGATGATGAATGATGTCAGTTGCGTCCCTCCTCCACCTCCATTCATAAATCCACTCCTGTGGCCTCATGGGATAGTAAAGTGTCCATCGAATGCACACTTTAGAATCTTGGTGGAAGTAGGTCATCCGGGTAATTTTCGCCTACTGTTTTTCGAAAACAAGTATTTGGACATACTATTTTGGCATACTATATATTAGGGAAGTATTCGATTTCGGATGCAGCGACTGTTTCAAATATTGGCAGCAGGACAAATTTCTGACCAAATTTATCTGTATCATGTAAGAATGGCTTTGCGAACAGAAAAACAAAAATGCATTCTCATCTTTTATGAATGGGGCTGTAATGACTCATCACTCGAAGTGGGATCCATGTGCGAACTTTAATAATAACGTGGTCGGACAGGCAATGGTCAAGCACCAGCAAACACAGCAAACGAAGAGCACACAACCGTGGTAGATGGACAGGCAGTAGGTCAAGGCAGGCAGATAACAATCACAAGTCCAAAACAGAGCAGAGAGTCAACAAGGGCAGGCAGCAAAGGTTCGTAGTCGAAATACACAACGGGGTCACAACAGACAGGCAAAGGCAAGGAAATAACGCTCAGAGATGTTCACCGTAGCAAAACAAAACTTCGCAGTGGGGAAAGGGAGAGCGTCAGGTTAAATAGGCCAGAGGATAGGCTGCAGCTGGAACGGCTGATCAGAGCCGGGTACGGGGCTGATGGGAAATGTAGTGAGGGAGATAGAGTCAATACTCGGGCGATGGGCCCCTCTGGTGGTCGGTGGAGGGGATCACGGAGTTCGTCTCTGTGACAGAGCCCCCCCCCGCGAGCGGCTCCTGGCGCGAGGAGGCAGGCGACGCCGAGGCCTCCCACGGGGTCGAGGGGCCGGCCTCTCTGGATGAGTGCGGTGGAACTCCTCCACAAGGTTAGGGTCGAGGACGTCCTCTGCGTTGACCCATGACTGCTCCTCCGGGCCGTACCCCTCCCAGTCAACCAGATATTGGAGGGTTCTTCCTCGGCGTCTGGAGTTCAGCAGCTCTCGAACCTGATACGCCTCCTCGCCTTCCACCAGGATGGGTAGGGGGCGCTGGTCACCGGACACCTCCTCCCCCCCCCTCATTTGGACCAACAGCGGGCTTGAGCAGAGAGACATGGAACGTGGGGGAAATGCGATACTGGTTAGGCAAGGCAAGGTGGTAAGAAACAGGTGTGATTTGTCGGACAATTTGGAACGGGTCCACGTACCTGGGGCTGAGCTTCCTACAGGGGAGTCGAAGCCGTAAGTCCCTCGTGGATAACCATACCCACTGGCCAGGGCTGTACTCGGGGCCAGGGCGGCGGTGACGATCAGCCTGTCTTCTCTGTCGACGAATGGCGCGTTGGAGGTGAGTGTGAGCTTGGTTCCAGGTCTCCTCACTCCTGCGTAGCCAGTCATTAACAGCCGGGACGTCAGTGGGTTCTCCTGACCAAGGGAATAAGGGCGGTTGGAATCCAAGGATGCATTGGAAGGGGGTCAAACCAGTAGAGGGCTTTTGTATGGAATTTTGGGCGTACTCTGCCCATATCAGATAGCGACTCCAATCATTCTGGTGCTGGTTGCAGTAGGATCGGAGGAAACGGATGATCTCTTGGTTTAATCTCTCGGCTTGACCATTGGACTGAGGGTGATACCCTGATGTTAGGCTTACATTGACCTCAAGTGTCTTGAAGAATACGGTCCAGACTCGTGAAGTGAACTGGGGTCCTCGGTCGGAGACTATATCCTCAGGTAACCCATAGAAACGGAAGACCAGGTTGCAAAGGTGTTCAGCTGTCTGCAGAGCAGTGGGGAGCTGGGGTAGTGATATGAGGCGACAGGCCTTGGAGAATCTGTCTACGACGGTGAGAATGGTGGTGTGGCCGTTGGAAACTGGCAGATCGGTAATGAAGTCAATGGCAATGTGCGACCAGGGATGTTGTGGGATGGGGAGAGGTTGGAGTAGGCCGGCTGGCAGCTGCCGTGGTGTCTTCTGTGTGTTGCACGTCTGGCATCGGTAGATGAACGTGGTGGTGTCTCTAGACAATGATGGCCACCAGAACCGGTTTTGTAGGAGTGAGATGGTGGCCGCAATGCCAGGGTGACCAGAACTGGGTAGGGAATGAACCTGTTCCAAGACCCGGTTACGGAGGGCTTCAGGAACGAAGATCTTGCCAGGCGGGCAATCGTTGGGAACCTCCGCCTGAGCGTTGGACTCCTCGATTTCAGTCATAATGTCCCACTGGACAGGAGCGACAATGAGGTTGGGGCACAAGACGGTTTCAGGAAGTCGTGGGGATTGGTCTGGTTCGTGCTGTCTGGACAGGGCATCAGCTTTGGTGTTCTTGGACCGTAAAAAATTGAAACGGGTGAAGAACAGGGACCAGCGTGCCTGCCTGGGATTGAATCTCTTGGTCTTTAGGTACTCCAGGTTCTTGTGGTCAGTCAGAACGGTGAAAGGGTAAGTGGATCCTTCTAACCAATGGCGCCACTCCTCGAAAGCTGCCTTCATGGCTAAGAGTTCCTTGTCACCACTATCATAGTTCCTCTCTGCTGCATTCAATTTCCTTTTTGGGAGGTGTACCTTAATTTGGGAGGTGTACCTTGTCTCTGAGAGAGGATGGCACCAAGGCCTGCATTGGACGCATCTACCTCAACGACGAAGGGGAGGTCAGGATCGGGATGGCGCAGGATGGGAGCTGAGACAAATCTTTGTTTAAGCTGTTCGAAAGCCTGGACAGCTGTGGGCGACCATTTGAGGCGGTTGGCTCCCTTCTTGACCATGGATGTTAAGGGATTGGCCACAGAACTAAAATTCCTAATGAACCGACGATAGAAGTTAGCAAACCCCAGGAAGCGTTGAAGCTCTTTCAAGGTGGTGGGTTGTGGCCAGTCAAGAACTGCTCTGACCTTGCGATCATCCATAGCGATCCCTTCTGAACTAATGACATACCCCAGGAACGTGGTAGACGTCTAATGAAACTCACACTTCTCTGCCTTTGCATATAGCTGGTGTTGAATGAGTCGCTGGAGTAAAGCCCTAACATGTTGGACATGTTCCTCGTAGGTGTCTGAAAAGACCAGAATATCATCAATGTACACAATAACAGTCCGGTTGAGCATGTCTCTAAATACGTCATTGATGAAGGATTGGAAGATGGAGGGACTGTTGACCAGGCCGAAGGGCATGACCAGATATTCGTAGTGCCCTGTGATCGTGGAAAAGGCTGTCTTCCATTCATCCCCCTCTCGTATGCGAATGAGATTGTATGCGCTGCGAAGATCCAGTTTGGTGTAGTACTTGGCTGTTCGGAGCTGTTCCAGAGCTGCAGGGACCAGTGGTAGGGGGTATCGGAACTTGACCGTTATTTCGTTCAGGCCTCGGTAATCGATGCAGGGTCGAAGACCTCCATCCTTCTTCTGAACGAAAAAGAATCCAGCAGACGCAGGAGACGTTGAAGGTCGAATGAAACCCTTGGCTAGCTCCTCCTCTATGTATTTCTTCATGGCCTCTGATTTGGGCTGAGAAAGTGTGAATATGCGACCTTTGGGAGGGGTAGAACCCGGGAGCAGATCGATGGCGCAGTCGCAGGTCCTGTGCGGAGGCAGTTTAGACGCTTTGGTCTTACTGAAGGCTTCAGACAGGTCAGCATATTCGACTGGGAGGTTGGAGTCGGGGTCTTTCTCCTCCGTGACTGTCACGGACTGGACCGGCAGGGGTTGAGACATGAGAGAGACATTTGGGGTAACATGATCTGTTCCACTGAGTGATCTGACCATCTCTCCAGGTGAGGGTTGTGTCGACGGAGCCAGGGTAACCCAAGAATGACTGGTTTGTGTGGTGTCGTCAAGATGTAGAATTGAATCATTTCTGAATGGAGTATACCAGTGTGCATAAGCAGTTCTTGTGTGATGAATGACACTCAACCAGAGCCCAGTGGACGGCCATCTATCGCTTCCACTGTTAGGGAAGAAGAGCAGCGGGTGAGAGCAATATTGTTCAGTTGAGCAAATTCTTTGGACATAAAATTTCCAGCTGCCAAAAGCGATCTTACCAGCCTCGGTGGAATATAGCATTGGTTGCTGCTCCACAAACACCGAGCATTGGAGGATAAATCCCTTACACTTCGTGGGATCTCCGTCGAACTTATCAGGGAACACGAGACGGGGACTCACTTGGGATGGCATTCCAGACGCGGGTGTAATGGCGGTGCTCGGCGGTGTTGCGGCAGCCTCTGGTGGAGAGTGGTGGAGGCTCTGGAGTGCCTTTACTAGCTCCTCCGTGAGTGACGTCAGGCGGTTAAGCTGATGCTGGTGCGCGGCAAGTTGATTAGCCTGGGCAGACAGCGCTGACGTAAGATGGGTGACAGTCGCTGGATCGTGGGGTGGCGAAGTTTTCTGTAATGACTCATCACTCGAAGTGGGATCCATGTGCGAACTTTAATAATAACGTGGTCGGACAGGCAATGGTCAAGCACCAGCAAACACAGCAAACGAAGAGCACACAACCGTGGTAGATGGACAGGCAGTAGGTCAAGGCAGGCAGATAACAATCACAAGTCCAAAACAGAGCAGAGAGTCAACAAGGGCAGTCTCTGTGACAGGGGCCAAGTCACCCTTTATATCATTAACAACAACCCAAAATGTGTGAAATCCACTAAACACAAATGTACTAAACCACACTATGTGTGAAAACCACTCTGGGGTTGACTATGTGTTGCATGTTTTCCTTAATGATATCTGCAATAATTTATCCTGTAGATTCACCACAACCTCCTGAACTTAAACCCAATGATCAACTCTCTGTGATGGAGAACAAAACAGTCAATCTGAGCTGCTCTGCTGAAGCCCCCTGCCCCGAACAACCTCCTACAATATCCTGGTCCAACATCCCTGAATCTGCCCACATTACAACACAGTTACAGGAGAAACCTGATAAAACCCAGTCAGTGTTTTCACATGTGACCTTCAAAGCTTCATACATGGATCACAAAAAGAACATTTCCTGCACTGCTACATATCCAAGAAAAACATCTAAAGAGTCAACTATGGAGACCAACGTGGTGCTACGAGTCCTGTGTAAGACACTTGGAGTAGTTTTGTGTTCATAATATATGATGTGATGAAATTAATAGATCAATGTTATCATTTAAGATCGGTTCCTAATGTTAAGTTTACTCTGTGCTTGTGTTTCTGTCAAAGTTTCTCCAAAAGAAACTCACATCATCATTACTCCATCTCCTTCAATCTCTGTTGGCACTAATGTGACTTTGACCTGCAAAAGCAAAGCCAGTCCATCAAATGAAATGAACTACACCTGGTACAAACGTGAACAGGAGATGCCAATAGCTCAGGGAAAGAAGATTAGTTTCATCGTAACTCATAATGATACAGAATTGTACTTCTGCATTGCACAAAATAAACATGGACAACAGTCATCAGCAGAGATCCAGCTCATGATTGAAGGTAAATTAGGCATTGGCTTCAGATGTATCATGCATTTATAAATACTGTTTAAAACACACTCCTGAGTAACTCTGTTGTATTTTAGGAGATAGTGGATTCTCTCGTGTGATATATGGTTGTACAGGAGGACTTTTGGCTTTTGTTATGTTGTCTGCAGTATTTTTTTACTTCATGAGGTAAATATATAATAATAGAAATATATATGTATACATGGCTTGACATTAACTTTATAGCTCACCAGCCACTCTGGCTAGTGGTTTCACTGGCCACAATTTTGACATCGATACCATGGGGGAAAACTGCCATATAGATATTTGTAATATTACCTAATAATTTGGCAGCAGGTATATTAGGCTGTTGTCACTTTAAGACTTGACGCACGGATCCATTATACAGTTACACATGCGTTCTTTCTCAACCGTTTATGTTTACTTAAAATATAACTGACTGTCTTTACGTGAATACTCGCCAAGACCACCATTTTGACATTATTTTGTGTGTATTTGACTGTTTAAGAGCAATAAGCAGCAAAAAACAGCTAATTTAGTACAAACAAAATTTGTGGGAATGAGTAAAATTATGCTCAGCTGGTATCTATTCTGCGGAAAATGAGTATTGGAAGAGTTTCAGATATTTCAGTATCGATATAAAAAAATCTATATTTTTGACAACACTACATTGCACTTAGTTTATTATTTCAGATGTCTTTTTAAAAGACCACAATTGAAAACTGAGTGACTGCGTTACACGCCACCTGCATTTGACTGGTTGGCGGATATTAATGTATGTATATAAATTAATTAATTAAATTACTTAACTATTTTATTTATTTTTTACAACAGAACAAAGACATCAAGTCAGGCCCATGTCATAAGAAGCGATCAGGTGAGGTTTTTTTTATTAGAGTCCTACTAAAATACATGAAACAGGTCAATAAACAAGACACTGAGTAACTTACATTTTAAACAAAATATTGTGAATTGTTTTGTCCACAACAAAATTGTTCCAAACTAATCACCGCAAAATTAACCGTTGCATGTCTGTGTCTCAAACTACAGCAGTGTTTAATTACTGAATGAATCAGTGTTTTTTAACAAATCAGTTTAGTGAATAATTCAATGACTCAGTCATAAAAATGGTTTGGCCTGTGGCTGCGTCTGAAATCGTATACTCTCTTGAGTAGGTCGTTATTTTGAATAAGTAATTACTTCACGATTGCTAAAAATTATGTTCTATATAGTATGAATGTGTGTGGTGTGAGTGTAATCTGGACGTACTACAGATTACTGCCATTCACTGCCATTCACAAATCCTCTCCCAATGAATCAATGATTCTCTCATTAAGAAAGACTGTGAGGATCACTGTCATAGGTAAATGTCATGTCCACTGATCAGACAATCTACATACCAAAGTACAAAGTGGAATTCATCAATCTTTGAGAAGAATCACTATTTCTGACGTGAAAATATTAGTTAATTACATAATTGCTAGCTGGTATATAATGATACTAAATACATTTTTATACTTTACGATATGTACAGACTATGACACATTATGAAACTATATCTTCAGTGTGTCAGTCTTATGGATGTAGTATTAACAACCTAGTCCACACATAGAAATAATGTAGATAGAAGATACTCGCATCCAAAATCGCATACTGTCTGAGTAGGTAAGACATTTGAAATTGAATTTACTTTGTGACCGTTAAAAAAGTATGTTCAATATAGTATGAATATGGGTAGTATGGATGATGAATGATGTCAGTTGCGTCCCTCCTCCACCTCCATTCATAAATCCACTCCTGTGGCCTCATGGGATAGTAAAGTGTCCATCGAATGCACACTTTAGAATCTTGGTGGAAGTAGGTCATCCGGGTAATTTTCGCCAACTGTTTTTCGAAAACAAGTATTTGGACATACTATTTTGGCATACTATATATTAGGGAAGTATTCGATTTCGGATGCAGCGACTGTTTCAAATATTGGCAGCAGGACAAATTTCTGACCAAATTTATCTGTATCATGTAAGAATGGCTTTACGAACAGAAAAACAAAAATGCATTCTCATCTTTTATGAATGGGGCCAAGTGACCCTTTATATCATTAACAACAACCCAAAATGTGTGAAATCCAGTCCCTTGTCCCCGCCTACAGGTGTACCAATGTAATCTGCAGGAAGAGTCACTGAATGTTGTTAAAAGTAAATGGTTTTCTGCTAAGCTTCTAAAGACTCACTCATTATATGATCTCCTGACACAACATTTAATTTACAGCAGATTGAAAGCGATATTAAAAATAATACTTCCCCTTAATAATCCCCCCTTTTTTCCCTCAGGCAGATAGAAACAGTGACATGGTGGGTATCTATGCTAACAGTTCCATTACGATCAGCAAGAAAAGTGAGAAGAAAGAAACTGATGATCTCCACTATGGAGAGATTGACTTCTCCAAACTCCAGACGGACAACGTGACAAGGGAAAACTCAAACAATGACCCACAGACAGAGTATGCTGAGATTCAAGTGACAGGAAACAACAAGAATCAAAAGTGTTGAGCAAATGGACAAACAAATGTAACATTGTCTAAATAGTGAAATAGACCACAGCATCTAAAAGGAATATAATTTGTATAATATTAAAGGGATAGTTTGAAATGAAAACTACCCCATGATTTACTCACCCTCAAGCCATGCTAGGTGTATATGACATTCTTCTTTCAGACGAATACAGTCGTAGTTATATAAAAAAAATGTCTTGGCTAATCCAAGCATTATAATCGCAGTGAATGGCAGCCCAAAATTGTAAGCCCAGCAAAGCGATGGGTTTTTGTAAGAAAAATATCCATATTTAAAACTTTGTAAAGTAAAATATCTAGCTTCCGCCAGACTGCCTTCCGTATTCCACTTACAAAGAAAGAGTGTCGCCTCTCGCCGTTTAAAACGCTCAGTTACGCTTTCTTCGTAAATTGAATACAAAGCTAGATATTTTACTTTATAACGTGTTAAATATGGATATTTTTCTTACACAAACATATCGATTCGCTTCAGAAGGCCTTTATTAACCCCCCGGAGCCGTGTGGAGCACTTTTATAATGGATGGATGCACTTTTTTGGGCTTTAATTTTGGGCTGCCATTTATATTCATCTGAAAGAAGAATGTCATATACACCTAGGATGGCTTGAGGGTGAGTAAATCATGGGGTAATTTTGATTTATGGGTGAACTATCCCTTTAAGTGCCCTAATAGGGCACCTATGATGATGTGTATGCTGGTTACTTCTATTATATAAAATATAAATAAAATATTAAAATAATAATAAAAAAAATATATTGTTAAATTATAGGTCAATGGGATTTTGCCAAGTAAGACGTTCCTGGATCAACATATTTTGTTGATCCTGGAACAACATTCCTGTCTGAAAATTGAGTCCTAGCCATATCCCTAAACCTAACCCTACCCATAACTTATCCCTAAAAACAGAGGGAAATGAACACTGACTAACCCTAGTTGTAATACTGGATGTTTTTCCCTTTTCACACCATTCTTTGTAAACTCTAGAAATGGTTGTGTGTGAAAATCCCAGTAACTGAGCAGATTGTGAAATACTCAGACCGGCCCGTCTGGCACCAACAACCATGCCACGCTCAAAATTGCTTAAATCACCTTTCTTTCCCATTCTGACATTCAGTTTGGAGTTCAGGAGATTGTCTTGACCAGGACCACACCCCTAAATGCATTGAAGCAACTGCCATGTGATTGGTTGATTAGATAATTGCATTAATGAGAAATTGAACAGGTGTTCCTAATAATCCTTTAGGTGAGTGTATGTGGTCAGTGCTATACTGTAGATTTGAATTTTGTAGCGTACACTCAATAGCAAAAATGACATTAGTTTGGTTTTCCATCATTTCTATGCTCACAGATCATATCTTTATCAATTTGATGAAAAAAAATATGCTGAAAAACCTGTTGTACACAATCTTTCACATACCTTCTACCCTCTGATTCATGTTTTTTTAACAAGTAAAAGTCCTTTTAGTATAATTATAAAAATCATTAAAGATTTCACAGCAAAAAGACAGGTGTACCACGAATTGAAGGGGACATTTTTACAAAGTAAGCATAACATTTACTGGACTGAAGCTAAGGTTTTTATGACTTATTTCATATGTCATGTTACAGGGTTAACTAAGAACCAAATTCAGTGTTTTATGAAGAGTATTTGTGTTCATTTTGTAAAATTCACATTCACAATGAATTTTATGTGACAATGTCCTGTTCAAAACAGAATGGACACTCTATAAGTGAGATTTATGGCAGTGTATGAAGTATAAAACACGCTTACTTTATTTTAATGTGACATTGTACTTAAATAAGTACTGAGTAATATTAATTAACTACATGTACTTACTATAGAGTTACGGTTAGAGTTTGGTTTAGGGTGAGTTACTTGTAATTATGCATAATTTACTGTTATTACTATAGTAAGTACATGTAGGCTAGTAACGTGTAACTACGTCAGTAGTTTATGAAACCGTTTATTGCAACTGTTGTGATATAAGAAAACCGACTGACGCACATAAAGTTTGTTTTAGAGTTGTATTTATTCCATCAGCTCAGGTAAAAACATACACACATTCAAAGACTGAGACTCGCTGGTACTCTTTGGTCCAGATCCTTCAACCCTAGCTCAACCTGAATCATGTCAATCATATTACACCGATAAAAGGCACATTCTTTGAAAATAAAAATTTGGTTTTCAATGATGATATTGGTGCTTTCCTTGAGGACATGTCTGATATTTTTTGCTTAAAAATGAGTAGATAAAAGTTAGTGTACTCATAAACTATAATTTTAAAACTAAATTCATCATGTGATCTTGTTTGAACCGAAGATAATCTAAAATGGCATTTTGGTAGATAGCTTGTAAACATTAAATTGAGTTTTTAGCTTCTACTGTAAGATAAAATAAGGCACCTAGTTATTGATACCACTGATGGCATCTAGTGAACTTTTTGGTTTTGTGTTTCTCAGATGCAGTGTCCACTGCAGTGCAACAGTCAGTCACATTAAAACAGTTACCTCCACCTCAACCCATCCTATTCCTCACATCTACTCAACATCAATGTAATGTAGTGTCTGTTCAATCCCTCACTCTCTCTTCCAGCGCCCTCAGCTCTCCCTCCACTTGTGCGGGTAGATCAGCTCCAACCTGCTGGGTGAAGTAGGTCCGAAGCTCCTGTGTTTCCTTCTGCCAGAAGGGTTTGGGCAGGTCAAAGAGGGCACCCATATCGATATTCCCACCCAGGCCTTCTGTGTTTATGGCACCGTTTTGTGGAATCCATCCCACAATGCTCTTGGTGGCAGCCTCGTCTTCACTGGTACGGCCGCATCGCTTGAAGATCCACTCTAGGACACGGGCGTTCTCTCCAAACCCTGGCCACAGGAAAGAGCCGGTCTTCTGATCTTTCCGGAACCAGTTGACATGGAAGATCTTAGGGAGCTGGGTCGGGCCCTTGCGCGTCTCCATACTCAACCAGTGGGCCAGATAGTCGCCGAAGTTGTAGCCGAAGAAAGGACGCATTGCGAAGGGGTCATGCATGATTACTTTACCTAAGGAAAATGAGCCATAAATATTGTCATTTATGAAAAACAGTATTAGGTTTTTGTTCAGTTTGTCACTAAGTACTTGAACTGTAGTGTACACATTATTTATCATATGGAGAAAGGAAAGTTTGTACCTTTATGTTCAGCAGCGGCCGTGGATTCAGATCTCATGGCTGCACCCACAAACACACCATGACGCCAGTTAAATGACTCGTACACCAAAGGCACACCTGGGAAAAAAGACAGGTACATTTTGAGATATAATGTATAACATATGTATGTATATATTATATACACACTACTGTTGAAAAGTTTGGGGTCGGTAAGATTTTTAAAAATGTTTTTGAAAGAAGTCTTGATGCTCACCAAGCCTGCATTTATTTGATCAATAAAAACAGCAATATTGTGAAATATTAATACAATTTAAAATAACTGTTTCTATTTTTTAACATGTTAAAATGTAATTTATTTCTGTGATGGAAAGCTGAATTTTCAGCATCATTCCTTCAGTCTTCAGTGTCACATGATCCTTCAGAAATCATTCTAATATGCTAAATTGGTGCTCAAGAAACATTTATTATTATTATTAATGTAGAAAACTTTCTGTGAAAACATACTTTTTTTAAAAAGAACAGCATTTATGTGAAATAGATTTTTTTTGTAACATAAATGTCTTTGATAAATGTATTGCATCCCTGTTGAATAAAAGTATCATAAAAGTGTGTGTGTATATATATATATAATAAGATTTAGTATTTAATAATATAAACATATTTAATATAATAATAATTCATTACATGTATACACCAATATACCACCACCAATGTGCAGCATCCACCTAGATGATGCGACGGCAGCCATATTGTGCCAGAACGCCCACCACACACCAACTTATTGGTGGAGAGAGAGTGATGAAGCCAATCAGTATATATAGGGATGATTAGGATGCCATGATGATGATGGACAGAGGCCAAAGGGCAAATTTGGCCAGGATGCCAGGGTTACACCCCTACTCTTTTCAAAGGACATCTTGGTTTTTTTTTAAGACCACAGAGAGTCAGGACCTCAGTTTGACAACTCATCTGAAGGATGATGCTTTTTGAAAGTATAGTGTCCCCATCATTATACTGGGGCGCTAGGACCCCACTGGCCTCACTAACACCTCTTCCAGCAGCTACCTAGTTTTCCCAGGAGGTCTCCCATCCAGTTACTGACCAGGCTCAACCCTGCTTAGCTTCAGTGGGCGACCAGACGAGAGCTGCAGAGTGTTAGCTGCTGGCTATTGTATAGTAGTATGTAGTATAATAGTATAATAATATCTTGGTACAAAAATTTTGATTCAGTGACACCCACCTTCTGGTCTTCTGCCACCAAATACAATGGCATCAATAGGGACGCCCTCATCACTCTCCCAGCGTGGGTCTATGATAGGGCACTGGCCAGCAGGGGCACAAAACCTGGAGTTCGGGTGAGCACACAGTGAAGAATCACCTGAGAAACAGAAGAAGAGTTCAATAAATTAAAAGTTATATTTATATAATAATCTTATAAATTTGTATATTTATAAATTATGTTTATATATTAATGAATGTTTCTCTTAACTGTCAATGGGATGCTTGGCGCTCTTTTTTTATTGAATCACATATTTTATTAATCATCATAAATTAGGTATCATTGGAAAGCTTACACCCATTTTGAAATCAGACATTGCTTTACCATGGAACAGTATTTAAATTTCTTTTAGCAGGCTATTATACTATTTTATAATCAAAACATTTTCTAATCTTGACAAAACTCATATTGCTGGAAAGGTCTGAGACTCAAGATTTATTTGGTGATTGTTTTGTGATAGAAGTGATACTGCGACAGAAATTTGTGACAGGAGAACACATAAAATGAAATGGAATGTAGCTGACACCCGGTGGTTATTTTTGCTACAGCGCCTAAACAAAATCTGGGAACTTCAATTATTATATCAACTTCAAATTTGGAACACAACTTGGTTAGAGATATGCCATTTTTAGATTAAAAATTGTTTTGTAAAATATATATTTTGTATAAAATAAAAATGTTTAGTACAGTACATTTGTTTTACAGTAAATTTAAACTTCTATAACCTTTTTACTCTTTCATTTTTTGAAGTGCTATATACTCTGATGAGTGTCTTCTTTAAAAAGAGACCAACCTGAATTACAACAATTTATGTTTGGATAGCGCATTTTCATGTCTATGCTCAAAAAAGGGGGTGACAGTTCAGTAAAAATGACTTTACTAATCAATGATCTTACCATACTTCCAAGATTTTCCGTGCCAGTCTGTGAGTTTGATTCCAGGTGCAGGTGGATCCAGACCCTCCCACCACACACCCCCATCGCTGGTCTCTCCTACGTTAGTGAACACCGTGTTACTGGAGATGGTTGCCATGGCATGAGGGTTGGTCTTTAGGGACGTCCCGGGGGCAACTCCAAAGAAACCATTCTCTGGATTAATAGCTCTGAGTTTGCCTGGTGAAGAGAGTCAAAATGCACCACCGTTTGTATTGAAAACATCTATTTATAATCATAAACAACAGTATTCCCCTCAATAGATTCCTCACATCATACATTAATACACTATGCTGCAAACATGAGCAACTGTTTTGTACTGTTTTACAGTGTTTTGTTTGCTGAGCTACGCAATTATTTTTATTTTAATTAGTTCTCTCTTTGCTGCCCAATAAACATGCCAAAATAAGAGATATGGTGTCATTTTCTGGCTGCCCATAAACCCACACTTGTGTCAATAGTTGCTGTCTAGGACAAGTCATATTTCTCACCCTGACTGTCAAATTTCATCCAGGCGATGTCATCGCCCACACACTCAACCTTCCAGCCTGGCAGAGATGGTTTCATCATGGCCAGGTTAGTTTTCCCACAAGCGCTCGGGAACGCTGCTGCAATGTACCGTTTTACACCCTGAGGATTTGTGATTCCCAGAATCTGGAGGGAAGAGAAACAGGGACGAGTATCAACATCATGTTTAGAAATGAATACTCCAGCTAAGAGAGTAGTATTTCAGTTAGATGCATTGTTGTAAACTTGCAAGCAAGAGCCAGGATTTTGTCTGATGTCCCATACCAGCATGTGTTCAGCCAACCAGCCTTCGTCTTTGGCGATGCGTGAGGCGATACGAAGAGCAAAGCACTTCTTTCCAAGGAGCGAGTTTCCACCGTAACCGCTACCGAAGGATAAGATCTGCCTGGTGTCTGGGAGATGTGAGATCAACACCTTCTCTGGGTTACAAGGCCAGCTGTTTACTAAAGGAGCTGTGCGGGAAGAACAGAGAAAGAGATATAGATAATAATCGTTCAAAGGTTTGGGGGGCAGTAAGCTTTTTTTAAGAAACTGAATCCACACAGACACATTAAATTGATCAAAAGTGACATTAAAGGCATTTATTATGTTACAAAAGATTTCAAATAAATGAACTTTTACATTTTCTATTCATCAAAGAATCCTGGAAAAAAGGTATCTTGGTTTCTATAAAAATATTAAGCAGCACAACTTTTTTCACCATTGATAATAATAAGAAATGTTATTTGGGAATAACAAAATCAGCACACTAGAATGATTTCTGAAGGATCATATTTTAAAATATATTAAATAAGTAAACAGTTATTTTAAATTGTTAAAAGATATTTCAGAATATTAGTGTTTTCAGTTGTCAAAATATTACTATTTTACTGTATTATTGATCAAATAAATACAGCCTTGGTGAGCATAAGAGAATTCTTTCAAAAACATTAAAAAATCTTACAAACCCCAGACTTTTGAAAGGTTGTGTAAATAACTAAATAAAAAATTTTTTTAAAAAAAAGACAAAATGGATCATTTGAAAGAATTGGTGAAATTTGAGTTTCATTTGATGGATGGAATTATTTTTACATTTAATGTGGCATAAAATAAAGCAGTTAAGGTACCTTTAAGTGGTAAAGGTCGGCCCACAGAGTGCTGGCAGCGCACAAACTCCGCCCCCTCTGCTAGTTTCTCCAGCACAGGTGTCCCCATACGTGTCATGATGCCCATGCTAGCCACCACATATGGAGAATCTGTCACCTGAACACCAAACTTAGCAAGAGAAGAGTTCACAGGGCCCATACTGAAGGGGATCACATACATAGTGCGTCCTACAGAGGGTCAGAAAGTAAGAAATATTCAGACTTTTTAGGCATTACAAAAGTTTCTTCCCAGCCTATCCTACATGATCATGAGGACTGATAAACAACATTTGGATTTTAAATTAATATTTCAGGTTAAATAAGAATGAAGCTCTACTGATGGGAATATGTGTATGCGTTTTACAAAATGAAAAGTTATTCTTTTCAGTTCAAACATACCTCCTATGCTAGTCAGGATTGTTATATATAACAATTATATTTTTATGCAATTAACTCTGCACTATTGTTCCACAAAAGGCAGGTGCTGCAGCAAACTGAATTTGATTTAAGAGAGCTCTGGTTTGTGTACATTTGCAATTGATCATGGCAGCAGTAATTCATCATATGATAATCAAATAATGGAGAAAAGCATTATAACCAGGCATATATCCAGGCAAACAATATAGACAAGTGTACTTTCAGTATTTTAAAGAGCTGATTCAGATGCCTGGATCACAGTGGGGTCATTATTATTGCATGTTTGCATTGATTCTTGTCCTTATCATATCCAATAACTTATCAATACATTTTTCATAATAATATTATTTAATATGAATCCTTTTATATTCAAATTCAATAAAACAATTCTGTTATTTTTAAGACATACAGTGGGGAGAACAAGTATTTGATACACTGCCGATTTTGCAGGTTTTCCTACTTACAAAGCATGTAGAGGTCTGTAATTTTTATCATAGGTACACTTCAACTGTGAGAGACAAAAATCCAGAAAATCACATTGTATGATTTTTAAATAATTAATTTGCATTTTATTGCATGACATAAGTATTTGATCACCTACCAACCAGTAAGAATTCTGGCTCTCACAGACCTGTTAGTTTTTCTTTAAGAAAAAGCCCTCCTGTTCTCCACTCATTACCTGTATTAACTGCACCTGTTTGAACTCATTACCTGTATAAAAGACACCTGTCCACACACTCAATCAAACAGACTCCAACCTCTCCACAATGGCCAAGACCAGAGAGCTGTGTAAGGACATCAGGCATAAAATTGTAGACCTGCACAAGGCTGGGATGGGCTACAGGACAATAGGCAAGCAGCTTGGTGAGAAGGCAACAACTGTTGGCGCAATTATTCGAAAATGGAAGAAGTTCAAGATGACGGTCAATCTCCCTCGGTCTGGGGCACCATGCAAGATCTCACCTCGTGGGGCATCAATGATCATGAGGAAGGTGAGGGATCAGCCCAGAACTACACAGCAGGACCTGGTCAATGACCTGAAGAGAGCTGGGACCACAGTCTCAAAGAAAACCATTAGTAACACACTACGCCGTCATGGATTAAAATCCTGCAGCTAACGCAAGGTCCCCCTGCTCAAGCCAGCGCATGTCCAGGCCCGTCTGAAGTTTGCCAATGACCATCTGGATGATCCAGAGGAGGAATGGGAGAAGGTCATGTGGTCTGATGAGACAAAAATAGAGCTTTTTGGTCTAAACTCCACTCGCCGTGTTTGGAGGAAGAAGAAGGATGAGTACAACCCCAAGAACACCATCCCAACCGTGAAGCATGGAGGTAGAAACATCATTCTTTGGGGATGCTTTTCTGCAAAGGGGACAGGACGACTGCACCGTATTGAGGGGAGGATGGATGGGGCCATGTATCACGAGATCTTGGCCAACAACCTCCTTCCCTCAGTAAGAGCATTGAAGATGGGTCGTGGCTGGGTCTTCCAGCATGACAACGACCCGAAACACACAGCCAGGGTAACTAAGGAGTGGCTCCATAAGAAGCATCTCAAGGTCCTGGAGTGGCCTAGCCAGTCTCCAGAGCTGAACCCAATAGAAAATCTTTGGAGGGAGCTGAAAGTCCGTATTGCCCAGCGACAGCCCCGAAACCTGAAGGATCTGGAGAAGGTCTGTATGGAGGAGTGGGCCAAAATCCCTGCTGCAGTGTGTGCAAACCTGGTCAAGAACTACAGGAAACGTATGATCTCTGTAATTGCAAACAAAGGTTTCTGTACCAAATATTAAGTTCTGCTTTTCTGATGTATCAAATACTTATGTCATGCAATAAAATGCAAATGAATTACTTAAAAATCATACAATGTGATTTTCTGGATTTTTTTTTTGGATTCCGTCACTCACAGTTGAAGTGTACCTATGATAAAAATTACAGACTTCTACATGCTTTGTAAGTGGGCAAACCTGCAAAATCGGCAGTGTATCAAATACTTGTTCTCCCCACTGTATTTCCCACAACTTTTTTTTTTCTGGTGGTTGGATTTACTATTTGACAGGTTTCAGTAATTGATCAGTGATTTGAGAAACACACACCTGCCATGCTGCCAGGAAAGCGGTCCTCTCTGGCCTTCTTGAAGTCTCCCTCGCTCATCCAGCTGCCCAGCTGGGACTTGGCACCTCCGGTGGGGATGGGGATAGTGTCTCTTTGGTCTTTCGTGACGATCACTGTCTTGCTCTCCACGCGAGCCACATCTTTAGGGTCAGTACGTGCCAGCCAGCTGCACACAGAAATGATTATAAAATCAGCAGAAATTTAAATCAGGATTAAGTTATGTCAGACCATTCATATTATCATCAGTATTTCTTAAAGTGCCCCTATTATATTATAATTTTCTCATAATATACATTGCATCATTATCTATTTTCTCACAGTGTCTTAAACAGTTCAATAAAGGATTCAGTCTCTCTAAACCCCTCCTTTCCGAAAGCCTACTCTGCTCTGATTGGTCAGATGGCCCAGTCTGTTGTGATTGGTCTACTGTTTACAGCTCGTGTCGGAAACAAAACGCCCCTTACCGTTACCATATACCATATCATTACCATATCAATTCGAGCCAGAGGGGCTGTTTACACCTGGTCACTTCATGCATTTTCTCCGGTCGGATAGCTATCCGATTGTGAAAAGACCAGGTGTAAATGCCCTCTAAAACGGTGGTCTGAGCATTCCAGAGAAACTTGACAATTGTAAATGCATCTGGTTATATCTGAAAAAGCATAATAGGTGCACTTTAAAATACTTACAATATAAGCAAAAAACAACTTACCAGTTTTCATATTTGCTGAGTTTCTTTACCATGCCCTCTTTCTCCAGGTTGGCCAGGATGTCTGCTGTCTCCTCTGGTGTGCCTGTGACCACGTGCACTTTAGCAGGTTTACACTCAGCCACTGCACCAGACACAAACTCAGCCACTGATGAGGGCAGAGAGGGGATGGAGGCGAGGGACCGCGCTCCCACTGAAGCTGTATTGATGGCATTTCGCCTACATGGGCACACACAAACAGTAAAACAAATTAAAGATTAATGGCATAAGAACGGGTGAATCTACAAAACACTTCATTCTTGGTTATTTACACATTTTGCAAGCGCACACACACCATACAAAACTGAAAATTATAATTATATTATGAACAGTTAGAGTGTTGATATACAATCCAACAACAATGACTTATCACTGTTTGTATCACACCGCTTGTCTGTGTTTGCACGTACCAGAAGGACTGTCAGTTTGTGCATTAGTGGTGGGAATTATTAAACAAATTTTTTGTAAGTTAAATCAATATGCCAGTGGGTGGCGACAAGTGACTGTCTTTTGTGAGTCATTTGAATCATTCACTCAACTGTTTTGTTCACAACACTGATGAAAGCCTGTACCTGAAATCATCCATTCACTATTCCCTACATTACTGCACTAATATTGCAATATAGTTCGCTGAATGAGTGAATGAAAATGAGTGCAGCACTAAGGACTTAAAGGGATAGTTTACCCAAAAATGAAAATTACCCCATGATTTACTCACCCTCAAGTCATCCTAGGTGTATATGACATTCTTCTTTCAGACGAATACAATCGGAGTTATATTAAAAAATGTCCTGGCTAATCCAAGCATTACAATGGCATTGAATGGCAGCCCAAAATTTAAAGCCCAAAAAAGTGCATCCATCCATTATAAAAGTAATCAACAATAACAAATCCAGTTCAAACTATTGTGCGTCAAACCAATGTGTTTATAATTACTATGCAATTTGATGCAGCATAATGGACTTTTAAACAGCTAAAATAACTGGAGGCTGATGACAACGGAAGACTTGCACATTCAAGTCAAAAAAGTGAGTGCTCTTATATACTAAAAATAAGGTGGCTAATCTAAAAAAACTTATACTCCAAATTCAGGTGGAACATTTCTAAACCCAATTCAATTTAAAGTCTAAGCTAAAGACTGTAGATAATGTATAAAATAGATGGATATATGTGATCTATGACGTGTTACATTAATGAATGAACATTCATTTAAGCTGGCAGTATGAATATTGTCAGTATGAATATTGCATCATAACTGCTGGATGTACTTTAACACAGGTCTTTGACGGAAACTGAAAGATAAGTGATTTAGAGGCTGCAATATTATACAGTGTCCTTTGGAATTAAATATGCTACACAACCAGTTAAACGTTTGCAGGGCTCAAGCATTGTTTTGTCATTGACCCAGTCCGGTTCAGATTTTAATTTGTCCTTTTTGGGAAAAATGTATTTTATCAGTGTCTAAAAAATTTTGGTAACACTTTAGTTTAGGGTCCAATTCTCACTATTAACTAGATGCTTATTAGCATGCATATTACTAGGATATTGGCTGTTTATTAGTACTTATGAAGCACATATTAATGCCTTATTCTGTATGACCTTATTCTACATCCTTTAATCCTACCCAATACCTAAACTTAACAACTACTTTACTAACTATTAATAAGAAGTAAATTAGGAGTTTATTGAGTCAATAGGCATAGTTAATAGTGAGAATTAGACCCTATTCTAAAGTTGTTGTTGTTTTTTTCATTTACAGCAAATAATTTATTATGCTTTAAATTTACAATATTAAGTTCATGGCGTTGGTTCCCAAGGAACACACAAAATGATAAAAAAGCATACCCTGAATGTCAATGCATCTACCAAATTCATAAATGTAAATTGGATAAAATTAAAAAAGGAAACAAATAAGAGGCAGAAAAGGGGGAGGAGAGGATATTCTCTTTCAATCTTGCAATTGTGTTTATATTTCACAATTAAGACTTTATAACTCGCAATTCTGACTTTTTTGACTCACTTTATATTAAATGTCTTTAACTACTATGCACTAATATTTAAATTAATCATTTAATACAATGCACTTATTGTGCACACACGTTTTTACATTGTAGTTATATTTAACAAATATCGGCATACTTACATCTGTAATTAATTTCGGTAATTAGGCCTACATCTATAATTACAGTTCCCTTACAGTAATAATTACATTCCCTTACCCCGGCCTTAACTCACCCTTAAACCTACTCATACCACAAAACCTGTCTTAACCTTACCCATATCCCACCTTAATAGCAGCAAATGTCTTTTGCAGTATAACATGAACACAATAAGTTTGTTGTACCTAACAATTTTTATTGACGCCACGCCAGTATGTAATAGTTAAAGACACCTAATATAAAGACTAAATTGTGAGATAAAAAGTTGAAATTACCTTTCATTTTTTTATTCCATGGTGGAAACAAGCTTCCATAATAAAGAGAATTAATGAAAGAGAAAATACACAAGTTCAGTAAACAAAAAAAGAAAGGTTTCATGCCAGAGGAGGTCTGCATTTTGTCTTATCCATTCAATCATCTGCTTCCTGAACTTACATAGGGGTCAAAAACCAGCCTGTCATTCTTTAACAGTGTTAGCAAACTGATCACTCAACTAAAAAGACGGCACATGACTGCAAGGACTGGTTTCTATAATTAAGAGGATATCTGAAGGATACCAAGGGTGGGTTCCTTTTCTTTTACCCTTTCATTCTGTTCAGCCCAACTCCCACCCGAATTGCAACACTCTCTACCCCATAATTATCTTCTATTGTTTTCCAAAGCCATAAAAAGTATACAAACTTCACTAGAACAAAGTCTCTAAGTCTATCACCGTTTTGACCCCCATGATTCCTCATTTTCATCAATAACCACTGAGCTTTACACCATCACTTATCATAAGCAGTTAGACACACCCTCATGTGAACTGACCAATCAGACGGCCTCCTTGGCATTCACTCCCCTCCCCTCCCCTCAGAGTCTGGTTAAACAGGGTAAGGCCACTATACAAGCAGACTATGTACATGCATCCCATGAACACACACCACACGTACCAATATCAGACTTGTGCAATAGTCAAATTTGGGCCAAAATGGTGCTTTTCTTTTTGAACCATATGCATGCATTACTCCTATACCTCAAGGGCGTTTCAGTGCAAAAGTAACCTGTTAAACAAGTTAGGAGAATTTTTCATTCAAAACACATACACACATATACGTCATTAACAATCAGTTCCAGGTATCATACAGCTGTAGGGTAAAGTTTAGCTAACTATAGACTTTCACACTGTGCATATTTACTTGAAGTCCTGTGCTGATGTAATCACTCATTCTGTTGAGAGATTCTGTTGAGTAGATACAGATTTTGATCAACCATCATCATTTTGGCTTTGAAAGAGATATGAATGATCTCCAAATATTCCATATTATAGTGGTACACATGGCTCACAAATGCTTGCTGTGACTTTGCATTGTGTGGTCAAAGGTGATTGTTATTTACTCATTCATAACCTGTTTTTCAGACTTATACACATTGTCTCTAAACTCAAAAGAAAAAAGCCAGTTATACGTGACTAATGTTTCTGCATTCCTGTACGTGACACACTTAATAACACTAGTTTCAGTCTAATAGTGAGATGTAATATGTGGCAAATGTCATTATTTGGCAATAGCAGACTGCAGGACTTTGGAGTATTATAATTTACTCTGTATTTCTATATAACTCTATCAAAGATCATTCTGCATTATAACAGGCTATTGTAGTTTAGTACCCCACTAAAACAGGGGAGTTGACACTGTAATTGTACAGGGTGTTAACAAAGGTTTTATAGACCAGTTCAGGTTTGTTTAAGTATCAAAATAAACTATACAACAAGGATGTTTAACCAGGAACGAGAGGGGTGTGATACTATATATTGAATATTTTGAGACAGCAGAAAAATCATTAAAAGTATACCTAGACCTTTAATTCTGTTTTGCAGCTCAACAAGGTAATAGGCAATATTACCCCCAATATACAGTATATATGGGGATATTATTACCTTGTTTTAAAGAGATTATCAATGATGTCTAAAAGACACTCACCTCCTTAGTACTCCAAGCAACAGACAGGACATCTTTGGTGCAAGTCAAATTGGTGGAGTAAACAGTAAAATATAAATAAAGCAATATGAGAGGGGTTGGCTTGTTCCTCTTCAGTCCTGTGCACCTCTCATAACAGACTGGAGATAGTGATAATCCAGCTCTTGAGGTAGAGGAGAGTAAAGTAAGACCCTTGCACTGTAACACGTGTAACTTATCATCAGCTGATCCCACCCTCAGCTCAGATCTTGCACTAACAATGACGCTCCTCTCTCTGCGAACCAGCCTGAGATGTTTCAATAATAAATAAAGCTTTGTGCTGACAAACTTCCAAGTCGATTAACATATTTTATAAGTTTAATATGTTAATATAAGCGTGCGTTTCCAATAAAACACGACAAAGTGGAAAAACTAGCTGTTGCATTTCAGTCAAAAGTTCTAGACTGATGCTTCTATGTCATTGAAGTGGTTTAAGTCAATCAAATAGAATGAATCGCTAGGCTGACGCAAGCGCGCGCTGGTTTCTGTATCCGACTCCGCAAAGGATTCGCTGTGCTCCGTCCCGCGTTTCTGCTGAATACCGGCTGCAAAACACGGCTGAGTAAAGTTGTGTAGAAGTGAATCTTGCTTTTAAAGCTTCTATATCGAGTTCTGAAGTCACGTGAGCGTCGTTGGGATTTGCTTCGTGCCAAATCAGCAGATGTTGATAAAACTTGAGTGTTGTTCAATGAACATTGTAAGGCGGAAGCTTATTGGCTCCTTGTGACGTCGCTTCATTCATCATCACAGCTGGGTTTGTGTAGGTCTCGAGACACATTTAAATGTCTTAAAACGGTCTCACTGTGTCATTTTTATGATATTTTCTTGATTTTGTAAACTGTAATTGAATTCTAAACTGTAACCCCCTGGTATTGGTTGTGTATGTTCTTAGCAACACAAAATAAAGAGACATTTAAATGCAATAGGCTAAATGTAAATATGGGGGAAATAAGCCTTTGTTTTTAGTTAATAATACCTAAAAAAAATAATATTACGTTTAAAAAACATTTATTTTTAAATTTTTATTTCTATACTTTACTTCTATATCAACTTATATACTTACTTTTTTTGTTTATCCTAATGTACCCCCTGTTTGTAAATCTTTAAAAACAATAACTAATGCGTCTTAATAAAAAAAAGAGATGCATTTCAATGGTCATGGAGAGTAATTAGGTGGTAATTACCTGAAATAATACGGATATACTAATGTGTGTCTTATAGGCTACATGTGTGTCAGATGTTTTTGCATTCTGTTTACTAACTCTTGGTTTTTATTCAAGTTAGAAGATTTAACCTTTTTAATTTGGTTATAGCCACATTAAAGGCACAATAGGTAAGATTTTTGGATTAAAATATAAAAAAATCACTAGAACACTGTTATATATTTAGTTGACTTGTGTACTTACATTATCCCAAATGTTTCCAAGAGTGTTTCAATCCAGAGAAATTAGCAGTTTTAACCAGGACACGGACCGTGTCTGTGCGTCGCCTATCAATGACATAATAAGCGCATTACTCTCAATTTTTAAGTTTTATTTTGTAGAAATCATGGAAACACCAAATACACTTTAATATATTATGTGTTTTATTAGACAGGTGAGCAACTGTTTGGATACATTCATCGACAGAAAACTAATCATTGTTATATTGCTCAACACAGTTAGTCTTACACCGTGTCTACACCGGACATGAGCGGCACGATGCAACGCAACAAAAGACAATAGAACCAGTTATAATCAGTGAGTCTGTCTACACTGGATGCGGCGCGACGCGAGCGACAAATCTCCAACAGTAAACTCATTCTATTTATGACATAATGACACAAATGCTTTGCAACGGGAGCTTTGTCGCGTTCAGTGAAGACAGCTTTTAGCTGTTGCGACGCGAGCAATAACGGTCGCATCCGGTGTAGACACGGTGTTATTGTTTAAATCTCGTTTTCTTGATTTACCGCAAATACCATGTTTTACCATGCCTAATATCGATCTAGCCGCCGAGCGAAATCTTTTCCACCGGCTGTAGAGGTGAAGACAACAACTCCCATGATTCCGCGAAATCAAGGCATCATCAAGCGCCATTGTTTTGAATAAGCGACCTCTGGTGGCGAAAATTACATATTGTGCCTTTAAATCTTGCTCATAAAACATTTCAATGTTCAATATAATTTTATTTCAGTATTTCAATATAGAATATAAAATATTTCACTGTTCAATACTATTGTTGAAATTATAAAAAATAATAACAATATAATAAAACGATAATAAAATATTTTTAATCATTTTAATTGTGTGTATTTAGAATACATAAAATGCTAGCTATGATAATTATAATTTCTGAGACTGCTGACAGACACAATACATTTTCTGAGATGTGGTGAAAATTTTCATGACTTCTTGACCTTTTTAGTGCACAAATCAGATGAACACTAATGAAAATGTAAAAAAGATCCAAAAGTTGACACACAAAAATGACCTTGAGACAGCAATAGCATAAATAGTTCAGAGAAGTAAAGTTAGTTCAGAGAAAAGTAGCATCATTTGCTTACAGGCTGCCTTTTGGTTTTTATATTTTGTTTTGTATACAACAATATTTCAACATTTTCAACAAGTGGCTTAAGTGTCCAAATACGTTTTAAAGCCACGAAGAGTTGTTGCTTGCCAGTACACACAAACCACAGTTACTGTGTATGCTGCATGGTAAATTGCCAGTGCAATGACGGTGACCATTGAGTGAGAGCGTGAGAGGGGACAGGAACACTACGAACAGGCTAAAGATCACAGTGTTTGTGTGTGTGTGAGAGAGAGAGAGAGAGAGAGAGAGGTAGATTAGAGGATAGTGGATAAAGATAAGCTAAAAATCCATTGTGGTTAGACTTTAATCTGTGTGAAGTAACAGATCCACTGAAGCCCAATACACCACTATACTCATGATACCATTATGATGATACCAAGATGAATTAATAAAAACCCATTCTGTCATATGCAACACATTTCTTGTAAAAGCTACTCACATGTCCAGAGCTCTTGTACAGTTTATTGGGGTTCAAATCGTACGAAGGTGGCAAATCATTGTAACGCACTTTTTTAGACTATATGTAAACAATATTACATTAAAAAACATTATATATGGTAATGAATTTGTTGAATGGCTGTGATAGCAAGGACCATTCTTACACACACACACACACACACGCTACATGAGAAAAGAGAACGTTGCCCTTTGGACTGTGCAAAAACAAAAACATGCATTGCATGTGCCATTTCAAGCAATAATTGAACTTGTAAAGTGTTTTAACCCAAACAAAAATAACATTGAATAAATGTTACTCAGTTCAGTTTGACAATATTAAGGAGACGTGTTCTGTCCTCTTTGATATGCAAACAACCCATGTATACAGAGGTTTTCTGTTTAATCAGTGGATATCTGTGATGGAAGAGAGCATTTCAGTGGATGAGTGGAAAAGTCAAGGAATAAACAGTTTTGATGATTAGATCTAGTGGCCTGCACTGTACATAATTGCAGTCTACTTTTTGTATTACGAGAAACAGCACGCAGTGTACTCTATCTTTTTCCTTACAGTATTGTCTCTGTCCTTTGTTGATATCATTAAAAGCAACTTTTAGGAATAAATTATGGAGTCTCTTGTATACAAGGTTCTTTATTGGCATCAATGGTTCAATGAAGAACATTTAACATCTATAGAACCTTTCCAGTGCACAAAACGTTCTTTACAGTGGAAAAAGATTATTAGATTATTAAAATATTCTTCACACTAAGAAAACAATGTTCTTTTGGTTCTTTGGGTTCTGCTGGGTTCCCATATAGCATTTTTTTGACACATATTGTAAATATAAAATATATTTTCCATGTAGGCTATATATACTTTCTTTTTTAAATATATATATTTTTTCAAAAATCATTTTTTAAATATATTACAAAATGTGATTCAAAATATTCCTATATAAAATATAGGAAAACCATATTAGCACAAATAAATAACAGAAATATACCCCAAATATTTTTTCATTACATTTTGTTGTAATGAACAATAGAATATAGATAACATATCAAATGTTGAAAGTGAGACATTTTGAAATGTCATGCCAAATATTGGCTCATTTTGGATTTCATGAGAGCTACACATTCCAAAAAAGTTGGACCAATTTGCAACTTATTAGGTCAATTGGCAACATGATTGGGTATAAAAAGAGCCTCTCAGAGTGGCAGTGTCTCTCAGAAGTCAAGATGGGCAGAGGATCACCAATTCCCCCAATGCTGCGGCGAAAAATAGTGGAGCAATATCAGAAAGGAGTTTCTCAGAGAAAATTGCAAAGAGTTTGAAGTTATCATCATCTACAGTGCATAATATCATCCCCAGATTCAGAGAATCTGGAACAATCTCTGTGCGTAAGGGTCAAGGCCAGAAAACCATACTGGATGCCCGTGATCTTTGGGCCCTTTGACGGCACTGCATCACATACAGGAATGCTACTGTAATGGAAATCACAACATGGGCTCAGGAATACTTCCAGAAAACATTGTCGGTGAACACAATCCACCGTGCCATTCGCCGTTGCCGGCTAAAACTCTATAGGTCAAAAAAGAAGCCATATCTAAACATGATCCAGAATGATTTCTCTGGGCCAAGGCTCATTTAAAATGGACTGTGGCAAAGTGGAAAACTGTTCTGTGGTCAGACGAATCAAAAACTGAAGTTCTTTTTGAAAAACTGGGACGTCATGTCATCCGGACTAAAGAGGACAAGGACAACCCAAGTTGTTATCAGCACTCAGTTCAGAAGCCTGCATCTCTGATGGTATGGGGTTGCATGAGTGCGTGTGGCATGGGCAGTTTACACATCTGGAAAGGCACCATCAATGCTGAAAGGTATATCCAAGTTCTAGAACAACATATGCTCCCATCCAGACGTCGTCTCTTTCAGGGAAGACTTTGCATTTTCCAACATGACAATGCCAGACCACATACTGCATCAGTTACAACATCATGGCTGCGTAGAAGAAGGATCCGGGTACTGAAATGGCCAGCCTGCAGTCCAGATCTTTCACCCATAGAAAACATTTGGCGCATCATAAAGAAGAAGATGCGACAAAGAAGACCTAAGACAGTTGAGCAACTAGAAGCCTGTATTAGACAAGAATGGGACAACATTCCTATTCCTAAACTTGAGCAACTTGTCTCCTCAGTCCCCAGACGTTTGCAGACTGTTATAAAAAGAAGAGGGGATGCCACACAGTGGTAAACATGGCCTTGTCCCAACTTGTGTGTTGATGCCATGAAATTTAAAATCAACTTATTTTTCCCTTAAAATGGTAAATTTTCTCAGTTTAAACATTTGATATTTCATCTATGTTGTATTCTGAATAAAATATTGAAATTTGAAACTTCCACATCATTGCATTCTGTTTTTATTCACAATTTGTACAGTGTCCCAACTTTTTTGGAATTGGGTTTGTATTTTACATTATAGTTTTCTCCTTTATTTTAAATATATATTAGAAATATTTTAAATATTTTTCTATACTTTGAATACATAAAAAGAGGGAATACAATGTATTTTTCAATATATTTTCAATAATATTTATATATTTTTATTTTAAAATATAGAAAAAATATATATCAGGTTAAATACATAACTGAAATATATGCCAAATACATTTATTTTTGTCCTTTACATTTATTTATTTGTTTGTTTATTGACATATTATGTACATATTACATATTATTTACATTTAGTTTTTTTCTCATTTATTTTAAATATCTTAGCAGTATTTTGAAAATTTTTCTATACTTTTAAATACATAAAAGTTGGATTCCTCCATTCATTTATTTATTTCAATTTAGTTTTTTTTTTTTTTTTTTTTTTCCTAATTTAATTTAATATTAGCAATATATTAGCAATATTCTGGACGTTTTCTATATTTTTTTTAAATACATAACATACATGGAAAAATGGCATAACATTCAGATGAAGGCATCTTAAAAATAAATGATATTCTCTTTCTATAATTTATTCCTCATGCAGTCCAGTATTTATAAAAAATAAAATAAAAAGACAGAACTAAAGCTGCATTTGCGGTATCCTATAGGACTTTTATTCTATTCGGCAAAGCAAAGCCTATTTCCGTAACTCGCTAAACGTTTTTTGCTTGTTGTCGCCCCCTTCGGTGACATCGGGAATTATTTATTTAATGCATAATTCACTTTCATTTTCATTCTTTGTGCTGACTAACTGCGACTTCTCGTCGTTTCGTCGATAACAACTAGATTTCATCTTCTCTTTTCAAACTAAACCCCACGTTACCCAGTGGGATAAGACATTAACGCGTTTTTCTGCAAACAGGCTCAATAAAGTTTTGCAACAGGACAAATCGAAACGACTATTCTGCAAAAATGACTTCCTTAGACATGAGCCCCGCGTCTAAGAAACAGGTAAGCCGCCTATTATAGGCCCGAACCCTAATTTAAACTAATTTAAGTCTGTTTATTTAACGACAATTAGGGATTTTGAGTTTAACCTGCCTATAAACATCAGCATATATAATGAACGTGTGTATGTGTTAAAGAGCTAAGTCTGACAAACACTTCCTGTACTTTGCAGGTGGATGGATTCTCCCAAAAAATCACCAAGGAGGTACTTATACATACATTCAGTCACTCTCTGTCATCGCTTATTTTACAAATGTACCACAGTAATTTTAGTTTATGCTAAAAGTCTAGTTATTATAGTTAAAACTGTGTATTATACACTATTATAATTGTGAAAAGAAATGAAACAACGTGACAGAAAGATTCATGAAGCAGTTTGAAGGAGAACCAATATTAATATATTATGATTTTACACTAGTAACAATAACTGTATAGTAAAAGTTTGTTACATGTCATTCTTTTATCAGGCTGAACAGTTGATCTCAAACGTCTTCCCTGAGAAAATTGCAGCGATGGATAAAATATTACAGGTATGAAAACAGGTGCACCATAAACATTCAGACTCATTGAGTACAGATTATGCTGTGATTAAGCAACCCATACAGCAACATAGTGTTTGCCCAGATCCGGCCCAAATCTGGTTCGGGTGGAATCCACATGTACTAGATGTGGCCCGGATCTGGGCCGACACTATGTTGCTGTCTGGGAATGCTGTTTGTGTTTGTATTTATGTTATTTTACTTTTTATTTTTTTAGGGTTCCTGTAGTCTGAAGGATCTGTCTGTCGTCAGGGCTCCTCTGGACATCCCAATCCCAGACCCTGCCAAAGAGGAGCTTAAGAAGAAGAAGAAAGAGGAGGTACAGTAATTATAACACATTCTTTTTTATTAACAAGCCTAATTATTTACATTATTTCAATATAGAAAAAATATACTACAACAAATAAATGACTGAAATGCATCCCAGATACATTTGATTTTTACATAAACTCTTTTCCTCATTTATTTTAAATATATATTAGCCACATTTTAGACATTTTCTATATTTTAAAGTACATTATATACATGAAAAATGTCATACATTTAGGTGAAGGCATCATAAAAATGAATGACATTCTCATTCTGGATTCACACTATTGCTCAGTCCAGTTTTACCAAAAAAATTTACTAATTATCCACATAAATGCCTTTTTAAATCAATTTAATCACTGTATTGCATCTCCAAGTTTGTGGTTTAGTAACCTATTATACTTTAATGACATTTTATTCACACAGAAAGAGGCCAAAGAGGGAAAGAAGAGTGGAGAGAAAGGAGAAGAAGAGGATGAAGGTAAATGTATAGATGCAATTTGGAAAATGAAACTGAAAATGTTAATTGTTCGGTTCCCTTTTGCCTGGATCTGAATTCCCCCAAATGCAAAATGACAATGTGTAATTCACCGCATGAACACAGGTTGGCACTGTTGGACTGTTAATGTCACAGACATTGTGCAGAACCTAAAGATTTTGAATAAGCAATTACTTCACGACCGCTAAAAAAACCTATGTTCTGTATGGTATGAATGTGTGTAGTATGAATGTAATCTGGACGTACTACATTTGCCATGTTGTCTTTATCATGTGACCTACAGCGTCGGTTACATCGCTTCACTGCCATTCACAAATCCTCTCCCGTGTCCTCATGGGATAGTAAAGTGTCCATCGTATGCACACTTCAGAATCTCGCCAGAAGTATTAGATCATCGGGGGACTTTTTGCCTACTCTTTTATGAGTACTATGAATTCGGACATACTTTTGTCACATATTGTTTTTTCGCCTGCTATATAGTAGGAAATTATGCAATTTAGGATGCAGCCAAAGTATTCCATCCATCTCTGTCCTTACAAACTAAAGTGGTGATTTGGAGAGCACAAATTTAACTAATGATATTATTTTTGATCTGAAAGGTCCTCCCTGTGGTCCCATCGCCTGCAATGAGACAGTAGAGAAACTCTTCAAGCTCATCAAGCCTGAGATTCAGACTCTAAAGGAGTGTCTCAACACGGTGAGGAAGTGATATCATGCTGACTATGCAGATCTGAACAGTTACATTTAAAAAACGTTAAACCTGTCAAAAAAAGGTAAAGATGATATTCGATTGTTACCTTTTTTGATGATTTGACTTTTTTGACATATGTAATTGCTCAACTGGTTCTATAATACTTTAATTTATAGTTAATTTTATACTGCATGTAGACTCTGCTAGCATCGAGACATTTAATAAAGCATTTTGGTACATTTTTGTACATTTTGTAACATTGTGACACCTTTGTGCAGGTGTCAATGTGGATCCAGCTACAGGTCCCCAGAATTGAAGATGGGAACAACTTCGGAGTTTCTGTACAGGTCAGTTAGCCCTATATCATGACTAAATGAAATAACTTTTTCCACATCTGTAAGTTTAGATTTGAATGTCTGCATATGTATTAGAAAAAAATGTAATAACTCGTTACATAATGCTATATGATAATGCTTTAAATGTGTAAAATCGATTTAAATTATATTTAAATAAATTTAAAAACTAAAAAACTTCTGAAAGCGAACAGCAGTGTTTTACTGTAGCATTACATAAAAGTGCAATTTCAACGTTGATGTAAAACAAACAAAAAACAATTCAAAAACCACCATCTCTTTGGTAATATATAGCTATAGCAACCTGAAAACTTAACATCAAGAACATCCAGGTAAACAAAAACACCTCAAACTAGGGTGGACAATTATTTTTGTTATTGTACTTTATGTCTGTTATTAAAAAAATTGATGCAAATTACAAACAATAGGATAAATACTATAAAACAAAGATACAAATGAAATAAACAGTGCTTTAAGTTTTTCAGGTAGGACTACGAGGTTTATTTAACAGTAACATTCAAGTAAGAAATAAAACAAATTGAATTAAAGCTGCGAGCAGCGATGACGGGCCCAGGCTGGTGGCACCACCACCTCGGTGGCTTCAGGGCAACTGTGCACGACAGGCAATATGCATTTAAACAGGAGAATATTTTAAAATCGCTCGAATATGCCACATTTACCGCAGCAGCTGGTGCCACTATGACCACAAACCACACCCATGATGTCATTTAAATATAGATGATTTTTAATGTCATAGGATATAATAGGTCACGTTCAAATGTGTTATCTTTTGCAGCTCAAAATGTTGTAAGTCCAGAAGGCCAGTATTTAATTCAAGGTATTTGTCTAGGTTTTTTTTTTTTTTTTTTTTTACTTATTTTTCACACTAAAGTCATAGTTATTTGTGATAGCTTATGATATGAAAGGGTTAAATTATCACCATCAAGAGAGAAAGTGACACACACACACAGAGTGAGAGAGAGACCACCCCCCCCCACACACACACACACACAGAGAGAGAGTGAGCCTGAGAGAGTGAGAGATAGGGGGAGGGGAAGGAGTGACAGAGAGAGAGTGTGATATACAATCTTAATTTAATTTAAATCAAACAATGATTTTACAAGATATGAGACAAATTCTGTTTCCCTTTCTGTCCTTAGTTGATCCCTCGCCATAGGAGCACCGTTTGAGATATCCTATAATCGTTTCGCAATATAGCATCTTCAGTGTCTTTGTTTCATGTTGACCGAGTTTGGTGTCGATTCCATGCATCTCCTACGAGTAGTTTATAAAAACTCAGAGCCTGTTTATTCAAAAATTGGTCGGAGCTAATGACTGTAAATTAGATGAGAACAATAAATGTACTGAGTTTGGTGACTGTAGGTAAAACTAATCTGTAAAAGTGTTCTCAAGGACATATCCAACCTGGTTCATAAATAAGGCTATACTCCCACCTTCTGGTTATTCTATGTATCACATTGGCTCTAATTTTTTTGTCCTCAAACAAAAAGCATTAATCTGCTTATTTTTAAATTACACACACTTCATTGTTTGAAAAAGAAACTCAAATGTGTTTTTTTTCTATTGTTAATATTATTTTTTATAGAACTAAATTATGTTTAATTCAGAGAATATTTTTTAGTGTCAAGAATTAATCTCCAGATACAAAAAATGTTAAAGAAAAAAAATATACTGATCTAAAATATAGTACATTCATTTTAAAGGGTCAATAACCAAACATACAATCATAATTGAATTTCAATCAAACAATAATTTTAGACGAAATGAGACTCTTCCTGTTTCCCTTTTTGTCATTACTTTAATAGCTCGCCATGGCAACACCGTTGGAGATATCCAATATCCGTTCGCAATTTAGCATCTTCCGTATTTTTGCTTCATGTTGACCGAGATTGGTGGAGATTGAATGAATCGCCTACGAGGAGAACGTAAAAACTCAGAGCCTGATTTATCAAAAAATCTACATTCAAACCAAAATATCTTACTTTCTGTTGGTCAGAGCTACTGACTGTAAATTAGAAAGTTGTCCGGCTCGATGAGAACAATATATGTACCGAGTTTGGTGACTGTAGATAAAACTAACCAAGCGTTTTATCTTTAAAACATTGTTCTTAAGAACTTATCCAACCTGGTTCATAAATAAGGCTATACTCCCACCTTCTGGTTATTCTATATATCACATTGGCTCTCATTTTTTTGTCCTCAAAAAGAAAGTATTAATCTGCTTATTTTTAAATTACACACACTTCATTGTTTGAAAAACAAACTCAAATGTGTTTTTTTTTCTATTGTTAGTATTATTTTTTATAGAAATAAATTATGTATAATTCAGAGAATATTTTTTAGTGTCAAGAATTAATCTCCAAATACAAAATGTTAAAGAAAACCAATATAATGATCTAAAATATAGTACATTCATTTTAAAATTCATTCAGGGTCAATAACCAAACATACAATCATAATTGAATTTAAATCAAACAATGATTTTAGACGAAATGAGACTCTTCCTGTTTCCCTTTTTGTCCTTATTTAATCCCTCGCCATAGCAGCACCGTGTGAGATATCCTATAATCGTTTCGCAATATAGCATCTTCAGTGTCTTTGTTTCATGTTGACCGAGTTTGGTGTCGATTCCATGCATCTCCTACGAGGAATTTATAAAAACTCAGAGCCTGATTATTCAAAATATGACTAACTGACGCTATGACTAACTGAATATTGGCATGTAGATGTCTTCAGGCCAGGACTCTTATCAAACATGTGAGGTTTGGGGCAGATCGGACATTGTATGACTGAGTTACAACAACTTCCTCTTTCATGGTGAAACATCAAACTTTGTCAGGCCGCCACTGACATGCCCTTCATGGAAAACTCCAGATCTTCTCAATTTAACATTGCTAAGGCCTTTAGATTAGACTGTGCAAACATGATGTTGTTCTGGTTAAATCTCTAGGAGGAGTTAATCACAATGTAAAACAAGGATTTCCTTTTGCCCGCAGGTGGCGCTATAACTGTAACTGAATATTGACATGTAGATGTCTTCAGGCCAGGACTCTTATCAAACATGTGAGGTTTGGGGCAGATCGGACATTGTATGCCCGAGTTACAACAACTTCCTGTTTCATGGTGAAACATCGAACTTTGTGAGGCCGCCACAGTTTTTTTTTTTCAGGGAAAACTCAAGATCTTCACAATTTAACATCGCAAAGGCCTTTAGATTAGACTGTGCAAATATGATGTTGATCTGATTAAATCTCCAGGAGGAGTTCGTTAAAGTACAACGTCTGGAAATGGCAAAATTTGCAACAATATTGCAGAGAAAATTTAAAATATCTCACTTTCAGTTGGGTTTTCAAATTTGGCACCCAGGGACTTTTTTTGTAGGTTTTTTGCTGTTAAACGCGTCTACCGAATTTTCATACTCATACATGAAAAGTAGCGCGAATGGGGCTTAATTGAAATTTTGTAGGTGGCGCTATCGAACCATTTTGCCCCGCCTAATTCTGAAACCCATATTAGATGTAAATTTTCACCACTTCTGATGCGTGTGCAAAGTCTCATGAGTTTTCGAGCATGTTTAGGCCCTCAAAAATGTGATTAATTTTGGAGAAGAAGACTGAGCTACTGAGCCCCTCCACCACGCCCATTTTTAAGTCTTTGCCCATATCTACTGGACGGCATCTCTGATGTGTGTGTCGAGTTTCATGCAATTTGAAGCATTGTAAGAGTCTCAAAAGCATTGAAAAAGAATATTATAGTTTGATGTGTTGCCATTGCAACAATATTTACAATATCAAGAAGTGCTTACCAGGTTTACATCTGCTATGTTTTGACATGATACTGATGAAGTTTGAAGCAAATAGGGTAAAAATAAGATGGTGATTTCAAAGCATTTTGAAAATGACACACTTCCTGCTGCCAGTTGGTGGCGCTATAAGTTTGACTCACAATAGTCACATCCATGTGATCGGCCTCTTACAACAAACACACAGCTGAAGTTTCATCAAAATGAATCAATGTATGCAGAAGTTATAACACACTTCCTGTTTCCCTTTTCTCGCCATTAATTCGTCTCCTTGCCACGGCCAAACCGTTCGAGATATCAAAAATCCGCTCGCAATTTAGCATCCTCAATGTCTTGACTTCATGCTGACTGAGTCTGGCACTGATGGGAACAATGGCCTAGGAGAAGTATATCAAATTCCAGAGCATGTGTTTTCCGAACAACCCATAATAGCTCACTTCCTGTTGGGCTGACGTATAACTTAGAGCACGAAAGTTGTTCGGCCCGATGAGGTCTATATGTGTACCCAGTTTCATACATCTACGTGCAAGTGTGTTTGATATATGGACCAAGTTTTCTGACCCAGCTTAAGGGGGCACTGTCGAGCCCCCCGCCACGCCCGGGTACCAGCTTTGGCCCGGGTCTGATGGCCGCAGATTCCGGCGTATGTGCAAAGTTTCAAGAGTTTTCGAGCATGGTAAGGGCCCCAAAAGTGCCCGAGAAGTCGAAAAAAAAATGTATCCTTAGAAGAACAATAGGGCATTCGCCCTTTCAGGGCTTGGGCCCTAATAATCAAATGTAAAAAACGCTGCATATACATAATATAAATATACAGTGATTCTTGAGCAGTGAGTGATTTTCTCTTTGTCATTTGTTGTTTGAGTAACATTAATGACAGACAGCAGCAGGTTTATTAGGCTACTGTCACTTTAAGAACTGCACAACTCCATTATACTATATTCTTTCTCAACTGTTTACATTCACTTAAGCCATAACTGATTGTGTCTATCTGAATGCTAGCCAAGACGGACATTTTGACATAATTGTGTGTATATTTGGTCATATAAGCTGCAGAAGTTAACTGTATTCAGGATTGTGTGTGCAGCGTCAGTGGCGTGCACAAGGGGGGGGCCGGGGGGGCTTGAGCCCCTGCCCCTTTGAAAGTGAAAGTGCCCTTTTCATCGCGAACACGATTTCTACCGAGGGGGACCCCGCCCGGGTGCGATTCTTACCAACACAAGAAACTCCAAACAACCCAATACCACCCCCCCCCCCCCACCAACAACCAAACAACCCAATACCATCCAATTAACACTAGAACCGCCACGTGGTAAAATTTACCCACGGCTGTTTTTCAAATGTACATGACAGATTTTCAATAAATTATCCAAGGCTCCCAGTCATTGACTTTTACTAAAATTGTGTTATTTACAATCCCCTGTTGTTAAAGATTGTTTAGATTAAAACCAGATAAAAAAAACGGGGCATTTATACCTATAAGCACCAAAAGGTCAAATTTGCCCCTATATAATTCCTTTATTTTCGCGCTGTTTTTGAGCAAGGTGTAGGCTTACTGTAGACAGTCACACAACACACGATCAAATGAAGATGTTTTAGCCTATTTATAAATGTTCAAACTTTGGATTAATTATAAATTTTTGTTTGCAATTTTTATCGTGTATTGTTTGCTACTGTGTTGCTATTTATTCAAGTCTGCCCGTTTCCTGAAAAAAAATATATTATATGATGTAATGAATAAAACAATTTTCATGATTACCGTTGTCGTTGCACGTCATACATCGTATGTCATCCTTTGTCATACATCCTATGCAGTGCGGTGAATTATTATTGCTCTTTATTGCCTATTTAGGGTATTTTAGTAATTTAAATAACATGGGTTATCTTAATATGTGATTAATGACATTTTATTATAATATTACACCACCCAAATATGTATTTATTTCCTTCTAATTCTCGTTGTCATTGCAGGCTGATTTAGCCTATATTCACCAAAAAGTGATTAGTGTAGCCTGCTTAAAATAGCATAAAACAACAGGACAAAAACATAGTCGATGACTAAAAATAATCATTTCATGACTCAGTGGCATAATACAGTGACATATTACGTTTTTTAGCCGTATCAAAACAGTAATCATCTGCATGGATAAATTTTACCCGCTGGCGGTTTTAGGTATACAGCGACCCCTGGCGGTTCTAGTGTTAAAGGGTTAGTTCACCCAAAAATGAAAATTCTGTCATCATTTACCCACCTTCATGTTGTTCCAAACCCGTAAGACTTTCGTTCATCTTCAAAACACAAATGAAGATCTTTTTGATGAAATCTGAGAGCTTTCTGTCCCTCCATTAGCAGCTACACAACTGACACTTTGATGCTTCAAAAAGTTCATAAAGGGATCATAAAACTAATCCATATGAATTGATCAGTTTAGTCCAAATTTTCTGAAGAGACTCGATCACTTTATATGATGAACAGATTGAATTTAGGCTTTTATTCACATGTAAACACATGTAATCAGCGAACACAAACAGAAGCTCAGCCGAACCTGCTTGGCGCGTGAGAACAAACCTCTTGTGTAAATTCAAACGTGCTGCGTAATACACAAGAATGAACCTCATTGGTTCTCGCACGTCAAGCGAACATGCTTGAGCTTCCGTTTACCACAATTGATGTTTGCGCTGATGAATGTTTATATGTGAATAAAAGACTAAATTCAATCTGTTCATCATATAAAGCGATCAAGTCTCTTCAGAAAATGTATGCACTTAACAGTCATGTGTTCAGTTTATTCTTTGCTATCTGCGTCGACCTAAGACTTTTTGTAACTTTTTGAAGTTTTAAAATCATTCAGATATCGCAAGCCAATACGATATGCATGTACGTTTGCAATATTTCAAAATATTGTGCAGCCTCAATATATATGCATAAAATATGTCATTTAAGAGGGGTACTTCAAAAATTATATCAATTAACAAATTTATAATATATATTTAATGTAAATTATTTTATATACCAAAATAATGTGTAATGTATGCAAGTTTTATAAATGTGTGTGGATGACACTTGCAGAATATATGTGCTACTTTATGACTTTTTCACTTATGCATAGTTTTGTTTTTAAATATTAATTTTAAATATTAATTATAGTTTTAAATTACATTACCAATCAAACATTTGGGGCCAGTAAGATTTTTTGTTTTGTTTTTTGAAAGCAAGGATGCACTACATTGATCAAATAAGGCAGTACAAAGTACACTACAAAAGGATCATGTGACACTGACGACCGGAGTAATGATACTGAAAATTCACAGGAACTTAAACATATTGTACTTGAACATATTGATGAGGCTGTGGTACATAAGATAGAAAAGTTGCACTTATTTAATAATAGTATGTTGTGTGAAATGTATGTGAATAAATGCAAAAATGTTCCCACAGGAAAAAGTTTTTGAACTGCTTACCACCACCCGCACCAAGATCGAGGGATTCCAGACACAGATTTCCAAGTAAGAGACCAGACTGCATCACAACCACAGTCAAACACTAACCTCCTGATGTCTCTATTACAAATGCAGTTATAGTTATTTATATTATAGTTTTTTAATGTGTTTGTGTTTACTCAGGTACTACAGCGAGAGGGGGGACGCTGTAGCCAAGGCTTCCAAACAGCCACATGTGGTCAGTTTAATTTGTGTTAGATTTAGACATTGCTAACCAGCTGTTTTCAAAAATCTTTGAGCTGCTGATAATTTGATTTTGTTGCTTGGAAACAGGGAGATTTCAGGCAGCTTGTCCATGAACTGGATCAGCACCAGTACTGTGAGTTACGCATCGTAGCACTGGAGATTCGCAACACTTACGTAAGTCCAGTCTCGGCTTGCCCTGAACAAAACATCTCAATGCTGCATTTCTCAGTTTTAATGTAAGTTGGGTCTTACGTGTGTCGTAAGATGGCTATGACTGATTTCATCCATTCTGTTCAACTCTAGGCCATGCTGTATGATGTTATCATCAAGAATTTTGACAAGATTAAAAAGCCCAGAGGAGACTTATCTTCAAAAGCGCTTATCTACTGAGAACCGCACCCGACACACAAACACACACATTTGCTGTAAAGTAAAACATGTCATATTGAGTTTCCCATCCACAGTCACTTTGACCTGAGCTTCAGTTACATCAACAGAATTAATTGTAGTAGTTTTTACTCAATAAAGAGTTTAGCTAAATGTGGCATCACTCGTTTTCATTCCTAATGTCACATAAAACATTATTTAGATGTAATATCTTTATAAATGCATTACGATTTGACAAAAAAGGAAAATAATTATATATATTTAATTGTTTTATATAAGTTATAATAATATAAAATAATATAAAATATAAAATAATACTTTTTTATTTAGCAAGGTTGCAATAAATTGATCAAAAGTGACAGTAAAGAGATTTATAAAGTTTTAAAGGATTTCTATTTCAAATTAATGCTGTTCTTTTTAACTTTTTATTCATCAAAGAATCCTGAAATAATTGTATCATGGTTTACACAAAAATATTAAGCAGAACACATTAATAATAAGAAGAATAAATGTTTTTTGAGCACCAAATCAGCATATTAGAATGATTTCTGAAGGATTATGTGACACTGAAGACTGGAGTTATGATGCTGAAAATTCAGCTTTGCCATCACAGGAATAAATGACATTTTAAAATAGATTCAAATAGAAAGCAGTCATTTTAATAATATTTCACGGTATTACTGTTTTTACTGTATTTTTTGATAAAATAAATGCAGACTTGGTGAGTATAAGAGTTTTAAAAAACATTAAAAACTAACCATTTACAATAAGGTATTATTACTTAACACTAGATAATGCATTAACCACCATATAGCAATGAGCAATACATTTGTTACTTAATGTTGGTTTATTTATTAGTCTTTGTTAACATTAGTTAATCAAAATACAACTGTTCATTGTTTGCTCAGGTCCATTAAATAACAAAATTACAGATACAACTTTGATTTTAAAATGTATTAGTAAATGTTAAAATTAACATACTGCATATATATACAGTAACAGTACTATGCAAAAGTCTTAGGCACGTTAGTATTTTCACACAAAAATGTTTTTAAGCCAGTTATTTATATATTTTGCTGTAGTGTGTCAGTAAGAAATATCAGTTTACATTTCAAAACATTCATTTTGCCATTAATTATAGTAATCCAGTGAGATTTTTGCATGCACAAGGAGTCTGATAACAGCTGGTGCTCTGATCTCACCGTCATTGAGTCTGTCTGTGATTACATGAAGAAACAGAAAAAACTGAGACTAAATCCAGAAGAACTGCGGCAACGTCTCCAAGACGCATCTAATTGGATTGGCACAGTACTATGTGTATATACACTCACCTAAAGGATTATTAGGAACACCTGTTCAATTTCTCATTAATGCAATTATCTAATCAACCAATCACATGGCAGTTGCTTCAATGCATTTAGGGGTGTGGTCCTGGTCAAGACAATCTCCTGAACTCCAAACTGAATGTCAGAATGGGAAAGAAAGGTGATTTAAGCAATTTTGAGCGTGGCATGGTTGTTGGTGCCAGACGGGCCGGTCTGAGTATTTCACAATCTGCTCAGTTACTGGGATTTTCACGCACAACCATTTCTAGAGTTTACAAAGAATGGTGTGAAAAGGGAAAAACATCCAGTATGCGGCAGTCCTGTGGGCGAAAATGCCTTGTTGATGCTAGAGGTCAGAGGAGAATGGGCTGACTGATTCAAGCTGATAGAAGAGCAACTTTGACTGAAATAACCACTCGTTACAACCGAGGTATGCAGCAAAGCATTTGTGAAGCCACAACACGCACAACCTTGAAGCGGATGGGCTACAACAGCAGAAGACCCCACCGGGTACCACTCATCTCCATTACAAATAGGAAAAAGAGGCTACAATTTGCACGAGCTCACCAAAATTGGACAGTTGAAGACTGGAAAAATGTTGCCTGGTCTGATGAGTCTCGAATTCTGTTGAGACATTCAGATGGTAGAGTCAGAATTTGGCGTAAACAGAATGAGAACATGGATCCATCATGCCTTGTTACCACTGTGCAGGCTGGTGGTGGTGGTGTAATGGTGTGGGGGATGTTTTCTTGGCACACTTTAGGCCCCTTAGTGCCAATTGGGCATCGTTTAAATGCCACGGCCTACCTGAGCATTGTTTCTGACCATGTCCATCCCTTTATGACCACCATGTACCCATCCTCTGATGGCTACTTCCAGCAGGATAATGCACCATGTCACAAAGCTCGAATCATTTCAAATTGGTTTCTTGAACATGACAATGAGTTCACTGTACTAAAATGGCCCCCACAGTCACCAGATCTCAACCCAATAGAGCATCTTTGGGATGTGGTGGAACGGGAGCTTCGTGCCCTGGATGTGCATCCCACAAATCTCCATCAACTGCAAGATGCTATCCTATCAATATGGCCCAACATTTCTAAAGAATGCTTTCAGCACCTTGTTGAATCAATGCCACGTAGAATTAAGGCAGTTCTGAAGGCGAAAGTGGGTCAAACACAGTATTAGTATGGTGTTCCTAATAATCCTTTAGGTGAGTGTATATATATATACTATTTCTTATTTCCTTAACATGCATGACACATTTACTGCAGTTTTATTAGTGATGTCCGATTGCAAAGCTCTTGGTCTTCCAAGACAGCACCAGCCAGGCTTTAAAACATACCAGCCCTTATAAAGTCCCTTCCATCCCAGATACCCAAGAGCTCCTCCAACCAGCTGGGAAGGGAACTGTGGGAAGTGCCTTAGCAAGCAGAAAATCAGGAAGATCCAGAGACTCATCAACAATACGCACAGCATGAAGAGAATCCTCAGTGGCGCCCCCAGAGGCTTTCCTAGAGCCATGCAGGGCCCAAAAACGGCTATTTCCTCAGCAAGAATCAAACAACATAAACTTAGAATCAGGATGTCATCAGACACCTCACATCCCTGCCATTGTAGCCCGGCCTTAAGGCAGGCTGCTTGACCCTTTTCCTCTCTCAGTAGTAATAAGGGGCCTGTATCAGAGTCCAGGAGCTCCCCGGGGTTCCTGCAAACTTCTGTGGTGCTTTGTAGAGGCTCAAAACAGCTTCCTGAGGCATCCACTAGGAAGGAGAGAACACGACGGAACAGTATCCACAGAGTCCCGGTCACAGCGAGCCGAGAGAGGTGACGGACTGAGTGAACGAGGGAGTTACTGATGCAGTATGACAGAAGAAAGACGAAAGAGCCACATAATATACAGGTCCAGCCCCAGCATGAATGCAGGAATACCCTATGAGATCACAACAACCAGAATCAATGAGACGTCTCAGAACACAAACATTACAAAAGAAATACAAAACGGTTAATAAACTATAAATAAATAATTCAAATACATCAATAATAATAAATAAATTGTAAACTTGTGATAAATAGTAAAATTTGCACTATAATAAAAGCGTATGGAATGTATGGAAAGAGACTGATGTCTGTGACAGTTAAGCAAAAATCAGAATTATTGGCACCCCTGGTAGATATGATAAAATATAGCTGTAAAAATAAATCTGCATTGTTTATCCTTTTGATCTATCATTCAAAAAAATTCACAAAAATCTAAACTTTCATTGAAGTAAAAGAATTGAAAGTGGGGGGTAAATCACATTATGAAATAAATGCTTTTCTCCAAAACACGTTGGCCATAAATACTTTTTGCAACCTCCTTTTGCCAAGATAACAGCTCTGAGTCTTCTCCTATAATGCCTGATGAGTTTGGAGAACACCTGACAAGAGATCAGAGACCATTCCTCCATACAGAATCTCTCCAGATCCTTCAGATTCCCAGATCCATGTTGGTGCTTCTTCTCTTCAGTTCATCCCACTCATTTTGTATAGGGTTCAGGTCAGGGGACTGGGATGGTCATGGCAGAAGCTTCATTTTGTGTTCAGTGACACATTTGTGTGTTGATTTTTGTTTTGGATCGTTGTCCTGATGGAAGATCCAACCACGGCCCATTATAAGATTTCTAGCAGAGGCCGTCAGGTTTTGATTTTTTATCTGTTGGTATTTGCTAGAATCCATGATACCATGTATCTGAACAAGATGTCCAGGACCTCGAGCAAAAAAATAGGCCCACAACATTAAAGATCCAGCGGTATTTTTAACCGTGGGCATGGGGTACTTTTTGTCCCTGTTTGCACCAAACCCATCTGGTGGATTTGCTGCCAAAAAGCTCTTTTTATAGTTTCATCTGATCATAGAACCAGGTCCCTTTTGAAGCTCCAGTCGTGTCTGACAACTGAATATGCTGGAGTTTGTTTCTGGATGAGCAAGAAGGATTTTTCTTGAATCCTTCCCAAACAACATGAGGTGATGTAGGGGTTGTCTGATTTTTAAAAATTTTTTTTTAGGCTTTCTGACCCCAAGATTCAACTAATCTCTGCGATTCTCCATCTGTGATCCTTGAAGAGTCTTTGGCCACTCAAACTTTCCTCCTCGCCGTGCATTAGGACGATATAGACACATGTCCTCTTTCAGGCAGATTCGTAACATCTTTAGTTGATTGGAACTTCTTAATTATTGCCCTGATGGTGGAAATGTGAATTTTCAATGCTTTAGCTATTTTCCTACAGCCACTTTCTATTTTGTGAAGCTCAACAATCTTTTGCTGCACATCAGAACTATATTCTTTGGCTTTACTCATTATGATGAATAATTAAGGGAATTTGGCCTTTGTGTTTCCTCATATTTATACTCCTGTGGAACAAGACATCATAGCTGGACAATTTCATGTTCCTAGTCACCCTGGTGTGCTAAAAAATGTAAATATTAATGGGAATATACTTCAGAGATATTTTACTCATAAAAAATTCTAGGGGTGCCAATAATTATGGCCAACGTGTTTTGGAGAAAAGCATTTATTTCATAATGTGATTTTCCCCCAACTTTCCATTCTTTTACTTCAATGAAAGGTTAGATTATTGCGAATTTTTTGAATGATAGATCAAAAGGATAAACAATGCAGATTTATTTTTACAGCCATATTTGATCATATTTACCAGGGGTGCCAATAATTCTGACCATGACTGTATATATATATATATATTATTCTATCACACATTTTCTGAAAATAAATGCTCTAAATTACAGTATTTTTTTATTTTAAATGTGTGTGTGTGTGTGTGTGTGAGTGAGTGAGTGAGTGAGAGAGAGAGAGAGAGAGAGAGAGAGAGAGAGAGAGAGACAGTATAATAAGACAAGACTTATTAAAATTTACACACAAATCTAATAAAATTTAGAGAGGTTTATGCTTAAAACAAGGACAGTCTGTAAAAATACAGATTAAGATTTAGTTTGCATTGCAGTTTAAATATTTTACCATTTAAAATAATTAATAGCTTCATAATAATAAACATTATACATATTTAAATAAAGAAATATGGTAACAATTATAGGTTCAATTAGTTTACATTAGGCTATGCATTAACTAACATTGATTTTTTTTACATTTCAACAAGTTGAATAAATTAATATTATTTGATGTATTATGAATGAACGTGAATAAACAATGAACAATATATTTATAAAATTAACATTAACCAAAATAAATGCTAAAAATAATTCTTTATTGATTATGCATAAATTAATAAACAGAGCAATTCCAATCGGGTCCTCGCACAATCAGTAATTGAATCGTATTGTAAAGTGTTACTAATAATATTTACAATAATATGTATTAAAAAATCATATATTTTTAAGGTAAAAGAGTTGATGGAAATTAAAAGATCAACTTCACACTTAAAATCTGCAATAAGGTCTCATAATTAAGTAATTCCTCTGGTACAATTAACTAAGTAAGATCTTGCCTGTACAGGTAGTGGTTCTTGTTGCCAAATATGCTGTACTTAGATACCCAGAGACTCAGAACAGGACCAAACAGCACCAGCACAGAGAGGAGGAAGTGAAAGTGCCGTCTGAATAACAAATGACCAAGTATTCCAGCTGTGAGATCAGTAAACAGCACCAGAGCCGAGTGCAGAAGCTTGTTGGCAGAGTTATGGATCTTATAAAGTATCTCCTTTAGTCCACAATGATCCATCTTGGTTTGCTCAGGGCAGTACTTCCAGTGCATGTCTAACAAATCCTATAACAGCACAAATTGAGAGAAAGACAGAGATGAGACTGTTCTACCATCTGTGTTATTAGCTTCCCTTTTGTTTTCACAGCTGAGTTCAACCTGCTGGTTTATGTCACACTTCTCATCATTTACCCTCTCACTCACTGAGTCCCTGACAACATTTTGGTCCCTAACAGCTCCGAACATTCCCATCTTATCAGCTTGTTGTGCCCTCACGCATGTGTGTGTGATATAAAGCAGTGCAGCAGCATTCCCTTTGTGTTTTCAACTGTATTTAGCATTTGTAAGTGGGCTCTTTCAGATCCATAATACAATTATGTGTCTGTGATTCAACTAACAGTTTTTCATTACATTTCATTACAATCATTACACGTTGATTTAAAAAAAATATAAATGTTACATACAAACCCGATTCCAAAAAAGCTGGGACACTGTACAAATTGTGAATAAAAACAGAATGCAATGATGTGGAAGTTTCAAATTTCAATATTTTATTCAGAATACAACATAGATGACATATCAAATGTTTAAACTGAGAAAATGTATCATTTTAAGGGAAAAATAAGTTGATTTTAAATTTCATGGCATCAACATCTCAAAAAAGTTGGGACAAGGCCATGTTTACCACTGTGTGGCATCCCTTCTTTTTATAACAGTCTGCAAACGTCTGGGGACTGAGGAGACAAGTTGCTCAAGTTTAGAAGTAGGAATGTTGTCCCATTCTTGTCTAATACAGGCTTCTAGTTGCTCAACTGTCTTAGGTCTTCTTTGTCGCATCTTCCTCTTTATGATGCGCCAAATGTTTTCTATGGGTGAAGGATCTGGACTGCAGGCTGGCCATTTCAGTACCCGGATCCTTCTACACAGCCATGATGTTGTAATTGATGCAGTATGTGGTCTGGCATTGTCATGTTGGAAAATGCAAGGTCTTCCCTGAAAGAGACGACGTCTGGATGGGAGCATATGTTGTTCTAGAACTTGGATATACCTTTCAGCATTGATGGTGCCTTTCCAGATGTGTAAGCTGCCCATGCCACACGCACTCATGCAACCCCATACCATCAGAGATGCAGGCTTCTGAACTGAGCGCTGATAACAACTTGGGTTGTCCTTGTCCTCTTTAGTCCGGATGACATGGCGTCCCAGTTTTCCAAAAAGAACTTCAAATTTTGATTCGTCTGACCACAGAACAGTTTTCCACTTTGCCACAGTCCATTTTAAATGAGTCTTGGCCCAGAGAAAACGCCTGCGCTTCTGGATCATGTTTAGATATGGCTTCTTTTTTGACCTATAGAGTTTTAGCCGGCAACGGCGAATGGCACGGTGGATTGTGTTCACCGACAATGTTTTCTGGAAGTATTCCTGAGCCCATGTTGTGATTTCCATTACAGTAGCATTCATGTATGTGATGTAGTGCCGTCTAAGGGCCCGAAGATCACGGGCATCCAGTATGGTTTTCCGGCCTTGACCCTTACGCACAGAGATTGTTCCAGATTCTCTGAATCTTTGGATGATATTATGCACTGTAGATGATGATAACTTCAAACTCTTTGCAATTTTTCTCTGAGAAACTCCTTTCTGATATTGCTCCACTATTTTTCGCCGCAGCATTGGGGGAATTGGTGATCCTCTGCCCATCTTGACTTCTGAGAGACACCGCCACTCTGAGAGGCTCTTTTTATACCCAATCATGTTGCCAATTGACCTAATAAGTTGCAAATTGGTCCTCCAGCTGTTCCTTATATGTACATTTAACTTTTCCGGCCTCTTATTGCTACCTGTCCCAACTTTTTTGGAATGTGTAGCTCTCATGAAATCCAAAATGAGCCAATATTTGGCATGACATTTCAAAATGTCTCACTTTCAACATTTGATATGTTATCTATATTCTATTGTGAATAAAATATAAGTTTATGAGATTTGTAAATTATTGCATTCCTTTTTTATTCACAATTTGTACAGTGTCCCAACTTTTTTGGAATCGGGTTTGTACATAAACAAAACAATGGTAAAAATAATTGTTGACATATTTTTTTATATTACACTCCTAACAGTAAAATAAACAACTATAAGCCTATATAAAGGTACCACCAGAATCGTTCCACCCAGCACTACACCATTAAAATGTTTTCTTACCTGTAATTTGGTCAAGGCAGTCTTGTTGACTTCAACCACAAGGAAAAAGCTGATTCCATTAAATGTGATGTTCATTCCTTTGCTCACATTGGTTCATTCTGAACGCAAGTACAGTGTTTTCTGTCGCCATCCTGCGGCAGCTGATCACAAGATATTTACCTGCAGAGCAACATGATGACTACTGTACACCAACCTTTCTAATATTGGTTACAATAATAAAAATATAATGAAACTGCAGCTCTTGTTGGGTGTTCCCGGTCTGCAGTGGTCAGTATCTATCAAAAGTGCTCCAAGGAAGGAACAGTGGTGAACCGGCGACAGGGTCATGGGTGGCCAAGGCTCATTGATGCACGTGGGGAGTGAAGGCTGGCCCGTGTGGTCTGATCAAACAGACGAGCTACTGTAGCTCAAATTGCTCAAGAAGTTAAAGCTGGTTCTGATAGAAAGGTGTCAGAATACAGTGTATCGCAGTTTGTTGCGTATGGGGCTGCATAGCCGCAGACCAGTCAGGGTGCCCATGCTGACCCCTGTCCACCGACGAAAGCGCCAACAGTGGGCATGTGAGCATCAGAACTAGACCACGGAGCAATGGAAGAAGGTGGCCTGGTCTGATGAATCACGTTTTCTTTTACATCACGTGGCTGGCCGGGTGAGTGTGCGTCGCTTACCTGGGGAACACATGGCACCAGGATGCACTATGGGCTTTGGGCAATGTTCTGCTGGGAAACCTTGAGTTCTGCCGCCATCCATGTGGATGTTACTTTGACACGTACCACCTACCTAAGCATTGTTGCAGACCATGTACACCCTTTCATGGAAACAGTATTCCCTGGTGGCTGTGGCCTGTTTCAGAAGGATAATGCGCCCTGCCACAAAGCAAAAATGGTTCACTAAAGCACGAGTTTGAGGTGTTGACGTGGCCTCCAAATTCCCCAGATCTCAATCCAATCGAGCATCTGTGGGACGTGCTGAACAAACAAGTCCGATTCATGGAGGCCCCACCTAGCAACTTACAGGACTTAAAGGATCTGCTGCTAACATCTTGGTGCCAGATACCACAGCACACCTTCAGGGGTCTAGTGGAGTCCATGCCTCAATGGGTCAGGGCTGTTTTGGCAGCAAAAGGGGGACCAACACAATATTATGTCATAATGTTATGCCTGATCAGTGTATATGTTGAATACATTGATTTTTGTATCTTCACAGATCAAGTGTAGAAAAGAGCATGTTCTCTTTAGCTTTACCTACTATCATTACAATATAGTAAATATAGCAAACTCTTGTACAGACTATGTGAGACACTGTGTCAATGTGAGTACATAAAATCTGACCATCTCATAAATTGTTTGAAAAATAATTTTGAATGCATGTAGGACATGAGAAATTGGATTGAACTGTATTTCTTGCAGCTGGCTGAAAATATTTGAGATATAATTTATAGTCCAAACAAATAAAGTTGTGCGCATAAGTTTAATTAATTTTGTAAAACAATTCTGAGTGTTTCAATGAATTCTAAATGCACTTAAATCATACACAAATCAAACCTTTGTGCCAAAAGAAACATATTTGCACACACGCTCCCACGCATAAAGAAACTCACTCCCGCACCCATAAACACTACATCTCCACACACACTTTTAACACACATTCAGTTTTGACAAAGAAAATATTTTTTTTTTTACATTGAACTACAAAATCAAATCGTGGACATTAATAGCAATAAAATATCTTACAATATTTAGAATTATTCCCGGAATTCTTTGCATTTTTAGAAACATGTCTAAATTATTTTGCTATATTACCATACAGTAATTTTTCAAGCAAAGCAGTTGTTTTGTGCCTGAAATCATGCGTTCTTTATATCGGTGAAATTCACTCAAAGTCTTTCACTAAAGCTTAAACCTGCAGTTAAAAGGTCACCTCCGAGCTGAAAAAGAGGTGTAACAGTGGGCGTGAAAGAGAAATCACAAAACGCCCTGTCCATTAATTAAATGTCATTGATCCTTTTTATCTTTTTGTGCCAGTAGGCGGAGCAATGTGGAATCAAACAAACAACACTTGAAGACTCTGCCTGACACTATATCAATGTGATTTCACAAAATTCTCTGCACAAAATTAGTCGTCTTTTGTGAGTTATTTCCCCCGTTTCTCTTTATTCCTCCATCATCTCGTTCCTGCTGGGATGGCACCATCTACCTCTGATGTCATCAATAGCCTTTTGTTTTCATCTCCACCACATCCACGTTCATCCTCTCTCTGTCTTTGTCCAGAAGGTGGTTCTGCGTGTGTTCCCACAAACGTATGGCGCCATCCCACTGAGCGAAAATGAAAGAGAAAAGAGCGGCAATGAGTTGTTGATGCACAACTTTTTTTAAAAATGTATTTGTAGTGTTTAGGGCTGCAACTAACGATTATTTTATAATCGATAAATCTATTGATTATTTTCTGATTGTCAATTAATCCTAAAGCTTCAAAGTATAATTTATCAAAGATGGTGATGCCCATAACACTAGGAAGTTCTATCGCAATTGACAGCACGCTATAATCCTGAGGCGATACTTCATCTGTCGTATATTTAAACAACCAACAGCTGGCTCAAACGTTAACCCAGATGTGCACTATTGTTAGGCGCGTATCTAAGTGTTTGTGCGGAGTGTGGAAGCTAAATTAGTACCAAGCTTACAGCATGCTTAACTTAATGTGCATTTCTCTCTAAAGGCGCATCCACTTTGCTGTGGAGATGACGAGTCGTCGTCGCCAACTTCATCTCTGCAGCCGACAACGACTCAGAAATCACTAGTTTATTAATAAATTGTTAAAATGTTCAGAAAGTCTCCTTGCTGTTTTTTCTGACACATTCATAATCACTTTTGCTGGTGCGCTGCGGCTGCTTTATGCTTGCACTTGAGCGCTTAAATCATATTTTAAAAAGCTCATTATTATGGTTTAGTATTTCTCTGTAATGTAGAACGTTACATATAGGGGCAGATTTACTAACAGCTTGCACCTTAGAACTATCTTTTGGATTTACTAAAGACACGCAGTGAAAAATTAGAACTGAAAAGACGCGGACAGGGTAATTATTGCGGCTGACCTTATTGCATATGCATTTGTAGGAGTTTCCATTTCAGACGCAAAATTTATGGGAGGAGAGTATTAAAATGAATCATGCAAGGTAATTTACTAAGGTTTGCGCTAGTCAATTTACTGGTAAACCAGACGCTAATTTGCGCTGCTCTTGGTAGATTGCGTTGGTCATTATGGAAATGATCCGGCTGCGTCTGTTCTTTAATTTGCACGTCGTCAGTAGATCACGTGCAGAACTTTCCACTCCCATCGCCACTTTTTTGGAATTGTGTTCTCACACTAATTTGCTCTGTTTAGTAAATGTGGCCCATAATGTTCTTTCTCAGCCCTGAAACTGATAACCATTTTCCGATGCCACTCCCCAACCCCCCAAGTATATATAATTAAATTAATATAATTTAATATCATATCTTTAGACTAGTCGACTAATGGCTTAAATGAGGTTTAACAACTAGTCTACTAGAAAAATATTTAGTCAGGGGCAGCCCTAGTAAATAAAACTTTGTATGAATGCAAATACAGGAAATATTGTCATCCTAGCCATTAGCATCTGCTCTAGGGAGTTATGTTTTGTATGAAACATGACAGGGGGATGAGCGTAAACATTGAGATACAATGATTAATGTATTCCATGCAAATCGATGTATTTTCACAATCGACATCATCATTAATAGTATTAAACAGTGGTTCTACTTACAGAGCTGCTGACCATGTTGTTGTGATACGGGTGCCAGCTGATGTCCCTCACACATGCGTCATGATTGGACAATTTGCACACAACGGATCCCGTCAACACATCGTAGACTACAAAAAAGATGGGAGGAGGTGAAATTATGCAGAGTTGAATAATAAGACTATTTCACACTTTGTTATGCATTTATTATCAACTTACTGACGATTTTGCCTGTAGAACAGCCTGTGTAAATAAACTTCTGTCCAGTGCTGAATTCAGGAGAAAAGCGGCACCGAATGAGCGTGTGCAAAACCCCGTGACCCCTGTAGGTCATCACAGAGGTGTCACCGGTCAGCTTATGCCTCTTTAGTGCTGCAGGGCAACAAAATAACAAGTGAAAACAGGTACTTTGTGTTTATGTGTACAATTAAGGTTGAAAATAAACCAGTTTTGGTCTGTAAAAGTTACTCAAGCATGTTAACACACCTCTCTGAGGAACCTGCTGCCAGCGGTAGTCCCAGTTCTGTTGTGTGACAGCGAGTCGTGAGGCCGCAAGTCCCTCTTTGGGTGAAAATTTCCTCACATCCCACAGCTTAATGGTCTGATCTTTGGAGTTGCTGATCAAGTATCGAGCGTCGCCCTTCAGGAAAACATACAAATGCTGCTTAAAAAGTGCTTGAAGGGAAGCAACTAATGGATTGCAATTATATTTAGAGGACAAAAGGGTATGTTCTGCAACTGTACAACCACCTTTACCTGGATTTGAACTTTTTTGATAACAGCCCTGCTCTTTAACGGTTTAATTACCTTCATCTTGTTCAGACATTTTAAACATGAATTAAATATATACTGTATTAGTCAATTTGAAAAGTGGTTTGTTTACTAATATTATTTTCACATTAAACTAGAACTGTATTGTATATTGCACCGTGGTGATTTATAACAGTCATTTAGCATATATTCACATATGAATATATTGATGTAATAACTGTATTGCAAATCACAGCGTCTTGACAATGACAGTATGGATTGCTATTATACCTTGCTGTGTATGAAGGTGATTCCATCTCTGTGTCCAGCCAGTTGACCCACAGGCTGTGGTCTGTCTTCTCTGAGTGTACGTCTGTCCCATACCTTACACAGAGCATCATCACTGCCTGAGAACAGCAGCTGCGATGAACTGTCTGCAAACGCTACAGCATTCACATCATCCTCATGAGCGTCAATCTGGAAGACGGACAGATGAAAAAAGAAATACACATGAGTCATTCTACAAAGGGCAATGTCTGGATAATGTTCTTACTAAATCTATCATGCTTATCAATGACCACATTCAATTCAGAGCGATAAGACCTTTGCTTTGATGCACTGAGACCGGGAAGCTGTAAAGATTATGCAAGGAATAAGGTCACAGGACGGCTGAGATGTATAACAGATTGAAAGTAGAGCTAACTTAAAATCTTGCACATTAATCCAAGGAAAAAAAGGCCACAAAAATATTTATTTAGAAGCCAATGGAACAGAAAAAGTGGCATGTGCAGCAGGTGAAATGTGACAAAAACATTTTGATTTTTCATTTACTGATGATGGGGTTCTTCTCACTTTTTAATAGTCTAAATCAATATATTTTTTTTTTTTTTTAAAGAATTTTCTCTCTAGTGCAGGTTTTTAGTCTTGTTATTGTTATTCTTGTTTATTCTTAACATGTGAAACATACCTTCAGAGTTCTCTTGTTTTGTTCACGATCAAACACATACAGGCAGCCATCGTTTGCACTGTTTGATAGAGATAAAGGTATCTCAGAAAGAGTATACGAAATTTTAAACATACACTTAATTTTTTTTTATGTAAGTTAGTTATTATGTCTGTTAACAGATAGATAGATAGATACACTATATTGCCAACAGTTTTGGGACGCTTGCCTTTACATGCACATGAAATTTAATGACATCCCATTCTTAATCAGTAGGGTTTAATATGGAGTTGGCCCACCCTTTGCAGCTATAACAGGTTCAACTCTTCTGGGAAGGCTTTCCACAAGGTTTAGGAGTGTGTTTATGGGAATTTTTGAACATTCTTCTAGAAGCGCATTTGGAGGTCAGGCACTGATGGTGGATGAGAAGGCCTGGCTCGCAGTCTCCGCTCTAATTCATCCCAAAGGTGTTCTATTGGGTTGAGGTCAGACAAAGGAGGTCATGGACCTTGCTTTGTGCACTGGTGCGCAGTCATGTTGGAACAGGAAGGGGCCATCCCCAAACTGTTCGCACAAAGTATGCTGAAGCATTAAGAGTTCCTTTCACTGGAACTAAGGGACCAAGCCCAACCCCTGAAAAATAACCCCACACCATAATCCCCCTTCCACCAAACTTTACACTTGGCACAATGCAGTCAGGCAAGTACCGTTCTCCTGGCAACCGCCAAACCCAGATTCATCCATCGGATTGCCAGACAGAAAAGCGTGATTCGTCACTCCAGAGAACACGTCTCCACTGCTCTAGAGTCCAGTGGTGGCGTGCTTTACACCACTGCATCCGACGCTTTGCATTGCGCTTGGTGATGTAAGGCTTGGATGCAGCTGCTCGGCCATGGAAACCCAGTCCATGAAGCTCTCTATGCACTGTTCTTGAGTTAATCTGAAGGCCACTCAAAGTTTGGAGGTCTGTAGCTATCGACTCTGCAGAAAGTTGCCGTCTTCTGTGCACTGTGCGCCTCAGCATGCGCTGACCTCGCTCTGTGATTTTACGTGGCCTACCACTTCGTGGCTGAGTTGCTGTTGTTCCCAATTGCTTCCACTAACATTATAATACCACTAACAGTTGACTGTGGAATATTTAGTAGTGAGGAAATTTCACAAATGGACTTATTGCACAGGTGCAACCTATCACGGTACCACGCTTGAATTCACTGAGCTCTTGAGAGCGACCCATTCTTTCACAAATGTTTGTAGAAGCAGTCTGCATGCCTAGGTGCTTGATTATACATGATTATACACCTGTGGCCATGGAAGTGATTGGAACACCTGAATTTAATTATTTGGAGGGGTGTCCCAATACTTTTGGCAATATAGTGTAGATAGGTAGATATATAGATAGACAGACAGACAGACAGATAGATAGATAGATAGATAGATAGATAGATAGACTTAGATAAACAGTAATGTTGAGTTAATAAAGGACATTTTAAGTATGAAGGCCATAGTATAAGATACTGACCCGCCTAAAATCTCTTTCCCATCTGTGGACGCTGTCAGTGAGAAAACACAGAACCTCCTTTCATCAGGACTGAAAGAAAAAAAAACATCTGTCAGCATCAGCAACCCTGAACATGAACAAATACAGTCATTTCTATGGCAGTTAAATATACCTGACAGGCTATATTGAAACATAAACAAATACAAATCTTTGAACATAAAAACGTATTTCCATTCACACAGCTCTACCTTACTTGGGGATGAACAGAGCAAGACCAAACCTCTAAAAGCATAATATTACAGTTATGTCAGCAGTATCACAACATAGTGACTAAATGTCATGCAATGCAGAGAAGACGTCAAAATGGTGATGTGAATTTAATGGGAGAGGCAAAAAGACACGCTGGAAAAGTCATCTATTGGAATTATTAGCATATCTGAGTGGCGTTATGACACTTTAATTACAATTTAAATATAGGAGGGTTGCTGTTCTTGCATATTCAGAAACAACAAATACCTGTTATTAGTGCTATATTTTTTATTATCCTGAAGTGTGTTATTTCTGCAACACTTCCTTCAGATTTCACTTTGCCAGCGTGTTCAGTTGTGGTTAGCTCACAGTCATGTGATGGTTGCAGTGATGAGTGGTTATGGAAATCTGTTCTACTGTCTGTCATCTACATGAAGAGGAAGCGTACAGGTGATTACCTGAATTTTAATGCTATAATGTACTATGAGGAAACACTAACTTGAGGTCCAGAGCGGTGTGTGTTTCATTGTCTCCATCTACACTGCACACATGGACTTAAGAGAGAGAGAGCACAGACGCATGTGCATTAGAACAGTCAACGACAGTAGTGCCAACAAAACAGTTTAAGTGACCTGTCCCTGTCTTACTGTAGTCAGACCAACTGGAGTAGAGCACACAACTTGCATCAGGTGTAAAACACACATCCAGAATGCTCCAGCCCACATCTCTGGCCTTCACGGTCTTCTTTAGTGCAAAACGGCCCCTACTAGTATCATATAACCTGATATTCTGGTCTATAAAAACAGAGACAGAAAAAAAGAGGGTATAAGACATGCACTACCGTTCAACTTTGGAGTCAGTAAGATTTTTTAAAATGTTTTTGAAAGAGGTCTCTTTCCCAAAGGGTTCGCGTACAGTGCACGTGAAGCAAATTTCGTCACCAGAATAGTACGAGCACCACATGGTTTTTGTAATCATCATGTGCAGGTTGCATATGCACATTGAATTTGTTGTGCACTAATCAGTTGTTTCAAAAAACTGGCTTGGGCCATTGTTTCACAGTATAAAATGAAACTAAAGAGACGGAACAACAACAACAAAATACCAGAGTCTGCAACAACAGCAAACATTGATAAGTGCTTGTGTAAGGGGGTTATGAGATAGCCGCAACTATTTCATAACTATCTCATAAGCAAAGTTTAAAAGAAAACAAATACATTTTATCGGTCATAACTTCTGGAGAAAAATAGTGCAGACACTGGAAAAAGTTTAAACTTTGTAGAGTGCATGTGTCGATCGCCTGAGTTCGTGCATGCTATCAAATGGAGTATACTTTGAAAGGCTACGCGTTCGACTGTATGCATACGTTAGCGTACGTTTAAAAAACGAAGTATACTTTGGGCTTTATACTCACCAAAGCTGCATTTATTTGATCAAAAATACAGTAAAAACAGTAATATTGTGAAATATTATTACTATTTAAAATAATAAATGGATCGTGGATTGTTCAGGATTATTAGATGAGTATAAAGTGTATATGAAATAGAAATCTTTTGTAACATTATAAATGTCTTTACTGTCACTTTTGACCAATTTAATGCATCCTTTTTTAATTAAAATATAAATTTCTTAAAAAAAAACAAAAAAAAAACGTACTGACCCCAAACTTTTGAACGGTAGTATAAATGAACTCAAATTAAAGCCAAAAAAAGACAGAAACATTTACACTACAGGACTTCAGTAGAGCTTTGTTATGCATTTGAACATGTCTGAGTTGTGCATTTGGAAAATACTAAGCATAGAAAATAAACACTAACAACAAAGTCCTGAATTCCAGTTTCACCTTGGCATGCAGACAGGAACATGTTTCCCTCATCACTGTAGACTCCACAAAAGACTTTCTGCTGATAAGTGTCTTTGTATACCACATGATTGGGCAAGAAACTATGAAGAAATAAATATGGATTACTACATGTATGCAAAGACTAATCGGTTTTAGAAGCAGAAAGAAAAAAATCTCCCTATTTGAAATGTAAAAACATCTGTGCTGGTGCATCTCTGAGTAGCATATAAATGTTTAAAATATGCACTATTATTGTTGTAGCATAGCATTTATATTGCACTTACTGTGAACGGATACGGCTGCACTCTCCATGAGAAAAACTTGACCCACGACAACGTCCCTGTTCCCGCTTCAAAAAGAAATACACAGTTGATAATTTGGCTAAAGTAGTAAAAATAGTAAATAGCAAAGTAGTAAAAAAATATCCTGTAAATGAAAGATACAAAAGTATAAACACATCTTACCTCTGCCAGCATATGTGTGAAACTGTATCTGCCCTTTAAGCCTGAGGAAGCAGTGGCAAGTAAGATCTGAGTGCGGATCTCACTGCGGTCCACTTCCTGTGTGTCTGGTTGGGCATCCACTGAGTGAGAATAAATAAGGCATATTAATAAATAATATAATAAATAACGTAGATAATTATAATATTAATAAATAAATAAATAAATAACATAGAACCCGGAAGCGCTGCACTGTGTTTACTACGTGAACAGCGTAGAAAAATTACACAGAAGAGAAGAAATTGTTAAATAAAGTGTTTTTTTTTTGTGCACAAAAAGTGTTCTCGTCGCTTCATAACATTAAGGTTGAACCACTGGAGTCACATGGACTATTTTAACGATGTCTTTACTACCTTTCTAGGCCTTGAAAGTGGTAATAACTTCTATGTGGGGTCAGAAAGCTCTCGGATTTCATCAAAAATATCTTAATTTGTGTTCCAAAGATGAACGAAGGTCTTACGGGTTTGGAACAACATGAGGGTGAGTAATTAATGACAGAATTTTCATTTTTGGGTGAACTAGCCCTTTAAATACCTTTAACATAAAGGTGGATCCCTGCTGTAGGTTCATTTTTTGCTTAATTTTCTCACAATTTCCATACACTGTAATGCACTGGAAGCCACTAACAGCTAAATGTGGAGGCAATTGTGCATAGAGTCCATTATACTCACCTGGAGGGTCATATCGATGCCCTAACCGCCCATCCCAGGCACCATCGCTGTCCTCATCAGAGTCTGAATATGACTGCACAAGCTGCAGGCCTGTCGCTCCACTTCCATGGACCAGGCGCACCTGGCCCCTATCGTAGAGAAAAAAAGGAACACTTTGAATTATCCATTTGAAGAAAAAAAAAAAAAAAAAAAAGAGGAAATGGTAGAGTTGCGAAACATTTGCAGCCCAGGCAAAGGTATCTCCAAATAAATGTCATGTGGGTTATGTATATTTACCTCCGCAGTAGGTATGCCAGAACTTGAGCTAAGTCAACGTCCTCTTCAGATTCTGACTGTCTCTCTGCCTGTGTTCGACCCGTCTGATTGGAATTCTGGTTGGGTTCTGGTTCTGACTGGTCTGGGTTGCTACCAGAGCCCCGACCGGACATCCCAGAACTGGACTGAGAGCCCATAGACTGATTGTCTGGAAAAATCATTTATTCAGCCATAAGCAATAGAGGCAGTCACATTCATGACATTATAAAAAAGCAAGATATAATGCTAGAATTTCCTTAAAGACATTGAACACCAGTAATACAGTGAGTAATATGACATACACTTAAACAATAAAAAAAAGTCAGTGTCACATGATCCTTCAGAAATCATTTTAATATGCTGAATTGCTGCTCAAGAAACATTTCATATTATCAATGTTGAAAATGGTTGTGTTGCTTAATATTTTTGTGGAAACCATGATATCATTTTTCAGGATTCGTTGACGAATATAAAGTTCAATAGAACAGCATTTGTTTTGAAACAGAAATCTTTTGTAACATTATAAATGTCTTTACTTTCACTTTTGATCAATTTACTGCATCCTTGCTGAATAAAAGTATTAATTCCTTTCTAAAGAAATTCTTACGGACTCCAAACTTTTGGACGATAGTGTATATATACTTAAATTAGTGCCAAAAAAGATTTTAAAAAACATTTATGCTACAAGACTTTAGGCTTTGTTATGCATTTTAACATGTCTGAGACGTGGAGTAAAAAACAAAAAAAAACAAAAAAAAAAACAAGATAAAGAAGCAAGATATATTATAAATAATGCTAGGATTCCCTTAAAGACATTGAACACCATTTATCTAGTAATACTGTAAATAATATGACATAAACCGAAGATATATATATATATGTCTGTCCAAAAAGTTGTGATGAAAATGTCACAGCGCATAAATATTACGACAAAATGAACACTGATGTAGTGCATTTACTGTGGGATGTGTCAGTATTTTTGTCTTGAGAAATTAAACATTAAACAGGCGATTTAAATTTGGTAAATAAATGTTGATATGCAGCTGACAAAAGACTGTGATGTAACTGACAGCCGACAATGCTAAAATGACAGGCTAGAATTGAAAACAGCAAATGACATGGGGCGAACACTTCATATAATGGTTATATATTTACAAACTAAGAGTTTAAAAAAGCTAAATATATAAAAGCCTCCTAATTACACTAAATATACATCCAAAACAACCCTTTGTTTATAAGTTAGCGCTCATGCTAGCACACTGTAAGCGACCTACAAAAAGAGAGACACCTACCAGTGAAATGATAACAGCGCTTTGACAGCTCTTTTACTCCGTTGGTTTATTCCTGCAGACCTCGGTAAATAACCAAAAAATAGTGTTGTCAAAAATGAAGCTTGTAAACGTGGGACTTCCGTATGCTGAGCGCTTCTATTTCCCTGAGTTGTTTTCAAGATTCTCCTGGTTCGTAACGCGCCATGTTGTTTACGGTCTCGAGACTCGCCTTCCTCTGGTCACGTGACACACAGACGCTCTCCCAAACAGAGCAAACACAAAAATAATAGAAACAGTACATTGACATAAGTGAATGTAGGTCATTGACAGTGAAACCGTGTATTGAAAATATTTATTTTCCAACAACAAACCTTTAACATCATACTACATATAGGCAGAAATAGCAATTTTTTGCTTTGTCATAAATGAGCTTGCTCAATCCCAAAACATCCAAATGTGCTATTCAGTGTTGGGGCGGACTTAGTGATTTGGGAGCCCTAAGCGATTCCAGGAATGGGGCCCCAACAGTCAAACTTTGAACTCAAAACACTATTTTTCTATATATATATTTTTCTATTCTGTTTTTTTTTTTTTTTTTGTAAATAAACTGCATGTTAAAAATATCTGTAACCTGGAACTTTAAAATTAAATACAATTGAATTCACACAAAAAAACCTAAATTCACAAACAAACTATTTACAGTTAATTAATCATATTTGTGACACTGTAGACTAGCAACGATCGGCTAATCTTTTCACCATTTTTCATATTAATGAAGTAATTGCTGTTTGTGAATTGTCGGCCACACTGTTCACTGGGAAATTTTCTTTTATTTGAACGGGCCCTCTCTTAAGCTCACAGCGCTCATTATCTGAAAGGTGTTTTGGACAGATCGTCACTCATTAAAGTACGATAGGAAAGTTCCACTAGTCATGATGGGGGGCCTGCATTCAAGCAGATTTAATTCGAGCAGATTTAAAAACAACATAGAACAGCAAGAATTTTTATCTGTCATAACTCAAACAACCTAATTACCAAATTAGATTGAGATGCATCGTATCGGAAATTTGTTTTTTTCCACAACTGCTTTTTTTTATTAATGCCATAAACCAGAACAATAATGAGACATATTCATTCAAAGTAAAATTACAAAGTAAAGTAAAATAAAACAGTGCCAGAGGACAAGAACAAAATTATAAGGGAGAGGGTGCTACTTCATACAACATCATACCTGCTTACAATGTTATAAGCTCTAATTGCCTTTTTACTTGTGCAATTGCACAAAACGGAACAATAAAGCTTGAAATCATTTTTAAAGCAAGAAAGGTTAGGTTTGGAGTCAGACCATTTCATTTTATGTATGTGAAACGTTCCCATTAATATTAATAATTGTATGAATTAAGTATGCCTTATCTTTCTCAATCCCATAATCTTTGAAGTGTATTAGGCCTATTATGTCAAATCCACTCAACTGCAAATCAATGTTAATTTTTTTCTTAATTAAACGCTCCATATCAATCCAAAAAAATATGTATGTATGCAATGGAAAAATAAATGAAAAATAGTTTCTTTTTCACCTTTACAGAAATTACAAGATTAATCAATATCTAATTTAAAAAAATTTACAACTGCTATAAGCAGCCCAGAAACATGCATTGGCATCGGCCTTTTTGCCCTATAGCATGGATAATGATGCCAGTAAAATAAATACCCATTCAGTCTACAGTCCTGCTAACAATGAAAAACATCTAACCCTAACCTATTCACGGTGCAAAACCCCCCCCCCCCCCCCGTATGGGAAATAGACATTCCCATACAGTTCTGTTAATGCTGGATAAACTCAAAAGTTTAAGGCAAACTTTTTAAAAAAGTTTTCAGTAAAGTTACTTTAAAAAAGTATCCAAAAAATGTATGCCTATTCACATAGTCCAAAATATTCACTGAAATTCATACAAAAAATACAATATACATACAAAAAATACTACAACGTAAACACAGTCAGTTATTTCAGAATCTGCTGAAAACACTGTATTGTTGTTTACGATATGCTTGGTCTTATTGTTAATGTGTTTACCAATGATAATATGTTAATGTGCCTGTTTGTTATTTGAAATTATTTAATAAAGTTAAAAAAAAAAAAAAAACATTCTTCAGGGGGAAAAAACTAACTAATTAACTAACTGTTGTTCACGATATGCTTGGTCTTATTGTTAATGTGTTTACCAAAGATAATATGTTAATGCCTGTTTGTTATTTGAAATTATTTAAAAAAAGTAAAAAATATATATATATATATATACATTCTCAGGGGGAAAAACTAACTAACTAACTAACTAACTAACTAACTAACTAACTAACTAACTAATTAACTAACTAACTAACTGTTGTTTACGATATGCTTGGTCTTATTGTTAGTGTGTTTAGCAAAGATAATATGTTAATGCCTGTTTGTTATTTGAAATTATTTAATAAAGTAAAAAAATAATAATTCTCAGGGGGAAAAACCTAACTAACTAATTAACTAAATCCGCAGTGTGTGTTTGGACTTTTCTGAGCTTACCTTTATTAGAATTACTTGTATATTAACATTACATAATTATACATAATATAAGTTTTTTAATACATTTCTAATGTTTCTGAAGATTATTCTTCTCTATTTGTAATAATTATTTTATATAATTTATTTCATTTTGCATTACACACACCATGGTTCAATTCCACGTAGGGGGACTTTTAATTATGAGCCGCATTTTTGAACCGGAAGTATTCAGTTGTATCCAGCGTCTGTGTTTCTCAACTTGTTTTACTGTTTTATATTCGTGGTAAGTGGGCAGTTGTACATTCATTATCCACAATATAGATTTGTATATAATATTAATCGAGCCACTCAGAGACGAAACGATACGATATTGCGATGTATCGTTTACTGTTGTGACCGTGACAATGTTCTTTTATGAGACTTTTAGAAAGAATGAGAACAAATATGAAATTACCAAGTGAAGCAAAAGAGAACAATTACATAAACTAGCCAGTATTTTGGAAAGAGAGAGTTTGTTTACTGTTTACGATTCAATAAGTAAAAAAGAAAAAAACTAATAAGGATTCAGCCTCGTCATCATATAATATTTCACAATTTTGTGTTTATTTCTAATCTTTCTTTCCATTTCTCTCTCCTTCTCATATGTTAACTCATAATAATTAATCTCTTTTCCTATGCGATACACCATAAGACTAACGTTTTGTTCTGTTGTTTGCAGGAATAATACAGTGCCTGTGAAACAATGGGTTTGTATTGGACTTGTATTTATTTGCAAATAGGAAATTGTAATATCTCGATCAGCTCGTCTGCTGTTTGCAGATGCTTTTAATGATCGGGACTTCATCAATTCATTATTCATCCATTCATTCTTGTCAAAATGTTCTGTTCTGGTAAATTTGCTCACATGCATGAGTCTGTTTAGCTTCCATTTGCCTGTGACTTTTCCCCCTAAAGAGTTTCAATAACATTTTCCAGCAGATATTGAAGAGAAGACGTATGGTGGTTGTGAGGGCCCAGATGCCATGTATGTAAAGCTGATCTCTTCAGATGGGCAAGAGTTTATTGTGAAAAGAGAGCACGCTTTAACCTCTGGCACAATCAAGGCTATGCTGAGTGGACCTGGTGAGTGTGAAACAGCATTTCACTCAATTTTTTTTGATGTTGTGATATTTGAATAGGAGGAGGAAGCTCTAACATTTTTCATGTTTACTCCAAGGTCAGTTTGCTGAAAATGAAACCAATGAGGTGAACTTCCGGGAGATCCCGTCTCATGTTCTCTCCAAAGTTTGCATGTATTTTACCTATAAAGTGCGCTACACCAACAGCTCAACAGAAATCCCAGAATTCCCCATTGCTCCTGAGATTGCCTTGGAACTGCTCATGGCTGCAAACTTCCTAGACTGTTAGATGGGAATGGAGTATGTGTTATACTGTGACCGACTTACATGCCATTTGTTTGCCATATGTTCCTATGATTTTTGAGTGTGTATTTATAAATGTTTTGCTTTTTTTTGTTATGTTGTACTTTGAAATGACTAGATAATTTGTTTTGTATGTAGAGTTTTAAATGTCTTGCATTCATTTTGTATTTGCAAGTCTTTTGCAGTTGTCCTAGTCTCGCACTAGGAATAAATGTGGACGAACCAAATGTATCACTGTCACACCTCTATGTCTTTGTGTTTTGGCTGGTTTAATATTTAGAGCAGATAAATACACAAATTGGCTTGCGTTTCTTGTAAGACATAAATTAACACAGGGTGAAGGATGCATGCTTCTCGCTGTAAACTATGGCATGATTGTACCATTAAAGGGATCATGATAAATAAAAAATACGTCACTCAAAAATAAAGAAAAAATGTTTAAAGTCATTCCAAACCCAGGTGACTGACTTTCTTCAGTGACAGAATAATTAATTAATAGACTTTACATTTATTAATAGATTTAAAAAAAAATATTTATTTAAAACTATTTATAGTAATAATTAATATGTAAGGAATAATTAAAAAGATACTTAAACAGAAAATAACAATATATCTTAAAAGTCATTCCAAACCCATGGCTTTCTTCTGTGACAGAATAATGAATTAATAGACACTGTATTTATTAAAAAGAATATATATCTATTAATTTTAAATTAAATAAAAAATTATAAATTAAATAAAAATCTGTATTTTGAAAGTTGTTCCAAAATGTGGCCTTCTTTGTTCTGTGACAGAATAATGAAATAATAGACATTTATATTTATTAATGATAACTATTCATAATAAATAAATATTAATAATTAAAAAGAATACTTCACCCGAAAATAAAAAAATCTGTATTTTGAAAGTTGTTCCAAAATGTGGCCTTCTTTGTTATGTGACATAATAATGAAATAATAGACATTTATATTTCTCAAAAATAATAGATATTTATTAATGATAACGAATACTTGACCCGAAAAAGAAAAAAAATCAGTATTTTGAAAGTTGTTATAAATGTGGCCTTCTTTTTTTCTGATAGAATAAAGAAATAATAGACATTTATTAAAAATAATAGATATTCATTAATTATAACTATTCATAATAAATAAATAAATAATAAATAAATTATTTAATTAAAAAGAATACTTCAACCAAAAAGAAAAAAATCTGTAGCCTATCTTAAAAGTCGTTGAAACCTATGTGACTTTCTTTTTTTCTGTGACAGAATAATGAAATAATAATAGATATTTATTACTTATTATCACTATGATTAATTAACAGTTAACTAGTATTAATTCACTGGAATAAAGAGACAGTATAGTGTACTGGGGTAGATTTTGGACTATCAGAGCGTGTTATCAGAACACAGAAGCGCTCGTGTGTCACGTGACGGTGACGTCAGTCGCCCTGCGTTACTGTGCGCCACTGATGCAGGGGGATCCATCATGGCGTCGATGCAGGTAAGATCACAGCTGACATCTAGCCTTGTTTAATCTATCAATCACTTCTTGATTAGGTGTCGAGCGTGTCGTCTCTGATAGTGTAAATGCTGTTTTTTGGATACGCCTAATAAGGGGATCGAATATTGCAGTGTTATTTCTGAAATCATAACTTGTCCTCCTCGCTGTTCCTGAGCTGTCAGGGCGAGAATGATCGGTGCTTTAAAAGCAACAGCTGGCGAGCAGGACTCACATAAACTACTGATTTACCGCAAACACAGCGAATGTAATGAGTAGAATCAACGCGTTCTTACTAGAACTATCATGAGTTTGCTATTGAACTGCTTGAAATCGTGATATCAACATGTCTACTTATTTTTATACAGCCTTGCAAGGTTATTTGTGACTGTGCAGGACATATGAAGTTATATTTTCATTTAAGTTGACTTAATATTATTCAGACTCACTGTTTTATGTTGAATAAGAATATTGGCAATGATAAAATGTAGGCAATGTTTGTTGCCACACACTTCTTAGTGTTTATATATTCAAAAAAATTCAGAGGGTGAATTCAGATTTAATTTTTTATTATTATACTGTGGTGTTCCAATGTCTCATATGAATTAAATTGATTTTAATGTTTAATTTGAAGAGCCATTCTGACTGGTATATTCCTGGCATATACTTTTAGATTAAGGCGTTTTTATATATATGTATATGTGTATGTATGTATGTGTATGTGTGTGTTATGAACAACCTCTGCTTTAGATTCTCTTCTTTTCCTATCTTTGTTCAATACTTTCTCTCTATTTCTCAACAGAAAAGGTTACAGAAAGAACTGCTAGCCTTGCAGAATGATCCACCCCCTGGAATGACCCTAAATGAGAAGAGCGTACAAAACACCATCACACAGTAAGGCCGACACTTCCCGACTCTTTGTTTAATCTTATACCCATGTGTGTGATCACGGTGTACTTATTAACTGGCTAGCTTTCTCATGCCGTCCTGCATCAGGGATTGTCACATTTAAAAGTGCAGTATGACTCATTGCATTACATGTTACCCATACTGTTATTGTCATGTCAGGCCTGGAAAACTCTCACCCATTGTGGGCATATTTTCAAAGTTTTAAACAAAACATTTTCCATGTGGTGTCATTTGTAAGGCTGCTCTGCCCGATGTATAGTATGTCTGCTCCGACTAATCAAAAATTAAAGCTAGAGAGGCTAGTATTGCCGTAACAAACCTTATTGACCTCTTTTTGGCCTGTGGATAGTCTGTATCTGTGTCTACGAATATATAGTAGTCTTTTGAGGAAAAACTGTCACAAGACAAAAAAGGTGCATCACATTGTTCCAGAAAGGATTACTTATCTGAATCTCAATATAACCGGTCTTGTGCTCAGTAGTAGTTGCTTCAGAGATTGGGATCGAGCTGTCTTCACATATGTGTTTATATCTTTCTGTGCAGCAGTAATAAGAATAAATGATTGACATAATTACTCGGTTTCAGAAAGCTAAACTTTGACAGCCAAGAGTTATAAATGTAATGTTTTCTTTTATGTAACTTGGTTTTGTGGGAAGATAATGTAATGTGGGTTAGCCTAGCATTTTTATTCAGCCTTGTAGCCTTGTCTCGGTATGTTTTGTCAAAGAAATGTCAAGTATGAGCTATAAGTTTAGCAGCTTGCCAAACGTGTTTGTCCTGACTAATTGGTCTAATTGCGTTCATTGTTGTCCTTCAAGTTTTTTGGAGGAAGTTCTCTGTGATGTTGTGGTTGAAACAAGCCCAACCAAATCCAACCTCGTTTTAAGATGCATTTGAACGGTATTACCTGTAGCGATTTGATAACTCGTCTCATCATGGTTATTCAATATAATTGCAAATATTTTAGATAACTGCAATAACTGTCCCTTTTAAATTTCAATCATATTTTGTAGGAGTGCCCCGATCGATCGGCTGCAGATCGGTATCGGCCGATACTCGCATTGATTAGGGAGTCGGCCATTATAAGGGCTGTCTCTCAATCGCAAAATCCTTCCAGTGCACTGGAACTTTCGCTCCCAAAAAAACCCACAATGCGTCGCAAAAACCAGGGAGCGTCGATGCTCACTATGCTCCCTTACCAGAAATTGTCACATTTCTGAAACGCGAAATATAAAACGCACGAGCCAACTCAACTCAATAAATATTATGACACGCGATAGAAGGTTTGTTGTAAAAAAACAGGAATCATGGAGGACACCAATTCCCAATTCGCCTACTTGTACTACGAGCTAAATGTATGTACTCTTTTTGTGAAGCAAAAGTACATACTTTTGAGTGTGTAGCAGAAGAGTATGCAAGCTTTGGGACATACTACTTTGTCATTTTTAACCGACGCTATGTCGCTTAGTTACGTGCATCCTGTCACCGTTTAAACTGCCCTGTCAATCATCTTGTCACAGTTAAAACCCTCCACATTCAGTTTAATTTAACTCTACTATTGGAGAGAAATGTAGTAGCACGTGGATCTGCCATTCGTGGGTCTTTCATGAGGAGACTCTCCTCATGTGTTTGCAATTTAAATATAATGATGCATTTAAACGTTAATGGCCAAACGTAGCATTAGAAAAGTTCACAATGCTGTTGCAGATTAAATATAATGTGGATAATATTAAATAAATATATTTTGTTCAAGTTAGATACTGATAATTATTCACTCAAACCCCTTTATCTAAACCTCTCTTCTTAACCATCAGACTCACTCGCACATCCGTCATGTTTGTAGTTTTTTTTTTAATCACTTTTTATCCGCGTTTGTAGTTCTAATTGAATCCTCGTCTTGCTCGCAATGGGTTGTGGGCAATATCAGCCGTTAGAGTGTGCACGGATCTGCACTTCAAATTCGGAAATAGTAGACCATCCGGGTATCTTTGGAATACTCTTTTCAACATACTACAATTTGGGACGTACTAATTCTATTTTCGAATACTATTTAGGATGGATAGTATGTGAATTGAGACGCAATTTCTTGCCTATTTTTTGGGGAAATGTTATTAAAGCCAAAATGTATTGAAGATATTTAATTCTGAATAAAATGTAGCGTCCCATTCTTTGACAACCAGACATTTACCACACTATCTAGATAGTCAGTCAGTTTGCTGACAATTCAGAAATTTTGGTCAAATACATGCTATTTTCGTTTTGTGTAAACATAAAATGTTTATACAGTGCATTACACAGTTTTTTTTTCCGCATCCCGGGTGTTGAAATACTGTTGGGTAAATTGGCAGCGGGCGGAATCACACAGACCACAACAAAAACACACAGAGAAATTCTACATGTGCAGTGGTTAAAACAACACTCTAATTGTTCAGTACATGTGTACTGAACGGAAAGACCTGCACCAAACATTTTCAGTACAATTACACCCCTACTATCTATATTAGCATCTTCTCTCATGTGAAGTAATAATGTTCCATTCAAACTAAGGCAGAAATGTGAGCTCCTGTGCCGACGCAGCACTGATGGTCCAGGAATATTTCCACTTTGCCTCCGGAATGTTCTCACTCTTCTGAAAACAAACTTCTGCTGTAGCTATATGATAATGCTGTGGCAGGAAAATGACATTGTGGATGTCACTTTATCTGACTGGTATGTTGCACTTGCAAGAATTTTCTGTTTTCACTTGGTCCGACATTGATATTGCAAATTCAAATGTGTGCTACTTACTACTTATCTATTTATAACATTAAAGTCTTACCAACCCCAAACCTTTGAACGGTAGCGTATTTTTATGCTGTAATTAAAAATTATTGTCTGACATTGTGTATTTGCTCTTCAGTCAGTATTTTTTTTTTTTTTTACCGTACATTGCACTATTTTCCTTAACTTTCGCCTCATCATTTTATACCGGCAATATGTTGTTTATAGTCACAGAGGAATAACTTTAGAGGTGGGAAATTAAAGATGTAGAGCATTTTAATTGTTCAGCTATAAACAAAATTAGTTTCGTTTTAGGATACCATGTCGACATGAGAAATTATCTCATTATATAATGTGGTGCATTTTTGTTCCCAAAAACTGAAGTTCATTAATTTAACCAAATTTATATAGCCCTCTGTGCCAGATGTTTCCTCCAGTGATATCAGGCATTCTGTGTTCATAATCTGCGTGCAAAATGCTTTAGAATTAGTGAAGGACACACATGAGCACATAGTGACACATCCCAGTGAGTCCCATGTGTTGAGTCAGGAAAATCACCTCATTCTTTAGTTCTCTGTCCATTTTCACTCTCACCTTAATACCTTTGTTACTAGGAAAAGAAGGCTTGTCAAATGGTTCTCTATAAGTATATGGTAGCCAAAATGACTGAAAATTGACTGGAGCAGCTTGGGTGAAGGATTTTCTGCCAGAAAGAGCCATCATCTGTTTGACCTCCGACATAGTGCTGCTTCCCTTATTGTTTAGTTCTGGATATTTAATGTTGTCCTGTCTTTCATTGCTCATTATCTTCCTACTTCCTGTCTCTCTCCTTTTATGGCTGAAGTGAAACACTCTGCTGGCTGGCAGTAGAGTAGTCCTTTTTTTTTCGCCCCTTGTTGCTAATATGTATGCAACTTCTGCATAGTATAGTAAGTTAGGGCTGTTCGATTATGGCAAAAATCATAATCATGATTATTTTGGTCAATAGTGTAATCACGATTATTTAACTCCATTATGAGTGGGCCATATGACCAAAACCTTATAGGAATAATTTTGTGTTGGTCCCCCTTTTGCTGCCAAAACAGCCCTGCCCGTCGAGGCATGGACTCCACTAGACCCCTGAAGGAGTGCTGTGGTATCTGGCACCAAGAAGTTAGCAGCAGATCCTTTCACTCCTGTAAGTTGCGAAGCGGGGCCTCCATGGATCTGACTTGTTTGTTCAGCACATTCCACAGATGATCGATTGGATTGAGATCTGGGGAATTTGGAGGCCAAGTCAACACCTCAAACTCGTTGTTGTGCTCCTCAAACCATTCCTGAACCATTTTTGCTTTGTGGCAGGGCGCATTATCCTGCTGAAAGAGGCCACAGACACCAGGGAATACCATGTACATGGTCTGCAACAATGCTTAGGTAGGTGGTACGTGTCAAAGTAACATCCACATCCACAAAACCAAAGTTTTCCCAGCATCACACTGCCTCAGCCGGCTTGCCTTCTTCCCATAGTGCATCCTGGTGCCATGTGTTCCCCTGGTAAGTGATGCACACGCACCCGGACATCCACGTGATGTAAAAGAAAACCTGATTCATCAGACCAGGCTACCTTCCATTTCTCCGTGGTCCAGTTCTGATGCTCACATGCCCACTGTTGGCGCTTTCGGCGGTGGACAGGGGTCAGCATGGGCACCCTGACTGGTCTGCAGCTATGCAGCCCCATACGCAACAAACTGCGATGCACTGTGTATTCTGACTCCTTTCTATCAGAACCAGCATTAACTTGAGCAATTTGAGCTACAGTAGCTTGTCTGTTTGATTGGACTACACGGGCCAGCCTTCGCTCCCCACGTGCATCAATGAGCCTTGGCCGCCCATGGCAGACCGGGAACACCCCACAAGAGCTGCAGTTTTGGAAATGCTCTGACCCAGTCGTCTAGCCATCACAATTGGCCCTTGTTAAACTTGCTCAAATCCTTACGCTTGCCCATTTTTCCTGCTTCTAACACATCAGCTTTAAGGACAAAATGTACACTTGCTTCCTAATATATCCCACCCACTAACAGGTGCCGTGATGAAGAGATAATCAGTGTTATTCACTTCACCTGTCACATGTTATGCCTGATTGGTGTATATTTGCTGGAAATAAGTTTCCTGTGACATCTACATTTTATCAGTGAAATTTCACAATTCTCAATAACAATTTCAATACCACAGCAGAATACTAGGCTAACAAATGCAGGTAAAAAAAAAAGTCCTCAGATGATTGAAAATAAGTAAACAGTCAGTAATACAAAAATACCCACAAATTTGTTTTACAAACAATAGGACAAATACAATAGAAAAAAAGATACAAATGAAACAAACAGTGCTTTAAGTTTTTCACTCAAGTCTAGAAGTATTCAGCTCTAACAGCCTACTACAGATATTGAATAATCAAATGTAAAATAAAACAGAATAATCTTCACTGTAAGAATTAAACTTGCTTTTGATTCTTAAAGCTACAAAAGTCAGAGCAGTGAGTGATTTTTCTCTGTCTTTTGTTTGATTAACAGTAAGGACACACATAGCAGCAGGATTATTTGGCTGCTGTCACTTTAATACTAAAAGCACAGATCCAATAAACTGATACACATCCGATTTTAACCCAACTGTTTACGTACACTGAAGACATAATCGACTGTGTTTACGTGAATACTCCCCATGCCTGGCATTTTGACACATTTTTTTGTGTATGAGGCCGTTTAGGCGTGCAGCCAAAGCTCAAAGTTTACTTTGCTTGTCCGTGTTCCGCTCCGTCTCGGAACGTGCACGTAGTTCTTTTTCACGCTTTTAACAACTCTTTAATATCAAGCACGTCCCATTTCACGAAAATCGTGTTATATGATTTTACTGATTTGCATGTTAAGTGTGGGCTTTTATAAGGAGGAGCGAAAGAGCACTGCTGGAAAGGAACGGAATGCGGCACAATAGTTTTATGTCGATTTATTGTATTTTCATAATCATTAGCCAAAATTAATCGCACAGCCCTAGTATAAGAAATCATTTAGATAACCAAAAGGCTTAATTATTAATGTCTTTCTGTTTCTCTTTACAGATGGATTGTGGATATGGAAGGAGCTTCTGGTACTCTTTATGAAGGGGAGAAATTTCAGCTTCTATTTAAATTTAGTAGTCGTTATCCCTTTGACTCGCCTCAGGTAAGTCTAAATATTATTTATTAACTGTATTTAATACTAAATAAAGTTTATTTATTTTTAGAATATATATTTATTGGCAGCAACATTATTAGGAATGAATGAATTATTATTATTATTATTATTATTATTATTTTTTATATATATATATATATATATATATATATATATATATATATATATATATATATATATATATATATATATATATTTTTTTTTTTTTTTTTTTTTTGTTGCAGAATTTCTGACCAGTGTTATTCTAGTGTTATTTATATACTATTATAGTTTTTATTGACATTTTGAATTAGCTTTTATTTTTATATTTTCTGTTTTCATTTACCTTTTAGTTCATTTGTGTTATGTGCCTATATATCATTTGTATTCGTTTTTGTTTAAAATATTTCTAAATAGTTAACTTTTTATTTCAGTTTAATTTGTTGTTTTAATATTTTAACCTAAACTTATTTCATTTAAAAATTAATTTAGTTTGTTTTTCATCTAATATTTATATTTTATTTCATTTCAGCTCTCTATGTTTTTAATAATTTTAGTTTTAGATAACAGAAACACTGGTATTCCATAAGACATGGTTTTCGGTACACATGTACGCCGCTGTCTGTTCTGTCCACTGTATGGCGGCAGGGACTTTTATAATTGAAAAACACATCACAACAAGTGACAGAAATGCTTTTGATGGTTTAGAGCTGATACAAAGTATAAATGGAGCAAAGGTAAGTGTATGCCTTGGCTTAGTGCATGCCTTAGACTTTTAAATGTGATAGAGGACAGCACTTAAGATTAAAAGTGACTGATCAACATTTTTGTTGCTGAAGTGGCCCTAGCAGAGTTTGTGTGCATTAAGTGCATTTAATCGGAAGTGAGGCACTGGCTGTATTATGATCGAGAGCGCTCTATGCTTTTCCTCATGTAAGTCCAGATCAGGCGCCGGCTTCTCATTCAGCCGGCTATCTCTGTCTCCACCTCCTAATCTAGCGGCCTCATGCCAATTGTGAGGACTAAGCACTGGCTTATGATTTAAAGGGATAGTTCACCTAAAATATTACCATTCTGTCATCATTTACTCACCCTTGTGTTTCAAATCAAAATGACTTTCTTTGTTCTGTGGCACACAAAAGGAGAAGTTTTGAAGAATGTCCATGCTGCTCTTTTCCTTACAGTGAATGTGGACTGAAGCTCTCAAGCTCTGAAAATGCCCAAAAATCACCATAAAAGCATCATAAAATTAGTCCATACTCGTGCACTGAATTTCAAGTCCTGTGATTGTTTATATAATAGCTTTTTGTGAAGAACAGGTCAAAATTTAAGTTATTAATTGAAAAAAAAAAAAACATCTTGACCACCATAGTCAAGTCACCTTTATTTATATACCGCTTTATACAATACAGATTGTTTCAAAGCAGCTTCACAGTGATACACAATGATCAATAATGCAAACTTCATCAAATATGAGACATTTCATTTTAGAAGAAAATAGTGTCATTAATCTGCTTAAGTTAGTTCGTTGTTGATTCAGTTTAGTTCAATACCTTGTCGATGTTGCAAAATTCATCAGATATGAAACAAAGTCGAATCAGGTACAAGGCAGCTCTGCAGAAAACTTTGGTGTCGGCATCAAGTTTTATTAAAGTGTCGTTCAAATGGTCACCATTAATTTTCATTGTACTGAAAAGAGCAGCTTGAAGCAAGTCAAGCACACATAGTCATATAGTGTATCATATTGAAAGGAAAACAAATATGCTATGTGTTTATGTTGTGTTTTGACAGGTAATGTTCACAGGAGACAATATACCTGTCCATCCCCACGTTTATAGCAATGGCCACATCTGCCTGTCCATCTTAACGGAGGATTGGTCACCAGCTCTTTCGGTGCAGTCTGTTTGTCTTAGCATTATTAGCATGCTGTCTAGCTGCAAAGAGAAGGTAAGTGTCTAGCTTCACAATGCAATAGTTTTCTTGATGTGTGTTAGAGCTGCACAATTAAGAATCGCATTTTTTTTTTTTTGTTTAAAATAGAGATCATGGTTCTCCCACTATTCTCTGGCAAAATGTTAATTGCTGCAGTTTACTTTAAAAAAAATTTTTTTATTATACATTTTTTTTTAAATGATTCATAAACTCTACTTGTTTAATTGCTGAATGAGTCAGCTGCTGCTTCCGAAATCGCATACTGTATTGTAGGTACTACATTTGGTTTGAAACTTACTTTGTGACCGTTAAAAAGTATGTTCTATATTGTGTGTAGTTTAAATGAAATTCGGACATACTATATCCGCCATGTTGTCATTAGCCTCTTTCACACATAGTCTTTACTGGTAAATTACCGGTAACAGATCATGTGTGAACAGGACCTTTTCAAAAATAAATTGGTTCCGGCAATTTACCAGTAAGGGATGTTGTAACATTACCAGTAAATTACCGGTAATGTGCGCTGTGTGAACGCAGAATGGAGATTACCGGTATATTCACTTATGAAATCACAACGCACTGACGTAAGAAGTCTGCTTTAGGCCAATCATAAAGACTTATGAAGATGTGATTACTCCACGCTTTTTAATATTTTTTTCTATTTAAATATGCACTAAATTATCATCTTTGACTGTTGCACCACGTCTCGCAGCTTTTTTTCAACGTGTTGCGCTCGAGACCCAGCCTTCTTTTCCATTCATCAGTGCTGCGGCTCTGCAGTTGGTTACTATTACGCGAGCGTCGTGTTTTTAAGAGCAAACACGCATTCATCCCCTTATGCCTTTCACTCAGACGTCCAAAAGATGTTGTCAAATTGAACAGATGGTGAAACTAAAGCGCTTCTCCTCATGCGGGTGGATAAAGACAACGGTGCAGCGTTTAAAGATAATTTCTGATGACTGACATCACAGAATTTACCGGTATTTTGCTGCTGATGTGTGAATGGTCTCTTACGGGTAAAAAGCCAGAACGCCTTTGCTTGTGTGAACAGCATATTTGTGTATTTACCGGTAAAGTCATTCTGGTAATTTTACGGTAATTTACTGGTATTGCTGTGTGAAAGGGGCTATTGTCAAGTGACCTGTGGCGTCAGTTGCGTTGCTTCACCTCCTTTCACAAATCCTCTCACGTGGCCTCATGGGATAGTAAAGCGTCCATTTAATGCGCACTTCAGAATCTCTCTGGAAGTAGTAGGTCATCCGTGTACTTTTCGCCAACTGTTTTATGAATACTACGAATTTGGACATGCTACTCGGCTCACATACTGTTTTTTGCGTACTATATAGTATGGAAGTAAACATATTCAGACGCAGGGAGCGTTTTTGAACGAATCTCTTGAATGCTACAATGACAAATACATGTTTTTAACTTATCGCCACCTACTGGTATAATGATGTAATTGATACAATCTTTATTTAAAGCGTCAAATAACTTTCAAAAGGGGATTTGCTCTATTTTGATCGCTACTGTAGACAGTGTTTATATAAGAACTATAAACTTTTATCCCAGTACTTGTGATAATTTGAATTATTGTAACACAGAAATGTGTTGTGTGGTTGAAAAGACTGTTTGTGAAGCTGTTTCATACATATACATGACAACTGCTTTCTCTGGATCTGCGGAAGCGCCAACACAGATTTGAATGTTCGCTGTGATCGTACTTGGCTTAATAGATGTAGCCGGATCGTTGTCTTTTTAGGAATAAAATCATGTGGGTGTTTAAATCGAGATTGCAGTCTTTTAACGAATAATCATGCAGCTCTAATGTGTACTATCTAAAAGTATTTGTTTGTTGTATCTCTTTGGATTCTAAAGTTGCAGTGCAGCTGAATATGTAAAGATGGCACATTTAGGTTCTAATATGGGACATATTAGACAGATGTTTGTTCATTAGTTACAATAGTAAGACATTAACCACGTCACACAGCCATATCTGGTGCCTCTCTGAATCAATGGCTTACTAATTATAGTACTTGCTTAAATGTGTCTTAACACTGACTTTTTATAGTTGACAGTTTATAAGACCTTAGACAGGAGACAGGAGAGGAAAACGGTCAGAACCTTAAGCATGTATAATCTGTTCAATTTACACAGTCCAATTCAAACATCAATGATATTTTCTTGACAAAATTAAAATAATAAACTAGTTCAAAAGTGTCATAAGTTTGCATTGATTTTTGCAAGCATTGTCTCTGGAAACTAGTTTCATATATGTAATATATACACTACTGTTCAAAAGTTTGGGGTCAGATTTATTCATTTTTATTTATTTGTTTTTAAAGAAATTAATACATTTATTCAGCAAGGATGCATTAAATTGATTAAAAGTGACAGGAAAGTCATTTATAAAGTTGCAAAAGTTTTCTATTTCGAATAAATGCTGTTCTTTTGAACTTTCTATTCATCAAAGTATTATGAGAAAAATGCATCACAGTTTCCACAAAAATATTGAGCAGCACAACATTGATTTCAACATTGATAATAATGAGAAATGTTTCTTGAGCATCAAATCAGCATATTAGAAGATTTCTGAAGGATCATGTGACTGATAATTAAAGTAATGATGCTGAAAATTCAGTTTTGGGGAATAAATTACATTTTTAAAATATATGAACTGTAATTAATATATTAAAATATTATTGTTTGATCGTTGTATCGATCAAATTAATGCAGCTTTGGTGAGCATAAGAGACTTCTTTCAAAAACATTAAAAAAAGCATGCCGTCCCCAAACTTTTGAACGGTAGTTTATATAAAAATATATATTTATTTATTTATTTTTTTAATTTATTTATACTTTTTTTCTTTACAGAGGCGGCCACCTGATAACTCCTTTTATGTACGGACATGTAATAAAAATCCAAAGAAGACAAAATGGTGGTATCATGGTAAGAACTAATGTTTTAGTTAGAAATAGATAAATCAAATCATCTAGTGAAATGCATGTTAAATGTATTTAAAATATGCCTTTTTTTCCACAGATGATACCTGTTAGTATGAACTTTCTAGAACTCCCAGAGGGAAGAACTCCTACTGACCTATAAAAGCACTTTTTCAAATCACATGGTTTCTGAACTTTAACCTTGGACTCAAGCATGGACTCAGACCACAAACATGGGAGAGGATGTCAGCTGTGTTACCGGTAACCAGTTGGATGCATGTTTGGGAAATAAAAAAACCAGAAGAAGAATGGAAATACATTTTTAGAGAGGATGGAAACGGATGCATCGTCTGTTTGGTGTGGAGGAATTTAGATTTATCCAGGAAAAATGATTTTTTTTTTGTAGTGAGATTATTGTCTTGGACCACACATGTTCCTGTTCTTTTGTCATTGGTATGTTTTAGGGTCCATGTGTCTCGTGCAATAACAAGGATGGGTGCATAGCAGGGCCAATAATGAGAAATCCAAATCATATTGTTGAAATCCAAAACAAATCTGGAAAAGATTGTAGTGTCCCTTTGCTCTTCTCTTTCCTTTTATTCCTACTGAAATGATATGCACTGTGAAAGAACAGTTAATTGTGATGCAGTTCTGCTGATGGCGCGCCACTTCAGGGGGTAGAATTTGGATGCTCCACTGTAAATAGTTTAATTTAAGAACGGTACGGTTTTATCTCCTTCATCTCAAGTTCTGACATCACAGCAAATGGTGGTTTCATTGTCGCTTATGCTTGTTAGGACTATATTTGGTCTGTATGAGCATTAAAACCAACCTTGACCATCCATGAACTCATATTTACCTCCACCAAGTCATATGGGATGGAACCAGTGTTCTATGTAGTTTTGGCATTAAAGCAAACCAGGTAACCCAATATATTGAATGTTGGCAAGAAAGTTCTGTCTTCTATCTTATTTGTATAAAATGTTTTGTATTGAGATGTAAACTCAATTCTCCTCTAACTATTCCATTTTTATTCATTTCAAGTTTTCTTCCTTGCTTTGTTTCACTTTTTTGTTTGTCATGCTTTTACTTTTTTGGTGCAAGTAATGAAAAAGAGTTGAAGAATGGAGTATGTTTTTGGGAGTACGTCTTATTTAATTCTGGGTACTTGTTTCATTCTCTGTAACTTCAGATGGTTTGGAAGTTATTGTGGTTTGGATATTCTCAAGATTTTGATTATCTTGGTCATACTTGTCTGGCTCAGGTAATTTTTTTTCAAGGAAACGAAATCACAAATATTCCTAAATATGTTCCATTTGATTATATTTTCTCCTAAAGGACTGTTACATAGTTAAAAGTGAAATTAACTCAACTGGCAGCATGGTCTGTATGTAGATAGGCAAATGATGTTAATGCAGAGCACATATTTGATAATGTTTGGATCCTGCACTTTTTCCACAATTAAATTATCCAAAAATTAGTGTTACTAGGGTCAAAGATTTTCAGTAGTTTGGCATTAGAAAATCTTCTGTCCCCAACAATTGTGTATGTTTAATGTACGATATCTGATTAATGTTTGATTTCACACTGTTGATTAACTTCATACACTCCAAAGATGTGTTTTTAGCCATTTATTCAGAAATACTTGAATATTCCAAACCTGGTTGGCTTGTCTTCTTTTCCATTGTCTTTGGCTTCCAAGTGAATGTGTTGGAGTAGAAAAAAATGGAGATGACCATGACTCTTCCCTCTGCACACAATATCAGGATACTTTATTTTGTGTTACACATGTAATTGTCCTTCCATACTACTGAAAGAAAATGTGTGACAACAGGGCTAAACTTGAATGTGTGATTGGTGGTTGAGAATTATATTGGACACCTGTCATCATTTGAAAGTCATTAAGTGTACATGGTTAAGTAGACTTGGGTATCTGCATTTTTTTTTTGTTTGTTAATGAAGGGTTCTAATTAAATATTGGTTTGAACGTTATAAGGTGATAGGAGCTATTGTTTTTCTTATTCTGAGTTTTTTTCTTTTTTGGTATGTAAAAATTATGTAAGTTGTGCCTGTTAATTTAAAATAAAAATACAGGTTTTTAATGAGTCTTTATCATTTAAAAACATCATTTAATATGATTCATAAGCTGTTTTTTTTTTCTCATGGGGACCAAAAAAAAGTCCCCATATGACATTGTCTATTTAAATGTATTAAAGCATTTATTAAATAGAAATCTTTTGTTACTGTTTAAATGATCAGTGTTTCCACAAAAATGTTAAGCAGCAAAAAATGTTTTCAACATTGATAATAAATGTTTCTTAAGCAACAAATCATAGAATGATTTCTGAAGGATCATGTGACACTGAAGACTGGAGTAATGATGCTGAAAATGCAGATTTATCACAGGAATAAATTACATTTTTAAATTTATTAAAAGAGAAAACAAGTACTTTAAATTGTAATAATATTTCACAATCTTACTGTTTTTTTAAATTAAATACAGCCTTGGTGAGCATAAGACACGCACACACGTATACTCGTAATACTCATTTGTGGCCGTTTATAAATTAACATGTAATAATAGTAATAAGCATAAATTCAATAATGAATTTTATTTATTACATACACTACATATTATATTTAACATTCATTGTCTGATATATGTAACAGAACATAATAGCGTATTAAACACGTTTTAAAAAGTCATGTAGTGTGGTATTTAAATGTACAGAGCATGAATTCATCCATAGTCGCTATCAGGAAGCCGGACTGTACCATCTGTGCGACAGGGGAGGGGTGCACTCTTTTCGCTGTCCTCAAAGAACTAATTACAAAATTGACCAAAACTGTGCTAATTATGAACTTCAGCACACACAATTCACAAAGCAGTCCTGTGCCGTCGTCATATTTGACTATTTCTGGGAAAAAACGTGTTGCTCAAATGTTGGTTCGGTCCTGGTACCATCAGTTCTCTTTAGTGTTTGCCAATGTTGGAGGTGTAACTGGGGTCTGGCCCTGGACGAAGGTAAACTATTATTATTAAATGCGTTATGATTTGAAGAAGCGATGAATTCAGAATTGCTCTTGAAACTGCGCTCTGTCGTTTGGTTGTTTAGCGGCAGCTCAGACAGTGTGCATCGATGAGATGTGAGGGGTATTTAGTCGTTCAGCCATGATGTCTGCACATTCCCAGCTGAGTTCAGACCGGTGGCCTGTGTGCTGGAAGGGAAGGTTGTGTTTCCAAACCCAGATTAGGGTTTGAGACAGCACTAGCCTAGTTTATGTTACTGTATAAGGGAATATAACACATCCTAGCATCGTGTCTTGTTAATCATAACAGACCTTTGAAAATGACACCCTCTATAGTCAGAGACAACTGGGAAGAGAGTGACCTCACTTTTGAGAGAGTCAGGTTTACAAAGAAAGCTGTCTTCTGATCCTCTGCACTAATAATGTCCAGGATGGATCCTAGTGGTCAAATGTCACTCCACTGTCTTGATGCTGACTTGCTTCCAGTCCGTCATTTGTCACGCTGGGTTTGTTTGTTTAAGGATGGATGTCATTCAGTGAGAGCATTTGATGTTATTGTAGTGTGAATATGTATAGTATATTATGGAAATATACAGGTATTCTAAAAGGGTGATTTCCAGGTCCGGAAAAGCCCATGGAAGTAATAAAAAAGTAAAGATTATTGTGAAAGTCATTGATATTTTGTAAATGTATGTTTTCATAGCTCACCTCTGAAATGGCAAGAATTTTTTCGTTTCTGGAGCTGATAGTATATCGATCACATTTATCCCAAATACAGCAGTGTTATTTTAGTAGTATATTAGTATTATTTATATGCTAATATTTTTTTAATTTTTAATTTTCATAATTTCAGTTGGCATTTTATTGTTAGTTTAAAGGGTTAGTTCACCCAAAAATAAAAATTGTCATCATTTACATAAAATTGTTCGAAACCTGTATGAATTTCTTTCTTCTGCTGAACACAAAAGATGATATTATAAAGAATGTATAAACCTGAAGAAGTTAGTTTTTTCAACACAAGAAGTTTAATTTTTCAATTAAAAATTATTTGTATAAGCAACTTTCACAATAAATGTATGTAAGCAGCTCACGTACTGCGTTAAGAATACTGCCTTACAACCCCAGTGCGATAAAGGGGACTATAGTGAGAAAAACTCATTAGAAAGATACAAGCAAACATATACAATTCTGGAAAGTATGTATACGGCAAGAAAGGAGAGTTCAACATTTAGAAATGAAACAGTTAGAATGTTTGGTAGAGTTTATCCATTTTGCTTTGTCTTTTTATTCTCTGAAATTTTCTGGGGACCACTTTGTTTGAAAGTGGCCCCCCCCAGTTTGAAAACCCCTACCATAAAGTTCACTCAAAAATGAAAATTCTTTCATCATTTACTCACCTTCATGTTGTTCCAAACCCGTGAGACTTTCGTTCATCTTCGGAACACAAATGAAGATCTTTTTGATGAAATCTGAGAGTTCTCTGACCCTCAATTAACAGCTACGCAACTGACATTTTGGTGCTTCAAAAAGTTCATAAAGGGATCATAAAACGAATCCATATGAATTGAGCGGTTTAGTCCAAATTTTCTGAAGAGACTCGATCGCTTTTATATGGTGAACAGAACAGCCTTTTATTCACAATTAAACATTGATCAGCGAATTTGCTTGATGCGCAAGAACAAACCTCATTGGTTCTTGCAGAAGCTCAAACGTGTTGTGTAACACGAGAATAAACCTCATTTGTTCTCAAAGAAGCTCAAACGTGCTGCGTAACACGAGAATGAACCTCATCGGTTCTCGCAGAAGCTCAAACGTGCTGCGTAACACGAGAATGAACCTCATTGGTTCTTGCAGAAGCTCAAACGTGCTGCGTAACACGAGAATGAACCTCATTGGTTCTTGCAGAAGCTCAAACGTGCTACGTAACACGAGAATGAACCTCATTGGTTCTTGCAGAAGCTCAAACATGCTGCGTAACACGAGAATGAACCTCATTGGTTCTCGCACGTCAAGCGAACATGCTTGAGCTTCCGTTTACCACAACTGATGTGTGAGTAGATGAATGTTTATATGTGAATAAAAGCCTAAATTCAGTCTGTTCATCATATAAAGCGATCGTGTCTCTTCAGAAAATTTGGACTAAATCACTCAATTCATATGGATTAGTTTTACGATCTTAATCTCAGCGTCAAAGTGTCAGTTGTGTAGCTGCTAATGGAGGGACAGAAATCGCTCAGATTTCATCAAAAATATCTACATTTATGTTCTGAAGATGAACGAAAGTCTTAAGGGTTTGGAACGACAGGGTGAGTAATTAATGACAGAATTTCCATTTTTGGATGAACTAACCCTTTAGTAATTTTGTCATGTAACTTTTATCATTTTTCTATTTAGCTTTAATTTATAAAGTTTTTCATGTAATATTTAGCTATATTTAATTTCTGCTGTGTCAATGACGAAAATGCTTTTTAATAGTTGTAGTTTTAGTTAACAATAACAACACTGAAATACTGTCATATTTTACAATGATCGTATCCATTTAAGTGGTTGTTCAGTTTAAATACACCCCTATGGATTGAAAGTCATGCTTGTTGGTATCCGAGACACTTTTCTTCACCAAAGTGGTAATTTTTCTTTTGTGTTGCACTTTGTCACTGCAGTCCTTTTGTTTGATCTACTTAGACATAATACTGATCTGACAGCCTGCCAATATATGAGTGATTGTCAGACAGAGTTAACTTTTGAGTTAAAAAAGTTACAGCCTTGTCTGTTTAAAAAATAGCGTGTTTGGCTTATCCGGTTTGAAATTATTTCATGGCCTAGGCCACGTCTGTCCTATAAAGGACTGGAATGGGCATTTCTCTTATAACCTACAATACTACAGCATATATAGTTGATGTTGAGAGGTTGTTTCATGTCAAATCATGTTGTTATTAACAGCGATAGAGCATGGCTCAAGTGAAAGTGCAGACCTCAGCCCCCTTGTCTGGACCTGGCCTGACCGCCGTGGTGCCCGCTGTGGCCATGCCCAGCCCAGGAGCTCTGGGTCTGCAGCCCACCATCAATGGCACAGTGCCAGCCACAACGCCCACCTGCCCCAGCCCTGCTTCTGGCTTTGTGGACTCCACTGTACCAGCCAGCCCACCAGGTACCAGGATGCTAAGTGTATACAAATCTGATGCATTTTGCCAGTTTAGTCAATGTACCCTTAAAGGGTTAGTTCAACCAAAAATGACAATTCTGTCATTAATTATTCACCCTCATGTCGTTCCAAACCCGTTAGACTTTCATTCATCTTCGGAACACAAATGAAGTGAAATCTGAGAGCTTTCTGTCACTCCATTGACAGCTATGCTACTACCACTTTGATGCTTCAAAAAGTTCATAAAGAGATCGTAACTAATCCATATGAATTGAGCGGTTTAGTCCAAAATTTTCTGAAGAGACTTGATCACTTTATATGATGAACAGAATTGAATTTAGACTTTTATTCACATATAAACATTCATCTACTCACACATCAGTTGTGGTAAACGGAAGCTCAAGCATGTTTGCTTGATGTGCGAGAACCAATGAGGTTCGTTCTCGTGTTACGCAGCACGTTTGAGCTTCCGCAAGAACCAATGAGGTTTGTTCTCGTGTTACGCAGCACGTTTGAGCTTCAGCAAGAACCAATGAGGTTTGTTCTCGTGTTACGCAGCACGTTTGAGCTTCAGCAAAAACCAATGAGGTTTATTCTCATGCGTCAAGCAGGTTTGGTTGAGCTTCTGTTTGTGTTTGCTGATCAATGTTTATATGTGAATAAAAGCCTAAATTCAATCTGTTCACCATATAAAGCGATCAAGTCTCTTCAGAAAATTTGGACTAAACCACTCAATTAATATGGATTAGTTTTATGATCTCTTTATGAACTTTTTTTAAGCATCAAAATGTCAGTTGCGTAGCTGTCAACGGAGGGACAGAAAGCTCTCAGATTTCATCATTTCATTCATTTGTGTTCCGAAGATGAACGAAAGTCTTACGGGTTTGGAACGACATGAGGGTAATTAATGACAGAATTTAAATTTTTGGTTGAGCCATCCCTTTAAGGCAAGTCATTTCTCGGCGGCCATCTTTGGAAACGCCTCTCAGGCAGCTGTTTCAGTCATGCAAGTACACCTTCTATCTCTTTGAATGGGGAAACATCAAATTCTACAAAGCTGTTTGTTCACCAAGCTTACGATTAAATTTCATATTTGAAATCACCATTGAAACGGTCTCATAATTTTTGTTTCTAAACACTCAAATCATGACAAAAAAAAATAGCATTTTTTAGGCTGGAGCAGCCAATGCGCATGTGCAGTCATAAGCGCGCGTCTCAGAACACTGACTGTTTCTACAGCAATCAGAGATTCTAACAGCAGCTGCAGTGATGGGATGACTTTACCAATTGGCAATTAGTTCTTTTATTTGGAAGGCGGGACTTATTCCGCCATATGGCGCATTGCACTTTCCCCCATTCATGATAATACAGTACCTGTCAGAAGTTTGGAAACATTACAGGCTACATAACAGTAATATTGTGAAATTTTATTACAAATGAAAAGAACTGTTTTATATTTGAATATATTTCAAAATGTAATTTTATTCCTGTGATGCAAAGCCGAATTTTCAGCATCATTACTCCAGTCTTCAGTGTCACATGATCCTTCAGAAATCATTCTAATATGCTGATTTGGTGCTTGAGAAACATTTATTATTGCCAATGTTGAAAAACAGTTGTGCTGCTTAATATTTTTGTTAAGATGGTGATACTTTTTTCAGGATTCTTTGAATAGAAAGTTCAATGAACAGCAATTACTTGCATTTATAAAATGTATAATTTATAAAAGCTTTCCCTGTCACTTTTCATAAATTTAATGCATCCTTGATGAATACATTTTTTATTTTCTTTTTTTTAATCTTACCACAAATGTTTAAATGGTATCAGTGTTTCCACAAACACTTTTTTCAACATTAAAAATAATAATACATGTTTCTTGAGCTCCAAATCAGCATATTAGAATGATTTCTGAAGGATCATGTTATACTGAAGACTGGAGTAATGATGCTGAAAATTCAGCTTTGCCATCACAGGAACAAATTACATTTTCCAGTTTCCAAACTTTTGACAGGAATTTTTTTTAGGGCAGTACACACGGCCTTTGTATATCTAAAGTCTTTGGTTTAGTTTATGATGTTTATAGTGGTAATGTAGCTGTTTTGGAACAATATGTAAAATACTGTGGTAAAACTTGACATGCATTTGTTCATTCTTGCATGGGTCTCTTTCTGACAGGCCCTCCTCAAGAAAACATGGCAAACCCTAAAGAGAAAACTCCCATGTGTTTGGTGAATGAGTTAGCCCGTTTCAACAGGATTCAACCTCAATACAAGCTGCTGAATGAGAAAGGCCCTGCACATGCTAAGGTACTGTTAAAGGGTCATGAAACCCTAAAACACATGTTTTTGTACAGTTTGCACATCAATGAAAACATCAATAGCACTCATTATGTTTATTATAAAGGGAAAAGTGGTTATTTTTTTCTGTTTTTCTTAACTATTTCGTTCTTCCAGTTGTGAGGTACATTAACTTAAAAGAGAATTAACTCTTTTAATCCATTCACTGCGCTGTATTATGCATGAAATCACCTTACAGCGGAGAATTCAAATGTCACTAAAGACAGTTTCAGCACTGTTCGTTCACCTGCCTGTTCATATTTGCGTTTGGATGCATGTGTTGTAAGTGTTTGTTTCCTCCGTACAGTAGCACAAAAGTGTTTGCATTTCCCCTACGATGCGGTCAGCAGAGGTGGGTAGAGTATCCAAAAACTGTACTCAAGTAAAAGTACAAGTTTTATAGAAATATTTATTCAAAGTAAAAGTAATAATCTTAAATTACTCGAGTAAGAGTAAAAAAGTATCTAATGAAAAAACAACTCAATATATATATATATATATTTTGAACAATGGTAACTTAATGCTTTAATGTATAAATTAAATACACTATATTGCCAAAAGTTTTGGGACGCCTGCCTTTACATGCACATGAACTTTAATGACATCCCATTCTTAATCCGTAGGGTTTAATATGGAGTTGGCCCACCCTTTGCAGCTATAACAGGTTCAACTCTTTCCACAAGGTTTAGGAGTGTGTTTATGGGAATTTTGACCATTCTTCTAGAAGCGCATGTGTGAGGTCAGACACTGATGTTGGACGAGAAGGCCTGGCTCGCAGTCTCCGCTCTAATTCATCCCAAAGGTTTTCTGTCGGGTTGAGGTCAGGACTCTGTGCAGGCCAGTCAAGTTCCTCCACACCAAACTCGCTCATCCATGTCTTTATGGACCTTGCTTTGTGCACTGGTGCGCAGTCATGTTGGAACAGGAAGGGGCCATCCCCAAACTGTTCCCACAAAGTTGGGAGCATGAAATTGTCCAAAATGTCTTGGTATGCTGAAGCATTAAGAGTTCCTTTCACTGGAACTAAGGGGCCAAGCCCAACTCCTGAAAAACTTGGCACAATGCAGTCAGGCACGTATTGTTCTCCTGGCAACCGCCAAACCCAGACTCGTCCATTGGATTGCCAGACAGAAAAGCGTGATTCGTCACTCCAGAGAACACGTCTCCACTGCTCTAGAGTCCAGTGGCGGCGTGCTTTACACCACTGTATCCAACGCTTTGCATTGCACTTGGTGATGTAAGGCTTGGATGCAGCTGCTCGGCCATGGAAACCCATTCCATGAAGCTCTCTATGCACTGTTCTTGAGCAAATCTGAAGGCCACTCGAAGTTTGGAGGTCTGTAGCTATTGACTCTGCAGAAAGTTGGTGACTTCTGTGCACTGTGCGTCTCAGCATGCGCTGACCCCGCTCTGTGATTTTTATGTGGCCAAAAAAACACTTGCAATGCAGCAAAGAATAGTTATAGATTGTTCACCATGTAGTGAAAGCATTGATGACATCCTTTGCATACTGAATTGTGATTGGACATATCTTTCTTGCGTTTATTTAACCCTTCATAGCCTTCATATTTACCTGTACTATATGTTGATTATTGTGTGCTTGAGGTACTGTTAATAAGGAACTGTGTTAATAGCTTATATAACTAATTATATGGTAACTAGATTTGCACATTCTAAAGGAAAAAACAGTGCAAAACACTTGCAAGGCAGTTAAGGATAGTGTTAAATTTGATGTAAGCTTAGGCTTTATTATTTGGTTCTGTGTAAATGACACAGACTGAGCACACAATAATCAGCATATAGTCAGTGTACAGGGTAAATATGAAGTGTTATATAAAGGCTATAAAGGGTTAAATAAATGCAAGGATATGTCCAATCACAATTCAGCATGCAAATGAAAAATGTATAAATGCAAGATAGTGGGAGATTTTAATCTCAAACTTATTTTAAAAAAGTTCACAAAGAGCAAAAATTAATAGCACATACACTCACCTAAAGGATTATTAGGAACACCTGTTCAATTTCTCATTAATGCAATTATCTAATCAACCAATCACATGGCAGTTGCTTCAATGCATTTAGGGGTGTGGTCCTGGTCAAGACAATCTCCTGAACTCCAAACTGAATGTCAGAATGGGAAAGAAAGGTGATTTAAGCAATTTTGAGCGTGGCATGGTTGTTGGTGCCAGACGGGCCGGTCTGAGTATTTCACAATCTGCTCAGTTACTGGGATTTTCACGCACAACCATTTCTAGAGTTTACAAAGAATGGTGTGAAAAGGGAAAAACATCCAGTATGCGGCAGTCCTGTGGGCGAAAATGCCTTGTTGATGCTAGAGGTCAGAGGAGAATGGGCCGACTGATTCAAGCTGATAGAAGAGCAACTTTGACTGAAATAACCACTCGTTACAACCGAGGTATGCAGCAAAGCGTTTGTGAAGCCACAACACGCACAACCTTGAGGCGGATGGGCTACAACAGCAGAAGACCCCACCGGGTACCACTCATCTCCACTACAAATAGGAAAAAGAGGCTACAATTTGCACGAGCTCACCAAAATTGGACAGTTGAAGACTGGAAAAATGTTGCCTGGTCTGATGAGTCTCGATTTCTGTTGAGACATTCAGATGGTAGAGTCAGAATTTGGCGTAAACAGAATGAGAACATGGATCCATCATGCCTTGTTACCACTGTGCAGGCTGGTGGTGGTGGTGTAATGGTGTGGGGGATGTTTTCTTGGCACACTTTAGGCCCCTTAGTGCCAATTGGGCATCGTTTAAATGCCACGGCATACCTGAGCATTGTTTCTGACCATGTCCATCCCTTTATGACCACCATGTACCCATCCTCTGATGGCTACTTCCAGCAGGATAATGCACCATGTCACAAAGCTCGAATCATTTCAAATTGGTTTCTTGAACATGACAATGAGTTCACTGTACTAAAATGGCCCCCACAGTCACCAGATCTCAACCCAATAGAGCATCTTTGGGATGTGGTGGAACGGGAGCTTCGTGCCCTGGATGTGCATCCCACAAATCTCCATCAACTGCAAGATGCTATCCTATCAATATGGGCCAACATTTCTAAAGAATGCTTTCAGCACCTTGTTGAATCAATGCCACGTAGAATTAAGGCAGTTCTGAAGGCGAAAGTGGGTCAAACACAGTATTAGTATGGTGTTCCTAATAATCCTTTAGGTGAGTGTATATGGCTGAATATATTAAATTGGTAACACTTTACAATAATGTTTTATTTGTTAACATTAGTTAATTACATTAGTTAACATGAACTAACAAAGAACAATACATCTACAACATTTATTAATCTTAATGTTAACTACAGTTAAATATAAATTTAAAATTCAAAGTTGTATTTGTTAATATTAGTTAATGCACTGTGAACTAACATGAACAATGAACAATTATATTTTTACTAACTATCATTAACAAAGATTAATAAATGCTTTAAAAATATATTGCTCATTGTTAGTTCATGTTAGCTAATGTACGAACTAATGTTAACACATGAAACCTTGTTGTAAAGTGTTACCATTAAATTGAATACATATTAATTTAATTAGGCCATTTAGGGCCCTATTTTAACGATCTGAGCGCATGGTCTGAAGCGCATGGTGCAGGTGCACTTAGGGCTTGTCCGAAAAAAATGGTCGGCGCGCCATGCGCATGGTCCAAAAGGGCTGTACCTAGTCTCTTAATGAGTCATGGGTGTGTTTTGGACGTAACGTGCAATAAACCAATCAGAGTCTCATCTCCCATTCCCTTTTAAAGCCTTTTGCGCTTGCACCATGGCGGATTCGCTATTTACATGGCGGAATTTGCGAGCGGAAATTCTGAACGATTCTCCAGAGAGGAATCCTTTTATTTTTAATATTTCAAATGTTTGTGTGCTGCTGCGTGTCCCTGTGTGTGTGTGTGTAATGAGCAGAGTGTACGCGCGTTGTGTACCGGCCTATATGCGCATATTACTAACGCGCCCTTTAAATAACACAAAAAATACTGCGCTTTTGACTTTAGACCAGGTTTTTGTTAGTCAATGGCACAGTCATTTTCAGTTGCCTCAAAATACCAACACGCCAACAATGCGCCTGAACGCACCTCGTTTTTCAGACCAGCATGTCCATGGGCGAACAGATGGGCGCGAGTGAATTTGCTATTTAAACAACGTGGAGCTGGACATGAAAATGATAACTGCGTCGGGCTGAAACTAGCAAAAAACACTTGCGTCGCGCCTGGCGTCGCATTGCGCCGGGTGTATGATGGGGCCCTGTATGTAATTAATTAAACCTAATACAAATATTTAACCAGAAAATATTGTGTTGTCTTGCAAGAACTCAAATCACTCAGGTGATCCTTTTGGATCATCTTACAAAAGTTATGACTTGAAATAGAATAAAATTGAGATAGATAATTGGATAATTTGCAGCGCAATTCAAACATGGGCATGTTGTGTGAGAAGCCCTCATCCTCAAAAACCATGAACAAAAGGCAATATACAAGAAAATATGACCCAGACTACAATAAATATGAGTTCACTTGCAATTCATGCCAACCACAATGTGTGTGTGTGCTGTAAATTATTGTCTGTCAAGAGCCCAAATCTGTAAAAAATGCTTAGCAAGTATGGGATAATGTGCAGTCATTAATGCAAAATAAAACCTGAAATGGCAATCAGGATCTTGCATAACTTTGAAAGCTTTTCTTTTGCGAAAATGACTTGCTGACGGTACATTATCCTATTTATTACATGGCTACTTAGCTCAATAAATAAATACACGGACATGAAATATTGATTTGAGTTATATTGTTATATTGTGTTCTGTTCTGCTGGATTGTGTGTGCAGATCTTCACGGTGCAGCTGTGCTTGGGGAACCAGGTATGGGAGTCAGAAGGCAGCAGCATCAAAAAGGCCCAGCACTCCACAGCTACCATGGCCCTGACAGAGAGCAGTCTCCCCCGACCCCCTCCCCGCTCCCCTAAAGCCGACAGCAACAGCAACCCAGGTACCAACATCTCTCAGGGACATTATAACTGTGCATAATAAAAAGCAGAGCAGCGTGGGATTGTAGGTAAACCCTTTGAATTTAGTTTTATCTGCTATAAATATTTAGCCAAATGTGGGATAATAAAAATACAATAACAAAAAACATGTATAAAAATATCAGGGACACACTACTACTGGGTATAATAATACAAACCCGATTCCAAAAAAGTTGGGACACTGTACAAATTGTGAATAAAAAAGGAATGCAATAATTTACAAATCTCATAAACTTATATTTTAATCACAATAGAATATAGATAGCATATCAAATGTTGAAAGTGAGACATTTTGAAATGTCATGCCAAGTATTGGCTCATTTTGGATTTCATGAGAGCTACACATTCCAAAAAAGTTGGGACAGGTAGCAATAAGAGGCCGGAAAAGTTAAATGTACATATAAGGAACAGCTGGAGGACCAGTTTGCAACTTATTAGGTCAATTGGCAACATGATTGGGTATAAAAAGAGCCTCTCAGAGTGGCAGTGTCTCTCAGAAGTCAAGATGGGCAGAGGATCACCAATTCCCCCAATGCTGCGGCGAAAAATAGTGGAGCAATATCAGAAAGGAGTTTCTCAGAGAAAAATTGCAAAGAGTTTGAAGTTATCATCATCTACAGTGCATAATATCATCCAAAGATTCAGAGAATCTGGAACAATCTCTGTGCGTAAGGGTCAAGGCCGGAAAACCATACTGGATGCCCGTGATCTTCGGGCCCTTAGACGGCACTGCATCACATACAGGAATGCTACTGTAATGGAAATCACAACATGGGCTCAGGAATACTTCCAGAAAACATTGTCGGTGAACACAATCCACCGTGCCATTCGCCGTTGCCGGCTAAAACTCTATAGGTCAAAAAAGAAGCCATATCTAAACATGATCCAGAAGCGCAGGCGTTTTCTCTGGGCCAAGACTCATTTAAAATGGACTGTGGCAAAGTGGAAAACTGTTCTGTGGTCAGACGAATCAAAATTTGAAGTTCTTTTTGGAAAACTGGGACGCCATGTCATCCGGACTAAAGAGGACAAGGACAACCCAAGTTGTTATCAGCGCTCAGTTCAGAAGCCTGCATCTCTGATGGTATGGGGTTGCATGAGTGCGTGTGGCATGGGCAGCTTACACATCTGGAAAGGCACCATCAATGCTGAAAGGTATATCCAAGTTCTAGAACAACATATGCTCCCATCCAGATGTCGTCTCTTTCAGGGAAGACCTTGCATTTTCCAACATGACAATGCCAGACCACATACTGCATCAATTACAACATCATGGCTGCGTAGAAGAAGGATCTGGGTACTGAAATGGCCAGCCTGCAGTTCAGATCTTTCACCCATAGAAAACATTTAGCGCATCATAAAGAGGAAGATGCGACAAAGAAGACCTAAGACAGTTGAGCAACTAGAAGCCTGTATTAGACAAGAATGGGACAACATTCCTATTCCTAAACTTGAGCAACTTGTCTCCTCAGTCCCCAGACGTTTGCAGACTGTTATAAAAACTTGTCCCAACTTTTTTGAGATGTTGATGCCATGAAATTTAAAATCAACTTATTTTTCCCTTAAAATTATACATTTTCTCAGTTTAAACATTTGATATGTCATCTATGTTGTATTCTGAATAAAATATTGAAATTTGAAACTTCCACATCATTGCATTCTGTTTTTATTCACAATTTGTACAGTGTCCCAACTTTTTTGGAATCGGGTTTGTAATTCATTATAATAATAATAATAATAATAATAATAATAATAATAATAATAATTTGTTATATTTTATATAGCACTTTTTCTCAGTACTCAAAGAGCTTTATATATGGAAGGGGGGAATCTCCACAACCACCACCAATGTGCAGCATCCACCTGGATGACAGTATAGTGTCCCCATCACTATACTGGGGCGTTAGGACCCACACAGACCACAGGGTGAGCACCTCCTGTTGGCCTCACTAATACCTCTTCCAGCAGCAACCTATGGCGCTTTTCCACTGCATGGTACGGCTCACTTTTGGGGGGTTTTCCGCTGTGGACAGTACCTGGTACTTTTTTAATACCACCTCGGTTGAGGTTCCAAGCGAGCCGTACCGATACTAAAATGTGACATGTAAACACTGCAGATCACTAGCTATGTTTACATGGACACATTTTTGTTTTAATCAGAATGAAATCATTCCGACTGATGAATCAGAACATAGTGTTTACATGAACGATAAATAAAGTGATCGGGTTGATGTGCGTGTTTGTATGTCACAAGCTTCTAATCAGAATTGACTTTTTGACGTGCGCACACTGCACGAATATACAGAGTTTCCCTCTGTTTGTGCATACCTTTCACCTACATTGCTTGTTTTCTTCGTTTTAAAGAGCATGCTCTAAACGACGAGCACATGAAGCTTTGTGTCGTACTGCTTATATTTATCAATCAGTAAAAACACCCCTTCCCGTGTCCAAAACAAAGCGTCTGTGGGTGAGATTCCGAAACTAGGACTGGTGGGACGTTGTTGTGCTCCACAGAATTTCAGAATTACACGACAGTCATTTATGACATATTAGACTCGTTTGAGATGCGCCTCGCCTGAAATATAGACGAGAGTAGCCGACTGCAGTGAGGGGAGGAGTGAAAAAAGTGCAGGCAAGACGGACCGTTCTTCTTGTTGTGGATCGGACACCTGCGAGTTCAAAGGAGGATATCGTGGGATTCACACTCATGTGGACATACGCTGTGTTTACTAATAAGTTGGATGTTATTTAAGTTCTGTTGCTTTTATTTGAAAATAAATATGATGAACGAGACACCCAAAGTTTTAGTTATTTATTTCCATTCGAAAGACGTGTTTATCAGTCGTTTTTACTTTAATTATATACATGTTTTTTTTATATATTTTTTTAAATATGAGATCGCACTGTCAGAGTTTGGGAATATTCACAGATAATTTATACACATAAAACATGATATCAGAGTTTTAAAATCAAACATTTTAAAAGAGAACAATACATCATGGTTGTTTAAACCAATGAGCATTAAGCTGTGTCATCAGCAAGTCGTTTCTCATTGTGCTTTTGATCAGTGCAGTCGGTGGAGAGCAACTGCGCCCGACTGCAGAATCCGACATGTCCGCCTTGCTGTCGCGAGACACACACACACACACACACACACACACACACACACACACACAAACAAACAAACAAACACACAAACAAACAAACAAACAAACAACTACAACTAAAGCAAATATCATCGATTAACAACCTCGTAGCTCACAGTAGGGCTGTCTTTAAAGGTTTATAAGTTATCCCTATAGAGAAAATGAATGGAATTTATACTTCCGGAACCCGACTATTGCACTTGGTTTGTTTGAACAAATTTTTGCAAAAAAAAACAAGAAAATCGAAGGTGTTTAACCACTGTAAATATTTAGCCCAATGCGGGATAATAAAAATACTATTATAAAATGTAAGAAAAAAAAATAAAAATAAATAAATAATATATATATATATATATATATATATATATTTTTTTTTTTTATTATATTTTTACATTTTGTACAATATGAAAAAGTTCACTGATCCTTCGTTTTCCTTTTCCTGCAGGCAGCATCACTCCTACAGTGGAGTTGAATGGCTTGGCCATGAAGCGAGGGGAGCCAGCTATCTACAGACCCCTGGACCCCAAACCCATTCCCAACTACAGAGCCAATTACAACTTTAGAGGAATGTTCAACCAGAGGTATGTGTTTAAGCCTTAGGACTTTTTTAGGACGTCATTGTCTCTGAAGAAGAACTGTTATTGTCAAGATTGGTAGATTCTCTAGTAGTTTCATTTTCTGGTAGATGTATTATTTGTCTTTACTGCCATCTAGTGGTATCATACTTGTGTTAGGTCAAACATAAAATACACATTTAAGTGACCTCACATTGGCTGTCCAAATAGGGTCAACTAGGGTCTGATTTTAGAGAGTGACCACCGTATGCAACATTTTAAAGATTAAGATATGTAGTGTGATTTTGTACTGAGCTTTCACTATTGATCAAGAGAACAACTTTTGGAAACGTAAATAGAAATTCTTCTCATTACCATTAGGTGGCACTATTGCCCTTTTTTTTCTTGTGTAAGAGGCTTTTGACTGCACTACCCGGATTTTACATTAGACATCAAGAGGAAACCCAGCACACTAACAGAAATATAAAAGTAAACACAACTGTGCTTAATATCAAACAATGAAATGTATTAATACTACCATATGTTTGGATGATGCTGTGTTGGGAAAAACTGACTTATCTTCATGTCTTTTAAATGTTTGCTTTCTAAATATCTTTTGAATTGTGATGGTTTCACGCTCTTGACAGACAATAATTTACAGCACACACACACATTGTGGTTGGCATGAATTGCAAGTGAACTCATATTTATTGTAGTCTGGGTCATATTTTCTTGTATATTGCCTTTTGTTCATGGTTTTTGAGGATGAGGGCTTCTCACACAACATGCCCATGTTTGAATTGTGCTGCAAATTATCCAATTATCTATCTCAATTTTATTCTATTTCAAGTCATATTTTTCAAGATTCACTATACTTTTGTATATGTCTAGCGCTTGAGTGAACATTTAGCTCCTCAACTTTGGAAAAATGTTATGTTTTTGCAAACTTCGCTATTTGTTGGCCAGGTTTATTCCAGCTAAACTGGCAAGAATGAAAAGAAACACGCCAACACTGACGTATTCACCAGCTAAAAGGCACAAACAGCGAGAAGCAATGTTGACGCTAATAGGAAAACTGCACTACATTACATGGAGCGCATTACACCTTAATCCTGTTGTCATTTGAAGCTTTTATTTAGACATTTGCTTTCGATTGAAGCTCAATGGACACTGTGAGAAACAAGACGAGGTGAGAAACCTGAGTCTTGTAATGCTAAGATCTCAACCTGATATCAAGAACCATTCAAGGGCCGGCGTGTAGTGATTTTATGGAAAGAAATGTGTATATGTTTCTTCTGCACATCTAGAATTTCTGTGATGTAGTCTTTGAAATAGCAATACAACAAGGAGCCAAAGTAAATCAGATCCTCCATGTGATTGCATCATTTTGGTGCTGAGCCTGGCCGGAGACCACCGTGAGGGCCTGCTGTAGATATTAATGGTGTTGCAAATGTATTCTACCTTTGAGTCTTCTGCCCTCTCCTCAATCAACACAGATCCTCTCAGAGGTGTTAGAAGCCTCACATTGATGGGTTTATTACAATATTGATGTTGTGTCTGTACTGTTCATTATGGAGAAGAGTAATTGCATGGCTATAATGAATTGAGGGATTACGAGACTGAGTATTGGCAGATATATATGAATATGTATGAATATCAGGAAGGATATTGAGCAAAAATGTATTTTGATTTATGAATTGTTACTTAAAGGGGTCATATCGTGTGGGAACTTTTGAGATGTATAATAACATACTCTGACTGAAACTTTATGTTAGACAGCTGAATATATTTGAGTGCGGTGCGTTAATAAGGAGGAAGTGGGATGTTCTTATCGGAAAATCCACCAAACATTGTGCTGTTCTTAGTTTGGTGTAGCACCTACAGCTCTGCATAAGATCCCAGTGTTAGAAACAAGTGACTGAAGTTTATTTTCAAGATTTTTCTGAAAATAACTTTTTTGGCTTAATTTAAATTAAACAAACTTTACTAACATTATGAATGGACCAAAGAGGAAATATCAAGTATTAATAAAATATATAAAAAATACATTAAAAACAGCTTTTTCTACTTCAGTAAATGTATTTACAAGTTTGATTTTTAGTAATATGTCTTTTTAAAATGTCATGGAAACAACTGAAATTGCTGGTCTGGTTTTTGCGTAGTCATTCTAACAGACCTAGATAATACTACTGTACACTGTAACGCTCAAAATAATTAATTGGTTTGAGTAGAGCCAACTCATATTAAACAAATTAGTTCAATCAAATTAACTTTTATTTTTTAGTATTTAGAACGTTCTTTTTCTTTTGAGTTCACAAAACTGATTCATTTTAAAGGAGTAGTTCACTTCAGAATTAAAATTTCCTGATAATTTACTCACCCCCACATCATCCAAGATGTTCATGTCTTTCTTTCTTCAGTTGAAAAGAAATTAAGGTTGAGGAAAACATTCCAGGATTTTTCTCCATATAGGGTACAACAGTTTGAAGGTCCAAATTGCAGTTTCAGTGCAGCTTCAAAGGGCTCTACACGATCCCAGACGAGGAATAAGGGTCTTATCTAGCAAAACGATCGGTCATTTCTAAAAAAATATAAAAATGTATATACTTTTTAACCACAAATGCTCTTCTTGCTATCACGTAGGAAAGGTCACTCCATCGCATTTTCTCCTCCAACTTCAAAATCGTCCAACATCGTTGCTTTACCTTTTTTTTGTGAAGGCCATTTGACTTGCACGTTTTCTTTGTAAACACTTGATCGGTACTTTCGCATACGTCACGTGAGACCTTTCCCACGTGAAGGCGTAATGCGTGGCACATCGCAGATCAGAGCAAGAAGAGCATTTGTGGTTAAAAAGTATATACATTTTTATATATATATTTTTTTTTTTTAGAAATGACCGATCGTTTTGCTAGATAAGACCCTTATTCCTCGTCTGGGATCGTGTAGAGCCCTTTGAAGCTGCATTGAAACTGCAATTTGGACCTTCAAACCGTTGAAGTCCACTGTATGGAGAAATCCTGGAATGTTTCCCTCAAAAACCTTCATTTCTAAAGACATGAACATCTTGAATGACGTGGGGGTGAGTAAATTATCAGGAAATTTTAGTTTCGTAGTGAACTACTCCTGTAAGTAATCTGAATTGTTTCATTGTTTTGAGTTTTATATGTTTCTTTTAATTTAGACAAACTTAAATTTAACTGAAACTGGGCTGGGATTTCTATTGCCCAGCATGCTTTGCCATGAGACTTAAAAAGGGAGAGTAAATACTAAAATTAAGTGTTATATAATATATAATTATATATACATATATAATTATATAATGTTTTTTTTTTTTTGTGCATGATTAATGTTAAGTGGGAGATTTAGTAGTGTTTAATGTTTTGCTATGATAGTTTAGAAGAGTTTATGTCTTTTGGGGGGTTATCATGGTGACGAGTATGAGCTTAGTTTGAGAACAGATATACAGTATGTAAAATGTTCTATATTGCTGTACTCATTCAGCAAGTGCTAATGCTATCAAAGCATTGTGTTACCAATTAGCAAGGTAGCATTTATTGAATTAGCTAGTTAAAGCTAGCCAAGTTTTCACTACTAAAAATATTTAAAGGTGCTGTATGTAAGTTTTTCACTTTACTAAAGCATAAAAATACCATAATATGTTTGCAGATATTTAGGAAACATGCTACATTCACCTACTTGTTTCTCAGAAAAACAATGCTACAGCCAGTTATTCTACTTTGAGATGTGTTTTCTGTGTCGGAATGTCTGTTTTTTTTTTGGTCTGTGCGATAACGCACGTTGCCAATTTACCCAATAGTATTTCGACATCCCAGGTTGCCAGTTGGCGGAAAACACATCGTATTGCAGCAGCCATGGAAGCCATCAAACAAACTGGGTAAGAGATTGCAGATTCTACCCGACCTAAAAAGCCTCGGCATCCATCTAAAAATCTCTATGAAGGGGAGCATATTAAAACGCGGATAAATCAACTCATCAACTTACAGTGTGGCTTTCATTGTCAAATATGCTCGCATCTGTTGTGTCCTCAAAGCTGGCAACCCGTGTGAGCGTTGAGTCTGAGGAGGATGGGGCGGGGGAAACAACGATCTCCAATATTTTGAATTTGGACTGTTGTACCTATTTCAACCACTAGCTGTCAATCCTACATACCACACCTTTAAGTTAATAATTTTATGTTAAATGTATGAATTAGCTTACTCAAATATTTGAAGTTAAGAGCAATTAAAATGTATGAGTACAAATTAAAAATCTGCAAGTTCTGCTTACTTAAACTCTACATTTCTTAACTTAAAAAATGTGATGTAAGTGATTGCCTCAAATTTTTTGAGTTTTGCCAACTTACTCGGGTAGAGTTGCTTCGTCCGGCATGTATACTTTAATCAGGCGACAAGTTTGGGGTCTGTAATATTTTTTAAAATGTTTTTGAAAGAAGTCTCTTATGCGTACCAAGGCTTAAAAATACAGTAAAAACACTAATATTGTGAAATATAATTCATAATTCAATTTTAATGTATTTTCAAATGTAATTTATTGCTGTGAATTTTCAGCAGCCATTACTTCAGTGTCACATGATCCTTCAGAAATCATTCTGATATGCTGGCTTTATCAGTGTTATCAGCATCAATGTTGCTTTATATTAAACAGTTGCTTAATATTTTTGTGGAAACCGTGATACATATTTTAGGGTTCTTTGATACATCGAAAGTTAAAAATAAAAGAATTTAAATTAAATAGAAATATTTTGTAACATTAAAAATGTCTTTTGAGTGTATTCTTGGACAGAAAGATGAAGACTATAGCATTGGTTTTAACTTTGCATGTATTTACTGATATCCACTCATTACAATACTGGCTAACTGAGTCTGAGCTGTATTAACTCACTGTTCATATCCTCTCTCAGTCCATCGAGACTGCAGTGGTGCAGATTAACAAAAGCATCTTTTCTGAGAAACAAATGACGTACCCAGGAGTTTACAGTGGAGCCGTAAACTCCTCATTATCCCAGCTTAGTTAGACTCAGCCCAAATCTCATCCTGGCTCAATTTATGTGTGAATCTGAGTAGGAATTAAGCTGCAGTCAGGTAGCATCACACAGATACCTCATTTATACAGGCCTTTGCTCTTTGTGACTAACATCAGGCTTTGCGTTCCTAACAACATTCTGTATTCATCTGCCTTGTGGAACGCCTGCATTCTTTCAGAGTCAAAATTTGGATGGGTTTTCTTTCCGGCACGGCCTCACCTTCTCTCATTTGGGCATGACAGTAACGTTGTGTCGGTGCTTAACTGTTACAGTAATGAGGATAATTACTGTTGAGCCTCTCCAGTGATATTTCCTGGTCTGATATTGAGCTGTGGCTGCAAAGACTGGAAGCTCAGTGGAGGAGAGTTTGTTAGCCGAGCCGGCATAGTGGAGGTGGAAATGCGTCACTGTCTAGGCCAAATCAGCACCTTGGTTTGTTTTGATTGCAATAAAGATAACATGGCTCTGAGGTAGGGTTGGCTCAATACCAGATTTTGCCTTTATTCTGGTACCTCAGTCAGTATCCATACTAAATACATTCCTCCATGCAAAAAGATGGTAGGTAGGCTGCTAAATATGCATGATAGATTTGCATATCATTTAAGTGGAATGTTTACTCATAGGCTAATTTAAATATACCGTATTTTAATCAGGTAAGGTCAAAGGATGAACAACTATTCATTAATAGTGTATAATATTTATTTCTGTTGAGTTAATTTCATTTTCATGGACTTTTAGTTTTTTTCAGTCACATGTTCCTTTGTTCAGTTTCCCACCACTTATCAGTTGTCATGGTGATTTCATTTGATCTGCCCAGGTGTTTATCATTTGTCCCTCATTTACCTTTGTATTTAGTTACGTTCAGTACACTGACTCCTCAGTTGTCTGGTGTTGCTTGTGTTTTACCACACTGTTACGCTGTTGGATTATCTATTGAGTTCTAAAATAAACCTTGTTTGATTTTTGTATTCATCTTCGTCTTCATTGGAGCAACACGTGACAATTATCACAAGGTATGTGTCTCAGCATGTTTTCAAATTGCATTTCCAAATGGGAATATTCTACAAATATTCCATAATACAAAAATATCATGACTGAGCAAGAAAATTATTACCATTATACTACAGGGCTGTTGAATGCTTGAATATGATTGGCTGACGAACATTCTAAGGTGTGCAATTATTTTCAGGGAAACGCACGGCAAAAGTAGTTCAAGGCAGGTCTTGACCGCATTACAGTTCCATATCACTTCGCCAAATGTTTTCAGTTATTTCAAATGTCTTTTCAGCCGCAACATCAAAATAACCAAAACCCACTGTGACACTGACCAAGCAAAGAAATATAGTAGACAATAGGATAAAATTATGTACGAAACGCACATACTCTCTTTCTGCTGTCCCACTCAAACACACACACACACACACACATACACTACGGACACACACTCGCACAGAAACGTGTTGTCAGTGCTGCTCTGACAATTTTATCAGTAAAATAGTTTAGCAACTTAAGAGCTACATGGCATTTCTCACTAGCGAGGTAATAAAGGCGCTGTTTTTACAGTTCCATATTAGTAGACGTTGCTGCCGAACACTTGAAAGAGACAGACAGACAGAGGTAATTCACATACTCACTCTCACTCTCTCTCTCTCTCTCTCTCTCTCTCTCTCTCTCTCTCTCTCTCTCTCTCTAATAACTCACTGCATTAATAACTGCATTAGTCTGCTATCAATGGCTCAAGCTTTCGTTAGTAGCTCTAAAATGACGTTTTGGAATTAGCAACGGAGGCTTGGGTTTAGATGCGTAAGAAATTAGTCCTGCACACGAGCGTTTTAAAGACAAAACCTGACTAATGTCTTGAAATAAATCATCTGAACATTGTTTTGAGGTGTGGTAACCGTAGTATAAGCGGAATAATTGACTCCGGGCCGTTGAATTATTTGAAAAATAATGCACACCTGCTTTGCGTCGTGGACGCATTACCACCTCGGGTGTGCATTATTTTTAAAATAATTCAACGGCCTTTCTTCAGTTATTCCTTATTTAACTTAATTGCTGAAATGGAAACACTTGAGTATGAATAATGACACAGATACAGTGCCAACTTGACAGGGAGTTCCTCAAGGTTCCTTGTTGGGCCCAACTCTGTTTAGCATATATATGCTTTCACTTGGGCAGATTAATAGGAAGTATGGCCTTGGGTATCACTGCTATGCTGATGATACTCAAATTTACATTACCACTAGCCCTGATGTCAGCTGCACGTAAGGTCTTTTGAATGAGTATCTAGAAGAAATCAGAATTTGGATGCAGCATAATTTCCTGAAACTGAATTGCTCCAAAATGCTGACTTGTACGATGGCAGCTACTCTGAAGGTTGATCGTATTAGTTTGGTTGTTGATTCCAACATACTTCCCACTTCACAGGTATGGAATTTGTGTGCTTACCCATACTTCTCCACATGAACACTCAATCTAAATTTCACTGGCTTCCCATTCACACTAGAATTTACAAAAAAATTCTCGTTTTAACATAAAAAGCATTACCTGGGTAACTTGGCAGCAGTGTATCTTTGTGATCTCATTAATCCATATACTCCGCCACATTCTCTCTGTTCTGCTAACACTCTTTCTTTTCATCAGCCTTCATGTAAATTTAAGACCTTGGGGGAAAGAGCCTTTTCTTACAAAGCCCCCAAGTTATGGAATGCTCTTCCCTTCACTATCAGAAATGCTCCAACTCTGGAACATTTAAAAAAGTTAAGACACATTTAGTTAAGGTTGTTTAATGTTTTTAAATAACTGGTTTAGCTCTTTTATTCTTGTTGCTCATTGTTTACCTTTTTTTGTTTTTGCTGTGCATTATAAATAAATTATTTTTATTATTATTATTTATCTTTCTTAATTTTATTTGCTGCCTTTTTTATTATTCTTACAGGGAGGGTTTTAATATTATTAGTTAATTATTAGTAATTAGTGATGCACCAAAATCTGCAAATTTCAGCAAACTAAAATATAACATTGCTTTCCATTTATTACTTAAAGCACACTTCACTCCGATACCACAGCAAAAACTATATTATATACAATATCCTGCAAATCGAGCAAGCTGGAGAGAAAGGCTGTTTCCACATGGTATTAAGATGCGTTTTCGGTGAACCGATCACAAGTGGTCAGCCAAGACACATTACCGTTACATCTAGTATTATCACGCGTTTCAAATGCTTCTTCTGAGACCACTTGCATTCGGATTTTGTGAAGACCCTCGCCTCTTTTTTTCGTCACACTCAACTACATCATTTTCACTTTCAGTGCACGAATACTATTGAATGAAGGAACCTGTGTTAGGTGACTTACGTAAATGAATGTAGTAGTATAATTTTTTTTTTTTTTATAATGGGGGGGTGCGCTCAGATAACAGGGTGCACGTATTGAATTCAATTCTCTTTTGCCTCTTCTTGCACTGGAATGGTTTAAAATCACTTGAATGTGTAAATTGGCAAGACAAAACACGTGCAAATGAAACATCTGAGTCATATTTTAGGAATCATGTCTGTCACTGTCAAGCATTCCAAAGATAAAGCCCGTGACCATGACTGGTGTTAAAATAGTCATGCATGAATGGACTCTTTTGCCCAAAACAGGAAGAAGAGTCAGCTGGTTACAGGGCTATTATAGTAAACTAAAACTGAAACTAAAAACATAAAAAAATGCTACTTGAAATAAAATAAACATAAAATAATACTGAAATTAAGTAAAAAAAATCTCATTGCATCTCCTAAACTGCAGCTCTTGTGGGGTGTTCCCGGTCTGCAGTGGTCAGTATCTATTAAAAGTGGTCCAAGGAAGAAACAGTGGTGAACCGGCGACAGGGTCATGGGCAGCCAAGGCTCATTGATGCACGTGGTGAGCGAAGGCTGGCCCGTGTGGTCCGATCAAACAGACGAGCTACTGTAGCTTAAATTGCTCAAGAAGTTAATGCTGTTAATGCTAATGTCTAGTGGAGTTCATGCCTCGACGGGTCAGAGCTGTTTTGGCAGCAAAAGGGGGACCAACACAATATTAGGAAGGTCTGAACGTATAGGAAGGTCATGCCTGAACGGTGTGTGTAATATATATATATATATATATACACTCACCTAAAGGATTATTAGGAACACCTGTTCAATTTCTCATTAATGCAATTATCTAATCAACCAATCACATGGCAGTTGCTTCAATGCATTTAGGGGTGTGGTCCTGGTCAAGACAATCTCCTGAACTCCAAACTGAATGTCAGAATGGGAAAGAAAGGTGATTTAAGCAATTTTGAGCGTGGCATGGTTGTTGGTGCCAGACGGGCCGGTCTGAGTATTTCACAATCTGCTCAGTTACTGGGATTTTCACGCACAACCATTTCTAGAGTTTACAAAGAATGGTGTGAAAAGGGAAAAACATCCAGTATGCGGCAGTCCTGTGGGCGAAAATGCCTTGTTGATGCTAGAGGTCAGAGGAGAATGGGCCGACTGATTCAAGCTGATAGAAGAGCAACTTTGACTGAAATAACCACTCGTTACAACCGAGGTATGCAGCAAAGCATTTGTGAAGCCACAACACGCACAACCTTGAGGCGGATGGGCTACAACAGCAGAAGACCCCACCGGGTACCACTCATCTCCACTACAAATAGGAAAAAGAGGCTACAATTTGCACGAGCTCACCAAAATTGGACAGTTGAAGACTGGAAAAATGTTGCCTGGTCTGATGAGTCTCGATTTCTGTTGAGACATTCAGATGGTAGAGTCAGAATTTGGCGTAAACAGAATGAGAACATGGATCCATCATGCCTTGTTACCACTGTGCAGGCTGGTGGTGGTGGTGTAATGGTGTGGGGGATGTTTTCTTGGCACACTTTAGGCCCCTTAGTGCCAATTGGGCATCGTTTAAATGCCACGGCCTACCTGAGCATTGTTTCTGACCATGTCCATCCCTTTATGACCACCATGTACCCATCCTCTGATGGCTACTTCCAGCAGGATAATGCACCATGTCACAAAGCTCGAATCATTTCAAATTGGTTTCTTGAACATGACAATGAGTTCACTGTACTAAAATGGCCCCCACAGTCACCAGATCTCAACCCAATAGAGCATCTTTGGGATGTGGTGGAACGGGAGCTTCGTGCCCTGGATGTGCATCCCACAAATCTCCATCAACTGCAAGATGCTATCCTATCAATATGGGCCAACATTTCTAAAGAATGCTTTCAGCACCTTGTTGAATCAATGCCACGTAGAATTAAGGCAGTTCTGAAGGCGAAAGGGGGTCAAACGCAGTATTAGTATGGTGTTCCTAATAATCCTTTAGGTGAGTGTGTATATATATATATATATATATATGTGTGTATATATATATGTGTGTATATATATATGTGTGTATGTATATGTGTATATATATATATATATATATATATATATATATATATATATATATATATATATATATATATATTTGCCAAGGCAACAGTTCTCATTTTCATTTAGTTTAACTTGATATACTAACATTTCTAAAACTAAAGCTAAAATAAAAGTTGTTAATAAATAAATATATAGACATATTTAATAAAACTATTAAAACTGACAAAAACACAACAGTAGTTGTGTGTTTACTAAAAATTCAACTAAAATGAAAATGGAAAATATAAAAATAAAAACTGATTCAAAATATCAATAAAAACTATATTGATGAACTATATATAATGAAATTTGCAGAAGATATCTTCAGACCTCAAAGGGATTCATTTAGGTAATATTTTAAACACTCTGTACTAGTGTGTTTTGTGAATTACTGTCTGCATATTTCCATTTAACACTTTTATTTAGTTTGTCACTTTAGCTGCCAAGCCAGACACATACTGTTAAAGGGATAGTTCACCCAAAAATGAAAATTACCCCATGATTTACTCACCCTCAAGCCATCCTAGGTGTATATGACATTCTTCTTTCAGACGAATACAATCAGAGTTATATTAAAAAATGTCCTGGCTCTTCCAAGCTTTATAATGGCAGTGAATGGCTGTTTCTGTTTTGAAGTCCATAAAAGTGCATCTATCTATTATAAAAGTGCTCCACACGGGAAGGGTTAATAAAGACCTTCTGATGCATTTGTGTAAGAAAAATATCCATATTTAATACTTTATAAACTGTAATCTCTAACTTCCGCTAACTGTCGTTCGCGCGTTCATGAGAGACTGGCGTATGACATAGGACGCAAGCGTAGCGTAAGTTCCAGTGATGAACTGTTAATGGAGCACCTCCCTTTCATGTCAAAGCACGTAATCTTGAGACTTTTTCTTTGTTGAAGCACCCCGGATATAAACGCGAAAACACCATTTTCAGACTAATAAAATATAGAGTATAGCTCAAACAATTCAATTCTTCACATGGATGTCCTTCGTTGTGAACAAACTTGGTTCTCGCGAGAACTAGCATATTCTCACCGCAGTGTCCTACGTCATACACTGGAACGCCAGTCTCTAGTAATGGGAAGTTCGGATCATTTTACCGACTCGGATCTTTGAATCTCATTCATCAGAATGAACAAATCTTTTTTTGAGTCATTTCGTTCATTTCAGCAGAATATAATTAAAATGTTACACACTACACAACCTTTTAAAAGTTTGGGGTCAGTAAGATTTATTTATTTATTTATTTTTTTTAAATGTTTATTCAGCAAGGGTGGATTAAATTGATTAAAAGCGACCAGTAAAGACATTTATAATGTTATAAAATGTTTCTATTTCAAATGAATATTCTGCTTTTGAACTTTCTATTCATCAAAGAATCCTGGAAAAAAAAAATGTATCACGATTTCCACAAAAAATATTAAGCGGCACAACTGAAGACTACTAACGACTGCTGAAAATTCAGCTTTGCCATCACAGGAATAAATTGCATTTTAAAATATTAAAACTGAAAACATTTATTGTTGTAATATATAAATTGTAATAATATTTCACAATTTTACTGCTGCCTTGGTGAGTGTAAGAGACTTCTTTCAAAAACATTTGAAAAAAATCATACTGACCCCAAACTTTTGAATGGTGCTTTTTACACATTTAATCAACTATTACATGTCAAAAAAAAAATCTAATCTGATCGATAATACTCCCTGAGAAGAAATATTAGTGCAACAACCCAGACATAACCCAGCCATTGAATTTACAAGGGACACAGAGCTGAAAACTAGGCCAGCTATAGCAGTAAACTTCCCATTAAATTCTGTATGATGTCACACTAATAATCAAGTCATTTCACACATAAGTATTCATTAACCAGTGCCCAGGACTGTAATCTTATGAAGGCCCACCAAACAGCACTAGGAGAATCCATTAAGAATTCCAGACGTACATCCAGGAGGCTGCCAGAATCCACAGTTCATAAACGATTTAACATAAGTGCTGTTATTAGGGTTCTGTATTTCCTCTCATAAGAAGCTGCCAGAATAATCACTTATTTACCCAATATCTGTATCAAATGCAGAAATGACTCCAGCCCTGCTTCTGTTTGAGGGCTTTAGGCAGAGCAAATTGCCAGTAACTCATAAAGCAAAGGTTTATGTGCAGCTCTTGGGTTATTGTGAAATGGTGCATGATTCTGGAACTTTAAAAAAAATGACTTTTATTTTAATTTGTGTTTTTAATGACCTTGTGGATCACTATTTTATTTTTTAATAATTCATACTTTTTATGAAGAAAATCAGAATTTCGCCTCTGAAATGCTTAGGTGTTATGTGGTTGATATGATCATCAAAATGTTTTTAATTTTTTTTGCATTGCCATGTGGTTGCTATGGTGTTCCTGGTGCTTACTAGGGTATTCCGAGTGCTTGCTGGCCCGAGTCAAATTAATTTATTATGTTTTGGTCTCCAGATATGATATTAAATGTAAATCTGCAAGGTGCAAATCATGTCTAAATAAATAAAACATTTAACCATGCAAGTGAATTGAGGCATCACAAGTACAGTACAAAAAAATGGATGTTCATTTTGAGTTGTAACAATGTTATTAAATTAGAAGTATATTCGGTAACACTTTACAATAAGGTTTCATTAGTTAACATTAGATAATGTATTAACTAACATGAACTAACCATGAGGAATACATTTGTTACTGCATTTGTTAATCTTTGTTAACGTTAGTTAATAAAAATCCAGCTGTTCATGGTTTGTTCATGTTAGTTCACAGTGCATTAACTAATGTTAACAAGATTTTAATAAAGTATTAGTAAATGTTGAAATTAACATTTAACAAAGATAAATAAATGATTTATAAGTGCAGTTCATTATTAGTTCATGTTAACTAATGCAGTTAACTAATGTTAACTAATGAACCTTATTTTAAAGTGTTACCATATATTCAAAAGGGTAAAGTGTTACCGTATATTTTTTTTGTTAATATTACTATTTTGGTTTAATTTATTTTTATTTCTGTTTTAGTTTATTTATTTCCAGTAATTTTAATATTTAAACTTTTTATATATATAAAAAGTATGAGTATGAGTTCTCCACTCATTACCTGTATTAACTGCACCTGTTTGAACTCGTTACCTGTATAAAAGACACCTGTCCACACACTCAATCAAACAGACTCCAACCTCTCCACAATGGCCAAGACCAGAGAGCTGTGTAAGGACATCAGGGATAAAATTGTAGACATGCACAAGGCTGGGATGGGCTACAGGACAATAGGCAAGCAGCTTGGTGAGAAGGCAACAACTATTGGGCAATTATTAGAAAATAGAAGAAGTTCAAGATGACGGTCAATCTCCCTCGGTCTGGGGCACCATGCAAGATCTCACCTCGTGGGGCATCAATGATCATGAGGAAGCTGAGGGATCAGCCCAGAACTACACGGCAGGACCTGGTCAATGACCTGAAGAGAGCTGGGACCACAGTCTCAAAGAAAACCATTAGTAACACTACGCCGTCATGGATTAAAATCCTGCAGCGCACGCAAGGTCCCCCTGCTCAAGCCAGCGCATGTCCAGGCCCGTCTGAAGTTTGCCAATGACCATCTGGATGATCCAGAGGAGGAATGGGAGAAGGTCATGAGGTCTGATGAGACAAAAATAGAGCTTTTTGGTCTAAACTCCACTCGCCGTGTTTGGAGGAAGAAGAAGGATGAGTACAACCCCAAGAACACCATCCCAACCGTGAAGCATAGAGGTGGAAACATCATTCTTTGGGGATGCTTTTCTGCAAAGGGGACAGGACGACTGCACCGTATTGAGGGGAGGATGGATGGGGCCATGTATCGCGAGATCTTGGCCAACAACCTCCTTCCCTCAGTAAGAGCATTGAAGATGGGTCGTGTCTGGGTCTTCCAGCATGACAATGACCCGAAACACACAGCCAGGGGAACTAAGGAGTGGCTCCGTAAGAAGCATCTCAAGGTCCTGGAGTGGCCTAGCCAGTCTCCAGACCTGAACCCAATAGAAAATCTTTGGAGGGAGCTGAACGTCCGTATTGCCCAGCGACAGCCCCGAAACCTGAAGGATCTGGAGAAGGTCTGTATGGAGGAGTGGGCCAAAATCCCTGCTGCAGTGTGTGCAAACCTGGTCAAGAACTACAGGAAACGTATGATCTCTGTAATTGCAAACAAAGGTTTCTGTACCAAATATTAAGTTCTGCTTTTCTGATGTATCAAATACTTATGTCATGCAATAAAATGCAAATTAAATGCAAAATCGGCAGTGTATCAAATACTTGTTCTCCCCTATCTATATATATATATATATATATATATATATATATATATATATATAGATAGATAGATAGATAGATAAAATCTTGTTAACATTAGTTAATGCACTGTGAACTAACATGAACAAACCATGAACAGCTGGATTTTTATTAACTAACGTTAACAAAGATTAACAAATATATATATATATATACACACACACCGATCAGGCATAACATTATGATCACCTTCCTAATATTGTGTTGTTGCAGTTTTGGAGATGCTCTGTCCCAGTCGTCTAGCCATCACAATTTGGCCCTTGTCAAACTCGCTCAAATCCTTATGCGTGCCCATTTTTCCTGCTTCTAACACATCAACTTTGAGGACAAAATGTTGACTTGCTGCCTAATATATCCCACCCACTAACAGGTGCCGTGATGAAGAGATAATCAGTGTTATTCACTTCACCTGTCAGTGGTCATAATGTTATGCCTGATCGGTGTATATGTATATACAGTCAAACCAAAATGTATTCAGACACCTACAACATTTTCTCACATTATCACAGTTTATTCGCTATAGTTTAGAAAATGGTAATAAAATATGACAAGAACTAAACTGTGTTAAACTGTGTCAGAACAAATTCATCTTGATAATGTCAGATAACTTTGATAGAAAGGTATGTAATGGATGACAATCAACCAATCAGCTGTCAGCTGTTAAATTTAAGTACACAATTAGATAATACCAATTTTGGTCAACCAATAACCAAGCAATGCTTAGTTTTGTTGAGTCTGTGGTCACATTAGGTCACATTAGCAATTAAAGAAAAAACACTTAAGCAAAACATGGTCAGGTCAAAGTGTCTGAATAATTTTGGTCCCAATTTTTTTTTATCAATTTTACTGGTAGTCCACTGTATGAAGAATCTTTGGGTGTCATATATCACAGTTTACTTTATTTTGCTATCCCCACTTACATAAATTAACTATAGTGTCCTGCACCCACTAGTAAAAGTTATATCTGGTGTCTGAATAATATTTGGTTTGACTAAATATATATATATATATATATATAATATATATAATATATATATATATATATATATATACACATATACACACACACACACACACACACACACAGACAGTACCTATATATTGTGCATCCCTATGGCCTTTGAATCTCTTTTTCTTAGCATGATTGCAGTCAACTACAACCCAGCTGCAGAGCTGCTCCACGTAATGGATCTCCCAGGTCAAATGAGGTCTTTTTGTGTGAGCTGGAGCAGTGTCAGGCTAGCTCATTGTTCTGGAGGTCTCATGCTCAGCCCAGCTGTTGTGGTCTAGCCACATACTTGTGGTTTGTTAGCATGAATCACCCAAAACTCACATTTATATTAAAAGGCTGGACCAGCAACTCCTTCATAGATTCAGTGGTTCCCTTTCCGTTCTTATCTTATTCCGTTCTGAGGGGTGTCAGAGCGCATGACTTCCTGTAAATGACGAGGTGAGGGTGTTTGTTGGAAATGTGTGTTTTGGAGTACTCAGCGGCGGCCCTCCCTGTTGTTGCACAAGTCATGTGCCTCCCTTCACACAAAGGAGGAGTTGCTATGAAAATGCTTTTTTTATGGTGGCATTGTTTTGTTTGGGCGAGTCATTAATGCTTTTGTGGTTTGTAGTCAGAGGACAGCTGCTTGTCTTTAAGTCATACAGTTTGTTTCTCTTCTGTGTTTGGCTCCAGGTGCTCTCTGCTTACAGATCCACACAGGTGTGTCTCACAAGGGGTCTGTTTTGGTGTCTGTCCTCCTTTATGGTTTGATCTTTCATGGCAACCGTCCAACATGTACAATAAAGCAAATATGGTAACTAGGGACCCTGATAATCGCCGCTTGCGGCTATATTTTAGTTTACGTTTTTATTTATTCTGTTGACTGAGGGAGTCAGTAACTCCTAGAGTGAGTCTGATTCAAATCACCAGCTGTTTCATGAATCTTGCACATCAGGATTTTATGAATCATTTGGACTGACTGTTCATAAAAGTCATTTGTTCTAAGGCCCTGTCCCAAGTGGAACCCTAAAGCCCAAAGTATACTTCAGCCGCCCGCATTCCGCAGCCGTCTGCACACTGTCCGTGTGACGTAATTTTCGTAATCGGGAGGGTCCACAGACATCCGTGCACATTGCCGTGTGCAGCCCAATTTTTGTGTCCGAGCGGATGGTGCATGTACAACAGCACATATGCAAGTGACTTGAACACTTGAAAACAAAGTCCAGTGTTGACAGTGTTGCACAGACCGAACGCATCTTTCCGCACTCACGGCCAAAGGAGTGTACTTTGAAAGGCTTGTGCGCTCAACTGTGTGCGAGACTATATGAAGTTATACCCGGGCCTTTAGCCCTCGCAGTCTTCCTCCGACTCCACGCTTTCATGACGTAATGCCTCTTTGACTGTTGGGTTGAAGTCTACTGCAGAGCTCGTTTCAGTGCGTGCTTGGAAAAAGTGTGCATCAAGGGGAGTGCTTGCGAGCACCCTTCTGAAACCTAAAAAACTGGACACCCTACGGTACAGTCTTATGGACTTAACTCATTGTCCACAAGACCGCATGTGCACATGAAGTGTGCCATTTGGTACATGGCCTAACATCAGGATATTGTAAATCTTTGTGGATAATTCATTAAAGGGTTATTTCACCCAAAAATGAAAATTCTGTAATTAATTACTCCCCCCCCCCCCCCCCCCCCCCCCATAGACTGCACAAAAAGTATTCTCGACGCTTCATAACATTAAGGTTGAACCACTGTAGTTACATGGACTATTTTAACAATGTCTTTACTACCTTTCTGGTCCTTGAAAGTGGCAATAACGTTGCTGTCTATGGGGGGTCAGAAAGCTCTCATCAAAAATTTCATCAAAAATATCTTAATTCATGTTCCGAAGATGAACAAAGGTCTTACGGGTTTGGAACGACATGAGGGTGAGAATTAATGACAGAATTTAAATTTTTGGGTGAATTAACCCTTTAAAAAGAAATGATTCATAAGAGTCATTTGTTCGCCAATGAGTATTTTTAATATGTTTTAATCAAAAAGAACCTGTTGATTAGTCAATCAGGATTTTCATGACTGACTCATAAAAGAGAGCTGGTTCATTAGAATCATTTTATTTATTTACAGTAGAATTATATGTTTGTTGATATTATGTAAATTATACTATGCATTCGGGTAGTTAACAAATAGCATGTACAAAAAATGACTTCTTAAATGTTTTTTCTATATGATTTTGGTGAACAGTAAAATCCCTATGGCCTAGAACTATCCAAAACACCACAGCAACCGCATAACAACATTCTAAAACCACTCAGAACACCTTAACATGTCCTAACAAGCACCCACAACATGCATCATGGGTGACTTTCAACAGGCATGCACCACTAATGTTTTTTTTTTTTAATTGTTACGTAAGTCTGATGTGGTAGAAAAAAGCTCAGATCATGGCATTGCAATCGCAGATAAACCTCTTGCAATAAATTCCATTTGAAAGTTGTGAATGTTGTGATCACAGCAGTTGCTTTACCGTCTTAATTAAAACAGTCAGCTACTAGCATTTAAACTAATGCCGTTAATGAGGACAGAAGCAGCTGTGCCGGGCATCAGTCCAGCTTAGAGCCGTAATGCCGAAGTTGCTTCATTAGCAGTAAATGGACTGACACTAAGTGCTCCTGGTCCAATCTGAAGAATTCAATGTACAAGTTATATTGGCCACTGCCTCTTTCTGCAAATGAGAATGACCCAAAGTCCAATTAAAACTCAAGATGTGCAAATACAATCTTAATAAGCCAGTGTGTCATTTTAATTCAGCCATAAGGAATCAGGGAGGGTCGGAATTTGACTTGCTGCTGCATTTTTGAAGTGATAAAACAGGGGAAACCCACTGATTAAACCGCAGAAAGCTTTGCAATCTCATGTTTGCAAGAGGAACCATAACACACACTGCAGAGGAATTTGGGTTTAGCTGACCTTTAATTAACATTATAAACACTGAAGTTCTGTACTATGTCGTCCGAAAGGCAGATCAGGGGCTTTTTAAAGGGGTATGTGGCTTATTTTGCTGTTCTGGCTGTACTCTGTATTGTTAAGGACCATCAACCTCTGCTATAGCCCAATTAATGCCAGACCATGAATACTTAGCCATGATTTTATACAATTTTCGGGTCCAATGTGGATTGGAGTCAGCACCACCTGCCGATTTATTACAATGGGTTTGAAAGTGGCATGTTACCAAAATAAGTTTTTTTTTGTACTACTTTAATACCAGCCAAGTATTTGTTTCCTGTATTATGTTGGTTCATACAATAATTCTGGTGAAAAAGCCCCATGGTGCCCCTGCCTGTGCTGTTGTATGTCAGTGTATGGTGTTTTTGAAGGCGTCACACATCTTCCTTTCTTCATGGGGGGTTTGGTTTGCTCCATGCCTGTTGCCTTTCCATATCCCCTCCTGTGACAAGTCTCATGTAGGAGGTCTTCACCCCCTGATGACAAACCTTTTGTGCTCAAGTGGGATGCTTTGTGGTATAATTTTGTCATTTTCCTTTACTCACATTTGTGGAAAAAGCTCGAGCAATGTGAAAGGAATCGACAAATGGAGGGGTAAACAGGAGGAAGTATCCATGTTTTCCCTTCTTTCTCAGGGGTACATTGTCCTGTCTTCTGCAGAGGTTAAATCTGTGCCACCGGGACATGAGAATGTTCCAGGGACTGGTCAATAAAGTGCCATTGTCCTGTTGACCCATTTGACTGTGTCTTCCCTCCTTGTAGTAGAGGGTGTTTTTCACTTTCTGAAGGCCTGAGCTACATGACTATGGTTGTTTGGCTGCCCAGACATTGATTGTAACTAGGGGTGTAACGGTACACGTATTCGTACTGAACCATTTCGGTACAGGACTTCCGGTACGGTGCACGTGTGTACCGAATGGTACCAAATGCAGTTTAACAGTTAACAGTAGGCTTGTTTTACGCACGGAACATACCTCAATCCGAGTTCCCACACAAACATATAAGTATTCTGTCCATTTTATCACGAAATTCAAACGATAAATGCCGTTTGGACGCTCTTTAATGTGACGTGACAGATCACAGTATAGGTGTGTCAGTTCAAGCGGTGCACGAGTGAACGCGATCATCTCTTCCTAGTCAAAGAATAAACATGAATCAACATCTGAAGGTATGTTGAGGATACATTACAACTTATCATATGTCGTGTAATCGCTCAATTAGTGTTTCAACGGCAGAAAGACGTCAATAAAACAGCTTGTAAACAATGTCACGTAGCATTACATTTACCTCAGAAGTCATTCAGTGTCCACAGCTGGTTAGTTCACTAGAGAAATGAACTCTTTCGCTAAATATATGCACTATATTAGCATATTCATTATATTCTACTTAACTTGTTAGTGATGTCTTGATTATTTAATGTATGTTTAAATAAATCTGTCATGAAAATGACAGACACTGTGTATGAATGATTATATTTCAACAACGAATTGGAGCAAAAACTTTTATAATTAGATTTAGAAGTTAATGCAAAAACGGCCTTATGTGAAGTTTACCTGTTTGCATACAATGTGTTATTTGAGTGTTGATTATTATATCTAAAAATAAATAGCAACTGAATTTAGGCTAATAGTTTGGGCTCTGTTGTTAACCTTTAATATTATAGTAATGTGCAAGTAAGGGCTCCCTATATAGTTTACAGCATTATCTTAAAGAAACTTTTAGTTATAATTGAATTCATTTAAGGACAGACACAATTTGTTCAGTAAACCACTGTTTAATAAAAATAAATAAAAAGCAATTTTATATTTAGTTTTCTCTTCCCTGCTGTACCGAACCTGTATACCGAACCGTGACTTCAAAACTGAGGTATGTACCGCCCCATCAGTTATTTCTAATAAATATTAGATGAAAAACCTAAACTTAAAAAACCTAAAAATAAAATAAATGTTGCATTGGCACCTAACTGAAATAAACAAGTTTAAGTACTAAAATTAATAAAACTAAAATAAAAATAAAAATAAAGCTAAATAGAAATATTAAAAGAAAAAACTAATGAATTAGTCACATTAATTTAACCCTAACCCTAAAAATATAAAAATAAAAGCTAACTCAAAATATTAATACATACTGTAATAGTATATGCTAAATGCTAAAATGACACTGATATGGTGATTGCTAAAGTCACATGTAGCAATTAAAATGATTGATTTTTAAATTTTTTTTTTTTTTTTTGATTTAGACAAAATAATATATAATTTTAAGAATTTGTGCATCAAACCAGAGGTGGGAGTAAGTCACACATGTGCAAGTCACAAGTAAGTCTCAAGTCTTAACCTTCAAGTCTCAAGCAAGTCCAAGTCAATTTTTGTGAGAATCAAGCAAGTCAAGTCAAGTCGTAGCTTGGGTCAAGCAAGTCACTGGCAAGTCATACAAATGTTTGATGATTTAACTGAATTTATATATTAAAATAAGTTAAAACTACAGTAGTTATGGACTATGGGGGTTTTATTTGCAACAAACAAATTGCAATATGCATTTCTACTCAAAAGGTGTCCACATACACATACATAGCTGAGTTGTTAATACAATACAAATCTAAAAATAAATAATTAAAACTACATAGCCTAAAATGTAAATGTAACTGAAATTAGGCCAATATATTGGGTGAGATACGTTCTCTTTATTATTTGAATTTTCTCTCTCCTGCTTGTCCTGTACAGCATGACCAGGTGATTGTTATTATGACTAATTAACTAAAGAGAACGACTGTGTTTGTTGCTCACACCCTGACGAAGGCTCATTAGCCGCAACACTTAGGTGTGCAGTAATTGTCACCTGTTTTTAAAATATTAAAGCCATGATGAAATAAAGGTTGGAAGATTTTTTTCAATTTATATAAATTCAATTAATGGGAGACTATAAATATTACTTTTTGTTACATAATTTGTCAAAAAATCAGCTCCAATGTAGAGCACACACCGAAATGATGGAGTGACTTTTAACCCAGCCGTCCAATCATAGTGGAGGAGGGGCGGGACAAATACAACACTAACCAACCGCCACATTTTGCTTGTAGCTACAATGTCAACAGATGACAACAACAAGCATAAAAACGGAGCAAAATGATTGCAAACAAGAGCCAGAGCAAATACTTTACATTGTATCGACATTTTTATATAGAAACAATACAGAAACAAACTATCTGTTAAATGAGATACTAGTAACACTTCCGCGGATATTCCGTATATCTCACACACACACACACACACACAAACACAAAACGCTACGCTACGCACACAGCTAGGCGTCTTCAGCAAAACTGGCTAATTATTCAACAAGAGAAATAGGCAGACTTATTCATCATTGTGCAACACAATTCGGATACCACGTCAACTTACAGTGCTTGACGTTTTCGTAGTGAAGATTTTTTTTTTTTTTTTTACCGCTTTGAACTCATCACGACCTCTTTGTATGAAAATGGATACAGCGCGGGTGCGAGCATGGGCGTGTCATGACCCGGGAGTGACTGATTACCATGGAAACTTGAAATTCACATAATCCTGGTACCCGAACTTAATTGTTCTTGGCGTAGCGCCTTCCATGTTCAGTTACGACTGTCAATGCTCTTACGTTAACTTTCTGCTTGCCTGCTGCGTCACGTGGTTAGGTTGCGGTGCGTTCAAAAACAGATATTTATTAAACAAAAGACAAGTTATTTCGAGTCATTTAACTCAAGTCCGAGTCAAGTCTCAAAGACTTGACTTGATATTCATGACTTTATTAAAATTTGTCAAGCAAGTCTCAAGTCCTAAAATTTGCGACTTAAGTCTGACTCGAGTCAAGTCATGTGACTCGAGTCCCCCACCTCTGCATCAAACATCTATTTTATACAGGCAAGCACCACATGCCTTTTCTTTGACAAATGTCAAAATCAAATTGTATATGTTTCAGTTCCAGCATTTACGTATTCTGTAGCACTTTTAAGGTGCAGTCACATTAGCAAAATTTGATGAAATGTCACAGGCAAAAAAAAAAGGTCCATTGTCTATAATGTAGTGATGCATGAAGCACAGTTCAAAAAGAAGTCACTTTCAAAACAAGCAGCTTTCTGTTGGTCAACGTGGGTAATTGCATTATTAACACAAGTGAAATCTGCATGAGGAAATCTTTCACCCTCACTTAAAATTCCCAAATGCATGGATTCACGGTTTCATAAACTGGACTTTGCATACGAAAATTCTCAGAGCAAAGGTAAATGTGACTGCACCTTTAGACCGAGGGTTACAATTTACTTTCCAGTAGTTTTATTTAGGCATCTGACTGGAGAGACCCATCTGTGGGTTAGTTTTATCATGCAGCTGGAGAATCTATAACACCTGTTAGCATGTTTATACTCTCTTTAATCCTCACAGGATTTTCAGGCCTCTACACTGAAAATTCACAAGTGATGTTTATCTATGTCAATGTAAAGGAGAACAAAACTGCGGTCGGGGCCTCCTGTTAGCAGTTAAAATGGCAAGAGATAGATTGGAGTCATCAGAGGCCCAGCATGTGCTGCTAGCTCTTACGTTATGTTAGCAACACACTGATGATCAATCAATGATGAAAAAGAGAGATAGTCTGGCGTATTGCCTGGCTGTTAAAAAGCCTGTCCAGGTGACTGATCAGTAGTCAAGACCCAGTCTATCCATTGCTTCTGTGTTTACCCAAAGTCTGTGTGCTGCAAGCTAGTTCACTTGTCGGCCATCTTGGAAACAGCTCCAGGCACTTAATTCACTAAGCCCAAAGTATACTTAGTATAAGTTTTGACGTGACGTTAAGTGTATGCATACAGCCAAACGTGTAGCCCTTCAAAGTATACTCCATGTGCGAAAACACAGGTGCTTGACACATGCGCATTTGAAAGTTTCGTCTTTTGTGCTCATCAACACAGGCATCTAATATTGCTGCTGCATCCAGTAGTTTGTAGTTGTTCCATCTCATCAGTTTCTTTTTCAACTGTGAAACAATGGCCTAGGCCAGGACCAAACAAATTAATTTGAAAAAAATGAAAGCGCATGTATGACCTGAACATACATGCACTGTTGGAAAAACTTGCGCACAGCACATGAGTACCGTTGATGAAGAGCTAGAATCGGGTCACGTATCCTGATATATCTGCCATATTCTTTGGAAAGTAATACTTTGACTCATTAAAGTGGCCCTATTTTACTATTTTAAAGGTTCCTAATTTTCTTCTGGAGGTCTCTAAAAATAGATTTACATGCATCCAAGTTGCAAAAAAAGCACTTAAATTTTCTAATAATATACTGTACATTGCAGCATCACCTCTTGTCTCACAGTGTCCTTTAACAGTTTGATAAAGGATTCAGTCTCTCTAAACCCCTCCTTTACTCTGCTCTGATTGGTCAGATGGCCCATCCTTTTGTGATTGGTCTACTGCGTACAGTGCATGTCGGAAACGACACGCCCATTACCATATCTGAATTTCATCTCTAGAGGCTTCTTTAGCACTTGTTTACACAGTAACGATGGCGTCGGTTTTACCGTATCAATTCAAGTCCTCATCCTTTTGGAAGTACATGCAAAGTGGATTTGCTTTTGCAGCACAGAAAACAGTCTTCTTGACATGTTGACAACACAAACCAAACTCTTTCAGGCATCAGCTACAACTACAGTGTTTGAGGGTGGGTTAAAGTAGACGTTGTTCGCTGGCAGCCAATGAAGACTATAGGCTGGCGTTATGCAAATTTGTTGCTAACCTACGTAGGTTCAATAACTAACAAATCGTTTCAGACAGTTTAAAATCTGTTCCTTCTTTTGGGAGGAAATAACTCCATTTGTCATGCACTTTGATCTTAGAAACTTTGCAGACCTTTTACATTCACAAACATCTATACACTACATGAAAGGTAATATCCCAAAAAGCATATTAGTTGCACTTTGTTAGTGGCACACACACTCCTAGGATGTGTTCACACTTGGCATGTTCGGTTCGATTAAAACGACCCTGGTGCGATTGCTCTGTTAGTGCGGTTAATTTGAACAAATTCACAGGGGCTGCCATCCGAACCCTGTTGCGAGCGCATTTAGCCCAGCACACAGCATTGTTTTGGATGTTCGGTAAGTTCTGTCATGAAACCAATGAGGTTGTGAACATATTCCTATGCCTTTAGGTTTGGTGTTAAAATGCCAATGTGAACGCTAAGCAGACTAGGGCTAAATGTTTTTTTTTTTTTTTTTGGTCCGGACCAAACGAACCAAGCGAACAGAACTAGTGTGAGCACACACCTGATGGGTAGTTCTTATGTCATCCCAAACCTGTGGAACACAAAATAAATACATTTTGAGAAATGACTTTTTTTTGTTTTTTTGGATGGTTTGAAACAATGTCAATGAATTTAAAATGTACGGACAAAATATCAAATTGTGAATTATTTTATTTTATTTATTTTTTTATTTTTTTCCGGATAAAATTACAATTGCAATTTAAAAGGCACTATAAAGAACTAAAGCCATAAACTTTATAAAATCGTGTTTGTTGCTATCGTGTTGTATCATGCCAAGTCCACATAGTTTTTGGATATTATACATTGATGACGACATGCAATTAGGGCTGGGTGATATGGCCAAATAATTTTTCACGATAAAATCAGCCAGTCGATGTCGATAATTATCATAAATAAATGTCACATCTTTATTTCTTTCAAGTTTAGATACAGATTTTTGCTCCTCAGTAAAAGTTATGGAAACCAGACAGTTAATTGTGGTTTTAAACTACTCTTAATTGTCAGAACATGACAAACACTTCACATTTTTGAATTCTTTACATTTTTCCAGTGATTTTTCCTTAACAAAATAAATATCTTAATAGAAAAATGTATTTCTTAGTTTCTGCATGTGCTAACGGGTGTTATTGTTTCAAATCATGAAACCGGCTTGTGTTGCCTGACTTTGATGGCACGTATCTTTGGCACAGTTTGCAGTGCAGGCTGCAATATTACATGTTTTGTCTCTTAGAAATGCATAAATGCATAAATTTTACAGTAGCTTGAATTGACCGTAGTAGTAGCTGAGTTAGGATGCAGATGCAAATTTATGTTCATCAACAAAAACAGTAACATCTGTAAAAAATATAACAAGCTAATTTTTTATGGTAAATTGGAAATATTTTATTAAAATTAACCATTGGTCCTCCACAGTAGCATACATTTAGATCAAGATAACCACAGTTAAAACCAGGCATATAGCACCTCAATACCATGGTAAACTGTAACTATATGGTTTCTATAGTATTTGCATGAAAAACAGTAGCCTAAATACATAGTATAAATGCACAAATGCTATAGCTTAATCACAAAAATTACTGTAATTTATATTCCATTAATCCTTTAATACGCATGCCTACATTTAATAATATAATGAAATTTGATGTGAATATCCCACATTTCTGCCACAATACCATGGTGCAGTTAGTGTTACTACAGTAAATCCATGGTAAATGATGGCGATTTGTAGATTGAAAAGCCTTCTGACTGTATCGTTGCGCACAGTGTTTGTCAGATCTGTTTTATCTGGCTTTAAACTAGTTCAAATCACTGAGACACATGCGTTCTTTGCTGAATTCAAGCGCTTCTCGCTAGATCTCACAGCGTAGTTTAGTGGTCGCGTGACTGAGACCGATCAGCGAGTAAACGCATCTGTTCTAGTAAGCTTGCGCTGCTGTTTGAGCAGAGTTTTGTTACGCTTTTGCCACGTAAACATTATATCGAACATTTATCAAACTCTAGTTAATATTTTATCAAGGAAAAATATATCGCGATAATTATCATTATCGTTTTATTGCCCAGTCCTTCATGCAATCCCTAAATGCTTCATTCATCAAAACCATACCAATGACATTTTTCACAACTTTTAAAACTGTAGGGAAGATCGTCCTGGCCAATGCTGAAACGTAATCCTACATCTGGGCTAAGGAACTCCGCTCGAGATTTGGGTGTGAACCTCCTCCCGTGGGAGTTGAGGTGGATTTGTGCTTGAATAACTACAGGAAGGGAGTCTTGCCTTGTTTTTGGAAGGATACATGAGCTTTTGTTAGAAAACAGTGTGTTTGTGATGAGCCATGTGCGATTGAAACTTAAGGGAGTAGTAGTATTGATCATTAGTAGTAGTATTGATTAGGAATCAGTCACAAATCAAGTCATTTGTTAACTATGTTTTTCACATACTAACATCTGCCATTTCATGATGTGTAAATGCTTTCTTCCCTAAAAATGTGGCAGATGTGATGTTGATTGGTTTTGATGACCTCACATGAATGTGTAGCTCTTTTCTTTTGATTTGACAAACTACAATGCAGTTCTTTGGAATGGAAATCTAAATGATGGCTCTCCCATCTGATGTTTTCTTTGAAATCTCGGATCATTTAAGATGACTTGCTGAGAAGTGTATTCTGGAATTACAAATGCAGTCTATTAAAAACTTGGAAATGTCATCTAAATGCTGAGCTAGTATCGAGTTGCTGTATCATGATATACATGTCGTGTTCTTTGGAAAGTAATACTTTGATGACTCATTAAGTCTTAAAGGGATAGCTGACCCAAAAATGTAAAAAAAATTGTCATAATTTACTCAACCTCATGCCGTTTCAAAACTGAAGAAGATATGTCTCAGTGTTTTGGTCTCCACTGACATTCATTTTATGGACATTGTATGTATTTTTTCCTAATAACATTTTGATTGCTAGTTTTTTTTTTTTAAATACACGTTTTCTGTGCTTTTTTTTTTTTTGGACTGCACAATTTGGACAAAAATCTTTCATCAGTATGTCCCATGGAATTATTACTAAGATAATAATAATAAAAATTGTTGTTGTTGTTAATAATATTACTAATATTTCACTGTAAAAAAATTATATGTATAGGAAAAAATCTAACGATGATAATTTCACTTTACAACTGTTACATTTTCAATACAATTTCTTCATTTCTTAATTTTTTTGTGTTCTACAAAAGGAAGAAAGTCATACAGGTTTGGAACTGGCATGAGGGTGAATAAATAACGACAGCATGTAAATTTTTTGGGTGAACTATCTTTTTTAAATGTCACAACAGTGTCTTTCTGATTGTGGTTCAATAGGTTTCAGTCAACGCTCACCGACTCATTTCACAGATTAGCTGTTCTTGAAACCACATCTTCAAAGTCTTTTTCAAAGTCATTCGTTGTGAGTTATCATTTTGAGTCATTCCCCGTCTCTTTTCATCATTCCTTCTTGCTCTGTTCTCTCATCCTGTCTTCAGGCGGCCACATTCACACGCATAAATAAAAGACAACACTAATGATTGCCTTCCAGTGGGTTTCTCTCCCTGTCCTCTCACTAGGTGTTCCCGCTTTGGCTTGTGTTCCTTTCTAATGCAGACCAGACAGGCCTGGCTGGTGTGTGTGCTGATAGATTATTGGGTCTAATGTGGCTCAGAGTGTGTCAGCAACGACTTTCCCACGTTGCACAAAGGGGCCTCCTACGAGCCGGGGCCGCAGCCACTCTCCCTGCACCTGTAACCAGAAAATCGACCGCCCCAACATCCTGGCTGGGTCCCATGTTGCACTTGGCATTTCCTCCAAGCGTCTGGGACCACGCTTGACATGCAAGGGCAGGCTCCGCCTCCCTCAGAGGGGCTGTGGTCAGCCGAGCGCAGAACCCCTTGGAATTCTGGGAGAGAAATGCTGAATCACTGTTGGAGCAGACAGGAGACATGCAGGATGCTGGCGCAGAGATGTGGCTCCGAACACACATGTGCTGGAATGATTGTACACCCATTAAAAAACCATAGACAAAACCTCCCACTCAGTTTGAGGAATCAAGGAAGGAATTACCATAAAATGCCGGTAGACACATTTATGATGCAGAACTGAAACAATAACAACAACAACAACAAAACAAACACATGCTAAAAATCATCATAATTTAACATGTTTAATGGTTTTATTAAATGGTTTAAGAAAAATATTAGATGAAAAACATAAATAAAAATGTTGCCTTGGCAACTAACTGAAATAAAATAAGCTGAAGTTGAAGTAATGAAATTACTAAAACTAAAATAAAAATAAATTTAAGCTAAACAGAAATAATTAAAAACCAAAAACTAATAAAAATGACAATAAAATTGTAATTAAAGTTGTTAATACTAAATATAACTAAAGTAATACCAATGCTAAAATAATACATTTCTAGCAATTTTAGAGTCTGAATTATTTTTAAACTTCTATAATTTTTTTACACTTTAATTTTTGGAAGTGCTTTCACTTCTGCATTAATCTGCTAACCGTAGGTCTGTTTTCCAAAGCATTCCAGAATTGTAACCATTTAAGTTTTGCTCAAAAAAGGGGGTGACAGTTAACAGGTTAAGTTTAAATATAATTTAAGTATTAAGTATTTTTCTAACAATTTTTTTTTTTTTTTTTTTTTTAAATAAAATTATTATTATACAATTATCATGCAATTATTATTTTATGTTTAATTTAAGATTTTATTTACTGGATTTTTACGGAACATATTTGTTACGGAACAGGTTTGTGCTGAGCTTATTATTGCCAGAATTAAATACAGATACATTTAATGTCTTGGAGACCCACATTCATGATTTATGTGGTTGTACTAGTTACTCAGTCATTGTGGAATTATTATTATATAATTTTATTGGGCAGGGATATAGTTCTGCGTTTCATTATCATGCCTGTAACGCTATCTTTTCTTCTTTCTTAGTGGCTTTGGCATGCCCTTTGATTTCAACATCTCCCAGATGGCTTCAATTGGTATCAAATCTAATATCACAAGCCCTACAATGAAATGGAAGTTCTCTATTAGCTGAAACTAAATAACTAGAACATTTACGGAAAAGTATATGTAGATCAAATGACCCTTAGTTTAGTATGATTCAGTACACTGCACATGTCTGTTTCAGTTTTAGACTTTTTCCTCTGTTCAAGTTTAAACAATCAAGAAACCTTGAAGCATGGGTCTCCAACAGTGGCCAATGATGCAGTTTTCTGCCTGCAAGGTTTCACAACTGTATTTCACATTATAAACATTTATGTAAAACCCATTTTACATTTGTAATCAAAGGGTACAGTACTGTTCAAAAGTTTGTGGTCAGTAAGATTTTGGCCACCTTATAGTACCGTGTTGGATCCCCTTTTGCCTTCAGAACTGCCTTAATTTTTTGTAGCATAGATTCAACTAGGTGCTCAAAACATTCCTCAGAGATTTTAGTCCATGATAGCATCACGCAGTTGCTGCAGATTTGTCAGCTGCACATCCATGATGCAAATCTCCCATTCCAACACATCCCAAAAGTGCTCTATTGGATTGAGATCTGGTGAGGCCATTTGAGTATAGTGAACTCATTGCCATGTTCAAGAAACCAGTTTGAGATGATTTGAGCTTGACATGGCATGTTATCGTGCTGGAAGTAGCCATCAGAAGATGGGTACACTGTGGTCATAAAAGGGATGGACATGGTCAGCAACAATACTCAGGTAGGCTGTGGCGTTTAAATTATGCTCAATTGGCACAAAGGGGCCCAAAGTGTGCCAAGAAAATATCCCCGACACCATTACAGCACCAACCACCGGCCTGAACCGTTGATACAAGATCCATGGACGGATCCATGCTTTCATGTCGTTTATGCCAAATTCTGACCCTGCCATCTTTCTGTCACAGCAGAAATCGAGACTCATCAAACCAGGCAACATTTTTCCAGTCTTCTATTGTCCAATTTTGGTGAGCCCTTGTGAATTGTAGCCTCAGTTTCCTGTTCTTAGCTGACAGGATTGGCACCCGGTGTGATCTTCTGCTGCTGTAGCCCATCTGCTTCAAGGTTCCACGTGTTGTGCATTCAGAGATGTTCAGTTGTAACGAGTGGTTATTTGAGTTACTGTTGCCTTTCAGCTCAAACCAGACTGGCTATTCTCTTCTGACCTCTGGTTTCAACAAGGCATTTTTTCCCACAGAACTGGATATTTTCTCTTTTTCAGGCAATTCTCTGTAAAACCTAGAGATGGTTGTGCAAGAAAATCCCAGTAGATCACCAGTTTCTGAAATACTCGCCTGGAACCAACAACCATGCCACATTCAGGGTGCTTGAACACTGGCAGTTTAGTTTTTAAACGGGGCATGGCTTGCATGAAAAATTGGTATCAAACCCAGAGACTACCTGGTGGTCTGAATTCGGATGCAATTCGGTGGTGCGATTCGACTCGGGGTGCGCACTTGTTCAGGAAGTAAAATAACATGTGCTTGCATTTTAACCGATGACGACTTCAACAAAACACATGTAGGGGATGATGATGATGATTTACCTGGGATACAAACGAGAGTAAGCGTGAAGTGTTATCGTGCATGAGTTCAAACTGAGGGGCAAATAAATGGCTCGTAATCCACTTTCTCCTCAAAAGAGTCCTTTTGCAAGCAGCAGAAAGTCTTGCAACGCACATACAGTAGACACAAGTGTCGTTCACTCTGCTGAGTATAATAGCACCAAATTAATTAATAACAATATAACAATGTATTGACCTGCGTACTGTTTTCTATCACGTTTTTGATGACGTAAAATGAATGCAAATGCATCAGGGTTTGATAGAATCTACACCATTCTGATGCTCAGTTTGAGCTTCAGCAGATTGTCTTGACCATGGGTGTGTCTCAATCAGCTCCCTAGTTCAGTAGTCAGGGCACTGATCAGGGAGTCGGCCATTTTAAGGGCTGTCTCAATCGCATAATCCTTCCAGTGCACTGAAACGTTCGCTCCCTAAAAAGTCCCACAATGCACGGCAAAACCCAGGGTGCATCGATGCTCACTATGTTCCTTTGACGGAAGTTCTGAAGCGCCAAACTTAAATCACGTGAGCCAACTCATTACACATAAAGACCGATAACGACACAGGATATATGTTTTTAAAAATATAAACCATTCTTTTATTATATTTCAGCATAAACATACATCGTTAGACAGATAATGAACATAATCTAGCTAACATTTATAATTTATTTATGGCTGAAATGTTGCACGTGTATGTAACAAGCAAAGTATTTATCATAATGTACTTTTAATAACATTATAAGTAATGTCAGAAAGATATCAGCTCTGCTGTTGTTCATAAATAGCAGTAGTGATGTTGTTCAATGAGGACGTTGTCACGTCGCTGGAAATAGTCATCAGTGTCCCAATGTGTAGTGAGCCAGCGTCCTTACCAGTGCCCAAATTCGTGTACATGATATATTGATTCACAAGCTAGGGAACTGATTGAGACACAACCCATGTCTACATGTCTAAATGCACTTTTAGTTGCTGCCATGTGATTGGCTGATTAGATATTTGCGTTAATGAGCAGTTGAACAGGTGTACCTAATAAAGTGGCCGTTGAGTGTGTTTCACAATGATATTGTATTTTTGATCAAATAAATGCAGCCGTGGTGAAAATAAGAGACTTTTAAAAACATTAAAAAATCGTACGGATCCCAAATTTCTGAGTGATAAAATCAAGTGACGCCCTACATTTTTCATATTGATTAATTGTTTCACTCAGAAATGCATCAGATTATGGTAAAAGTAAAAGGGGTTGAGAACAGTTGGCTTTAGCAAAATGTACCATTTACTTGATCTGATGTATTTTTGAGTGTCCAACACATTTTGACCTTGTTCATGACCGTTGTTGATGCATTTTTAATTCCCCAAATGCTGATAAGAGCTAAAACCGTGAGAGCGTGATGATTTTGGAAAGCAGCAGCTACTTTTTAGCACAATTTGGTCCCCAGACGCTGCAGAGGAGTGTGAATGGGTTCTCCCCAGCAAGGGAAGGGGGAGAGCTGACGCTAGGTCAGTCGGTACCGTTCCTCATAAAGGCCTTAAAGTGCAAACAGACCCTTAAATCTGCCCACTGAACAGCAGCCTGACAGCCCTGCATGGGTGAGCCAAAGTTAAGATAAAGAAAGCTGGATATATGTGAAGCCGCTTTTGTTCCGCGCTCCTTCGCTTGGAGCCAATGGGAGTCATTATTTCACCAACTCATTGTTATGTCATTGACCCCACGGAAGAAGGGCCCTTTAATTTCACCATTTATTACTCTACCAATATTGTTCGGGTTCCACCTCAGAAATAAATCTGTCTTTTCTCTAGTTGTTTTAAAGCTTTGTACACCACTCCCATCAGCCTTTGTGTCTTTAGACACTTACTTCATTGGAGCTCCGTGACAGCAGAATGAAGGGGGTACATAGTAATGTACGATATGGCTGCATGCATAGCAAGAATGGGCCATGATGCTCAACTACAAGTCAGTTATTGAGGTTGACTCTTTTATCTATAGTTTTGATTTGTTTAGTAGCGGTGCTTTAATTGGTATGCCAACAGTTTAGCTTTACTCCCTTTAAAGCATATTTGGGTTGTGCACATTCAGAAGGACGTCCTCGACTGTTGCCTCACATCTCATGCTTTCTTTTTTTAAATACTGGAAATGTATCGGCCAATTTTGTTTATTTAATTGTGAATGCTTACTTTCCCTATTTTTACCTTTATGACCTTTGGCGTCAGCAACACTCACCTAAAGTAAACTAATAATTTAATACCATGGCTTTAGCAAATCTCAAAATAAATTTAATATTTTCATACTGATACTGAATATCCACTTTTATATACTGCATGATTAAAGGATTAGTTCACTTCAAAATTAAGATTTCCTGATATTTTACTCGCCCCCATCTCATCTAAGATGTTCATGTCTTTCTTTGTTTAGTCGAAAAGAAATTACGTTTTTTGGGGAAATCAATCCAGGATTTTTCTCCACATAATGGACTTTAATGGCAACCAACGGGTTGAAGGTCCAAATCAATGCAGTTTCAAAGGCCTCGAAGGGCTTCAGAGGGCTCTGCACGATCCCAGCTGAGGAATAGGGTCTTATCTAGCGAAACGATCGGTCATTTAAAAAAAAAAATAAATAAAAAAAAAATAATTATATACTTTTTAACCACAAATGCCCGACTTCGGTGTTGTGCTTCTTCCCAACGTATGATGTCATCACGTCGGAAAGGTCACGCCCGTGACGTACGTGGAAGTACCGACACAGTGTTAAAACGAACGTGCAAAGACTAAAAAAATACTTTACAAAAATAAAGGTAAAACACTGGGTAAAACACTCGCCACTGGGTCGTTACTTCCACCTACGTCACAGACGTGACCTTTCCGACGTGATGACGTCATATGTTGTGAAGAACCACAACACCGAATCAAGCATTTGTGGTTAAAAAGTATATAAATGTTTGTTTTTTTTTTTTTGAAAATGACCGATCGTTTCGCTAGATAAGACCCTATTCCTCAGCTGGGATCGTGCAGAGCCCTCTGAAGCCCTTCGAAGCCCTTTAAAACTGCATTGGTTTGGACCTTCAACCCGTTGGTTGCCATCGAAGTCCATTATGTGGAGAAAAATCCTGGAATGTTTTCCTCAAAAAGCTTAATTTCTTTTCGACTCAAGAAAGAAAGACATGAACATCTTGGATGAGATGGAGGTGAGTAAATTGTCAGGAAATTTTCATTTTGAAGTGAATTAATCCTTTAACCGTTAGAAGATCGAGATTTCAATTCAAACATCCATGTAATCTTATTCCTAAATTACAACGATTCGTCCATGTCTATTAAGCCTCTGACAAGTACGATTACAGTGGAACATTCAAATCTGCGTTGGCGCTGCCACTGATCCAGAGAGAGCAGTTGTCATGTATACACTCACCTAAAGGATTATTAGGAACACCATACTAATACTGTTTTTGACCCCCTTTCGCCTTCAGAACTGCCTTAATTCTACGTGGCATTGATTCAACAAGGTGCTGAAAGCATTCTTTAGAAATGTTGGCCCATATTGATAGGATAGCATCTTGCAGTTGATGGAGATTTGTGGGATGCACATCCAGGGCACGAAGCTCCCATTCCACCACATCCCAAAGATGCTCTATTGGGTTGAGATCTGGTGACTGTGGGGGCCATTTTAGTACAGTGAACTCATTGTCATGTTCAAGAAACCAATTTGAAATGATTCGAGCTTTGTGACATGGTGCATTATCCTGCTGGAAGTAGCCATCAGAGGATGGGTACATGGTGGTCATAAAGGGATGGACATGGTCAGAAACAATGCTCAGGTAGGCCGTGGCATTTAAACGATGCCCAGTTGGCACTAAGGGGCCTAAAGTGTGCCAAGAAAACATCCCCCACACCATTACACCACCACCACCAGCCTGCACAGTGGTAACAAGGCATGATGGATCCATGTTCTCATTCTGTTTACGCCAAATTCTGACTCTACCATCTGAATGTCTCAACAGAAATCGAGACTCATCAGACCAGGCAACATTTTTCCAGTCTTCAACTGTCCAATTTTGGTGAGCTTGTGCAAATTGTAGCCTCTTTTTCCTATTTGTAGTGGAGATGAGTGGTACCCGGTGGGGTCTTCTGCTGTTGTAGCCCATCCGCCTCAAGGTTGTGCGTGTTGTGGCTTCACAAATGCTTTGCTGCATACCTCGGTTGTAACGAGTGGTTATTTCAGTCAAAGTTGCTCTTCTATCAGCTTGAATCAGTCGGCCCATTCTCCTCTGACCTCTAGCATCAACAAGGCATTTTCGCCCACAGGACTGCCGCATACTGGATGTTTTTCCCTTTTCACACCATTCTTTGTAAACTCTAGAAATGGTTGTGTGTGAAAATCCCAGTAACTGAGCAGATTGTGAAATACTCAGACCGGCCCGTCTGGCACCAACAACCATGCCACGCTCAAAATTGCTTAAATCACCTTTCTTTCCCATTCTGACATTCAGTTTGGAGTTCAGGAGATTGCCTTGACCAGGACCACACCCCTAAATGCACTGAAGCAACTGCCATGTGATTGGTTGATTAGATAATTGCATTAATGAGAAATTGAACAGGTGTTCCTAATAATCCTTTAGGTGAGTGTATGTATGAAACAGCTCTGATTCGGACAGCAGCTAACGTGCCCAGTGTGAAAGCCCCCTAAATCACCTTTTGAAAGTTACTTGATACTTCAAATTATGTATTACATCGTTACACCAGAAGGTGGCGAGAGATTTGTTCAAAAACGCTGATTCATTCAGTGCGTTTACATGCACCCTCATAATGCGATTATAATAGGATTTTGGCAATAGTGCGATTGAACTTTACCTCATGTAAATGCAATACTTCGATCAAACTAATGCGATTAAGCTCATAATCGAAGTAACCATAGTCGCATTAAACTAGGTGGCGTACGCCGATTTTAATCGCAATAAACAGGCATGTAAACACCTTAATCGCATTATTACCGCTCTGACCAAAGTGCGCATGTGCTCGGACGTAAACGGGTGCCGTGTGTTGTTCACACAACTTCATGAATGAACTCCATGACATTATTCTGAAGTTCTCTCTTCTCCAAATCACTAAACTCTGTCAACACAACTCGCTGCACAGTCTCTGCTCCTTACCTTTATCCAGACGGCGCGAAGAATGTGACGGGAGTGTAGGCAAACCCGGCATTGTGATGGTCATCACGGCGGCGAATAATATCCAGTACGTCCATAAAAATGTATTTTGAATTTGATGCGAGTAGATTAAATTAATGGCCGGTAACATGCATACTGTATACCTATCTGAGTGTGGTATAACCATACTTATTAGCGAATAATCTGAATAATGAAAATTGCATGTAAACTGGAGTGGGGAGTTCTACTCGTGTCATGTAAACATCTTACTGCGATTAAGACCTTACTCTGATTATTAGAAATAATCGCATTATTGGTGCACATGTAAACGTAGTCATTTAATCACGTTTGGATGAAACAAGTGAAGTCCTTGAGTGAGTCATTGAATCATTCATTCAAACAGTCAGTTTTTTTTGTTCAAAATTTACAAAATTGATTTAATGAGCGAGTACATCATGAATCTATCTTCCAAATCGCGTTTTTTTGTGATCCTGAATCATTACAGTGCGCCTATAATAAGTGTTTATATTCGGACTAGTTTAGACAGAGCGGACGACAACTGCTGCGGAGTAGCTCAGTTCCTGCGTGACTCGTCATATACATAAACAGAGAGAAGTAGATCCGGCTACAATGTTCTAGTTTTGTTTATTAATCGCTAGTGTCAAAAGTTACGTATGTACCTTTAAAATAGTTCAAATGAACTACATATTTTTTTAAAATAGACTGCAGCAATTAACATTTTGTTAGAATATAGTAATTTACATGTTATTTTTAGTTGTCTATTCAGAATCGTGATCTCTATTTTCAAAAATCATGCTTCTCAATTTATCCAGGATCGTGCAGCTCTACTGCAAACTTATTAAGGTCCATTATCTAATTTAACTAATTGTTTTTGGTATATTTATCCATATACAGTGTGAGACCACATTTAAAGTCATTTTTTTTTAAACATAATTTTTTTGAATTGTTTAAAACTAAGAAATATTCTGTTTAAGAATATTTAAAATTTCTCTTTCTAATACAAATTTCCATTTTTTTTTAAATTAAAAAAAAATATATTTTTTAAATAAAATATTCAAAGTAGGATCATTTTTACTAGTGGTATAATTGTAACGGTTGCTTTGCAGATGAAGGCACGAAGATGAAAGGTTCCAATGTAATTTAATAATATTCCACAAAATAGCACTCAATAAAGATAGACAATGCAAACACAACCATATGTGTACGAGACCGGACAATGAACATAAGAAAAGCAGGAACTTAAGTAGTGCAGATAACAAGGTGATAATTAAACACAGCTGAACCTAACGAACTCCTAATGATGTGTGACCATGGAGACGGAAGACAGGCGGGAACTCAAAGGAATACCTGGGATGAATATCAAACTACAAGTCTATGAAAATGAAACTAAGAATGACCATAACTGAACATAACCGTGACATGTTGTCATGCCTTATAGCATTTAAAATGATATATTTTTGTTTTTAGGGTAATTTATTTATACAAAATTGTATGGAATTAATTAATAATTAATATTGATAAGAGTTTTATTTGGATGTTATATATGCCATTTTTTGATTTTCGGCCATGACAGGAATTTAATTATCAGCTTATCTCATTGGCCGGAATTTGAATTGTGCTGCTTCCTTGATATTTAACTTAATAGCATGGCCAGCAAAAGAAATCCTTATTTATTTAGCTTCTTCCTTTCCGTCACAAGTCATGTTTTTCCCGTCATTCCACCCAATTAGCAACCGGCATGTTTAATTAAATTCCTGGTAATTCCTGGTTGCTTTCTATCGTTTCCATTCTAGAGCTTGCACAGTAATAAAACTGCCAAGTTTCGATAAGATAATCCTCTTATAAATCAAAGGGCTTTTTTCCCCTTTTACCTGCCTTTTTCTCTTTCACTCAACCTTTCCTTCTCTGTCTCTTGGCCCTCTCCCAAACCTAGGTACCATTACCCAGTGCCTAAGGTATTTTATGTGCAGCTGACAGTGGGGAACAACGAGTTTATCGGAGAGGGGCGGACTCGCCAAGCTGCCCGACACAATGCGGCCATGAAAGCCCTTCAGGCCCTGAAGAACGAACCCATTCCAGAAAGACCACCTCAGGTAACCTGTCCCACCAAACAGAACACACACAACCCAGCCATGCAACCTCTTTTTAATTTCACATAGCATATTAAGGAAATCTTACATTACCAATAATTTTTTTTAAAGAAATGAATGCTTTTATTTAGACAGAATGCATTGAAGTGACAGTAAAGACATTTATAATGTTACAAAAGATTTCTAATTCAAATAAATGCTATTATTTTAAACTTTCTTTTCATCGGAATCCTGAAATAAAATGTATAAAGTTTTCCACATAAATATTAAGCAGCACAACTGTTTTCAACATTGATAATAATAATAAATGTTTCATGAGCACCAAATCAGCATATTAGAAGATTTCTGAAGGATCATGTGACAATGAAGAAAATTTGCCATCACAGGAATAAATTACATTTAAAATGTATTAAAATAGAAATCAGTTATTTTAAATTGCAGTGATATTTCACATTATTGTTTTTACCATTTTTTTTATTAAATGAATGCAGCCTTGGTAAGCATAAGACTATCAAAAAAAATTAATTAACTTAATTTTTTATTAAATATATTAGAATTTTTTTTTTTTTTTAAATGTACTATTTGATGCATTTTAAATAATGGTCTCAGACATTTTATGTGGTTTCCAGTTTCCTGTTTTTCAGTCTGTGCTCTTGAAAGCCTGTCATGCTCTGCATATTCATAACCTCTGTCAGGTAAAAGTGATATTCAGGCTGATGATATTTAAGACGACCTGACTGTCCTGTTTCCTCATCATCTGTCAATGTTCACAACATCTTCTCTGAGCTTTAGTTTAGCTTCGGGCTATCCTTCAAAATACTAATTTCTCCCACCGGAAATCATATTACATTGTGCCCCAAATGCCTGGCATCGACCAAGGTTATTTAAACCGTAGTGGCGCCTCTCCTGTTTGGTCTTGTCCCCCTTCTGTCTCCATAATGAGGGCTTTGTCAGACACCTTTTTCGTGTATTGCTTTACAAATTGATACACACCATTCCTTACCTCAGGGCAAAACTGTGTTTGTCTGCATGTCTACTCACTGCTGTACCAGATCTCAAACTTCGAGGATGAGTATCATGCTCACACAAACAAACACACGCACACACAATGGGTCTCTTTCACACGTATTTGTGTGCGCATCTTTACTTTTTTTAAATCAGTAAATGTGTGTACATGCTCGCTCATTTAGAATAATCCAGATTTATTTACATTAGAACAAGAATAAGAGCAAATGTATGTGTGTACGCACATTGCCACATTTTTCTGCTCATAAATAAGGACATTTACGCAGCTATTAGTCAGTGAGAATCAGTGTAATGTAGTTTTATCAACTGACTCTTATATGGACCATATAGCAGAGGTTATCAATAAGTAATATTTTTAATATTTCTACATTTGTGGTCCTGACTAATTATCCATTGTAAACTGATAATAATAATATAAAATAATAATATAAAAATGATAGTTTTTTAGTTATTTACTGACACTCAGCAACTCTGTGCATTTAGAAAAATCCAAATTCATAGACAAGACATTTTTCTGCAATTTTTGGGGCCGTTTACATGATGTTTTGGCCATTCATTTACATGACAAGGGTGTTTGGGAGGCCTGAAAATGTATTCTTTTTTTGTGTGCGTTTTTGAAAACGATACTGTTATTGTCTCTGTGTAAACTACAAAAATGCAAATCTGTGAAAACTGTGATGTCATGCGTAGGGTTGGGTATCATTTGAATTTTAACAATTCCAATTCTGCTTATCAATTCCGATTCTTATCAATTCATAATTTTGATTCCAATAAGGTAAAAAAAAAACTTAGATATCATTCACATCTTACTGCAAAACATTTCATTGTAGTTGAATACCATGAACAAAAATCAACAAGCTAAAAAACACTTACACAAGGAACTTAAAAATACCATAGCAAAAACAGCTAATATACATTTCAAGTATTATTAAAGGCAAGTTAACACTCAGTAATTAAAAAAGAACAAATAAATTAGCAGTTGCACAAATAAATACAACTGAACAAAGATACGATTGAAGTAAACAAAAATCAACTTTTCCTTGAGCTTTTGATATATAAAAGGTCATCGTAATATAAAAATATCCTGTAAGTTTTGGAGCTGAAAACTCAAATAAAAGCTTTTATTGACTGCTGGCTCATCAAACGAGGGATCTGCGAATTTGTCTCCCTGTGATGTCAGAGAGCAGCGAAACAGAAGACGACCAACGCCTAATTCTGTAGCCCTGCCCACCGATTCGCGCATGACATGTAATAGGTAAATGACATAGGCCTATGTGGCTCTAAACCGGATCAAGCTACCAAGCAATAAACATGCCATTGAAGATTACAAAGATTACCTGGTTGTGGAAGAACACTGTCGCTGCATAAACTTCCTTCGGATTCCAGTATTAGGAATGCGTGGTTGAACTTTATTTTTAATGAAGTTCCAGCTCACGTGGGTAAGACATTGCGCGTTTGTTCGCTTCATTTCACCGCGGATTCTTTTGTAAACTGGATACAAAAGAGACTGGATTTGCAGACAGAATGAGATTGAAAAACGATGTTGTGCCTTCTATATTGGATCTGACAGGAATGGTGCAGCACACTTATGTGAGTAAAAAATGTTTTTTATATGTGATAGTATTGCGTTGTTACAGATCGTCGCTATCTACTGATTATGTATACGTGTCTAACTAAACAATTAACGATAACTTACAACGCTGTCACAGGCTGGAATATCCCTTGTATTTGAGGTGTTGTTGGTTCATTGTACTGCGATTCCGGATAAGACTCTGGGTCGAACATGTATGGGCGAATCATTCCGGTTGGCATTTTTCCACATTGGAAGTTTTCAAAACAATTCCCCACATGTAGTTACTGGGGAGTTGAAACTCATTATAATATGCAAAACTGTTTATCCAATCATAGCAGTGGGTGTTTACTTCCAAGTCTTCAATGCGGCACGCCCATAAAAACAGAACATTTCAGGAGCTAGGCTCAAAACCAGGGTAGAAAATAGCCTATTACTTATTCAGTATGATGATTTTGAATGTAAAAATCACACAAACGTCATACGTTGACCTCAGACAACAGTATAAAAAAATTAAAAAAGCCAGTTCATGACCCCTTTAAGATTTTCTGGTATGCAGGTACAGAAACTGTAATCAAATGTAAAATAACTAACAAATGTAAATAACACTGCACTTTATAAATAAAATATACATTACAAATATAGTTACAAAGGTTATTGAGTCAAGATCAGTGAATGTTCTCTTTGTCTTATTATAGAAACGGCAACAGGAATATTGGGCTGCTGTCACTTTAAGAGCTGCACGGATCCAATATACTGTTATGTGTTTTCTTTGTCAACGGTTTACATTCACTTAAGACATAAGCAACTGTGTTAACGAGGTTTTTACATATTTTTGCGTGTAATTGTCCGTTCAAGAGCAGAAAGACGTGGAAGACAACTCTGTTCAGTATCGCACACTATACCATATGAGAGGCGGCTTTCTATGCGCATGTTTAGGATGTGTGTGCAGGAGTCTTCTTGCGCTTGAATGGTTTAAAATCACTTTTTCTGTGCACGTGTGTACGTGTGCAGCAAAGAAAACTGCGTGCGGGTCTTCTTGCGCTTGAATGGTTTGAAATCATATTAAAATGCACACACAATTTTTATTTTATTACAAGGAATCGATTTTCGATTCCCAAACCTAGTCATATGCATGCTTATTACATGTTCAGTCTATAGACGCGTAGTGTTTCTCTACAAATTGATATCGCTAACTACTGGCCTGGCAGGTATAATACAGCGTTTTTAGTCGTTCTTGCATATTAGTGTGAGCGAGGATAATTTTAACAACGTTGTTGTCTGTATGCAAAAAATGTAAAGGAAAAACGTATCCGTTTTTAGTACGTTGTTGTCGTGTAAACGTACCCTTAAATAAAGGACACTTATGCTATTATTAGTAAATGAGAGTCAGTGTGGTTTGTGGCTCAGATGATTTTTATTGTTAAGTACACCATGTTTTCCTTCCTCTCAACACGCTCATAAACTCACAAAGCCAATTGTTTACCATGTGCTAACAGGCAAATGAGCTCATGCCAGAGTTGTCGAGGGAATAAACAACACCACAGTATGTACAGTCAGCACAGCTCTGAATGGTTGGTAAACAGACATCGGGAAGCTCCTCAGTACCGTTTAAGTCTGAGTAAAGGGTTCCGTCCAATGGTTATCATGGGAACGTGCTCAGTGACCACACACTGTAAGCAGGAAATCTCTCAGATGAAGACCTGCTGACAGAAATGTGGATTTGAGGGCTTTTCAAAGAGAAGCGGATGATTAATCCATCAGAGATGTTGACTTTCAATTTGCCCTTATTTAGCAGAAGAGCCTAAATGATGTTTGGAAGACATTTGTTTTATATCAAACACTAATGGTTTGTTATTTTAGAAAAAAAAATGAGGCTCAGCTTTATTGGTTCAAATGTTTTTGAAACATACAACATGTGTGCATCCAAAATAAACAAATCTGAGTGTTAAATCAAAAATATCGGAATAATTTGCACACCTAAAGAGTTTGTTTTTCTTGCTGCTTTTTTTTTAAATTTACTATTTTGCTAGTCTATGCCGTAAAATATCTCTATCAACTGACTTTTATAAGGACCATATAGCTGTAAGAGGTTTTCAAAGTATTTTTTTTTTCTGCATCTGATCCTGATGTATTATGTATTATAAACTGATAATATTAATAATGTGAAATATTTATTTTCTTTTTCGCTTGTGGTGTTTGCTTGACACTATGCAACTTTTTGTAGTAATATAGCTTGGTAACACTTTATTTTAAGGTGACGTAGTTACATGTTACTACATGTACTTACTATTGTAATAACAGTAAATTATGCATAATTACAAGTAACCCTAAACCTTACCTTAACCCTTAACCCTAACTCTATAGTAAGTACATGTAGTTAATTAATATTACTCAGTACTTAAGTACAATGTAACTACATCACCTTGAAATAAAGTGTAACCTATAGCTTCATTGCCAAGGGACCATATAGCTGTGAGAGGTTCTCAATAAGTAATATTTTTAAAAATGTTTCTATAAAAGGGATAGTTCACCCAAAAATGAAAATTACCCCATGATTTACTCACCCTTAAGTCATCCTAGGTGTACATGACATTCTTCTTTCAGACGAACACAATCGGAGTTATATTAAAAAAATGTCCTGGCTCTTCCAAGCTTTATAATGGCAGTGAATGGCTGTTTCTGTTTTGAAGTCCATAAAAGTGCATCTTTCCATTATAAAAGTGCATCTATCCATCATAAAAGTGCATCTATCCATCATAAAAGTGATCCACACGGCTCCTGGGGCTTAATAAAGGCCAACTGAAGCGAAGCAATGCGTTTGACGTATGACAGAGGACGCAGGCGTAGCGTAAGTTCCGGTGACAATTGCGGAAGCACAGAGGATAGAGCAAAACAAAACTTGGTTCTCGCGAGAACTAGCACATTCTCACTGGAGCGTCCTACATCATACGCTGGAACGCCAGTCTCTCGTGAACACACGTACGACAGTTAGCGTAAGTTAGAGATTACAGTTTGTAAAGTTTTAAATATGGATATTTTTCTTACACAAGCACATCGCTTTGCTTCAGAAGGCCTTTATTAACCCCCCGGAGCCGTGTGGAGCACTTTTATGATGGATAGATGCACTTTTATGGACTTCAAAACAGAAATACCCATTCACTGCCATTATAAAGCTTGGAAGAGCCAGGACATTTTTTATTATAACTCTGATTGTATTCGTCTGAAAGAAGAATGTCAAATACACCTAGGATGACTTGAGGGTGAGTAAATCAAATTTTCATTTTTGGGTGAACTATCCCTTTAATATCCATTATTAGCTGCTGATGATAATAATAATAATAATAGAAAATTGTTATTAGTTGTTGTATTTATTTATTTGTTTATTTATTACATACTGTACATGTACATATATTTTTATTGGTGTTAGCCTGACGCAATGCATAAATAGTGACGGTGTTCCCACGATCCTGGAGAATGTCGAAAGGCCTGCAAAAATCATGGTAAATAATTAAAATGAAAATAAAATCTTAATGTAAGAGAGAATTCATGGGAATTTTTATAGTCAATATAAATGTTTCTATTTCTGGGTGCATTTGCATGTGCAAATCTTTTACTTCTTTTGTGTTTGATACATACAGAACGTTGAATATGTAACTTCAAAACTTATAAAAAGTAGCATGCCTTTGAGTTTGTAAACTGATATTTTACCAAATCTCTGTGCCGTTTGACCATTATAACACATAACACATTGATATAACACGTCAAATTTAGCTTGTGACCTGTCAGATCAGTTGAAGAAGGGCACACAAACAAACCTTCACAGTCTGTCATACAAAGTCTCACACTCTCCAGACCGCCTGATGGCTTTCCATCCCAGACATCAACAGGCGTTTGAAGGAAACGAACAATGACATCATTCCGTGTGATCGCTATAAGGACGACACTGAGAACGCGGTATTAAATGTCTACGAAAAAGCACAACTTGATCGAGCGCTCTTAGATCACACACTCCTGTTCATGTGTTGCATGAGAACACACTCTTCATTCTGAAAAGAAATGTCAGTACTGTAATGGAGGTGACCAAGATAATATGCTGCAGGGATCATATTAAAAGTCACCCTTTGGAACTTGTGTGAGCGTACTATTGCAGCTCCTTTTATAGTTGATAAGATATAAATCGGAAGTAAGGGAACTGCTTTTGGATCAGTTTGAAAGCTTTTTCTTCTCACAAAACCAAACCACTTTCTCCAGAATCTCAACTGTTCAACAAAACCAGAAGCATCTATTTTCAGCGGAGTTACATGAGAAACTGCAGTCATGCGTTGAAGCAGACTCACCATCAGGTCTGAGATCATACAGCCTGTTCTTAAGATCTTCCCGGCAGGTCTTCATTCTGTTAGAGGGTGCAATGTAGGTTTGAAGGTGAATTGAGGTCAGCGATAGAAATCTGTGTACCGTCATAAAGGGATTGTTGAGAAAAGGTAATCAAATCAAGCCGATGTTATGCATTGAGATTTGTGAGTTCTCTCAAAAATTAATAATGATAATTGTTAAATGTTGTAACGCTGTTTAAGCCATTTTTATTCACTAATGCAAAATGTCCCACTTAAAGGGCGGTCACACTTGACTTAGAGCATGGAGAATTTCTGTTGCGATATGACGTCATGCTCTGTGGTGTCTTTTTTTACAAAAACAATTTCAACATATAACAAATAATTATAAATCCAGAATGTAAAAATATACAATCTACTCCACTTTCCTGCAACCCTGCAACCCTGCAGCTTTAAAGTTTGTGTTCTCAAGATGTCACGCCATGACATATCAATCTTCTATTGGTCTCATCTTCATGTGATATGAATTCACAGGTCAGAGTTCACCAAACTTTAACTTTGCAAAGCTAAAATGCAAAACTTCTTCACATGAACTTGAGTTTCAAGTGAATAAGTTTAAAAACTGTGTTGTTAGCCACCCCTTTAGCCAGTAAATTCTTGTGAAGGCAACTACAAATTTCTTGTTCAACAAATTATTTCATAAAATATGCATATAAAATTTCATTTAAGTTTTACATACAAATAATAATTTTTTACAATTAATTAAATTTTTAAAAATTAATCGTGATTAATCCAAAATAAAAGTTTGTGTTTACGTAATATATGTGTGTGTACTGTGTATAATTATTATGTATATATAAATACACACATGCATGTATACATTTAAGAAAAATGTTATATTTTTATAAAAAATTATATTTATATATAAGATCAATTATATGTATACAGTATATACATGCAAATATTTCTTAAATATATACATGCATGTGTGTGTATTTATATATACATAATAATTATACACAGTACACACACATATATTATGTAAACTTTTATTTTGGATGCGATTTAATAACTAATTAAGCACTAATTTTTACACATAATCAGGTAAAAAGATTTTCAAACAAACTTGTGATTAAAGAAAGCCAGCAAACAGAAAAACGGCAAACCTAAATGCATAATTTATTTGTGCTGCAATGCATGCTGGGAGCTAGCAAATGTGCAATATTTTTGAATAAGAATAGTTCAGACATCTCTGTTACTACAACAGTAGGGGGAATTGTGTTGGTCTAACTTGTGTTTTTCTGTCAAATCAAAGTAATATCAAAACCCTTTCCAACTTATTTTGTAACTCGTAAGTTGTTTTCTGTGAATGTTCGAGACTTCTGATTTATTAGTCTCTATAGGTACATAACTAGAAGAAAATGGTGTGCTGTAAACTGTAAAATTATTTGCGTTATAAACCAATGCATTAATGATTACAATAATAAGTTAACAATAATAATACAATTATGATAATACATTTTTAAAATTATGATAGCAAATACCAGTTAGCAAAATCAAGCAGCATAATGAACTGTTTTTGTACTGCTAAAAAAACTGGAAGTGGATGATAATGTAAGCCTTGCAAATTCAAGTTACAAATGGCCGCACCTGCTTTTATGTTAAAATTAAAGTGGATATACTGGATAAAATGTAATTGCATTTTTATAGTTGGTCTGTTTTGTGTTTAACCATTTCAGTGTTCAGAGGAGAAGAAAGAAACAGAGGAAAACAGCGATGCAAGCAAATCCGAGATCAGCCTGGTCTATGAGATCGCCCTTAAGAGGAACCTGCCTGTTAACTTTGAGGTAAACTAAGCAAATTTAATTGAGAATATAAAGAAATGTAACACTCATCAGGAAATTTCAACAGTAATTTTCAGTTATTCCCAGCTCTAGTGACCCTATCCATCCCATTAACCATTTTCTTACTCTTTGGCCTTGTTTACACCTGGTGTTACGATGCGTTTTGGTCAATCGGATCATAAGTGGACAACGTTAAATACAGGTGTAAGACGATTTGAGCTTGTCCACTTTCGTCCACTTTCAGAAGTAGTCAAAAACGCATTCGACCGGATTGCGAATGTGTTCAAAAGACCGGCTACTCTCCACCTACTGACCTAACACTTAAACATTATGCAAGCACGCTTGCCAGACGGATTTAAACTTTGTTGGCTGAAGATCCAAGTTTGGTTTGAAGACGAAAAACATACCAAGCAACAAGTGTTCTGTCACCATTCCTGATTTTTAACACGCTCTCTCAGCATTCAGCATGGTCATGAGGCTATCAGAGCAGAAACGAAAGCTGATGCTCTCTGTGTTTTTCTGTCTCTGGGCGCGTTCATTATTGCGCAGCTTATTTTGTCCATTCGATCAAAATGTGTGGTTAAAAACATACATTTACCCACTCATAGACCCTCCCCTCAAAGAAATCAGGACAGAAGTGGTAGAAAGTGGACAAAAGAGACGGATTAAAATACCAGGTGTAAACGGTATGTGTCTGCCTCATCTACTTGTGATCCGATCGACCAAAACGCATCTTAATACCAGGTGTAAACAGGGCCTTTCTACTGCAAAACAGTTGTATGCTTTTGACACTTAACCTTTTTCTCAGCCAGACAGCACAATATAACCTCAGTGTCATATGTTATTGCTAGTTCTTTAGAATCAAAACCAATTAAGCTGAAAGTAACTCCAAATCATAGTTAGCTTCCTACATGGGTAGCTAACTTCTAAGAAAGCATCCTTATTGCAATTGAATCTGATTTGAAACGCTCTTCATATGCAGCAACTTCAAACGTATAGCATTCCTGCCATTAAGCACACAGGAGTCTCATTTCACAGTGAAGATGCTGACGTTAACTTGTTGCTAAGCTAACTGCTATACTCTTATAAGCATAAAATTACACTGCACACACAAATATTGGCTAATAGTACTTATAATAAATAGAAATTTATATCTATACATTTTAATACCAAATAAAATATTTCTCTGGGTTCGTCCACCATCTTGGATTCAATTTTCCCCACTGAAATCATCATTCTGGGATTGCCTTTTTATTGTATGATGTATGCAATGCTGCCTTAGACATCTAAAAGAAGGTATCTTGAAACTTTTGGAGCAGGCTTTGTTTTGGGAGCATGCCTATAATGGCTTAAAATACTGTCTAGATAATCGTCTCACTGGGTTTTGGAACAGAGCGAGTGACCCTCTTTAACGGGAATGTTTTTTCCCTGCCCTTCAAGTGTTCGTTCCAATTTAATCAAATTCATCCATCAGAATATATTGGATATCTGTTCAATCGATAAACTGAAAATTACTAGCTTCAGGTAAAGAGGATAAAGTGGGAAAGTCATTTTGTTAAATGCCTATTCTTGGTCAGGCTCTGTCAGCGTCAGTTAAATCCAGTAATTGTAATTGCTTTAACACCTAAAAACCTAAAAAAACATTTATTGTGGGAAGGAGGACAATTTGGACAATTGGACAAATCAGCATTTCATTAAAGAGCTGCATCAATGACACTTCAAATCAACACAGACCTCTACGTTCAACAATAGAGGAAGTCTGAGGAGCTCTATAGCCTCACTACTACTGCATCCGTGTTCATCTTAAATGATTTTCCACGGCTGTCTCCAACTTCATAATCTGCGATCATCTGCTTGGCTTTAAAATTAGAATCTTCCTGACGTACATTCTGCAAGAATCCCTTGTACTGGCATGCAATTTGTTTCGTCTGGGGACCCCAATCTAACTGCATTTGGACACACTGTAGCTTTTTCTTTTTTTCTTTCTTTAAAGTTTTGACTGTAAGTCATCTGTGAGAGCCTGGACTGGTTTCAAACTTGTTAGATCTTTTCAGGAATTTTCTCCCCAGCTATTTGTAGGAATGGAAACGTTGTTTTGTTCCTGATTCAATTAGAATATTACAGTGAACAACAAATTATTTTTTTCATGGTTTCTTTCTTGCATAGTAACAAAGATGTGGGATCTACATGAAAGCTTTTAAATAATCCAAAAATTTAAATTCTGTCATAATTTACTCTCCCTAATGTTGTTCTAAACCTGTGTAGATATTTTAAACTATAGAAGATAATTTTGTCCATACAGTGAATTTCAGTGGGGACCAATGTTGTCTTCCTTCCTTCCTTCCTTCCTTCCTTCCTTCCTTCCTTCCTTCCTTCCTTCCTTCCTTCCTTCCTTCCTTCCTTCCTTCCTTCCTTCCTACCTTCCTTCCTTCCTTCCTTCCTTCCTTCCTTCCTTCCTTCCTTCCTTCCTTCCTTCCTTCCTTCCTTCCTTCCTTCCTTCCTTCCTTCCTCCCTCCCTCCCTGTACTTGTTTGCAGGACTGTGATTTAATATCAGTATGACTATAATAATAATATTGATAATTCTTCATTATTATTATTATTTTATCAAGATTATTACTGTTACTAAATAAAATCAAACAAAATAAGAAATGTTACTGTTGTGTTATTTATTACTATAGTCATATTTTACTGTAAAATATAAAAAATCTTTAGTTTTTTTCAAAAATAACGATAATCGTTTTATTTTGTAAAATTACTAATATTTATGCTGTCTTAAAGGCACAATTTTTAGATTAAAATATCCAAAAACCACTAGAACAATGTTATATATTTTGTTGACCTGTGTACTTACATTATCCCAAACGTTTCCAACAATGTTTAAATCCAGTGAAAACAGCTATTTTAATCAGTGTTACGGACCGTGTCCTTGCATCGCCTGTCAATGATGTTAACCATGTAAAACAGTGCTGCGTTACCCCATATACGCAACGGAAAGAGCGGAAGCGGCCGACTGCAGCATAAGCATAATAAAAGCTCTGTGATCGATGTTTCACTCAAGTCTCTCTCATTAGCATTCACTCCCAAGGGCTCTGGGTGCGTCCTGCTTCATACCACCGTAATGTTAATAAAACTTTAATACATTCGCTCATTCATGAACATGACTTCTGCCCGAGTCTGACCGATTCCTTTCCATCAGCTGTGGAGGTGAAGAGTCAAGACTACAACTCCCATGATTCCACGCTCATTCATGGCGTCATCAAGCTACGCCTTTGTTTTGAATAAGCGACCTCTAGTGGCAAAACTTACATACTGTGCCTTTAATTATTCATTTTCAAATGTTAAACCATCAATTTACGTTTTGATAGAGCATTTACTGCAACTAGCCACTTTGAGGCACTGAAAACACTGGATCATTAGCTGCTCATGTGTAAATAAACACAGTGCCACGCTTTACTCTGAAACATGCAGCACATATATTTATTTAATTTAATCACAGCCCTTGCGGATTTGATAATCACACTAAGTCATATTGTGATTTTGGTTTTAATTTGAGTAATTGAAACAGAAACAGAAGAAAGAAAGTTATACAGGTTTGGAATGAGCTTAGGTCAACCAGAACAGTGTCTCATCTGTCCCCTTATGAAGTCAAGGACCACTCGGTAATCTACACACCTTCACCTTCTTGTCGGTGTCAAACGATATCAAACAGATGCCAACTTCAAAAGGCAAATGTATTAATCACAGTTTCTGTCATGGATGACACCTTTACAGAGCTACAAGAGTGGAAACCCATGCCAAGAACCACCCATCGAGTACATAAGTACCTTCCCTCGGGGAATACACATCAACAATCCATACAAAAGAGCTTTTCTTCATTATATCAGTCCTTGTCATTGTCCCACCCTGGCCTGGTATCCTGCCTTTTCACCAGGCTGAGGACACGGCTGTCTCACTAATACCATATCTCCCCTGGCATCCATGGAGGGGATGAAGAATGATCAACCTCATGTTACAGCGATTCCTTCCTACAACTTGATCTCCGTTGCCAGCCATGCGAGACTGGAGCGCAGACAGAGGAACTGGCCACCATCAGACACAAGAATTAAACACTTGCTGAAATCCCATCACTGCCCGAGGATGCCATATCATCTGTTGTAGACAACACAACCTCGTCTGCCGCCATGGAGAGAGTCGGGCTCCAGTGCCAAGACCTCCTCACAGTCCTCGTTCACCCGATGAGACTTATTCACCGGCCTTGAACTGCCGCCCACCTACCTTAGTGTTTTATAGCTGCCATGGAAACTGTGTCAGGAGGCCAACTTGAGTTACCAGGCCTGTTTTGACGTCTTGTTTGTGTAGTTGGTTACCTCAGCTTGTCCTCACTAACAACTCAGTTTTTGTTAAACCCATCTATTAAAATGAATGTAAAATAATATATAAAAGGACATTGCATCCAAAAATTAAAATGGCCATCATTTACTCACCCTCATGTCATTCCAAACCTGTACAACTTTCTTCCTGTGGAAATCAAATCAAATCAAATCACCTTTATTTATATAGCGCTTTTTACAATGCCAATTGTTTCAAAGCAGCTTCACAGTGGTAACAGGAAAATAATGCAACAGAATTTGATTCGGCTGTACAGCCGCTCTGGTGAAAACGGTGATGTCATCTAGCTCATTTCAATTATCATATAGTGTCAATGCGGGCAGATCAGTAATATAAAAAACCTTGGGAGAAACCAGGCTCAGTCGGGGTGCCAGTTCTCCTCTGGCCGACGAACAAATAGTGTATGATTATGATTCTGGGAACATTACAGGTCAGAAGTCATATTAGATCAATAGATATTCGTAGGATTATTCGAAAGATTGGAGTCGTCACGCCGGGGACGGGTTTAATGAGGATGTCGTGTCGATGCGGCATTTACAGGGGGGAGTTTAATTGACACGGTCTCTGCAGACACTTCAGGCATGCGTTCGTCATGTCCAGGCAAAGGTCCACCATCTGGTCCGGATACGGCCCGGATCCGGCCGACTGCAGTAAACCTCGGGATAAACAGAGACTAACATTAGCGTAGATGCCATTCTTCTTATGATGTAACGAGTACATCAGGTGTTATGGGAAGTGTTCCCAGTTCCGGCTGACCTAGTTAATGCAGCCTAAAACAATCATTTAACTGATTTGAATAATATAAATTAAAAATGTTTTATGTGTATGCCATAGTAAAGAGATGTGTTTTTAGTCTAGATTTAAACTGACAAAGTGTGTCTGCTTCCCGAACAATGCTAGGAAGACTGTTCCAGAGTTTAGGTGCTAAATAGGAAAAGGATCGACCGCCTGCAGTTGATTTTGATATTCTAGGTATTATCAACTGGCCAGAATTTTGAGACCTCAATAGACGTGATGGAGTATAATGCGTTAAGAGCTCGCTCAAGTACTGGGGAGCTAAACCATTTAGTGCTTTGTAAGTAATCAGCAAGATTTTAAAATGTATACGATGTTTAATAGGGAGCCAGTGCAGTGTTAACAGAACCGGGCTAATATGGTCATACTTCCTGGTTCTAGTAAGAACTTGAGCTGCTGCGTTTTGGACAAGCTGCAGTTTATTTATTAAGCGAGCAGGGCAACCACCCAGTAGAGCATTACAATAATCTAGCCTTGAGGTCATGAACGCATGAACTGTTCAGCATTTTGCATTGAAAGCATGTGCCGTAATTTAGATATATTTTTAAGATGGTAGAATGCAGTTTTACAGATGCTAGAAACGTGGCTTTCAAATGAGAGATTGGTATCAAAGAGCACACCCAGGTTCCTAACTGACGACGAGGACTTGACAGAGCAGCCATCGAGTGTTAGACAGTATTCTAGGTTACTACTTGTGGAGTTTTTTTGTCCAATGATTAAAAATTCATTTTTTTTCATTAAGTTGCAGGAAATTACTAGTCATCCATTTTTTTATATCAGCTATGCATTCCGTTAATCTTGTGAATTGGTAAATTTCGTCAGGGCGTGAAGAAATATAGAGCTGAGTATCGTCAGCATAACAATGAAAACTAACGCCATGCTTCCTAATAATATTTCCCAGTGGTAGCATGTACAGGGTGAAAAGCAACGGTCCTAGCACTGAGCCCTGCGGTACTCCATACTGAACTTGTGATCGGTGTGACATCTCTTCATTTACTGCTACAAACTGATAACGGTCAGATAAGTATGATTTAAACCATGCCAATGAAATTCCACTAATGCCAACATAATTTTCGAGTCTATTCAAAAGAATGTTGTGGTCGATAGTATCGAATGCAGTCCTAAGATCGAGTAACACTAACAGAGAGATACAACCACGATCGGATGATAAGAGTAAATCATTTGCAACTCTAATGAGAGCAGTCTCAGTACTATGATACGGTCTAAATCCTGACTGGAAATCCTCACAGATACCATTTATTTCTAAAAAGGAGCATAATTGTGAGGACACTACCTTTTCTAGTATTTTTGACAGAAAGGGTAGATTTGAGATTGGCCTGTAATTGACTAATTCTGTAGGATCAAGTTGCGGTTTTTTAATAAGTGGTTTAATAATAGCCAACTTAAAAGTTTTCGGTACGTATCCTAATGTCAAGGATGAATTAATGATATTAAGAAGAGGATCTATGACCACTGGAAGCATCTCTTTTAGTAGTTTAGTCGGTATAGGGTCGAGCATACATGTTGTTGATTTTGATGATTTAACGAGTTTAGCCAATTCTTCTTCTCCTATAGCAGTGAATGAATGTAATTTTTCTTCAGTGATACTACAATGCACTGTCTGATGTGATACTGTAGTAGACGGTTGCATGGTTATAATTTTTTTCCTAATATTATCAATCTTACAAGTAAAGAAGTTCATAAAGTCATTACTGCTGTGCTGTTTACAAACATCAGAAGTTGCAGCTTTATCTTTGGTTAATTTAGCCACTGTATCGAATAAATACCTAGGGTTGTGTTTGTTTTCTTCTAAGAGAGTCGAGAAATAAGCAGATCTAGCAATTTTTATGGCCTTTCTGTATGCAATCATGCTCTCTTTCCACGAAATGCGAAAAACTTCCAGTTTTGTTTTCTTCCAGCTGCGCTCCATGGAAAGAAGATATTTTGAAGAATGTTTCAACTGTTTTGTCCATATAATGAAAGTCAGTGGGGTCCAAAACTTTGGACCCCATTGGCTTTCATTGTACAAACAAAAAAGCACCGCGACATATTTCAAAATATCTTCTTTTGTGTCCTACAGAAGAAAGAAAGTTGTACAGGTTTGGAAAGATATGAGGGTGAGTAGATGATGACAGAATTTTCGTTTTTGCATGCACCATCCCGTTAAGGTGACAATCTTGCGTATTGTGCCCAAGTTAATTCAGTATTAATTTAAAGTAACTGTTTAATTTGTAACAGAATTTGCAAAAATAAGTGTTTCCAAGTCTTCCATTGTTTGACCAAATAGATAGTTACATTGACATTACATATACAGCTTTCAGAGGTGAAAAGAGTAATAAAATATTCTACTCAAGTAAAAGTACTATTACTTCAATGAAATTTTACTTAAGTACAAGTGAAATTAACGGTCTAAAAATCTACTCAAGTAAAAAGTAGTTCATTTAAAATGTACTCCGAGTAAAAGCTACTGAGTTACTTTTTTTAATAGCGGGGGTGGGGGACTCTCCCGTGTAGGGTTGTAATAGAATGAGATTTTCATGATATGATAACCATCTCAGAAACCATCAGAGTTTCACAGCATCACGGTATTAAACAATTATTTAATCAGTAAACTGTATTATTAAATTATGGTTATTATTATCATCAGTTAAAATGGCCGAATGAAATGAAAACGTTTTTTTTTTGGTTGAACAAATGCTTTATTACAACAAACTTGAAACCATTTATTTGTTTTGTTTATTAAAATTTCAATAAAACATGTCTAATCAAATAAATTCAATAAATAATTATGAATTAGATTGTCCTATGAAATTTTTCTTTTTATGATTTAATACAAATATATTATCAAAACCGGTGGTAATCAAAAAAACTTTTATTCTTTTTTTTTTTTTTTTTGCAAAGTCATGCAAAACAGAGATTTACTAAATTAAACCATGGATTAAAACATATATTCTTAAATAATGTTTAAATTATGTATTATTATTATTGTTGTTGTTGTTGTTGTTGTTGTTGTTGTTGTTGTTGTTGTTGTTGTTGTTGTTGTTGTTGTTGTTGTTATTATTATTATTATTATTATTTTGACAAGTACATTCTATTGTAGGCCTACAATAGTAATATATTTCTGTCATAATTTCTTCTAGTTAAACCAAACTTTTATTTTGACGGGTTGTAGTGAAGACCTGTTTCAGAGTGTATTTGACAATGGTTTTTATTCAAATAAAATGATGAAAATGCTCATCAGGGGTTCTCTCAGATCAACTCTGGAAATGTTCATGTGCTCATGTCCAAATATGATTTGTGAGACGTTAAAAACACCATGAGCATCACGTGTACTTGAGTATGTAGTAGACGAAACGGCGCTGCTCATTCACAGAGACAGAACAAGCAGATCATATATTTATATAGCAGTGTTTTGCGCTTTAATATTCACAGACCATGTCACGATTTGATTTATTGTACAGCTCTACTTTCAATTTATTCATTCATCCGTCCGTCAGTCTGCGTGTTTTACGTGACATCTGCGTTATACTGTAAATTCAATTTTCATAACTGGATTCCGGGATTCCCTCTGCATCACAGAAATCAGTCGGCCTTAAGTTATAAACATACCTTTATCTGCACAGAGGGATGTGTTCTCGAACATGCTCTATGTGTTTCCTCCTTTTGCAGCCACGTTGCATCCACATTTTTTGCAAATTGGATATCCTCCAGGACAACCACACATAATTTTTTTTTTTTCCTATATCCAAAGTATTTCCATATTAGCCAGGGGTTCACGACGGCGTTTCGCTTTCAGCTGGGTCTGCATCACTGACGTCTGTCTTGTCCGTCTCCATCTTTTTGTGATTTTTGCACGTTTCTTCTCCCGCCCTTCAATTCAATGCAGTAGTTTCCGTAGTCCCCCTTTGTATTATTTATTTATTTATTTTTACTCAGTAACGGATATAGTTTAAAATGTAGCGAAGTACAATACTTCAAACAAAACATACTTAAGTAAAAGTAAAATTACAGATTGTTAAAACTACTTAAAGTAGAAGTACACAGAAAAACTACTCAATTACATTGCGAGTAAATGTAATTCGTTACTTTCCACCTCTGACAGCTTTATGCCTTATTTTGGGACTCAAGCAGTAATCTACATTTGAAAATTCCCTTTTCAAGTTATTGGAGACATTTCTCATCAAGGAGAATCTCAGAGAAGTTCACATCCCATTGGAGTCTTGGTCTCTTTTTCTCTGGGATTTTTTTTTGTCCACTTCCTAGCTGAATCGAGTTAGTTGTATAATCAGAGACTGTGAGTATAGTTTTGATCTAACATAGTGCTGTCCTAGATAAATCTCCACTCTCAACCCACGGAATAGACCATCTGGGAGTTCCCTCAATGATGAACTCGCAGCACTAAGCCCTTTTCCTTCCTCCCCACACCTCATCCTCGCAAGAGAGCTTAAAACGATAATGATGATATTTCCAAGAGGGAAGTATAGCAGAATTTCGTCATTTCATTTTAGAGTGATGCTCACCCTGAGGAATTCTCAATACTTATGTAACATCTAAGTGTGATGATCAAATGCATTCCACATCAAGGCCTAGTAAATATTGGGTTATGCCGCTCTGTCAAGTGTGCGGGAAATGCACAGTGCTCTCTTGTGTTCCTCAGTTCCTGGCCATCTTCAGATGAAAGCCCAGATTGTTGAGGATCAGAAGCTTACAGATGAAGATTAATGATGTTTGTCTACGCTTCCAATCATTCATAATAACTGTCTTGAGCTTTAAAAAAAGAGTTCTCCCAGAAATTACATTTCTTTCATCATTTACTCACGCTCATGTCGATTGAAACCCGGATGATTTGCTTTCCTCTGTGGAACACTAAATGTGACAGTGAATGGGAACTAGGGCGGTACAGATCAAAAAGCACCATGAAAGTACCATAAACACAGCCCATATTTATAGTTTTCTTCATTCACTTTCTTCATTCGCTCTTCATTCACAGTTTCTCCATATTATAGCTTTGTACTATGAATATATTTTATTGTATTTATTTTTTTATTTTTGTTTGTATTTAATTTTTAAATTGTTTTGTTTTAATTTTATTTACTCAGCATTTTTTTAATTGACTTACATTTTGATTATTTTGATTGATTTGTTTTGAATTTCCAGTAAAATTTCTATCTGTTCAGATATCATATGGCTTCAGAAGACTTAGAATATAGTTCATGAGCAATATGGACCTATTTTGTGGTACTTTTTTCATTCATTTTCAAGCTATTTTCAAGAACTGCAGGAACATTCATAAAATTTCTCCTTTTGTTTTGCATGGAAAAAATAAGTGTACAAAGTTGGAATAAAATGATGGTGATTAATAATGACAATTTTCGTTGATGAACACATTTTTGGATGAACTATCCCTTCAAGGCATTGCACGTGGTTTGAAATGGCATGGGCATCCAAGCTTCATTTATCTAAGTCATGAAGCTTATTGAAGTTTGCCACTGTATTTGAATCGGACGTGATAATCTTCATTAGTTTTGTATGGTGATCTGGCTCTTCTCAGCTGAGCCTGTTTCACTGGAGTGTCACATGTTTGCATGAATGCCAGAATGGTCATGTGTGTGAAGAGAGGATGTGAGGAGGGAGTCTCTGGAGACGGATAACTTTCATTTCTGACTGAGCACATAGAGGCCCACCCTCAGCTGTGTATGTGCGTCTGTGTGAAACTCAATCCCCCCAGTGTTGCTCTTAAAGAGCTCAGAGCAGCTCACCTGTTCTGTTGACCATCTTGATGACGTCACAGGAAGTAAATACGATTACATGTGCATTACATTAAATTTGGGTTTCTCACGACATGCATTCGTGAGAAATGGATAGTAGTAGCAGAATAGAGGATTAACAGTCGGCACAAAATTGCGACACACAGAAAGGCAGTTTGATGAATTTGTTGTGAATTAAATCACCTCTGATCAGCAATAAAACAATAACTAAAATAATTATTTTTTTTATATATGTGTGTGTATATATGTGTGTATGTATGTGTATGTGTGTGTGTGTATATATATATATATATATATATATATATATATACATACATATACAGTGGGGAGAACAAGTATTTGATACACTGCCGATTTTGCAGGTTTGCCCACTTACAAAACATGTAGAAGTCTGTAATTTTTATCATAGGTACTCTTCAACTGTGAGAGACGGAATCTAAAACAAAAATCCAGAAAATCACATTGTATGATTTTTAAGTAATTAATTTGCATTTTATTGCATGACATAAGTATTTGATACATCAGAAAAGCAGAACTTAATATTTGGTACAGAAACCTTTGTTTGCAATTACAGAGATCATATGTTTCCTGTAGTTCTTGACCAGGTTTGCACACACTGCAGCAGGGATTTTGGCCCACTCCTCCATACAGACCTTCTCCAGATCCTTCAGGTTTCGGGGCTGTCACTGGGCAATACGGACTTTCAGCTCCCTCCAAAGATTTTCTATTAGGTTCAGGTCTGGAGACTGGCTAGGCCACTCCAGGACCTTGAGATGCTTCTTACGGAGCCACTCCTTAGTTGCCCTGGCTGTGTGTTTCGGGTCGTTGTCATGCTGGAAGACCCAGCCACGACCTATCTTCAATAGTCTGATGGTCTGGTCTGAATGATAAAAATCACTTACAAAGCCCACTTACAAAGCATGTAGAAGTCTGTAATTTCTATCATAGGTACACTTCAACTGTGAGAGACGGAATCTAAAACAAAAATCCAGAAAATCACATTGTATGATTTTTAAATAATTAATTTGCATTTTATTGCATGACATAAGTATTTGATCACCTACCAACCAGTAAGAATTCCAGCTCTCACAGACCTGTTAGTTTTTCTTTAGGAAGCCCTCCTGTTCTCCACTCATTACCTGTATTAACTGCACCTGTTTGAACTCGTTACCTGTATAAAAGACACCTGTCCACACCCTCAATCAAACAGACTCCAACCTCTCCACAATGGCCAAGACCAGAGAGCTGTGTAAGGACATCAGGGATAAAATTGTAGACCTGCACAAGGCTGGGATGGGCTACAGGACAATAGGCAAGCAGCTTGGTGAGAAGGCAACAACTGTTGGCGCAATTATTAGAAAATGGAAGAAGTTCAAGATGACGGTCAATCTCCCTCAGTCTGGGGCACCATGCAAGATCTCACCTCGTGGTGCATCAATGATCATGAGGAAGGTGAGGGATCAGCCCAGAACTACATGGCAGGACCTGGTCAATGACCTGAAGAGAGCTGGGACCACAGTCTCAAAGAAAACCATTAGTAACACACTACGCCGTCATGGATTAAAATCCTGCAGCGCACGCAAGGTCCCCCTGCTCAAGCCAGCACATGTCCAGGACCGTCTTAAGGTGTGCCAATGACCATCTGGGTGATCCAGAGGAGGAATGGGAGAAGGTCATGAGGTCTGATGAGACAAAAATAGAGCTTTTTGGTCTAAACTCCACTCGCCGTGTTTGGAGGAAGAAGAAGGATGAGTACAACCCCAAGAACACCATCCCAACCGTGAAGCATGGAGGTGGAAACATCATTCTTTGAGGATGCTTTTCTGCAAAGGGGACAGGACGACTGCACCGTATTGAGGGGAGGATGGATGGGGCCATCTATCGCGAGATCTTGGCCAACAACCTCCTTCCCTCAGTAAGAGCATTGAAGATGGGTTGTGGCTGGGTCTTCCAACATGACAATGACCCGAAACACACAGCCAGGGCAACTAAGGAGTGGCTCCGTAAGAAGCATCTCAAGGTCCTGGAGTCTCCTAGCCAGTCTCCAGACCTGAACCCAGTAGAAAATCTTTTGAGGGAGCTGAAAGTCCGTATTGCCCAGCGACAGCCCCGAAACCTGAAGGATCTGGAGAAGGTCTGTATGGAGGAGTGGGCCATAATCCCTGCTGCAGTGTGTGCAAACCTGGTCAAGAAGTACAGGAAACGTATGATCTCTGTAATTGCAAACAAAGGTTTCTGTACCAAATATTAAGTTCTGCTTTTCTGATGTATCAAATACTTATGTCATGCAATAAAATGCAAATTAATTACTTAAAAATCATACAATGTGATTTTCTGGATTTTTGTTTTAGATTCCGTCTCTCACAGTTGAAGAGTACCTATGATAAAAATTACAGACTTCTACATGCTTTGTAAGTGGGCAAACCTGCAAAATCGGCAGTGTATCAAATACTTGTTCTCCCCACTGTATATATATGTATGTATTAAAGATACAATAATAAAATGTATATTTTATATTTTAAATAAAATGTTTTTGTCTTGCAAAAAAGGAAACCAGCTTGTTAACAAGCTTAAAATGTCCTTAAGTCTGTATTAATATGTGTGTGCTTCTGATTTATATTCTTCCATATGCATATTTATGTATATTAATATTCATATATTCATACTTAGTGTGTGTTTAAGAACCAGGTGCAGTCTCATAAGTTCCAGTGGTCTCTCTCCCCATATGAGTTATTTATCCGGGTGTTAAAGCAGACAGCTCTGATGTAGTAAGTCTAATTAGCAGTATTCCCATTTTCTGAGAAAGAGGAAGAGAAAGGGCAGAAGGAAGAGAGCGTGCAGCAGACATGGCCTAAGGGGCAGAGAGAAAGGGAGCATGACTGGAATAACTGCTGTTCCCACTTCTGCATGCATGTGTGTTCTCTTGTGTAACGTGTTCATTACATGCCCCTCAGGTGCTGAAGGAAAGCGGACCCCCACACATGAAGAGTTTCCTCACACGTGTGATGGTGGGGGAGTTCTCAGCCGAGGGTGAGGGGAATAGTAAGAAACTCTCCAAAAAGAGAGCGGCCCTCTCCATCTTACAAGAACTGAAGAAACTGCCAGTCCTTCCTGTGGTGGAGAAACCCAAAGTGCATTACAAGAAGCGGCCCAAGACCATATTAAAGGTGGGTAGATTTAGGAGTAGAACTAATTTCAGAGTGGTCGATGTAACTGGAATATTACATTGATGTTTTAATTCACTTGAATTGTATGTATTATGGGATGTATTTTGGCGGGTGTAAAGGTGAGGTGTGTAATTTCTGCACCACTAGCAGCATCAAAAGGAATTGCCAAATTAAAGCTTCGTAGCTTTGTATAAATTCCAACATCTACTGTACCAACAACCCTATCAATGGATGAAGCACAAATTCTGTTATCAATTTTAAATTGTTTTTATGGAGTTTTATGTTTAAAAATACAGTAAAAAAAACATAAAATTGTGAAATATTATTACAATTTAATTTTAAAATTTATTCCTGTGATGGCAAAGTTGGATTTTTCAGTAGCCATTACTCCAGTCAGTTTTTTCTGAATTCTTTGAATATAAAGTTCTATAAAGAACAGCATTTATTTGAAATATAAATATTTTGTAACATTATAAATGTCTTTAGTCACTTTTGATCAATTAAATGCAAAAGTATTAATTTTACTGACCCCAAACTTTGGAGCGGTAGTGTATATTTTAAAAAACTGCTGCGCAGGTATAGAATTTGATCCTTTGTTCAAGTCAAGCCCAATGATGATCAACTGACACACAGAACCTGAAAGAATAGTTCACTCAAAAAAGTTAAAAAAATGGTTGCTCTTTTCCATATAATGAAAATTAATGAGCATTGAGTCTGTCAACTCAAAAAGAATCATAAAAAAATGTCATAAAAGTGGTCCACATGACAATACTATATTCCAAATCTTCTGAAGCCGTATGATAGCTTTTTGTGAGAAACAGAATTAATGTCATATTAAAGGGATCGTTCACCCAAAAATGAAAATTCTGTCATCATTTAGTCACCCTCAAGTTCAGTGTTGTAGTCGAGACCAGCTCATTCGAATCCCAGGTCAAGACCGAGTTCAGAGTATGTTGAGTCCGAGTCGAGGCCGAGACCAGAGAAAATCCATAAAAACATTAGAACTCAATTCGATTCAATTTTTAGTTACGGAGTGACTGCCGAAAAATTGCTGCCTTTTTAATGCAAAAGTGTGAATGTGCCAGAGGGAGAGAGGGCGGGCGGCCTTCTGTCAGACATTTTTGTGGGGAGAGTCTGAGACTGTCATCAGTCATCGAATCTGTATTCATTTTATTATTTAATTAAACGAGATTTGGTTTTCTCTGTGACACTTTTGTACTACTTTGTAAACAGTAAATATATTAAAATAACACAGTTGAGACAAATAATGTAGCAATGTGACTTTCTGGAAAGCAGGATCACTACAGGTGGATGGCAGGTGGACACAGCGTAAAATAGAAGCGAGAGCGGGTGGGTCACGGGTGTGGGAGAGAACCTGGCAGGAGTCAGCGTTAGTCTCAAGTCATGCACAGTTGCGCACAAGAAAATCACCAATCATTGGACGTGTCAATCAAACATCAATTTAAAGAAATATCAACATACAGTAATAATCATGAAATATTTTGAATGGGACTCGAGTGGACTCGGGAATACACTCACCTAAAGGATTATTAGGAACACCTGTTCAATTTCTCATTAATGCAATTATCTAATCAACCAATCACATGGCAGTTGCTTCAATGCATTTAGGGGTGTGGTCCTGGTCAAGACAATCTCCTGAAGTCCAAACTGAATGTCAGAATGGGAAAGAAAGGTGATTTAAGCAATTTTGAGCGTGGCATGGTTGTTGGTGCCAGACGGGCCGGTCTGAGTATTTCACAATCTGCTCAGTTACTGGGATTTTCACGCACAACCATTTCTAGAGTTTACAAAGAATGGTGTGAAAAGGGAAAAACATCCAGTATGCGGCAGTCCTGTGGGCGAAAATGCCTTGTTGATGCTAGAGGTCAGAGGAGAATGGGCCGACTGATTCAAGCTGATAGAAGAGCAACTTTGACTGAAATAACCACTCGTTACAACCGAGGTATGCAGCAAAGCATTTGTGAAGCCACAACACGCACAACCTTGAGGCGGATGGGCTACAACAGCAGAAGACCCCACCGGGTACCACTCATCTCCACTACAAATAGGAAAAAGAGGCTACAATTTGCACGAGCTCACCAAAATTGGACAGTTGAAGACTGGAAAAATGTTGCCTGGTCTGATGAGTCTCGATTTCTGTTGAGACATTCAGATGGTAGAGTCAGAATTTGGCGTAAACAGAATGAGAACATGGATCCATCATGCCTTGTTACCACTGTGCAGGCTGGTGGTGGTGGTGTAATGGTGTGGGGGATGTTTTCTTTGCACACTTTAGGCCCCTTAGTGCCAATTGGGTATCGTTTAAATGCCACGGCCTACCTGAGCATTGTTTCTGACCATGTCCATCCCTTTATGACCACCATGTACCCATCCTCTGATGGCTACTTCCAGCAGGATAATGCACCATGTCACAAAGCTCGAATCATTTCAAATTGGTTTCTTGAACATGACAATGAGTTCACTGTACTAAAATGGCCTCCACAGTCACCAGATCTCAACCCAATAGAGCATCTTTGGGATGTGGTGGAACGGGAGCTTCGTGCCCTGGATGTGCATCCCACAAATCTCCATCAACTGCAAGATGCTATCCTATCAATATGGGCCAACATTTCTAAAGAATGCTTTCAGCACCTTGTTGAATCAATGCCACGTAGAATTAAGGCAGTTCTGAAGGCGAAAGGGGGTCAAACACAGTATTAGTATGGTGTTCCTAATAATCCTTTAGGTGAGTGTAAGTCCAATTCCTAATATGTTCGAGTACGAGTCAATACCAAGTCACAATGCACACAAGTCCATTACAAGACCAAGACCATTAAAATATGGTCTCGAGACCGAGTTCAAGACCGAGTCCGAGTCTCGAGTACTACAACACTGCTCAAGTTGTTCCAAACCTGTATACATTTCTTTCTTCTGCTGAACACAAAGGAAGATATTTGGAAGAATGTTTGTAACCAAGCAGATCTCGGCAGCCATTGACTACCATAGTGGGGGAAAAAAATGCTATGGTAGTCAATGGCTGCCGAGATCTGCTTGGTTACAAACATTCTTCCAAATATCTTCCATTGTGGTCAGCAGAAGAAAGAAATGTATGCCGAGATCTGCCATTTTTTAGGTGAACTGTCACTTTAATTGAAAATGTTTGTCATTTTGGAGTTTGACAGCCCTAATCCCAATTTATTTTCATTAAAAGGAAATGGAAGTTGTTCAGAAATTCACTTTTGTGTTGCACAGAAACCCATGTTTGGAACAACATGAGAGAGAGTAAATCATGACAGAATAATCCTTTTTGGGTGAACAATTCTTTTAATTCATTCAGGCTCAGGCTGTTCTCTTTTAAAATTCTAGAAATTTGTAAAGCCTTTTATATCATACAGATGTTTATTGCCTTACTTATTCGCTCACTCAGTCAGTCACTCATTCACACACGCTCATTCACTCTTTTGTCATTCTCCTGACAGGGTTACTGACGTGAACATTAACCAGCCATCCATCTGTCCCTTTGCTGCTTTATCTATGTCTCTCATCCTCATTCTCATTTTCTTTTTTGTTCTCAATTTCTCTCTCAGACAGGACCAGAATACGGACAGGGCATGAACCCTATTAGCAGACTGGCTCAGATTCAACAGGCCAAAAAGGAGAAGGAGCCCGAATATATGCTGCTTTCAGAGAGAGGAATGCCTCGCCGTAGAGAATTCATCATGCAGGTAAATTTAATGAGAGGGAATCAGGAGGTATAAAGTAAAAGAAAAACTATGAGGCTGAGGGGGGAGTGAAGGACAGAGGAGTCCTGCACAAACACTGATAACCTCCCACTGTGCAATCTGTCTTAATCAGAAAGACTGTCACCTCCTCTGGCTCTGATTACCACTGACCTTCAGCTCTGTCAAAGTCAGGCAGAGACTCTTTTTATACACACTCACTCTCTCACTCTCTCACACACACACACACACACACACACACACACACACACACACACACACACACACACACACACAGACTCATTTACTCTTGGTAATTTCATCTCATTGCAGTTGTTAATGGATAATTAGTCTTAATTTAGATATTTATATAACGGCAATACCTTGCCCATGTGTACTGTAGGTCCAAGCACATTTCAAAGCTTAAACACACAACTTTGTGCAAAAGTTGTGCATTTATGCCCTTGACCTCCTGCATGAAGGTATATGCAAATCCCATGCAAGCATGATAATTGACTCTTGGCTTGTATTTAATCTTTTCCTGATTGTTCACTGCATCACACATGCACTTAGTCGCTGGTTTATTACTGGTCATTAAAACAACAATAACTGTACTGCTGGCTGCCCAGTGAAAAAATTGACTTTACATCATACAGTAAAAATGAAGCCCCCTGTAGCCACAACAGCAGTGCTTATTCCGTGTGAACAAAGACGCACAAATGGCTCAAAATCACCTCAGATTTCCACATATGTTTTTAAATGCCTCCAACTTAAATCATGAAAGAATCTTAACCCTGGGCTTAAGATGACCAATCAGAACTTGTACAGATTAGCTCATTTGCACTGAGAAATCTGCACTTGTTCATTGAGCATTTTGTAGTATAGTATATGGAGCACAGTAGTAGCAGAATAGAGTATAGAGTGGAGTGGTAGAGTTCAGTAGATTAGAGTTAAATAGAACAATACACATTGGAGTCAAGTAGAGTAATATAGATAAGTGTTAAAAGGGAAGATTTGTATACAGTTGGTTGGAGTAGAATAGATAAGATAGGGTAGTATATAGTAGTGTAGAGCATTATGGAGTTGAAAGGGTAGAGTACGTAGGATTTAGTAGTGTTGAGTAGATAGGACAGAATAGTATATAGTAGTGTGGAGCTGAAATGGTAGAGTAGATAGGAAGAAGATTTGTGTAAAGTAGGGATGTTCAGTATCGGTATCGGCTTTGATACGACTTTTGCCGGATCGGGTATCGGTCAGACAGGACAGATCCAAATCCAATACTGTGCATACTCACGGTTGTTACTGTTAAGCTCCACAAAAGGCAAAAAAAACATTATAAAGCACCATAAAAGTTTTCTTGCACTATATTTCAAGTCTTTCGAAGACATTCGATTGCTTAATGTGAGGGACAGACGAATATTTACGTCATTACATTAAATAAAGTTCATGGAAACACTTACTCTGCTGCGGTGATCAAGAAAAAAAAAGAAAAAAAACAGCTGTATGGAGTTGTATGGAGTTCTGTAGACTAGATAGGATGGATTGGAGTAGAGTAGATCGGATAGAGTACATTTCTATTGTATGGAGTAAAGTATGGAGTACATTTGTATAGAGCATTGTAAAGTTGTATGGAGTAAAGTTGGGTAGAGTTGTATAAAGTAGGGTTGCGGTGATCTAGGAAAAAAACAGCTATATGAAGTGTGGAGTAGGGCAGGGTTGTATAATGTAGGGTAGAGTTGTTTAATGGAGTTGTGTAGATTAGATAGGATGGATTGGAGTAGAGTAAATCGGATAGAGTACATTTCTATTGTATGGAGTAAAGTTGGATAGAGTTGTATAGAGTAGGGTAGAGTTTTGGTAGATAGGGTAGATGGGAGCAGATCAGAGTTAAATAGAATAGTACGGAGTAAAGTAGTATGTGGTTGAATGGAAATGTCGACTAGATAGTAGGGCTTTGTAAAAAGTATCGATTTCTTGATTTTAATCGATTCTCATTTTTACAAACCGATATCGATTTGATATCGAATCCCAAGAATTCAAATTCTCAGATTCCAAATTCTGTCCATTTTATTATGTTTTGGCGCTGTTTAATGTGCTGTGACAGATCGCTGTAGTGCCTCAGTTCAACAGAAGCGGCAGCGCAAAGCACACATGAACTGATCATCTACTCCACTTTAATACCAGTTACAGCATGAAATAAACATGAATGAACATCTGAAGGTATGTTAAAAGATAGAGTACAGCTTACCGAAATTCATATCATGTCTCATGTAATCTCTTAATCAGTGTTTCAACCGTGGAAAGACGTCAGTAAAACAGCTTGTAAACAATGTCACATAATGTCACATTTATTTCAGAAAAACCATATTCAGTGACCAAAAACTTGTTAGTCAGCTAGAAAAATGAGGAGCATTTTCTAGAGAGGAGCATTTTGCTAAATATGTGCACCATATTACAAATTCATTATAATATAGAGTGGAATTGTATAGAATAGTGTAGAGTTGAAGGGTGTAGTAGATAGGGGGGAGTAGATGGGTAGGGTGAAATAGACTCAGAGTTAAATAGAATACTGTGGCATAGAGTACACAACTCTGCTCCATTCAACTCTGTATTAGACTAGATAGGATGGATTGAAGTAGAGCAGAAAGGATATTGCTGAGCTGAGTAAATTAGCATATAGTGGAGTAAAGTAGTGCAGAATACATGAGATAGATCAGATCAGAGTGGAATAGAGTGAAGCAGAGTTGAGTACAGAAAAAACGTACTTTCCCGCAGGGAGGGAAGTGGCAGTATTTCAGAAGCAGAAATGGTATACAATGAACACTGTAGTTAATGAAACAACATGATGTTGAGTGTCATTCTGAATGATCTGTCAGAGGTTCATCCAGTACTACCACACACGTAAACAAGTATCAAGCAGCATCCAAGTTGGAGAAGTTTCTCTTCCCTGTCTCCTGTCCGATAATCCCTCGCTTTAAAGCACTCCGCATCTCTGAGCGTGCGGTAACGCAGCCTCTAACTGATTCTCCATGCTCCTTTCACTGTCGCATTAGACTCTGCTTGTGTGTGTTTCTTTTGTGTTGCCCAGTCGCTTCTAAAATTTCCACATTGTTCCCTCTTTGCTCTGTGGGCATCAATACGTGTCTGTTTTCAGGTTTTCAGGCCCACACCATCTCTCCCCACCTGCTGCTTTGCTCCTTATAAATATGAAAAGATGGTTGTCTGGGTTTAGAGACAGGTTGACAACAAAATGTATTTATCTTTTATTTAACTTTGAGAATATAGTACTATACCGATTGGTTGTTGGTTGTTTTCCGCCAGATTCTGGTCTGCTCTGGTCTCTTTTTTCGTTATTAATATAGGCAATATAGCCTTTTTAACCTTTCAGACCACGTTTGATGTATTGTTGCTTTTTTTATTAACAATCCTGATTTTTCTGTAGGAAGGTAGAAAGCTCAATTTAATGTAATCCAGCTGCCATTTAGTCATCAGTACTACTAATTGTTAATGAGTTAGTTACAATTTTACAGTAGTGGTGGACATCCAGACAGCACTAAACATCTACCACTGTCTGCGTGCGTTGGCAGGTGAAAGTAGGTACCGAGGTGACCACAGGAACTGGACCCAATAAGAAAGTGGCCAAGCGTAATGCAGCTGAGGCCATGCTTCTTCAACTGGGCTACAAGGCTTCTACACCATTACAAAACACTCCGGAAAAGGTCAGTTTCAATCAGTGCTGGGGAAGCTACTTTTAAGTACTTTTAAGCTACAACAGCTAGTAACTATTAACTTACAACCTACTATTAGGTTACATTTCACATACTTTCACATCTTAATTTGGGTGCACATTTTACACTAAATTTGAATAATAAAACAAAAATACTTTTTAAAAGTAAATAAATTGTATAATAACTATATAATAAAACCAGTTAAATCAATCAATTAATTAAATATTTATATTTTATTTATTTCACTACTAAAAAGTGAATATTATTGTGATGACAGCAATTAATGTTTTTGAATATTTAAAATGAACCATCTAAAAATGTTTCAGACTGTTTTACTGTGTTATTAATAATTGCATGAGGTCATTTTGTAGTACATCAACTATTTAGTAACATTTTTGTTTGTCTCTCATTTAACAAGCCAATTGTTCCAATGTAGGAAGTAAATAAATATTAAAATGAATAAATGGATGACAGGGACCAGGGATGACAACTGGTTGTTGCAGATGAACCACCTGGGGATAAAATCAAAAACTTTTTGCTAAAATGTTTCAGACTTCCCTTTTTTTTAACTGTGTCAGGAAAAAAGGTCCCTTTGTTGCACTTTTAATTGTGTTTTTACATTTAGGTAACAATTCTATTAGATGTCTCTCTCATTTAGTTCATTATCCAATTTTGTTGCCATATTCAGTATGAACAGCATGGCGGAGGTATCAGTGAGAGAGGATGTATACGTTTGTATCATCACGTTGCTTGTTTCATTCCGCACAACCATAATCTTTAAATCTCCCATCTACTTAGTCTTTGCAAGTTAGTGACGCTTATGCCGTGATGTCTCAATTTGGTAGGGATTCTCCCTTTCTAATGGAAACAAGGGAAAGCGACTTGTCTGACATGCATGAAAATGGGTTTGCTAAACCGGCCCTCTCTCTCTCTCTTTCCAATATCTTTCCGCTCCTCTATTATCTTAACATTGGCTACAGATGGACAACAAAGGCTGGAATGGACAAAGGGCTGCTTTTCCTGAAACAACAACCAACAGTAAGTGTTTTTCTCTCCGTCTGTGTTCCTCAGTGTAGGTGATGCCAGGCCGTTTAATCTATCTGACTGATTAATAAGGAACCCAGTCGGCTCAATCACAAACTCGCTTCTATGGAGAGCCTGTGAATTCTTCCTTTTCACGTAGACTTATGTGCTTTCCCAGGGGGTCTGTGAGACCACTGTATTAAACGCTCACACACACATTAACCACCCAAACAGTTTTTCAGGGTACAGCCATGGTCTTCCAGACGGGTTTACACACACACACACACACACACACACACACACGCACGCACACACACACACACATCCATTTTCTACCAAAATGGTGCTGGTTTTTGAGCTCTGCTCGGCTGGGAGCCCACGTTTCCACTGACTTTGAGAGACGAGTAGTGACGTAACTGACTATGTTACTATAACCTGCCAACAAACAAACACAGCACATCCCTGTCTTTGTTTATGAGCATTACGAATATATTTTATCATCCAAAGAAGTCTTATGTAATCACAAGCTGCTTTTGATGCGGTTAGAAGTGTAATGAGTAAAAATCATAGCAGTCATTTCACACGTATGATATTTATAAATAAAATCATTTTAGACAGATGGAGAAACAAACAGAATTAGAGTACACACAGAGTGTCTGTCAATTGAACATCTCTATAAACAGTTTCATGATTACAATGGCAGTGATCTAGTTTTGTTTTGTTGTTTTGAACTTGCAGACATTATTGCACCCCTGGCCTCTGCCGTTGTTGGTTCCTGGTTTAGTTTTTCCAGGCCAGAACTTTTTTTTACTGTGAAAATGTGCAGATCTGGCACTAGATGATGCTTGAGTTGAAAATTATATGAAATTGCATGATAACAAACAATTTTCTTTAGTGAAAATCATTGTCAAATGCTAAAACAGCCAGCCTCTGAGAAATGCAGGTTAATGCAGAGTGATATGAACAACATCTTTGTATATACAACGTCCCTCAGTGAATCTGTAATGAGCGCATTGTGTAATTAAGCCTGCAGTTTTGTTGCTTACAACAGCTTGAAACAACAGCTTCTCTAAATCATCTCTAAATCAGGTCACTCGTGGACAAATGTTTGAGCGTATTTGACTCAACTATGTAGTGACATTCCTGGAACTTGCACACATGCTGACGAAAGCTCTTGGCTGATGGAAAAACCTTTATTATAGTGCTTGCGGCAAGCATTTTGTTTTCTTCCCTGTAATTTTCTACAGTTAATTTAGCTTGGACTGCTAAATGTACTGTATTCAAACTTGTTTTAAAGGGGTCATGAACTGCATTGTTTTATTGTTTTATGATGTTTCCTGGGGTGCACTTATAATGTTAGAATGCTTTTTACATCAAAAATTGTCATAATTTATCAATAAAAGGCATTTTTCCTACCCTGATTTTAGCCCTCTGGTTTGAGCGCTCTGTTTTAAGGGGCGTGTCTGCTGTGAGACTTCAGTGTAAACACCCACTGCTGTGATTGGCTAACGTCTTTCCATTTGAAATAGCTAAGTACTCTCTCTCTCTCTTTACTCTCTCTTTTAGCGCATTTTTACTATTACAGCTCTCATGGTTAACTAATCATGAAAAGTGTTGCATTACATTTAGATCTATGGCATTATATTTACAAACCCGATTCCAAAAAAGTTGGGACACTGTACAAATTGTGAATAAAAAATGAATGCAATAATTTACAAATCTCATAAATTTATATTTTATTCACAATAGAATATAGATAACATATCAAATGTTGAAAGTGAGACATTTTGAAATGTCATGCCAAATATTGGCTCATTTTGGATTTCATGAGAGCTACACATTCCAAAAAAGCTGGGACAGGTAGCAGTAAGAGGCCGGAAAAGTTAAATGTACAGGAAAAGGAACAGCTGGAGGACCAATTTGCAACTTATTAGGTCAATTGGCAACATGATTGGGTATAAAAAGAGCCTCTCAGAGTGGTGGTGTCTCTCAGAAGTCAAGATGGGCAGAGGATCACCAATTCCCCCAATGCTGCGGCGAAAAATAGTGGAGCAATATCAGAAAGGAGTTTCTCAGAGAAAAATTGCAAAGAGTTTGAAGTTATCATCATCTACAGTGCATAATATCATCCAAAGATTCAGAGAATCTGGAACAATCTCTGTGCGTAAGGGTCAAGGCCGGAAAACCATACTGGATGCCCGTGATCTTCGGGCCCTTAGACGGCACTGCATCACATACAGAAATGCTACTGTAATGGAAATCACAACATGGGCTCAGGAATACTTCCAGAAAACATTGTCGGTGAACACAATCCACCGTGCCATTCGCCGTTGCCGGCTAAAACTCTATAGGTCAAAAAAGAAGCCATATCTAAACATGATCCAGAAGCGCAGGCGTTTTCTCTGTGCCAAGGCTCATTTAAAATGGACTGTGGCAAAGTGGAAAACTGTTCTGTGGTCAGACGAATCAAAATTTGAAGTTCTTTTTGGAAAACTGGGACGCCATGTCATCCGGACTAAAGAGGACAAGGACAACCCAAGTTGTTATCAGCGCTCAGTTCAGAAGCCTGCATCTCTGATGGTATGGGGTTGCATGAGTGCGTGTGGCATGGGCAGCTTACACGTCTGGAAAGGCACCATCAATGCTGAAAGGTATATCCAAGTTCTAGAACAACATATGCTCCCATCCAGATGTCGTCTCTTTCAGGGAAGACCTTGCATTTTCCAACATGACAATGCCAGACCACATACTGCATCAATTACAACATCATGGCTGCGTAGAAGAAGGATCCGGGTACTGAAATGGCCAGCCTGCAGTCCAGATCCTTCACCCATAGAAAACATTTGGCGCATCATAAAGAGGAATATGCGACAAAGAAGACCTAAGATAGTTGAGCAACTAGAAGCCTGTATTAGACAAGAATGGGACAACATTCCTATTCCTAAACTTGAGCAACTTGTCTCCTCAGTCCCCAGACGTTTGCAGACTGTTATAAAAAGAAGAGGGGATGCCACACAGTGGTAAACATGGCCTTGTCCCAACTTTTTTGAGATGTGTTGATGCCATGAAATTTAAAATCAACTTATTTTTCCCTTAAAATGATACATTTTCTCAGTTTAAACATTTGATATGTCATCTATGTTGTATTCTGAATAAAATATTGAAATTTGAAACTTCCACATCATTGCATTCTGTTTTTATTCACAATTTGTACAGTGTCCCAACTTTTTTGGAATCGGGTTTGTAGATCTATGGCATTATATTAAGATCGTGGCATGAAAGGTTGCAGAGATGAGCATTGTAGCCAATCACAGACTTGTTGAGCGCATGAAAGCAGTGATCTCGTCTTTGCAACTCAGTTTTTGTACACTAACGAATGCTTTCATCATAACTAACAGTGCAAACGTGATATAGTTAAGAGATTCGTTGAATAAAACGGGAGTCACCGATAAACTCGTCACTGATAAACTCTCGCAGTTTGATTGACAGATTCAGCGCGCGCTGCTGCAACGATTGCAAAGGGAGCTTTCTTTGATCGCTTTCTTTATAGAATTTAATCACCGTTAAATAACAGATTATTTTCATCCTACTAAGAGAAACAACGCAAGTTGACGTTTACACACATGGTTTACACTCACAGGTTTGATTTACTGACACACAGACAAAGAACATCTGACTGTACATGAATCATTACATTTCAAATCAGGCATTAGAATTAACACAGTTACTTACATATTGCATTACTGTCGAGTCCAGGCAGTATCCTCAACAGGCATGTTTATTGCTTGGTAGCTCGATCTGGTTTAACACCACTTAGGCCTATGTTACTTAGAATAAGTAGCTTATTGCATGTCATGCGTGAATCGGTGGGCGGGGCTAAACAGGCAGTGATGAAGTAGGCGTTGATCTTCTTCTGCAGAGGCGGTGCTTGCCTCCCTTTGACGTCATAGATCCTCACTTTGAAAAACCTGTCGTTTGCTGGGCCTGGTGACAATAAAAGCTTTTATTGGACTAACAAGGAAGTTTTCAGTTCTGAAACTTACAGGATATTCTTAAAGTATGATAAGCTCAAGGAAAATCTGATTTATCAGTTCATGACCCCTTTAAAGATAATTTCAGCCTTAGGTGTGCTGCCTATTTTTCATTTTTATAAGAAATGTAAGGTTAAATGAAGAAAAAAAAGCTCCTCTTGACTTCGTGTATTGTTGAGAATCACCCCTTGACTTTCATCATTTGCATACTAAATTGTAATTAAAGGGATAGTTCACCAAAAAATGAAAATTTTGTCATCACTTACTCACCCTCATGTTGTTCCAAACCTGTATGAGTTTCTTTCTTCTGTTGAACACAAAAGAAGATATTTTAAAGAATGTTGATAGAGGAGAAAAATGCTATGGAAATCAATGGCTACCTTCAACTGTCTGGTTACTAACATTCTTTAAAATATCTTCTTTTGTGTTCAACACAAGTTTGGAACAACTTGAGGGTAAGTAAATTAATATTCCAGGAATGAATATTCTAGGTTCAGTTCAAGTTAAACTCAATCAGCAACTCTTTTTTTTTTTTAAACAGTAAAAATCTGGTTTACAGTGAGGCACTTATAATGCAAGTTAATGGGGCTAAGTGTTAAAATACTCACTGTTTCAATAGTATAGCTAAAATATGTGTCCCTTACTATAGGGATCACAATTATTATTTATTAATGAAATCACAATTATTTAACACGATTATTATTGGGTGATATGATCAAAGTCTTATTTCATGATATGAGTCATTATAAATGTCAGTGAAATTTCACAATTATCAATACTTCAGCAAAAACTAATACTAGGTTAATTAATGTAAGTAAAAGTCCTCAAAACAGTTACAGAAGACCAGTAAACAGTCAGCAATACAATAAGAACAAAGAAACTAAATTACGAACAAAACCGACAAAAAATACAACAGAACAAAAATAGACATTTAAATAAATAGTGCTTTAGGTTTTTCAGGAAGATGTACTAACAGTGGTATTCAGATAAGTAATAGCCTGAACAGAAATTGAATAAAGTAATTGAATGTAAAATAACACTGCTGTATACATTAAATATAGACTAATCCTTATTAAACTACAGTTCCGCCCTGTCTCGGAGCGCCCGCACAGAAAGCCGCCTAGAGAACACTATCTCTTTCGCGGCTTAATACACTTTTAATAACACTGTTTAATATCAAGCACGTCCCACAGTTTAGCAACAATAGACTGCATTTTACAACACTCACTTATCTGGCTGATTTGGATGTCAAGATTGGGCTTTTAGGGAGGAATGAAAGTGCACCGCTGTGAAGGAAAGGAAGGTGCACGGGATGGAATGCGGCAGCGGCACAATAATCATTTCATGTTGATTATCTTGTTTTCATAATCGTTGGAAGCCAAAGTCGAAATCGAAAACCAATTATGATTAATCGCACAGCCTTATCTTACTAAATTTTTCGATTTTTATCTAATTTTACAACTTTGTTGACATGGCAACATAACACCATTAAACAACTGTATAATTTACTGCCCAAATAATTCACTTTTAACCTGATCATTTGTGTAAGGTCTTTTTGTAAAATTACAAGCTTTGCATTTTTGTTTTTGAATCCCACAAAAATTGTCCCCATTCACTTCCGTTGTAAGCACCTCACCATAACCTTGATTTTTGCTTTTTGTAAAGAAAATTAGAGAAAGGTTGAAATCATTTTTGTGCTACTGCCACAAATGACGATTGTGCTTCGCTTGTTTTGAACCCGGAATATTCCTGTAAGCTTCTATTTTTGTTGACTTCTGTTTTAGTACTGAATTGGTCTTTACACATTGCACAAGTTCTGCATCTGAAGCTGCATGTTTACCAAAAAAAATATGCATGATCCGTCTCTTTCTTCATCTCTCTTTTTATCTTTTGGCCTTTGCTCTGTTTTGGAGAGGATCCATTCTCCAGCTTGACTTTGTCACACTGATGTTGTTAGACTCCATCTATCTCCTAATTGACTTCACAGACTTTCTCAACCGTAGAGTCTTTAATGTCAGAATAATGCTTGTTAATTTACGGTTCCTGAGATCTGCCAGTGAGAGAATCAACGTCTCTAAGGGGTGTAAACTCAATTCAGAGCAGATGTACGTGTCAGTGACCTGCGAACTAAGTTCCCTTTCCTTTCCGCCCTTGTGAACACAGAACCAGGTTCTCTCAAGCAGATTTATGGTGCCTTGTCCATCGCTGCTAAATGTGCAGATTTATCTGCATTTTGATTATGCAAGAGAAATGATTTTGATCCTTAGCTCTGCATTCTTGGGTGTTTCTTTTCTACATTTTTGGCTCTGTGGACTCTCTGAAAGCAGTTTTCACACTAGTTGTCCATCGGTGTACATGTATCACATGAGAATTCTGTCAGTTCTATTTTATTTATTTTTTTCTAAAAGTTTTGATCATTTCCACCACATCATATTATGTGTTTAATGGCATTCTGTAGTGGAAATGATAGTGGTGGAAATTACATTTTATTTATTTATTTATTTTTTTTAAATAAAATGGCCAGCTCATTTCTTAGCTAGCATTTTATGTATCCTGCAATTAAACAATAATAATATTAAATAATAGATTCACGCTTTTTGCATCATTTAACAAAGTTACAGCTTGGAAATTATGCACAATATTCTCCTTACTAGTGAAGTTTGCCTTGATTTTTCATTCTTTTCTTCATATTTCATCTCAAGCTCTTTAGTAATACTGTTTTTTTTTTTTTGTTGTGAAAATTGTGAAAATGTTTTTTAATAAAAATCAACCCCTAAGATTTAAAGGGATAGTTCATTGTTTTTGTTAATACAATGAATGTCAATGGGGTCCAAACCAACATCGGTAATTGGACAATCAAAATCTTTTGTAAAGAAAGCACACAGGTTTGGCACGACATGAGGGTGAATGTGACAGAATTTTGAATTTTTGGGTGAACTATCCCTTTACCTTATTGTTTAATTGTCTTCAATAGCTATGTTTCTATCCAAAGTAGCAAATTTAACTTTAAATTGGAATATCGCATAAAACATTTGCAAATAAAGCAGCATTTCCATCCAGTGATCCTGATAAACTGGTGCTAAATATCACTAAGAAAAGTAGGAGAAGCCACTGTATATAATAATTATCGTATATAATAAATTACTTGTGTCTCAGAGCACGCATACGAAACTCAATAAACGTGTTGTCTTGCTTTCGGAGGCGGATGCCTGGCGTTTGGGAATACAGTCGTGTAAGACAGTTCTGGGAGGTAATTATACCGAACCACTTTGACGACAGACTTTGCTCAGGCATTTCAGAACAACCAGATCGGTCCGCTAGTTAGTCCAGTTATGCTGTCTCGTCGCGCAAAGTCACATTTGTTTATGTATGTTTTCTTATCAGACAAAAAATGTATCTGATTCAAATGAGTGCATACGTTTTTTAGGCACGTTTTTAGAATTTATGCGCATCTTGCCGTTTCCATCCAGCAGTTTTTATGAAGAAATGCGCATAAAAATAGGTGGATGGATAGCGTGGATAATGTGACAAATGAGCTAAATGCCTATGATTGGATCTCTCTCTTATGTGTGTAATGGTACAAAAGGAAATTTTGTCAAAATTGCATATTGAGTCACGGCCTTCACAGCCATATGGTCTTAGGGCTCTTGTAACATGGTGTATTTAAAACAAGAAGACAGTGTCTCATACATTAATAATCAATTTCCTGCACTGGTATCCTTGAAGGTTTGAGCTTTAGTCCCGTGATGCATTCTTTTGAATGTACACACCCACATAGATGCATGGCAAATGTGTTATAATTTGTGTGTGGCGTAATGAACGGATGAAGGCGGGAGGGACGGATTAAGGGACGCATGGGAGGTCTCAGTGTTGAGTTGTGTCCCAGAAAGGCAACACATCTTCTTAATTGAGTTTTTTTTTTATTCTTATACAATCATCCACAGCTATGAGAAGCCCAAAAAAGCTAGATAAGCATTTCAGCAGCTTTTTGTAAGCTTTTTGTCTGAGCTTTTGTCAAAGTGGCCATAATTTATTTCCTGGTGTATGGAGTGTGCGTGTGAGAAAGAGTCTGTTTGTGTGTATAAAGGGAAAAAAGTAGAGGAGGATTCCGTGAAAACTGAATGTATGAGTAAGACAGCACTATGCTTGCTTGTGTGTGTGTGTGTGTGTGTGTGTGTGAATATGTCAGTGTGTTAGTGTTTAGTGTCTTGGAGCATTGCTTCATTGTGTTGATTTACAGTTGGGCCTTGTGTGTTATCTGTTTTAAATCACAGCTTGGGCCATGAGCTGGCCAATCTCCAGCACACCATTCTCAAATTCAGCCCATTATACTGGGTGGAACCTGTTGGAACGGGGAAAGAGAGAGAGAATGAAAAAAAGAAAGAGAAATGATGGTGCCGATGGGGTGGTGGTATTATTTTTGTCTTTGCGTTTATGTGCTTTTTGTCGCAATTCCCAATTGATGTCATTCTGGCTCACACCTCTCGTTTTATACCATTTTAAGTATGCATTTTTCTCATGCGGGCTTGGGATGCTGATTTGTGTAATATGAAATGCATGCTGTTATGTTACATTTTAAGTATTCAATGTCAGTTGCCTCTTTGCCAGTCAGCCTTGTTGAAATGGCCGACGGGAACTCCAAACTGCTGGTTTTCATTTACATTCTCACTCCATGAATTAAAGGCCTGCGTCAACGGAACACTGCAGCGCTTAGAGGAACTAACTATTTACATTTCTCACAATTTTCTGGGATAATATTTACCAGTTTTATGGTTCGAACACTAAGTTAAATCAGTTGCTGCTTGTTCTGGGTTGTCAGAAATTGTGGAGACCAACCGGCTGCTTTTGGTGACTGCGTTCAGGACAGAAAACGCAAACAGGAAGCAGAATCTGTGCACAGATGAGAACATTTGCTGCAGCTGCTCTGTTCCTCTCCTCTTTTTTCCTTTTCACTATGTACTGGCTTTGTAAGGACCCCAAAATTAGAGTTTTGTGGCTTTTAGTCCATGTCTGTCAGCTTTGAGGTTATTTATATGCTGTAGTGTTCTCATAAAAGATGACAAAACTTTTAACAGATGGACATTTTGGGGAAAAAGCCCTTGTTATATCATCTATCAGGTGAAAATCATGAGTCAGATCAAAAGTAATATCATGGTCAGAATTATTGGCACCCCTGGTAAATATGATCAAAGATGGCTGTAAAAATAAATCTGCATCGTTTATCCTTTTTATCTTTTATTCAAAAAATATTCCCATTAATATTTGTAAAAAAATTAAATATTAATGGGAATATACTTCAGAGATATTTTACTCATAAAAAAATTCTAGGGGTGCCAATAATTGTGGCCAACGGGTTTTGGAGAAAAACATTTATTTCATAATGTGATTTTCGCCCAACTTTCCATTCTTTTACTTTAATGAAAGATTAGATTTTTGTGAATTTTTTGAATGATAGATCAAAAGGATAAACAATGCAGATTTATTTTTACAGCCATCTTTGATCATATTTACCAGGGGTGCCAACAATTCTGACCATGACTGTGTATATATATATGACCTTATTAACTTTCAGAATGCAGTCATGCACGTAACTAACCATGTGTCTTATTCCTTCCCAATATAGCACAAAAAGGAATTCTTCACCTCTCCCCGGATGTGTATCAAGAAATGGAAGCAAGCAGGAATAAGGGAGTTCCTGGTGCCCCTGGAAACTATCTGACACCCAAAGAAATTGTCCAAGGTTCCGCAGGCCCATTCTACACCCCATCGGTGGGAAACACCGCAGCCATTGCAAGAGAGCTGCTGCTGAGCGGAACGTCGCCCACCGCAGAGGCCCTGATCCTGAAGGGGAAAGCACCTGCTTTGGCCTGTGGCTCCATCCAGCCTTCCCAGCAGCTGGAGTATTTAGCCCATATTCAAGGCTTCCAGGTACGGAATGAATGAAGTGATTTTGCAGATTTGTTTATCTCTCTCTCTCGCTCTCCACTGCTAGCTCTACCCAGAGAATCAGACTTCTGGAGAATAACAGCTCTTGCGGAGCCTAAACTTGATCTGCTTGGCTTGCACTGTTCATCCATCTGGATGAAACTGTGGAAATGTGGAAGTGCCTGCTTCTGTCATTGATGTTCATACAGGCCAGGGAAGTCATTTCTCACAGTTACATTTCCCTTTTCCTGTCTGTATACCGTTGCAGGCAAAGGATAACAACCTGTCTTTAGCTGATTCGTCTTCCACGGCTCTGTTTGTCCTAGGGCTGCGTAATTGACACATTATAGTTGTTGAATATTTCTTTTAAAATATCATGATTATTAATCTATACGAGTCGAGTTTACATTAAAATCCTTATTTTGTGTGGAGCAGCTACACTTATATTCTATATGTAGGCTACACAGGACTCAACAATAAGGATGGTGTATCTTAATTTCTTTTTTTTTGATCATGTACATTCTGAATTCTTTTCATTATGCTTTGAAAATACGCACTACTGTTCAAAAGTTTGGGGCCAGTACAATTTTTTGATGTTTTTGAAAGAAATCACCAAGGCTGCATTTATTTGATCAAAATACAGTAAAAACAACTGTTTTCTACTTTAATATATTTTAAAATGAAATTTATTTGTGTGATGGGAAAGCTAAATTATCAGCAGTCATTATTCCAGTTTTCAGTGTCACATTATCCTCCAGAAACTTGCTTAGTGTTACTATTATCAGTGTTGAAAACAGTTTTGCTGCTTAATATTTTTGTGAAAACTATGATACTTTTTTGTCAGGATTCTTTGATGAATGAAAGTTTAAAAGAACAGCATTTGTTTGAAATAGAAACCTTTTGTAACATTATAAGTCACCTTTTGATTAATTTACAGTATATGATTACACTATCATTCATTCAAGTGCTTTTAAACCATTGAAGCGCGATAAGATGCAAAAGAGAACTAAATTCGGTACTGGCCCGATGTCTGTGAAGCGGCTCTCTTTGACACACACCCGACACGTGCACACACAGAAAGACAGCTTCAGATGGCCAGTACCCTATTGAGTTCTCTTTAGCGTATTAACGGACAAAAACACTCACAATTATGTCAAAATGGCTGTTTTTGGCGAATATCCTCGTAAGCAGAGCCTTAAATGACTGTAAAAAGTTAGGAGAAAATCGGGTGCGTTAGATCGATACTGATGTGGTATTCGAAGGTACCAATACTAAGATGTTTTTTTTTTTAACAGTGATTTTATTTAAATAGAAATTTAATGCATACAATATTCATTGAATTGGACAGTGACTGTAGTTCAACTCTATAGTATTTGTAGATCATTTGCAATTAAGGCGTATTGAATGTTAAAATGCCTTTCAAATATAATTTTAAGTGGGTATCATTACCCATTTTAATCATTTAAAAGTTCAGTTCAGTATCGGGATCATATTGAAAACAAAATAAGTGGTATAATCCATGCTGTAATCAGCACTTTTTAATTTTTGTAATCTCGATTTTTAATATCCGGTTAATTGTACCCTTCTTGGTCTCCCCCTGTGCATGTCCTCAATATCTTCCACAGCCTTCCGCAGAAAACCATGCCAGTGACTGTAAAGCGGCCTCCAGTACCTCACCCTGAGCCACCCCACTTAATTTAGCAGCAGGTGCTTTTCATATTGGACAGTAAAAACATTTTATCTTAACCTGCTGAGGTTGCCTTTGAAAAAGCCTTTGTTTTTGCTCAGAGCTTTCCTGTAGTCTGAAACCTGATGAAGAAGATTGAGGCAGCCAAACGTAAACACGGGGGTAAAACAGCATGTTTCACTTAAAGGGCCAGCTGCGAGGGATGAGCTGACCTGCCTGTGTGAATCACTCCACGTTAAAACCCCTTTCCCCCTCGAATACCCAGATAAGAATCCCGACTGCTTTATCCCTCCCATTCCTTGGTGTCTTATACCAGGAGGGATTTGAGTGTGTAATGGAGGAAAGCAGGAAATATGTGTTTCATTGAGACGATACACTGAGCGATGTGGGTTGGCAATGAAAACCTGAGCGTACCAAAAGCAAAACAAAACCGCCAAGCTGCATCTTTAACGCTGAAAGGCAGATTCCAGACTATTATGTTTGTTGGCAGATGTTCTTGTGCAAAATAGTGTGTGCTTATTGGCAAACACCTAACTGTTTCTAATCAGAGCGGCAGACATGCTATCCACAATGCCAAAGGACATGTTTAAATCAGACCAGGTCTGTCCGCTCAGTGATTCAATTTGGTCTTGACAGAGCTGTTATGAAAGCCCCTATGAGGCCCTTTTTGTTGGCATTGGAGCAACAGAAACACCTGCAACAGTTTGGAAAAGCCACAACGAGAACCGATGTTCAATCAGTTTCCTAAAGCAGTTGTGCTACACAGATGTGGTACTCATTGACGTGCGGTTATTCGTGCGTCTGTTTCCTCTAAAGCCAGATTCTGATCTCGAAACTCTTAACGGAGAAGTTAATTGACAAATATGGCCGTGCCTTGTAAAAATAAGGACCTAGCACAGGCTGTCTTTGGCGTTCTTGGAATTAACCCTCAGTGGAGATTGGTTCATTCAGGTCTTTTGCTCTTGTTAGGCCCCAACTAGACACATGGGGCCTTCGAGAGTAAAGAGATTTGATTGATGGAATTTAGCCAGAGGTCAAACATTAGATAGGGGCATCAGCATATTGGCTTTTTGGAAGCAATGCTGGTGTAGAGAGAGTTGGAGAAAACTCTTTTGCTGTTAATTTCCCTGTTGTCTCAGGCCACATGTGATGGAAGTCGGGCAGAAATTATGGAGTCGTTTGAGTAATGCACAACATATGCTCTCTATTTCTTTTTCGTTCTCTTTATCTCTGTTGTAATAGTGAAATGTTGTTATTGTTCTGTGATGAGCTTCACATCTGAGTTTGTGCCCATGCTCTAGCTAACCTTCTCAGAGGGATCTTAAGTAGTCCTTACGGAGATGTTTAGACTGCTCACGCTCATTTTAAAATGGTCCTAAATACCATCAGATTAGACCTATAACTAGGGCTGCACAATTAATCGCAATTAACCCAAAATCGTGCTTAAACCGATTTGGCTTAGTGTGTTTTATGAAATTGCTAAGACTGCGATTATTATTATTATTTTTTATGTGCAGCTTGGCAGTAAAGCACGGATCAGTAGTAAATGCTGCTCCATCTGAAAGCACTGCGAGTTTGAGTCGCTTATAACATGCATTTGAAAAAGCAACACACTTCAAAGATCTTTCCAAACATGAGAAGTATTTATGAACCTCTTGTCCAACAAAAGACAACATTTAATAACATGTTTTTACTCCAGACTCACTTCATAACGACAGTTGAGTGTTTGAAAACATCCTTCTGTGAGATGATGTGGCTTCTTACACAGAATAAGGCACACAACATTTTATTTCATAGTATTCTACAGTGATAAAGTCGATTAGTTAGCATTGAAGTATAAATATACTTTATTATCATGAAAATACCAGAGAAGGCTTGATGAACTCAGCTGAACCATATATTGTTGCAGTTGTGTGTTTATTAGTCATGTTTAATCCATCAAAGCGTTTCAATCTTATGTTTATTCAGCTACATATATTCAATAGTATAATGCCCACAGGGATTTCCTGGAATGACGTGTGTTACCAGCTTTCAGATGGAGCAGCATTTACTGCTGATCATAGAGCGTGCCTTACTGACAAGCTGCGCATTAAAAAAATTGCAGCAATTGCCAAATCGCGTGCGGTTTAATTTCGATTAATCGTGTAGCCCTACCTATAACTGTAGCTGAATCCTGTTTGGTACTACATAAAACCTGATCTCACATAGCCAGACTTTTGATTTCTAGCATAAAGTGTTGTCAAGCTGATTCTCTACCGGTTATTTATTGCCATAAATTCTGGTCCAGAATAAGAAAAAATCACTCATTTAGACAGGAAGATGCCATTTAAACAACATGTAAAGGGCTTATTACATTTAACCCAGTAAAAATATTTGGACCCAAACTCCCAGATGTTACATAAAATCTGCCAGTCATGGCTTGTGTGAGGAACAGAACTACCACTTTGGTGAACTGGATCAATTGATTAATTGAAAAGATCCTCAAACAAACGATTCATTCATTTGATGATTCAGTGATTTAGAGGGATATATACAAACCAACATTTGGTCCCAAACTAACTTGTCTAACTTAATTTAGGCAACAATTACAACCCTATTACCCATTTTGATTTCTGGATTTTTGAGATCCAGATCAGTCTGATTTGAGAACAAACCATTCTTACCACTTTTTTGAACTGGATCAATTAATTGAAAACATCCAACTCAAAAAAATGATTCGTTCGCATCCATTTGAATCTTGAAAACATCAGTCACGTTTCATTGTAGTTGCATGGATAAGAGCGACCAGCAGAATTTTCAGAATTTCTCCTTTTATGTTCCACATAAGAAAGAAAGCCATATGTCCTTGTAATGATATGAGGGTAAGTAAAGTATGACAGAATTTTTGGGTAAACTGATGCTTTTATAGAGTGCACATCTAAAGCTGCATTAAAACACAAATCAGTGTTTTTTTCTGTATCAAGTCCCCTTGGCTGATCTGACATGCTTCAGATTATTCAGTAACCTTCAGTGGTCTGGTTAAACTCTTGAGCCTCTTTTGGTCAACTGGGTGACTTATTTGGTGCAAGTAGCATTAGCTTTAAACGGACCTAGAGATGGATCTTTCCCCAAATCTCACTTTAGTCAAGCAACCGGAGCCCTGCCAGCTAACGCTCATTCCCCAGGCTGGGGACACAGAGATTCGGAGAGGACGAAAGCGAGAGGAGAGGTGGAGCAGTAAAGCCAATCTCTGTGGGAACGCTGCTCTTCGCCGCATGTCAGGTGCACATCATAAAGGGCCTTTTGTGCTGAGCCTGTGAGCTGCAAAGCAGTCTGGGAGAGTGGAGAGCAGTAGGTAGAGCTCATGTTAGGGATGAGTCCCAACGCATTTTAATTTTATGAACCCTATTCATCTTATCACGCCATATGAAGCTGCATGAAACATACTATAGTACCATAGTCCTGTACTCTACAGGATAGCTTGGCACTTTCCATGAATACGGTATATTTTGGTATCTCACAACTTTTTGTTGTGAGCTCTATTAGAGGTGTTTGATAAAATAATACAAAATTAACCTAGCATCAAAAGTGTCTTCAGATGTTATGACCATCTCGAAGTAAATAAAAATCTCTTTTCAATTTTTACAAATATTGCTGTGTTGACTTCATTAACAAAAGTAAACTTTGTAAAATATTTAATACGTTTTTCAGTATATACAAACCAACATTTGTTCCCAAACTAAATACTGTAAGAGAGAACTTAATTTAGGCCACATTTACATCCATATTTCCCATTCTAGTATTTTATTTTATTTTATTTTATTTTATTTTATTTATTTTAAATTAAAATTTAATTAATTTATTTTCATTTTATTTTTAATTAATTAAATTTTTTAATATAATTTTTATTTTTTTATTTTATCTTACTTAAAGCTGCAGTCTGTAACTTTTTTGGGTTAAAAATTACCCAAAATAAAATTTTGAGCAAGTACATAACCAGCCAGTGTTCAAAACTATTTGCTTACCTTAGCTCGATTTACAACGGTAAGCTTGTAATAATGTTTTTAATTCCAGTGGTACTGGTGGATTTCAGCAGGAAATTCGAGCATATCTTTGCGTCATTACGTCACATCTGTACACATAAAGAAGGTGTCCCGGCTAGTAGGCTATGTTGCGTGTGAGGATGTTGGAGGTGGAGATTTATAGCCTTTTCTCACAGCACTTGATATAATTAAACTTATCAATTTGATGGCGGATCCAGAAAGGTTCAAACGACAATCACCTAGTGACAATTGGAGATTCATCCGTTGTAAAATGCAAAAGACTTTGGACTTCGGAGTGGCTATAGAAAAAAAAGAGACTGCAACCGGGCCCATGCGAAAAAGAGGATAAAAGGGGCTTTTGAAAGGTGGCGTGAACGCCGTGTTTTGAAGGGGTTCGAAATGGACGCAGAGACCATTTTTTTTTCTGCTGGACAGGTAAGACATTTCAATGGTTCAATTATGTAACAACAGTAGCACACTTGTTCGCTTAATTGATACAGTTACAGAGTTTTCTTTGTTGTGCCTTTCTCGTTTTGCTATGTGCATTATGGTAAAAATCTATTATTTTGTGCTAGCTATGAGAGGGAGCAATTCACCTCTACTCCACATTAATTTGTTGTATGACAATTAGAAATTAGACTGCACAGAAATGGAAACTGAACTACAGGTAGCCCTAATACACATTAAATGTAGTCACGCAATGCTGATGTTGTTAACATTAACAATTTGAAAACAAAGTATAATTTGCGCGTTTTTACGTGATATGATAAGCGATCGTTAGATTTAATCATCGCGATTTATTGCAATGCTTTTTTTTCCCTTAGTTGGTCAGAACAAAAGTGGATGTTATGTTAGCTACTTGTTCAAATGACATTTTCCGGTGAAAATTCTTATGTTGGTCATACTTTCAAAAAGTAGAATCTGTGATTCCGAATGACAGTATCCACACCGGCATGGTGACCGACAGCCGCACATTCTCCTCAAAACATTGGATTCATCCGCGCTGCGCCGTGCCGAGGTAGACTGGGTAAACCCAGCCTGATCTGCCAGCGATTTGATTGAAACCTGTACATTAATTTATCCTGCTTCTGTTACACATTTGCAGGAACCAATCACAGACTGGCTTATCCACCTGGCGCGCTATTGGCGGGTTTAACACAATGACGGATAGAGAAGCGATGGATCGATGCCCGTTGATCACGCCTCTTGTGGTCTGATTGGTTGAAGGGACTATCCAATTGCGTACAGAGTCTTTTGAATTATGCTCGTTGATCACGCCTCTTGCGCAGTAGAAAATACATAGAAGAAATACAAGTGCCGAGGCACAATTCACGTAAAGTTGATAATTCCGCGAATAACTGCAATTGCATATTTCGAACAGAGATGGTGACAAAGAGGAAAAACTACGGACTGCAGCTTTAAAAAAAACGAATTAAACCAGTAGGATCCCACTTTTTTAAGAACAGAGATGCATTAATTGTTGATACCGTATATGTTATTTTCTATTTCAATTTTTTATGAGCTATATGAAACTGTCAAATAACATTTATCATGTAACATTTAGTTGACAATCAAAATTTTCTAGAAGCTAAGCATCTCTTTTCACAGATAATTTGTTCAAACCAAGCGAAAAGAAACAATACTTTTTTGTACTTAAAACAAAAATGAAAGAGTTTCAGACTGTATACTTATAGAATCTCACCTTGTCTTTTCCTTGCCCATTTCAGCTTTCCCTTTCCCTTTCCCTTTATTTAATCTCGCTCTTTCTGTTCTCTCCCACCCTGAGTACCTCTGCTCACTGCCCGTCTGTTTCTCTTTCTGTTTGTCTATTTCTCATATGATTTCTAACCTTGGCTAGAAATACCAGCATACCTAGATTCAGATCACAGCCTCTCAGTTATTTCTTCAAATATCGCCCATTGATGTTTTCTGACCTTCTAGTGAATCGCAGCTTCGTTTTTAGATGAATGGAGACGAGCTGATAGAACAGCCCGTGCTTAGATTTCTCATCCTGCCAGTGCTGGGCACACATGCATCTCTGTGAGGTGCTGGCGGCTTTGATCATGGCATCTATATGCCAACTGCCGTGAAGTCATGCCATTAATCACTTCATAAATTGCTTCATATACAGGTGATGGAAGCGTCTGTAATACATCTGTTTGATCCTTTATATCAGTGGGACCTACACCAATGATAACCTTGCTTCCAACTAGAAGTCTGCATGGGGATTATGTTGAAGCCCTAGTGACTTGACCAAACCTGGTAATATTAAAATAATAATAATAAATAAAAATGTACACTACCAGTCAAAAGTTTGAGAACTGTAAGATTTTTTAATGTTTTTAAAGAAGTCTCTTCTGCTCACCAAGGCTGCATTTATGTTATTAAAAATACAAAAAAAGCTGTAATATTGTGAAATATTATTAAAATGTAAAATAACTGTTTTCTATTTGAATATATTTTAAAATGTCATTTATTCCTGTGATGCAAAGCTGAATTTTGAGCATCACTACTCCAGTCTTCAGTGTCACATGATCCTTCAGAAATCATTCTAATATGATGATTTGCTGCTCAAGAAACATTTATGATTATTATCAGTGTTGAAAACAGTTGTGTAAAACATTTTTTTTAGGATTCTTTGATTGATAGAAAGTTCAAAAGAACAGTGTTTATCTGAAATAGAAAGCTATATATATGTATGTATGTATATATGTGTGTGTGTATATATATATATATATATATATATATATATATATGCACGCGCACACACACACACACACACGGCCACAGGTGTATAAAATCAAGCACCTAGGCATGCAGACTGCTTCTATAAACATTTGTGAAAGAATGGGTCTCTCTCAGGAGCTCAGTGAATTCAAGCGTGGTGCCGTGATAGGTTGCCACCTGTGCCCACCTGTGAAGTCCATTCATGAAATTTCCTCACTACTAAATATTCCACGGTCAACTGCTAGTGGTATTATAACAAAGTGGAAGCATTTGGGAAAAACAGCAACTCAGCCACAAAGTGGTAGGCCACGTAAAATCACAGAGCGAGGTCAGCGCATGCTGAGGAGCACAGTGCACAGAAGTCACCAACTTTCTGCAGAGTCAATAGCTACAGACCTCCAAACTTAGTGTGGCCTTCAGATTAACTCAAGAACAGTGTGTAGAGAGCTTCATGGAATGGGTTTTCACAGCCGAGCAGCTGCATCCAAGCCTGTCTTATCCACCTGGCGCGCTATTGGCGGGTTTAACACAATGACGGATAGAGAAGCGATGGATCGATGCCCGTTGATCACGCCTCTTGTGGTCTGATTGGTTGAAGGGACTATCCAATTGCGTACAGAGTCTTTTGAATTATGCTCGTTGATCACGCCTCTTGTGCAGTAGAAAATACATAGCAGACTCCCCAGACCAATGTTCAATCTTAAAAGATTGAGCTTGGTCTGGTGATAGCCAGACAAGGGATGGCCCCTTCCTGTTCCAACATGACTGCGCACCAGTGAACAAAACAAGGTCCATAAAGACATGGATGAGCGAGTTTGGTGTGGAGGAACTTGACTGGCCTGCACAGAGTCCTGACCTCAACCCGATAGAACACCTTTGGGATGAATTAGAGCAGAGACTGCGAGCCAGGCCTTCTCGTCCAACATCAGTGCCTGACCTCACAAATGCACTTCTAGAAGAATGTTCAAAAATTCCCATAAACACACTCCTAAACCTTGCGGAAAGCCTTCCCAGAAGGGTTGAACTTGTTATAGCTGCAAAGGGTGGGCCAACTCCATATTAAACCCTATGGATTAAGAATGGGATGTCATTAAAGTTCATGTAAAGGCAGACGTCCCTAAACTTTTGGCAATATAGTGTATCTGCCGATTCAATATATATTGTCAGATATTGAATATTTAATTGTACTTGCTAATTTCCCCATTTGTACATTTCTATTTTTAATTTATTTAGACAAAATAGTACAGTAATTTTATTATCGGCATATATCAGTCTGCCATAACATGGTGACGTTAACATACAGAATTTTATTATCAGTGCATCCCTATACTTTTTCATTAATTACAAAGCTAAGCCCAAACATGAAAACTGGCCTTCAAGCTAATATTATGAGCGACCACTCATAAGTTTTAATCACGCTTTAATTTCCGTGCTGACCACCTGCAGCATCTTTATAACCTGTAACCCACCATCTTGCCCTTAATGGCAAAGCACTGACTGATGATATGAAAGTGATTTAATTTGATGCGAGAACGTCTGGAGTTGTATAACTCAGCAGTAGCTTCAGGTTCATAATTTCAATTATAGAAGTGGATTGATGTGGGCTTTTGAAGGTGACTCGCTCCATTTATGGCGAATTATATGATTCACAAGATGTTTTTGGCTCTGGTATGCCTCCAATTTGACCCAATAATCAGTGAATAATTGTTTTTTGGATGACTTATGAGGCGATTAAAGATATATTTATGTTATAACTGTAAAATCCAACATGTATCAAATTTGTTGATGTGCCGTGTTTGCTTTAGTGGTAAAAGGAGCCATATTTGGTTAGGAAAAGTGAAGCTTTATCTAACCCATTTCAGATGTTATACACTGTAAAAAATTATTTTTCAAAGTTAATAAAACAAAGATTATTGGACTACGTTTTACAAGAAAATACTATATCAGTCTTTCTACTTCAAAATATTTTATTATGCCACTGAATTTTTTGTTGGTAATTATTTGTTTTTTAGCAAAATTTAATTCGTTAACTTTGGTTAATGCATTAGTTATCTTTAACTAACAATGGAAATTTTAGATTTATGCCTATTTATGCATATTTAATATGACTATTTTTTTATATTCATCCATGTTTGTTAATATCTAGTTAATTTATCATGTTACTTCCTGAAATATGTTAATATATTTATATATAGAATATATTATTATGTTAATATATTTATATATAGAAATTAATAAATGCTGTAAAAATATTGTTCATTGTTAGTTCATGATACCTAATGCATAAATTATTTGCCTAGTTAATTATTTTTACACATTTCCCTCCTTTTGCGTGTAGAAATGTTCACCCCAGTTGTCCAAGAGAGCATTAAATACACATGCTGAAGCTAGACGTATCATAAACTGAGACATGTTATGACTTGAACTGCTTTAGCGTATGCAATATGATGTTATCAGATGTACTTGTGTTAAATCCACCAGCAATATCATCCTGATAAAGATCACTGGTCCATGTGCTTAAGTCAAAGGCAAGATGTTGCTCCATTTTTGTTTTAATTTTCTTCTTCCTCGCTATGTAGCAAATCCCACTTTAATGAAAATAAAAACTATAGGATGATGTATGTTTTGAACATCTGCGCCAAAAGATCCGCCTCGTGACGCGGTTTATTCTTTTTTGTTTTTCTTACCCCCCATACTCTGCTCTGTTGTCTGTGTGAAAAGCACTTCAAATAGCACTGGCAGCGTCCTACGCTTGGCTTGGCTCCTTTTCCACTGCACATCTCCCGTCTTATACACAGTCGACATCAAACGCATCTCCTGTCCAAGCATCAAAGTGCGGGACGGTTTGTTTCTGTCCCTCTTGCCCTTTCCCTGTTCCTGGAGCTGGTGTTTATGCTGGGATTTTCATTAGCAAACACATGCTAGACGTGCTAATCCCTTATGGTCTTATTTTTGCCTCGTTCTGATGGGGCCCAGCTGTAACGCTGTGGCGTATTTGTGCGAGGAGCGATCTTTGAAAACAAAGTTTGTCAGGGAGATGAATCTTGGGGCTGACAGGAAGCTGGCACTGATCTTGGTGTCTTGAGCTTGATGGTGGCCCGCAGTTATTTGCTCAAAGTGACGGTACTCCACCAAAATTAAGTGCATTTGGAAACGTTTTAAATCAAACCCAGCACCGCTAACGGATACACAGTCAGCGTATGTTTGCGCTATAGCTCAAACATATTCGATTAAGTTGAAATCAATTTCATTTGGTCCAGGTGTTGTGTTGTGCTTCATAATGGTGATATAAAATATATAAATAAATATATATAGAAATATCTATATAAGCTTTTGCTCTCTGAAATGGGTAATATAATATAATAATTAGAATTTGAATTTTATATAGTTTCATATTTTTTAGATTTATTTTATACTTAATTTAAATGTCAATCTTATATATATATAGTTTTATTTATATAGTTATATAACTAATAGTATATAACTACTTTATATTTTGTTCTAGGTTTTGGTAATATTTAAAGATATTTTAAATAGACATTTAAAAATATTAGTGCGGTCAAATCGATTAATCGCGCAACTAACATATAAGTTTGTTTTTATATAATATGTGTGTGTGTGTATGTATATGTGTGTATGTATATGTGTGTGTGTGTGTGTGTATATATATATATATATACATACACACACACACACACACACACATATATATATATATATATATATATATATGTATGCATACACAGACACACACATTATCTACACACATATATATATATATATATATATGCATACACAGACACATACACACACACACACACACACACACACATATATATATATATCAAACTGACTCTATAGGTCGTTTTTCAAACACCTTATTACGACCTATATTTACGTTTTAAAGTCATGCGCCCTCTAGCTAGCGTAAAAATAATGACAGTGTCGTGTTACGGCTGACCTCATGAAATGACGTATGACTGTCGTTACCAATCAAAATGCGTGTTCATTTAAATGCAATGTGTGGACTTTTTACCACCATTTGTCATATTTCCATTTAGCGAAAATCGTTTTTTATTAACAACTACACCCACCCCACCCCTAAACCTACCCAGTGATTTATAGTGCATATACACTTTATGAGCACATGCGTTCCCTGGGATCGAACCCACGATTGCATGATCACATGAGAACATGTTGCTGTATATTGCAATGCTCGACCAATTGAGCTATGCAAAACCTGAAATATGACGCAGATAAAAGGGAACAATTAACTTAATTACAATGTATTGCATTTAACATAATTTGCTGAGAAAAATGAATTGAAAATCTTTTCTTTTTTATCACATTATTTTACTTAATGAATAAATGTTTTAAAATGACAGCCCTAATAAGATGCAGTGAGCGATCTGTTGATGTAGAATACAACAGAAATATTAACCAACTCAGTGGAGCCAATAATTTCTTCACTTCACCAGACACGAGATGTTTGTATATGTCAGGAGTTCCTGTTTCCTGGAGCTGTGAACGCCAATCACACATTGTGCTTCTTGCAAACCGTGTTGTTAACATTGTCTTTAAAACACACTTCACAGCGGAATGCCCCGTGGATCTGGCCCATCAAACCACTTGAAGACTAAACATAAACACACGTTCATGGAGTGAGAGATTCCTTCAGTCTGCAATTGTAGTCATTGATCTGTTTTTCTTCTCTTCAGGATTCTCAGTTTTATGCATTGACCTGTTACTTAGTAGTATATAATGGCCGCTTTTTAAATATATGGCTACATGACAGCAACACTCTCCTACTTGTATCTCTGTTAAAAATCAACTAGCCCGATCATCTTTTGGGCTTTGCAAACTGTGTTTGTATCTATGCATCAGAGGAGATTTGCATGTGTATAATTCAGATTAGATCACTGTAAACAGGACATGATAGTCTAGCCCCTGTTATTTTTTCTTTATTTATTTTTTCTTTAAGTGTATGAGCATTAGTCCAAGATATTTCTCATGCTAAGGAACTCTCCGGAAGCAGTCAGTCACGCATTCGTCCAGACAGCCAAGTGCAGTTTTCCCATAGAGCGACTGACACTTTTCCCAAATCTGTACAATCAGACATATATATCGGTATCCAATGAATATCTCAGCACATATACGAGTGTTTATAAGAAATAGTTTGAGGCATTATGTCGTTTTTTAGTTATGTAGTTTTAGTTCAGTGTGTTCTGCAAGTAAAAAAGTCTTTAGAATGGCCTGGATATGTATATAGGTCAGGCATAACATGATCAAAGTGGCCGAGTATAGTGTCCAAAATCCTTACACACACGCACACACAATCCTTTGGGTGTTGCTGAGTGGAGTTTGACATGCAGAGGTGTTCTCAGAAACCCCAAACGGGGCCAGAGCTCGGCTCTAAATCAATATATCGCTTGCCATTAGCGCACTTGAGAAAGCATAGATTGTGAACCATTCACGAGGATGAAGATTCAAATCTAAAACCACTGCGGTTATCGAGTAAAACTGAGCACAAACTACCAGCCAAGACTGAGGATCCAGTTCATACTTTTCCCACAAGAAGTTTTCCAAGGTCAGAACCGCAGTGCAGTACATGCTGTAAATTGTATCATGTAATATTTAATACTCCCTTCCCTTCCCTTCTCTTGTCTCATGCAGGTGCAATACTCAGATCGGCAAACAGACAAAGAGTTCATGACCTACCTGACCCTCTCACCTGTGCAGATGACTTTCCACGGCATTGGGAGCTCCATTCCAGCTAGCCATGACCAGGTAATATAACTGATCTATCTATCTATCTATCTATCTATCTATCTATCTATCTATCTATCTATCTATCTATCTATCTATCTATCTATCTATCTATCTATCTATCTATCTATCTATCTATCTGTCTGCTTTCTGTCTGCTTTCTGTCTATCTATTGTTTGTTCTGTCGTTCAGTCTATCTATCGTTCAATCTATCGTTCTATTTTTGTATTGTTCTATTGTCTGTTCTATTCTGTCATTTTTCTATTCTATCATTATTCTATATGTTCTATATTGTCGCTCGTTCTATCATTTGTTTTCTTGTTCTATCTATCATTTGTTTTGTTGTTCTGTCTGTCATTCAATATATTGTTCGTTCTACAGTGGGGAGAACAAGTATTTGATACACTGCCGATTTTGCAGGTTTGCCCACTTACAAAGCATGTAGAAGTCTGTAATTTTTATCATAGGTACTCTTCAACTGTGAGTGACGGAATCTAAAACAAAAATCCAGAAAATCACATTGTATGATTTTTAAGTAATTAATTTGCATTTTATTGCATGACATAAGTATTTGATACATCAGAAAAGCAGAACTTAATATTTGGTACAGAAACCTTTGTTTGCAATTACAGAGATCATACGTTTCCTGTAGTTCTTGACCAGGTTTGCACACACTGCAGCAGGGATTTTGGCCCACTCCTCCATACAGACCTTCTCCAGATCCTTCAGGTTTCGGGGCTGTCGCTGGGCAATACGGTCTTTCAGCTCCCTCCAAAGATTTTCTATTGGGTTCAGGTCTGGAGACTGGCTAGGCCACTCCAGGACCTTGAGATGCTTCTTACGGAGCCACTCCTTAGTTTCCCTGGCTGTGTGTTTCGGGTCGTTGTCATGCTGGAAGACCCAGCCACGACCCATCTTCAATGCTCTTACTGAGGGAAGGAGGTTGTTGGCCAAGATCTCGCGATACATGGCCCCATCCATCCTCCCCTCAATGCGGTGCAGTCGTCCTGTCCCCATTGCAGAAAAGCATCCCCAAAGAATGATGTTTCCACCTCCATGCTTCACGGTTGGGATGGTGTTCTTGGGGTTGTACTCATCCTTCTTCTTCCTCCAAACACGGCGAGTGGAGTTTAGACCAAAAAGCTCTATTTTTGTCTCATCAGACCACATGACCTTCTCCCATTCCTCCTCTGGATCATCCAGATGGTCATTGGCAAACTTCAGACGGGCCTGGACATGCGCTGGCTTGAGCAGGGGGACCTTGCGTGCGCTGCAGGATTTTAATCCATGATGGCGTAGTGTGTTACTAATGGTTTTCTTTGAGACTGTGGTCCCAGCTCTCTTCAGGTCATTGACCAGGTCCTGCCGTGTAGTTCTGGGCTGATCCCTCACCTTCCTCATGATCATTGATGCCCCACGAGGTGAGATCTTGCATGGTGCCCCAGACCGAGGGAGATTGACCGTCATCTTGAACTTCTTCCATTTTCTAATAATTGCGGCAACAGTTGTTGCCTTCTCACCAAGCTGCTTGCCTATTGTTCTGTAGCCCATCCCAGCCTTGTGCAGGTCTACAATGTCCTGATGTCCTTACACAGCTCTCTGGTCTTGGCCATTGTGGAGAGGTTGGAGTCTGTTTGATTGAGTGTGTGGACAGGTGTCTTTTATACAGGTAATGAGTGGAGAACAGGAGGGCTTCTTAAAGAAAAACTAACAGGTCTGTGAGAGCCGGAATTCTTACTGGTTGGTAGGTGATCAAATACTTATGTCATGCAATAAAATGCAAATTAATTATTTAAAAATCATACAATGTGATTTTCTGGATTTTTAGATTCCATCACTCACAGTTGAAGAGTACCTATGATAAAAATTACAGACTTCTACATGCTTTGTAAGTGGGCAAACCTGCAAAATCGGCAGTGTATCAAATACTTGTTCTCCCCACTGTATCTGTCATTCTATCATTCTATCGTTCTGTCACTCATTCTACCGTTTGTTCCGTCTTTCTGCCTGTCGTTCAGTCTATCTATCTATCTATCTATCTATCTGTCTATCTATCTATCTGTCTATCTATCTATCTATCCATCTATCTGTCTATCTGCTGTCTTAGATGTATGCATTTTTAATTATTTAACAAAATATTAAACAAAGTTACATTTATTTCAAAGAAAAATATATCAGACCACTAAAGTCAGACCACTAAAAAAGTTTCCACCAACCACTAATTACGCCATTTAGAGGTAAGTCATTAAAAAAAATTGACATGTTCTGAAAAAAGCTTCAGCAGCATCATTTGTTTGCAGATGCCACTGATATTTTACATGACATTCAGACATTGTCCATGTGAACTAAATTAATGTTAATTGAGTTTCAGATACAGATGATTTTAAAGAAATGATTTATTTAACAGGCTGGTATTTCATCACCTTTTTCCCACAGTTTTTCTAGCCAGCTGACTGTATTCCATGCTGATTTGTTGATTGCTTTGGAATACAAAACTATTATTGGGAAAATGGCAAACCGATTGTCAGCCTCGTGCTGACAGGTCTGAAAGCATCACGGAGTGTGCTGTCAATAAGAGGTGTTCATTATGAAGATTCATTGGGGAGAACATGTTGTGCACAGATATTTTATTGCATTGTTTGTTTGCAGAGTTTCCTTGGATATATCCTCCTATACGCAGCCAGTTACTTACCAGCGCAATTTCACTCTTCAAGATTTTATCACCGCCAACATTCAGGCAATCAGAGCACGCACAGCCATTATTCCCATTGTTAATGATAAGCGTGATTTAGTGACAGACCAGACTGCATTTGATTAGGTTTTCTTATTTAATTTTTCTTGCAGTAATTATGAAACAAAAAGAGCCCTAGGATCTGGACTGGCTAGTATTCATGAGGTGGCTTATTGTGTAGTGTCATCCATGCAGAAAAGCGGTTGCTTACATTATCTAATCTAAACATAGGACACTCTTTTGTTCTGCCCTTCAAAGCTCCACTCTCTAATAAAGCCCGTTCTATAACCAGTAATAGGGATTTCTGTTGTGGGGACACAGCCGCCAGAGCAAAATGAAGGCAATATAGGCCATGGACTTGTTGTTGCCAAAAGCACTGGTGCATGACCGACTGTTAGAGAGCCTTTCTTTTCCAGATTCCTTAGTACAGTGGCGTCCAGCCACAAAAGGAGTCAGAACAATGAACCCAGGGTGGTTCTGGATTGTGACACTTTTTGGCCCAAGTTGCTCCACTGCCCCACAGTTTGCAGTCATTGCTTCTAACGATAATCCACTTCATAAAGAATGAGAGCAAGGCTCTTTCGATGTCACTGTGTAGTTTGTAGTAGAGCGGAACTAGTTGTAACACTTTTTACTGCATTGAATATTTCTCAGGGTGGATTTAGTTTTGAAAGATTTCTATATAGGAAACACATGGTGACTTTTTGTGACAACATGCCCCAATAGCAGGAGGTGTTTTCACACTTGATGGAGGAATTTGTAATGTGCAAAATATTAATCCGGCAAAACATAGTAACACATTTTGTCCAAATGGACTTACGACCGAAATCACAATGGACTTACACAATGATATGTCTTGTAAGAGATGAGTTTGAGTTGTAATTATTTTATATTATAATTAGTGCTGTCAAATCAAGCCTTTTCCAGCTGTGCGATATTCCCCCAGTATCAGCACCAGAACCGTGTCGCCGTTTGTATCTTTCCGATTGCAGCATTTCTCACAGAGAGTGTCATGGCGGATGAGCAAACCACCATAATTTTATCTATTAATCTATTATCTGTTCCAGAGCAAATCGATTTGGCTATGGGCAAAGTTAAGCTATATTTAACTTGAATCTTGTACTAGAGCGCTGCTTTTGTACTTTTGACTGAAATGTTTGTTAGTTTATTTCCTATTGTACAAACTTCTTATACTTTTATAAAGGCTATTTAACCATTAGATGGCAGCAAAGAGTGAGTGAGTCAGTAGCAAAGACTTTTATATTGAAAGGACGAAACAAGGTTGTTAACAATAAGATGCAACTTACAAATGCATTGATTAGCGTCGTGGGAAATCCCCATAACTGTTAAAAGGACAAAGATATCACTTTCCTCGGTGGACAATCAAACTGATTTTGTGATTAGGAATATAAGTTTGACCAGGGCCCGTATTTATCACGCTTCTCAAAGTGCCATTTTAGTCTTAAGTGCTGAGAAATTTACTCCTACTTTCAAACTTAAGTATAAAAGCAAGTTATCAAATTTCTTACAGCTAAGAATCACTCTTACTCTCCCAGTTATTTAAGACAGCTCGAGAGGTCTCTCAAGTGGTTAGGAGTTGCCAGTAGGGGCTTGTGATGGCACTGAGGAGACAGAGACGTGTGCAAATCTTTCAAGAGAGGAAGAATGTTTTTGAAATGTTTGACAACGAGCAGTTAATCAAACGGTATCGTTTGGACAGAGCAGGCATCATCTTTGTCAGCGTTGGTTAATGTTGGGCTGAACTTGCCTTTTATAACATGTTTCCTCTGTTCGACTAATTCAGCAAGCAGCAGCGATCGCTTCTTCCTCCCGCCAGTTCGGTTTTCTTTTGGAATCCATGGTGGCTGATTATATCATAAAGTCTAGGCTATATATAGGTAGGTCAGTTAACAGCACACAGGTTTAAAAATTGTAATTAAGACATGGTGGCTGGAAAACGTGTTTATCTTTAATTTCCAATGTGTATATCATAATGTATTCTTTTGAAAATTCTTTTAGGAATTTCATCATTCAGTGTGAATTTATCTGAGAATGTTCCTAAATTAAGGAAATCTATTCAGTGATTGGTCCGTGCCTATGTCGTCATCCAAAATCCCGTTTGTGGCACCGCAAAGTGTCGTGAATCATCTCTTAGACTGGCACTTAAGATTTAGTCCTACACTTCACTTAAATTATGACTGAGATGCTTAATAACTAACTTTTAAGCGCAGCTTTGAGCCAATAATTCTTTTACTCTTAAGTCAATTCTTAGCAGTGTTCTTGTGAGTAATTCTCAGAGGCTTGATAAATACGGGCCCAGATGAATATCAGCTAGATGCAGGTAATGTACTCGCTTAATCGATCTCGCTCTCATAATACTCAACTCTACATAATACAATAAGCTTCAATGAAGCGACTCAACGTTCCTTCGTTGCTAGTTCTAAAGTGACGTTTTAGAATTAGTAACTGAGGCTTGGGCGCAACTGTTAAACTGTCAAATTAAGATTTGAATCAGTGGCGGAAGGAAGTAGTTCCGCACAAAAGAGGGTTTTTAAAGACACTGTTGTTGTTTCTTATTTATTTACATACATATTGCTCATATATACACAAACTTTTATGTTAGATGCAATTAATCGATTTGACAGCACTAATTATAATATATAATAAATGTATGCAATTATAATATATCATTTAAGTATAATTAATTATCATTAATTGTGTATATAAATATTTGTAAATTGTAGAAAATTTATATTTATACTACTGCTGCTACTAAATAATAATAATAATAATAATAGTAATGCATGCTATATGTGATTATTTATTACTGTTATGTTTTTATTAATTATATTACAGTTTTGTTCACAACAATTCACAACAAAAATTGTTCTAATTTTAGATGGTTTTAAACGTAGATATTTCTAACCAACATGCTAAATCACTACTAGAGAAAACACATTTGTGTAATTGGACTTTTGAACCTTATAGCTATTGAGATGTGACAACTAGCCCCGGTTTACCTTAAAATGTTTCAGGGAAAGTACAGCGCTGTCAATTACTCGTGATCAAGGTTGAGGAATCAACCTCACATGTATGCGGATGGGGTTTGTGATGCATGTGGGCTGAGGCACGTGTGCTGGGGGTTGTTCAGATGGACTCTTATCTCTCTAACTATGTAGCCAGTGGCAATGTCATGGGCTCCATTGATAACTCTTTCCTGGAGATTACAGTATACTGTCATTCAAGCTGAATGAAGACTATCAGTGCACAAGAAAAGAGTCTATCAGTGTGTAACACTTTATTAATCCATCTAAATTGATTTGTCTTCCTGATTTAGCTTCTTAAACCAGCCACACTGTATTTTGTATCATATATATCACAGATTAGTGATTAGGATGTTAAAGTGGCTGTAATCTACGTGATGTTTCCCCATAGTCACTTTTTGACACTTACTCATTGGTAGAATTGACAGAGTCCTGCGGAGAGGCATGTAGAGTTGCTCCTGCACTTTCCTGGATCCTGCAGAGCCTGTCAGTTCACAGGGCCTAGGGCCCTGCTCTTTCTCACTGCCAAAGAAGGCCTCAAGCCCCCATAGCCTGACACCCCTCCTGCCCTGATCCTTGGCCCTCCATGTGCATTCCTGGAGGGCCTGGGCGTCTTAGATATACAGCTGAGCGCCCCCGCCGACCCTGTGCCAGCCACGCAATGCCATCTGCCCAACATATGTTTGCATTCACTCGTCTGCCTTGAGCTCCGAACTCACTAGAGGCCAAAAAATATACTTAGCTCACATCTCTCTTGGCTCTTAATGTCTTTTTCGAATGCTGTATATGTAGGTTTTGATTCTGTGAATCGACTTTAATGTTGTCATTAGTGCGCTTATGAAATATTACTTGAAAAGTTACTTGAACTGGTCCAGCATGTTGATCCCAGAGTGTTTGATTCCAGGAACACCGTGTCCATTTTTGGCTTGTTAAGGCCTTTAAATTGTCCATGTTCTACAGAGCTGAAGTAACATAAGTGTCAGCCCACAGCGGCAACAAACATGTCAAAGCGGGGAGCTCACAGAGCCCTGCACGAGGTGTTGCTTATACAACATGGAGGCCCTGAAATCGAATGTGACAGGGCGAATTTGGCTGCTGCTGCGTGTGCACGCTGTGCTCAGCTGGCTGCTCTTTTCCCAAGAGCCTTTGCATCCAGCCTTCAAGCTGAGTCCTGGGAATAGTGCAACCTCATACATCAGGGGAGATCTGAAGTTGGCAGATTCTGAAGCTCTAAAATGAAGACCTAAGAGCTGACTGTCAGAGGACAGAAGTTCTCGAATCTCAACTACAGTTTGGCTGCTCACTGTTTTAATCCTTTAGGAAAAAAATCCGTTTGTAGACTCTATTTGTCTGTCTGTCTGCCGTATCCATTTTTACACTTGGTGTATGTACTTTTTAATTATGTAACAAAATATCAAACAAAGTGAGATTTATTTCAAAGAAATATGTGACCCTGGAGCACAAAACCAGTCATAAGTTGCACGGGTATATTTGTGGCAATAGCCAACAATACATTGTATGGGTCTAAATTATCGATTTTTCTTTTATGCCAAAAATCATTGTGATATTAAGTAAAGATCATGTTCCATGAAGATGTTTTGTAAATTTCCTACTATAAATATATCAAAAATGTATTATTATTAGTAAGTTGCTAAGGACTTCATTTGGACAACTTTAAAGGCGATTTTCTCAATATTTAGTTTTTTTTGCACCCTCAGATTCCAGATTTTCAAATAGTTGTATCTCGGCCAAATATTGTCCTAACAAACCATACATCAATGGAAAGCTTATTTATTCAGCTTTCAGATTATGTATAAATCTCAATTTCAAAAAATTGACCCTTATGACTGGTTTTGTGGTCACATATACAAAAAACTCAGACAAAAGTTTTCACATTATAAAACAAAAAATCACCTTTACACTTTAACATTTAGTGTAAGAGCACTGAAGTTGGCTTGGATAAAAGGGATAGTTCACCCAAAAATACATTTTTGTCATCACAAAAATTAACTCACCCTCATGCCATTCCAAACCTGAAGATATTTTTAAGAAATGTTTCAACTGTTTTTGTCCATACAATGAAAGTCAGTTTTATTGTATGGACAAAAAAAACATTTTTCAAAATATCTTCTTTTGTGTTCGACAGAATAAAGAAAGTCAAGTTTTCATTTTTGGGTGAACTATCCGTTTAAAGTTTCAGCCAGATTGTTTCAGTTCAGTCTGCGGGATGCATAAAAACCATGAAAAGTTCTTAAAGGCTAGTTTTTTTCTCACATAACTGGAAAGACTTTGAGACCATTTCTCTTGGCATCTTCACTTCCTAACAGAACTGAGACATTGTTCTCGAGCAATTAATTGTAGCCCTTGGATCTTGTATGTTTCATTATGTGCTTGTTTGTTTGCAACAGAAAACTCGTTCATGGTGAGAATGCTTTCCTCTTGTTGGAAAATGGCTCTTTCATTACGTCAAGCGAGGAGAAAGTGATTGTGCGACAATTCGGACACCTGTTGAGAGGATGGGCAGCTATTGACAGGCCTGATTCATGGCCGAGAGGCTGCTGCGTCCATCTTCAGAAGATCTCCCGCCGGGTGCTGGGTCGTTTGAAGTCTTCTCCGGCCCAGGGCTGGAGACGTTAGTACAGCAGGCCGCCTCTGTCAGGGGTCTCGGCATGTTACTCAACTCGGCAGCTGTTCTCGTCTTCTCCCTTTGACACGGACTAAGCCTTGCATAATGTCTGTGTCGCCTACAACGGCACCTGTAGGAAATCCGTTTACGTAAAAACACAACCAAAAGGGCCTTGCCTAATCTTCATTGTTTGGAGGAGGATTATTTTTCCAAGGCTAACTGTATTTTAAAAGTCCACCAAGCAAAAAACTGTATTCTATGTTCATTTAGTTCAAAATGTAATTTATCCTGAAATAGCAAAGTTGAATTTTCAGCATCATTACTCCAGTCTTCAGTGTCAGATGATCCTTCATTCTTATATGCTGATTTGGTGCTTATGAAAACAGGTGTGCTGATTAATATTTTGTGGAAACCACGATACATTTATGTTTTCGGGATTCTTTGATGAATCAGAAGTTCAAAAGAACAGCATTTTTTAATAGAAATCTTTTGTAACATTATAAATGTCTTTACTGTAACTTTTTATCAGTTTAATGCATTCTTAATGCATCCTTGCTGAATAAATGTATACATTTTTTTTTTTTCAAAAAACAAAACAAAAACAAACTTTTGAAAGGTAGTTTAAACACTAAAAGTGCTAACTATGCCATAAAAAATAGCTAACTATACCATAAATGTTAATAAGAATAACAAGAAAATGCATACATGTCTAATAATAAGAGCTATTCTGCCTATTTATGCTTGCTTATTCCATCATCATTGCTATAGTAAAGGAAGATGCCTATAGATTGGAATAAAATGGGCATCTACATATGTACACATACACACACACAAAAACACACAAAAACTTCCTAAAGTTGGTATTGTGTTGGAGCCTTTGTCATGTGGTTTCCCCCAGAATGTTTCCTGCAGTTTCTTGCCTAATAGAAGCAGCTGGATTTTCACTGACCTTAGACTGGTCATACTGAAAGACTCGTGCGTGGAATCACATGAGGTTGTTATATTGGGATGGGTGCATTTTTGAGATAAATTACTCAATTTCTATAGGTTAATCCGCTGAGTATTGAATCAAATAGGACTTAACTAGGTTTCTCTACTTCTATTCTAGTCAGTCCCTCCTTTTAGTGAAGGTTCGGTCCTCCCGTTGGCTTGTTTAAGATGTTTAGTGTCATTTAACATTGCTCATTCATCTCTTCAGCTTTTGGACATTCATCATAAGCCGCTCGGGTCGGATGTCAGCTCTTATCACCGCTTGCGACGTGTCGGGATGAAAACGAATAATGATAACGCGAGGTCGCGGTTTAGTGATACCAGTCCCTTTTCTCTCTACATCCCCCAAAGCCCATCATTCTAGAGGCGACTTTTCCCCCCTTTTTTGGAGCCCCTGCTTTCAGCAGGAGGTAGCGGGTTGATCAGCACCCATTTGTCAAGCGGGCCCACACTGCGGCGAGACCCCATTAGCCTGTCTTTGAACGTCGCTGTCTCAAACCGTCCCATCGAGACCCCCCTGACGGCCCGTCGCACCAGCAGCCGCGGGCTTTGGTGAGAAAACAAAGCCCTTCCATTGCACCATCACTCACCCTTGCATGTCTGTCATCTGTTTTTCTTAGGAAACGACTTTCAAAGTTGGGCGTATTAGAATGCGGGGGACCTCAAACGAAGCGTCAAGAGATGATAGGGCGAAGGGGAGGGAAACGTCTTTTCTTTTTCCCTCATTGACCCCCCTCCAATGCCCATCCCTCAACAAGCTTTGAATCGGCCTGCCAGAGGATACGATTGTCGGGCCACTAATCTAAACATGAACTTGCACATTAAGGGCAACTTGTTGATACCTAAAGAGGCCTCTCCAAACACAAAGGGTTTGATAATAGGGCATTAGCACCTTGACGGACTCTTAAGTGCCAGACTCATTGGAGTTAACTACGGTGCCACAGTCGTGCTTCCCACTCAATTTTTCAAAGCCACAAGATTTTAATCACTCTGAGATTTCTATCGCACACATGTTTGCTCTGGTGTTGAGTTGTGCAATGAGTATAATTCAGTCAGTTTGGCTCTGATTCAGCAACACGAAATGCCCGTTTTTGTGTCATGTTTTACAAGTATTACCATTTAAATTGGGCTCATTTTAAACATTTATGCAGCCTTGATTCCAAGCGATCTCACGCACTAAATACTGAAGGGCTCCTTTTGATTTTTTTTTCTTTCAGTTTTTATTGAATTAACCCATTTTATCTAATCTGTTTGTTGAGTTAGCCTATAAAAAAATCTGTTTGTCATACCCATAGACCAAAGTTGTGAGGAATGTTTGTTGACTTGAGCTCAGTGGATTTTGTCAGCTCACATCAAAACTGGTTTTCCGTTTGTTAATCTTTGTTAAAAAGCTTTTGTTTATTCTTCAAGGAGCAAAACAAAACAAAGGCTTAGTAGCAGAGTGAGAACATATGTTTGCCTTATCTGCAAGTTCAATGCATATGTGGGTGTTAGTGGTAAAATGATTATTTCAGACCACAACACCTCCTTTGAGTTCTTCTGACACGAAGCTGCTGTTTTTTCGCACCCTTGCTAAGTGCTACATTCATTAGCACCTTGGTGCCAACAGAGCACAGTGTTTTGCCAATGGCCATTGATTAGTGTTATTTGGGGAGGTGTGTGTGAATTTATTGTTTGCTCAAACTGCAGTGAGCTGTGATTATCAGTTAATCAGTTCATTCTGTTTGGTTCCTTTGAAATGAATAGATGAGTGAATCTCATGAAACCTATTAAGAACATGCCCATGTGATATTTTACCCCAAAATTAAAAGGAAAAAATAAGAGATGGTATTTAGCAAGATAATGAAGTGCGCATTATTGAATATATTTATGATATATGCAATAATAATATCCATTATATAAATATATTTTTGTATTAATATACAGTTGCATTTGAAAATTTGGGGGTCGGTAATTTTTTTAATGTTTTTGAAAGTCTCTTATGCTCACTAAGGCTACATTTATATGGTCAAAATAACAATAATATTGAAATATTACAATTTAAAATAACCGTTTTCTTTTTAAATATATATTTTTAAAGAAGTAATTTATTCCTGTGATGCAAATCAGAATTTTCAGCATCATAACTCCAGTCTTCAGTGTCACATGATCCTTCAGAAATCATTCTAATATGCTGATTTGTTGCTCAAGAGACATTTCTTATTATTATCAGTATTGAAAACAGTTGTGCCGCTTAATATTTTTTTTGTGTTTTAGGATTCTTTGATGAATAGAACAGCTTTTATTTGAAGTAGAAATCTTTTGTCACAAGTTATGTCTTGACTGTCAGTTTTGATAAATTTAATGCAACCTTTCAGAATAGAAGTATTAATTTATTTAAATAAAAAAATCTAAATATAAATCAAAATTCCTCATTACTGTAGTGCAAAGAAAATGGTAATTGTGAAGTGTTTATACATATAATAGTAGTATTTGTTGTACAGCCTTTGACAAGTGTTTATTTGGGGGAAAAAACTATTATTTTTAAGAGCAAAAAGAATATTAAGAATAATAGGATAACAAGGCTCAATAGTGAAACATTTGGATCATTTTGGGTGAAGTGTGCTTAATTGCCACTAAAATAGTCACAATATAAAAAAAATCTTAATGGTCTCATAAATAGGCATTAATTTCTAATTACAAAATATAATCTTCTTTTCTTTTCTTTTTTTTTTTTTTTTGAAGTGAACTACAACCAGGACATGTTTTGTGACTTACGCCCACATAAGTCTGCCTTTTGTACATATTTTTCCTATATGAATCCTTTTCTCATGGTTCCTTGTATAACTGCAGAAGTCAGCGCTCTTCTGTATTGTCAAGGTGAGATGAAGGAGAGCTTTATTAAACTACATTTACAAGCCCATGGGAACGACTGGGTTTCACGCACAACCCGATCTATAGGCCTGAAATAGTCTCTTGATTCCAGTTTTCTCGATCGCTGTCACAGCAGCACTGAAAGACTCAGTCAGGAGCAAACTAACACTGACATTTAGAGATTCCTTCCCTGAAACAAACCCTATCCTTTGTCTGCTTTCTTAGTCACGCTTTAGTGCGAAAACCAGAGATTGAGATCCTCCCTTAACTTGATATGTGACACGCGTCTTGCGGTTAAGAGCTGTTCTACATTAATCATCGCAGAGCGCTTCTCCTGAGAACAAACTTTCAGAGGGTAATTGTAAGCATATACAAGACAATGAAACTCGTTGTGTAATAAACCGTGAGTTGTAGGAAACACTATCCCGAGATGTGTTGATTTATTCATTTAAAAAAATATTTTTTGACAACCTGTAATTACGGGATGTCCTTGCCCAAATTATAGACTATTACTTACGCTCAGTGTCTTAAGTGACAGTCTTGTTTAAAGTCTCAGCACGAGAGGATATGTTTGCTTTCAGCAAGCCACAGACGCATGTGTGAACGAACATGTCCTTTTGTCCTGCAGACCTCAGGATGAGGATTGTGGATTTCTTAGCAGGGGTTCATTAGTTGCCCAATCAATTATAAGCACCTTAATCAGACTTATCTAATGGAAATGAGAGAAGCAATTTGAGAATGTTTTTCTGTCTGTCTGGGACCCCCTCTCATCTTTCAGACATCATGAAATTCCCGTGAACAACGAGTGCACCAGGGGTTAACGCGGATTACGACCAAGGTGTCACACACTCCTGCTGCTAAAGCAAACAACAGGCTTTTTGTGTGTGTGTGTGTGTGTGTGTGTGTGTGTGTCTGGTATGTCTTAGGATGAGGAGCTTGATGAGTTGCCCCAATGTTGTCAGGATCCGTATATATCGGAGTTAATAAGACAACACTTTCCTTTTATTTCAGTATTTTTTTTATTTTTTAGAGAGATTATTATTACAGATCTGGGCTGCCTTTTGTCGCTGGTATTTCGGAGATGTACGTGCCGCAGGAAGTGTTCAGAAATGCATGACAGGTTTTATATGTCAGATTAATATACCCTTTGCATTTTCTGATTGGAAAAGGAAACTCTGCCTGCGTGGTCCTATCACATCTTCCTCTGCTCTCATGTGCATAGATTAGACAGGAGGAAAACGTGGCCAAATCATATAGCAAAATTGATGATGGTATTGTCAGTGTCATAATATGACATTTGTTTTTCAGTTTTAGAAACTGAAAGTGAAGGCTGATATGTGCAGTTGTGCGATAAACACAGATTGCTGGTAGATATTGAAATTTGATCTGTCAGTGTATTACAAATTATAATGTGCTACCGTTTAAAAGTTTGGGGTCATTTTTTTTTTAATGAAAGAAATTGATACTTTAATTCAGGAAGGACGCATTAAATTGACCAAAAGTGGCAGTAACAACATTTATTAAAAAAAGATCAATCCTGTTCTTTTGACATTTCTATTCATCCAAGAACGATTCAACACTGATAATAATAAATGTTTCTTGAGCACCAAATCAGCATATTGAATGATTTATCAAGGATCATGTGACTGAAGACTGTAAATTCAGCTTTGCCAACACAGGAATAAATTACATTTAAAAATGTATTCAAATAGAAAACGGTTATTTTAAAGTGTAATAATATTTCACATAGGGCTGGGCAATAAACTATATCATATCGAGATTGCGATACAATTTACATTTTTACTCAGTATGGATTAATCTAATAGCACATCTGTCACACAGCAGAAATGCGACAACAGCCAGTCAGTGCATGTCGCTAATAAGTGATTTCTGCATGTCTCTGTGTGAATGAACTGCGTGGTTTCGTCTGATACACAAACTCACACACACATGGTACGCTCACTGTGTTTTCTGCATCTGCCGTCTCAATATATGAAGACATGATCTTCATCTCCAGAGCTGCTTTGAGAGTCACTTCACAAGCTTTTCACCATTTAATTTGAGAAAAACTACCGTCAAATACACATGAAACTGAACGACAAACCGTCAAAATAAAAGTTTGGTTTAACTTCAAGAAATTATGAAATACAGTGGGGAGAACAAGTATTTGATACAGTGCCGATTTTGCAGGTTTGCCCACTTACAAAGCATGTAGAAGTCTGTAATTTTTATCGTAGGTACTCTTCAACTGTGAGTGACGGAATCTAAAACAAAAATCCAGAAAATCACATTGTATGATTTTTAAGTAATTAATTTGCATTTTATTGCATGACATATGTATTTGCTACATCAGAAAAGCAGAACTTAATATTTGGTACAGAAACCTTTGTTTGCAGTTACAGAGATCATACGTTTCCTGTAGTTCTTGACCAGGTTTTCACACACTGCAGCAGGGATTTTGGCCCACTCCTCCATACAGACCTTCTCCTGATCCTTCAGGTTTCGGGGCTGTCGCTGGCCAATACGGACTTTCAGCTCCCTCCAAAGATTTTCTATTGGGTTCAGGTCTGGAGACTGGCTAGGCCACTCCAGGACCTTGAGATGCTTCTTACGGAGCCACTCCTTAGTTGCCCTGGCTGTGTGTTTCTTCATCTTCAATGCTCTTACTGAGGGAAGGAGGTTGTTGGCCAAGATCTCGCGATACATGGCCCCATTCATCCTCCCCTCAATACGGTGCAGTCGTCCTGTCCCCTTTGCAGAAAAGCACCCCCAAACAATGATGTTTCCACCTCCATGCTTCACGGTTGGGATGGTGTTCTTGGGGTTGTACTCATCCTTCTTCCTCCAAACACGGCGAGTGGAGTTTAGACCAAAAAGCTCTATTTTTGTCTCATCAGACCTCATGACCTTCTCCCATTCCTCCTCTGGATCATCCAGATGGTCATTGGTAAACTTCAGACGGGCCTGGACATGCGCTGGCTTGAGCAGGGGGACCTTGTGTGCGCTGCAGGATTTTAATCCATGACGGCGTAGTGTGTTACTAATGGTTTTCTTTGAGACTGTGGTCCCAGCTCTCTTCAGGTCATTGACCAGGTCCTGCCGTGTAGTTCTGGGCTGATCCCTCACCTTCCTCATGATCGTTGATGCCCCACGAGGTGAGATCTTGCATGGTGCCCCAGACCGAGGGAGATTGACTGTCATCTTGAACTTCTTCCATTTTCGAATAATTGCGCCAACAGTTGTTGCTTTCTCACCAAGCTGCTTGCCTATTGTCCTGTAGCCCATCCCAGCCTTTTGCAGGTCTACAATTTTACATAGCTCTCTGGTCTTGGCCATTGTGGAGAGGTTGGAGTCTGTTTGATTGAGTGTGTGGACAGGTGTCTTTTATACAGGTAACGAGTTCAAACAGGTGCAGTTAATACAGGTAATGAGTGGAGAACAGGAGGGCTTCTTGAAGAAAAACTAACAGGTCTGTGAGAGCCGGAATTCTTACTGGTTGGTAGGTGATCAAATACTTATGTCATGCAATGAAATGCAAGTTAATTATTTAAAAATCATACAATGTGATTTTCTGGATTTTTGTTTTAGATTCCGTCTCTCACAGTTGAAGTGTACCTATGATAAAAATTACAGACCTCTACATGCTTTGTAAGTAGGAAAACCTGCAAAATCGGGCAGTGTATCAAATACTTGTTCTCCCCACTGTATATCACTACTGTATACTAAAATGTACTTTGCAAAGTAATATTCATAATAATGTTATTTCTAAGGAATATCATACAACCAAGAAGATATGTTTTCATCCATGTTTTAAATTTATACAGTTCTGTTGTGCAGCATCTTATTTGACAAAAAATAGCAATGCAATGTTTTGTTGTAAATTAATTGTTATATTTTCATTTGATTACATTTTAAAAGCTTGATAAAATGTTTGAAGTTTATATAAATATCTAATAATCCTAACACACAGAATGTTTGATTGACTATTGACTATTTTTGATTAAATAAAAGCAGCCTTTGTGAGCATAAAATACTTTATTTCAAAATTCTTAAAAAATCTTACTGACCCCAAACATTTGAACGGCACTGTATATGCAATATAATTGCTTTAAACATTAAATAGTTTGTAATTGTAATTGCAATTTTGGAACTGCATCTGATAATGCTGCAGTACTTGATTTCTGGAACAGGATTTCAACCTTGAGTAAAATAGCTCTGCTTAACATCAAGGCTTCCTATTCAAAGTAGGCACTTTGTTAATATATTCTTCTCAAAGGTCTTGAGATTCCCTCTTTTTCATGCAGTCCCCATAACTTAGGAGTCTAGACGTGTAGCCTTGCGAGGATAACGGGATGTGACTTTGAAATAAGATTTGCAGGATGAAAAGACAAGTGCATTGATTTATAAGAAGCCGGTGGGCAAGAAAATGTTTTCAGAGGCTGTGGAAGGCCACAAGGTCCTCCATTAATCCCCTGACCTCTGATAGGAGCAAAGAAGAAAGAAAGAGACAGGCGAAAGAGGATAGGGAGAGAAGACCTTGTCTGCTCTGTTGCATGATGGGCTCAGCTGCAGGAATGGCTGGCTCTTTTGTTTGAGGCGCTTCGTTCATTTTGCGCTGCACCCTTTTACGACTCCCCTCTTAGTTTTACTGTCTACGATCTAATTAGCTCCGTCCTAATCATGTGTTAAATTGCATTACCTGGTGTTTACTGTCTGTTTGCTATGTTGTAAAAACGTGTGAGGGTGCCTGTAAACTCAGATCGCAGTGAATTTGATGACTTTCCCCTCCTTTTAAAGAGCTTCTGGTATGGGAGTCGCAGGGCTTCAGGAAGATATGTAACCTGCAGAGCTGGCATTTAAAGAATCATATCCTGCACAGAGCATTCTGGGATTTTATTATCTGCTATAAACTTTGCCAGCTGAAGTCAGTACATCTTATTGCTTTTGTAGGACTTTACCTGAAAATTAAAATTTAGATAATCTTTAAATTACCAAAAATATGATTACCAAACATGTAATCCATCCAATTTTTCACCCAGTCCTGTTACCACATGATTTTCCCCATGTAAGAAGAAAATGAACATTCCTTAAAATGTGACACACAGGAAGCAACATTATTTTGATTATTTATTAAATTATCTTATTGCGTTCTCTTTAAACTTTTCACAAGTTTTTCCTAAGATCAACCTTGTTACTTTATAATGAAAAAAAATCAAACAATTAATTTGTGGGAAATATGTGTTTGTCCACTACTATTTTAAGATTTACGCATTTCAATTAATAGTAAAATTCCATTAAATTGTATTGAATAATCCTTACATATTTTAATTTAATAATTTAACAATCCTTAAAGGGATAGTTCACCCAAAAATGAAAATTACCCCATGATTTTCTCACCCTCAAGTCAACCTAGGTGTATATGACATTCTTCTTTCAGACGAATACAGTCGGAGTTATATTAAAAAATGTCCTGGCTAATCCAAGCTTTATAATGGCAGTGAATGGCAGTTCAAAATTTGAAGACCAAAAAAGTGCATCCATCCATTATAAAAGTACTCCACATGGCTCCGGGGGGTTAATAAAGGCCTTCTGAAGCGAATCTATGTGTTTTTGTAAGAAAAATATCCATATTTAACACGTTATAGAGTAAAATATCCAGCTTCCGGCGGACCGCCTTCCGTATTCAACTTACGAAGAAAGTGTAACGCCTCTTGCAGTTCAAAACGCTTTTACGCTAGGTCCGACGTCATCGTCGCGCCAGTTACGCTTTTTTCGTAAGTTGAAAGGATGGCTTGAGGGTGAATAAATCATGGGGTAACTTTCATTTTTGGGTGAACTATCCCTTTAATCAATTATTCAATTAAAATATGTAAGGATTATTCAATTCAGTTTGATGGAATTTTACTGTTAATTGAAATGGGTGAATCTTAAAAAGAGGCTTAATTTTTTTTTGTGTAGTTACCAGTATTTAGTCCCAAACTAGCTAGCCTCTACTAAGTGATGCTGATCCCACTTTTCCCTAAAAATGTAATCTGTTTTTTGATGTTTATTTACCTATAACATCTGAGTTTAGTGTAAAAGATTTAACTGTATAAGCTGTATTTAGGCGTATTAGACATGCGACCCAGTTACGAAAGTTTGGTAACAGGATTGAAAAAAAACGGCGAACTTCATATAAAGTGTGTGGAAGATGATATTCGTCTGTAATGTATTTGAAAAAAAGTTATTTTCTCCAAGCTGCATAAATTGATTAAAAAGTAAAACAGCAATATAATTCCAGTCTTCAGTGTCACATGATCCTTCAGAAATCATTTGCCGATTTGGTGCTCAAGAAACATTTCTTATTATTATTATTATCATTGTTGAAAATAGTTTTGCTGCTTAATATGTTTGTGAAAACTGAGATACATTTTTGCCGGATTCTTTGATGGATAGAAAGTTCAAAATAACAGCATTTATTTGAAATCTTTTGTAACATTATAAATGCCTTTACTGTCACTTTTAATTAGTTTAATGCATCCTTGCTGAATAAGAATATTAATTTGTAAAAAAAAACAAAAAAAACATCTGATCCTAAACTGTAATTGTTTTGTTCAAAAAATTTTCTTCAAAATGAGTCCTATTTTATTCCAGATATAGGACATAGTCTCTCACAGACATACTTTCTCTTTGTTTCCCAAGGAAATGCACTGACATTTTTGTAATTAACTCAACATGCCGCAGTTAACGTTATTGTATTTTCCTATGAAATGCCATTATTTGCACACCTCCTCTTATGTAATCAGAGCCTCTGACATCACCATTATGAAAAATACGACTCCATTTCCTCGAACACCATGCGAATGCTCTGAAATACATATGCGTCACTTAAACTAATAGCCCAATCAGGCACATGTTATACATTCATCAAGTCCAAGGCACATGGGTCCAAAGGTGCCAGGATTCCAACTACGTCAGATCCCTCGAGTGGCCAGCCTCTTTGATACAAGCAATCCAGAATGTATTGTTTTTTGTAAACACATCTCAATGATGAAACGTCCACTGATTGTGCCGCACGTTCTCCTGGCAACAAGGTCAAGTTTTTCCCCAACAAATTGGCCAATGTTTTGGGGGTGGAGAGGGAGGGCGACGCAGTCGTTTTTGTAATCAGCATCGAGTGGCATGTTTGGTGGGAAACGCAGATGGAGAGGGGCGTCCGTACCCTGCGTGTTTGAGTAATGGGGAATCTTGCACGCCATCAGGGATGGGCCCTGCTCATTACACCGTGCATTCGAGCGTTTTATTGGTGCGTCCCGTTTGGATACGGAGTGGTTAGAACTTCCTCTGAGGCCACTATGGGGGGTGTGGAATTGCGTATCGGGACTGAGGGGTGTAAAACGCTGTCTGACTGCAGACACACTCTAGTTACAGGTTTTAGTTACAATCATACACACACATATGCACACCTCTCATCCTGTCCAGACAGTCTGTCAGTGCGAAAAAAAGATAGGTGAAAGAATTATGGCAGATAATTCTTAATTTATGGCTTATATAAGATCAGGCACAAATATACTCAATATTTGAAGTCGGCATGAAATGAAAACGAACCCTATCTATTTTCTAAATACATGTTATAGATCTTATTGTGATCCGTGCATGTTTCTTTTCTTGTTTTTATGACCTCATAATGTTTAATCAAAAAGTCATAACCAAAAAAATGTCGAAAAGGACTTCTCTCTGGTGATGTATGCAGGACTTTTCCAGTCATTTAGTCCGGTTAAACCCTGTTTCTGAAAGCTCACGTTCATCTGCCTCCACTTTTGAGTGCAACTCCCTATCTCAAAATCCAATCAACAACCGATGAATAGAATCATATACCTGCACTATATTTTTGTCTTTTCAGATTATCAATTATGCTCAGGATGTAAGCCACAATATAAGAAAAGATCAGTTGCTACTTCCGCGACTTTAAGCCATTTGATGTCAGATACACTGTACTGTTTAAATGTCTCTAATATCACACTTATAGCCTGTTAACTGTCAGTGTTATGGTAGCGGGACACTTGGTGCACTTTTTATTCTCTTTTTGTCCCTCCTTTCCATGAGCTACTCTGCTCTGATTGGTCAGATGGCTTACAGCACGTGTCTGAAGCTAAATTCTTCAACCCAAGATACTGATAAGGAAGTTGATAGAGTTAAATGTGAATCCGTTCTGCATTAAGTGGTTTTATTCTTTTTTAACTAATCGTACACAACAGGTCAGAGTTAATAACTCCCTATTCTGAGGTGAAAACTATTAATATAGGGGCCCCGCAAGGTTGTGTCAGCGCACCCATTTTATTTACACTATATACTGATGAGTGTGTTTCTAGTCAGGAGAATACATTCTTCATCAAATTTTCTGATGACACTGCAATATTGAAAACAAAACCTTTGCAGTACTTTTCTGATGTTGACAGGTTTGTAGGCTGGTGTGATACTTATTCTTCGTTTCATTTAAAATCAAAGAATGTTGAAATGATTTTTGATCCTAGATCTGTGGGGGACCACAGTCCTGTAATAATACATGATAATATTTTTGAAGAAGTTTCTTCATGTAAGTACTTAGGTGTTTACGTGGACAATTTATTATGCTGGTCTTCTCGCATCAACAGTCTGTGTTCTAGATTGCAGCAGAGGCTGTATTTACTGGGAAGGTTAAAAGTGTTTGGACGGACCAGAAGATCTTGTTTTTGTTTTATCAGTCTGTATTTGAGAGTTTAATAAGATATGGTATCACTGCATGGTATGGAAATCTGACTGTTCAATCAAAATCATACTGGTACATACTGCTATAAAATTATAGGGTTGGAGGAAAAACGAACCATACAAGAGATGTACGAGGCATCTATTTTTAAGCAAGCTAAAAAAATACTTGCTGATGATACACACATTTTGTGAATTTTAATTTGTTACCATCAGGGAGACGATTTAGGGTTTTGATGTGCAAGTCAAATCGTTACAAAAAATTCTTTTGTGCCAACTGCGGTTAAAATTTTAAATAGAGAATCTCAAGACTGAGATATGATGCTGTATTTTTATATATTGGAATTTTTCCATTTTTTTATTTTTATTTTTTGTATTTATTATTATGTATTCATGTATAGTTTTTGTGTACTGGCCGTGTCATGATGTCCAAGACAAATTTCCCAGGAATGGGACAATAAAGTATATTCTATTCAAAGTATATTTTATTCTAAATGCCCGTTACCATAACTGAATTTCTGCTCCAGAGGCTTTCTAAATCCTCAGCGATTGTACTCACTGTAAAGACAGTAATGATGGCGCCGATATTTTACCATATCAATCCGAGTGTGAGTCCAATGATAAAACATTGGAAGAACTAGTTATTCAACCCGAACCTCCATCGCAAGGACGACTTGAGTAGGACGTTTCTCAGTGATACGCTACTTAATTTGAGGTACATTATGAGATGTTGCAACTGTAAATCCTCGCCATCAGTATTAACAAAACTGATGTGTATATTTCTAATTTATTGCAGACAGACGGTGCACATGTGAGAACTGTATCAATAACAGTGCGTACGTTAGCCGAGCACTAACGTGAATGACTGATGTAACGTTAAAGTTTGTAAAACAAATCTTGCTCCATCCTTTATCTTTACTCAAAGTAGTAAGAACAACAGACAATCTGCATTAACATACACAGTTTTAGGTAATAGTGGCCCACAGCTGATTAGCAGATGTATTTCAGTAAGACAGTAATAACGTGAGTTAGCCGGTTAGCCGGAGACCTACACAATATAAAACACAAAACTACGTATTTTGAACACCCGGTGGAAAATATATATATATCAATAATTAATCATACTTACAGTTTGTGATTCTGGGGAGCAAGCTGGTCCAAATAAAACTGAGTACTGTCCAATCTTTTGAGAGCAAGCGTTTTGCAAATCGTTGAAGGGTGGGTCAAGTTGTTCGCGGAAGGACAACATGGAACATAGGTGGGCATTAGGCAAATGTGTTACCCAGTGACGTGTAGCCATAACTGATTAGGATTCGAATTCCTGACGACTCGTTTAGGCGGTTCAGAGTCGATTCTTTCTTTTGGGAGACAATAACTTTATTTATCCTGCACTTTCGACTTTACAAGTTTGCAGACCGCTTACATTCACAGACAGCTATATTACACACTACATGAAAGGGAATATTCGAAAAACCATAATAGGGGCACTTTAAGTTCTATGATCTAAGATCTATGCTAAAAAGGGGGTGGGGGTAAGGGATAAGGGATTCCAAGGACATAATTGGACACCTGTAAAATATACTATAATATATTTAAATATTTGTAGTTCATATATTGTTATTATGTCAGAATGCACAGCTAATTTTGCATTGCTGGTGAACAAGATGCAACAAGCAGGGGCAAACTGTACATGCTAACCAAACGCTGACCCCTTGACACACTGTAAAAAAAATTCAGTCCTCTCCAACTCAAAAATTTCTAGTGACTGGTCTTTGCCTAATTGAATTTCTGTGAATTGAATGTTATCAATTGTGTCTGTTAATGTTAAGTCTGTTAACATGGGCTCAATCAGAAATAATATGTTGAGCCAATGTAAACCAATGTAGTTTACCAACCCGTGTTGTTAGTCCAATTACATTTTTTAAATTGTAGTAGCAATTGCTTATTTCTCACTGTCCCAAAAGAAAAAAATGTATGAAAAACATAAATACATAAAGCAAAATACAGAACACAGACAACAGGGTTGATATTTTATCACATCACTTTATTAACAAATCAATTCCAACACAGGATATTTGGTGAAAATACTTTTGGAAAAATACTTCCGTAACCAAGGCCGCTGGCAAAGTGGGCGGGCACTGTAGAGTAGTCAAATTAGTGATGTAGGCAGCAAAGTAGCTCACTTGGTTTTGGTGCTAATATATCACACTTTTAAGACCCCAAGCAAACAATGAATAGCCTACAGTGGACATGGGGGCTGCAATCTCAGTGGTCAGTTTATTATTTATGCAAATGACAGGAAGTGATTACACGCCCGCACCAAACCACGGTTTCCTCACTGTTAAGCTTATGATATAAAGGTCTTTTCCACTAGGTATGCAGTGACATGACAGCTGCCTGCTGATAAGCAAACCTCCATTTGCATTTGTTATGCTTTTTTCCGGTCTGGATATATGTGCTATGATGAAATCTATAGATGGTAAGGAAAAGAAAGGGATGTGGAGGGAAGCCCACCATATACAGGTGTCTGATAGGCTGGGTCCTCGTGTCCGCCCACAGTTTTCCATTTTGCCTTAGGGATCCTGTGCGGACCAGATTATAATATGTGTGATTATAATATGAGGGAGAGAGGTGATAAAAGATGCTCCGGGCAGAGATGAAGGGAATCCTATTTCCATGGTGGCATCCCTGTATCATAGAAAGTTTAACTGTATGATGTCAGTGGAAGACTAGTTTCATGATTCAAATGTTAAGTTCTCATGATGACTGACAAATTCTGACTATTATATAATGACTGAAATATACTATATATATATATATATATATATATATATATATATATATACAATAAAAAAATAAAATAAAAAAAAAATATATATATATATATATATATATACACAAAATATATATAAAACATTTTTTATAATTATACATGCATTTTCTGTCACTTTTGATGAATTCAATGTGTCCTTCCTGAAAAGTATTATTTAAAAACAAATTACTGACTGTATTGTATATATTTAAATCTTTAGAATATTTCCTCATATATCAAGCCATTGCATTGTATTTTTATTTTATTCCTTTATCTTTGAAGTTTAAATTTGAAGTTGATTTGGTACTTGGCTTATCTGATTCTTGGATCTCTTGTTCATTTTCATTTTTTTAGGCATGAAACATTTAAAGGAATAGTTCACCCAAAAAGTAAATCCTGTTATTTATTTTGCAGAAATTTAAGCTATTAGTTGAAAATCCAGTTCCTATGGAAGCTTGTTTCCGCCACAGAGTAAAACATTTTAAAAGATAATTGCGACTTTTTATCTCACAATTGTGAGTTTACATCTTGCAATTCTGACTTTTTTTCTCAGAATTGTGAGATATAAACACGCAGTTGCAATTTATAAAGTCAGAATTGCGTGATATAAAGTCAGAATTGTGAGATATTTTTCTCGCAATTGCGAGTTTATATCTTGCAATTCTGACTTTATAAATTGAAATTCTGACTTCTTTTCTCAGTATTGTGAGATATAAACTGTGAGTTATAAAGTCCAATTCTGAGGGGGAAAAAAGACATTTCAAAGACAAAACAAAGACTTTCTCAGAATTGCGAGTTTATATCACAATTCTGACTTTAGATCTAGCAATTGCGTGTTATAAAGTCAGAATTGCATGATATAAACTCGCAATTGTGAGAAAAAAGTCAGAATTGCGAGAAATAAACTCGCAATTGCGACTTTATATCATGCAATTCTGACTTTATAACTCGCAATTGCGACTTTATAATTGCAAGTCTGACTTTATAACTTGTAATACTGATTTCTTTTCTCAGTATTGTGTAGGGCTGAACGATACATCGAATTTTCATCGTCATCGCGATATGAACTCACGCGATGAACACATCGCAACAGACAGCCTGACACGATGAATAAGGGAAAACAGTTTATTACATGCGCCAAGCGCATGTAATAAATGTTTGACCTATCACGTTTAGCCCTGAAGACATGGTTGGCGCATTCATGCTATTTGGCCAATCAGGTGAAGCCCCAGGAAGTGTCAGCTATGCTCAGATTGATTTGTGAGGTGTCAATTTTTTGCGACACTGTGCCGTTAGCAAATACGATGGCGGAGGAAGGAGAGAAGAGTGAGGAAAACGTGGTGGCTGACGAAGACCTTGTGGTGAAAAAGAACAGCACTTCAGCTATATGGAATTATTTTGGATTTAGGAGAGATGACGCGTTACAAACACAGGTACTGTGTAAAATATGCTGAAAAATATTCAGTGGGAATAGGCTATTTAATGTTTAGGTTCTATGTTTGCAAAGAACCTATTAAAGCACTAAGACATGGGAACAGTATAGCTAACATTCACATTTGAATATTTATCGCAAGTCATATCGTCAACGCAATATTAAACAATGTTATCGCACATCGCAGCTTTTCCTCATATCGTGCAGCCCTAGTATTGTGAGATATAAACTCGCAATTGTGAGAAAAAAGTCAGAATTATGAGACATAAACTCGCAATTGTGACTTTATAACTCGCAATTCTGACTTTATAACTTGCAATTCTGACTTCTTTTCTCAGTATTGTGAGATATAAACTCGCAATTGTGAGAAAAAAGTCAGAATTATGAGATAAAAACTCGCAATTGCGACTTTACATCACGCAATTCTGACTTTATAACTTGCAATTGTGACTTTATATCATGCAGTTCTGACTTTATAACTCGCAATTGTGACTTTATATCATGCAGTTCTGACTTTATAACTCGCAATTGTGACTTTATAACTCGCAATTGCGACTTTATATCACGCAATACTGCGAAAAATACCTTTTTTTTTATTCTGTGGCGGTAACAAGCTTCCATAAGTCCCACATATTCAAAGATGAAATTTGCAAAGTATGATTTCCTTTCTGCCAAGCAGCATTGGTTTTCATGTGTTTCTTTATAGTTTGCAAAATGCAAAGGTGCAAATAAGATTTGAAAACTACGGCAGAGAGCAAGATTTTTGATTGCAAGATTGCTGAAACGTTTTACTGAGCCACTAAGCCTAACTTATTTATATGATTCCACATCGCTGACATACACTAGATAAATGATTTTTTTAATTTCATGGTTTATTACTCTCTGTAATAGATATGGTGGAGCAGGTTAGTGTAAGCATTCTCTCTGAATTATAGTATGAATGTATGTTTTTAATACAGGGAGTGACTGTTTCAAGCTGTCTTAGTCAGATGTTGAGGTATGCGGTACCCTGCACCTCTCCCATGTGGTTTGTGTTTTGACATGGGAGGTGCCATCCACGGTGTCCGAATGACGAACAGATAAAGCAGCCCTCTCCGGCCCTAATGACGCATGACATGCTGCTGCTTTTTGCGTCCTAATTTATGGCTTCCTATGTCAGCAGAGCCCTTCTCTCCAGGGAGGTTCAGGCAATTATTGACCCTGCATTCTGGACCCGTTCCATGAGAAGGCAGAATCTGGAATTTTGATTACGGTACTCCGGGCCTGTGTGAATGCAGATGTCTCAGCCTTGTTTTAAACAGTTTGCTGCGTCCAATGACTGGCAGGTGTGTTTAAAAGCATAATTCAGTATTTCTTTTTCCAAGGGGAAATACATTATAATCTCCAATCTGGAAACCGTTCATTTTGATGTTGTGTAATTTGTAGCATAGCCCTGGATGTGAAACATCATTTAGATAGATTTTATCAATAAAGAACAACATTTAGAGATGTTTTTACATGCTGCAAAAGAGTGCAATTTTAACTTTAATGGAGTAGCTTGGACCACTTCCATTTTGGACCTTGATTTTAGAGCTCTACATGAATATTTTCCAAATGATCAGCCCTCTTTTATTTTATTTATTTTCTTTTTCTTTCAATTTTCTTTTATTTATTTATTTGATTTGATTCGAAATGACTATGACTGATGACAGATGTTTTACTTTATTTTCAATTTTGTTTTATAACTGTTTGTTTAGCATATGTAATCCATATTTTGCATTGTTTAATGTACGCTTGCACATGCAAATGAATGTGGTATTCTAGATTTGTAGGTGTACTATCATTCTTAAAAAAACATTCAAACTTCATTCTCAAACAAAGTAGGTATCTGTATAATTTTAATTTATAATTTTATTTTCAATGTAATTTAGTTTAGTTTTACCTCATTTTAGTTAAAAATTAATGTTTTGGTTTAGTTCATGAAACCACATTTTAGTTTCATTTTCCATTTTTTTTAAAATATTAATTTTATTTGTATTTTATTTCGCTTTTGTTAACAGTAACACTTGTTTCTAATGGCTATTCACGCCTAACCCTCATGTTATTTTCTCACCTGTCTGATTAGATAACCCTAAATCAACAATTGGTGTTGAGAGCATGTGTTCGAATGTGAAAGACAATGTGAAACGCTGAGGGGGAAGGGGGGCTTTTTATTTTAACCTCGTTCGCATAACAGGGAGCAGGTTTTATCTCTTCAAGCACTGAAAAAATTTAACGCTTCCACCCTGTGCGGAGTGCAACTGACGTTTTTACAATTAGCTTGGAGCCCAGCGGACGCGAGTTTAGAACGTGTTGATGAGCGGCAATAAATTAAGTGTGAATGTGCGGAGCATTTATCACTCGCCATTTTCACTATTATCGCTTCAACGACAGACAGAAAGAGGGTCTCTTTGTTCTTGTCTGAAGAGGGGTTGTGTACTCATCTCTCTGATGCTCCTACAGAAGTGTCGGAGTAGTCTGGAAGCTGGATTTGATAAGCGGCTGAAATTCCACATGTCCCTCCTATTGGTTTCTTCTTTATGTGTGATTTCACAGCCCATTGAGCCGAGGGCTCTGGTATGTCCTGCTTCCAGAGTGGCTCATTTGGAATGGTGCTCATCTGCTCCTCGTCTGATATCCGGCCTGTTCCAGACTTTATGGATGTGAAATATAGGTGGTGTAGGATGGGGAGCCTCTCCTCTCCGGGCGCTTTGGGCGCAGGACGGCAAGTTTCCAAATGAGAGGCAGGAATGTTACTGTGAGTTGTCTCCAGAGCTTTGATGTCTGGAGAACGGTGGGCTTTCTGTGGGATTCTCTTTCCATCGGCCTCTCACATTACCGTTGCGCTCCGGAGGGCCGCTGGCAGAATGGATTTATATGCCCCTTTTAAAAAATGGGAACAACTTTTTTCCTACTGTACAATAACCTGCACATGCAGCAGATCATTCATAAAGTATTTTAGCAAAAGGGATAGTACACACAAAAATGACAAATCTGTCATCATTTACTCACCTTCATGTTACAAACCATGCACTTTCTTTTAATTTGAGAAACAATTTTTTTTTCTTCAAAAAGGTCAGAAAAGCAACATAAAGTGGTCCATAAAACAGTCCAAATGAGAGTAGCAAATCATTCAGAATCAAACGATTCATTTCACGCTAAAGAATGATTAATTTATGAATTCAACATTGCTACTTCTCAAAAGAAGAGCTAAGGTAGATGTCAAGATTTTCAGTCAGTAACACAATAAAGTTTCATAATTAAAACGTAATATAGACTACTTTTATGATATGTTTTTGGTGCTTTAGGGTCTTCATTGTAATTGCATGGAAAAGAGCGACCAGCACATTCTTAAATTTCTCCTTTGTTTTCCACAAAAGAAAGAAATTAACACAGATTTTATTTATTGTGTAGTATCCCGTGAGTAAAGGCCCGTTCACACCAAAAACGATATCTATATTGATAGCTATGAAGTTATAGTCACTCTAATTCTATGAGCATAGTAGGGAAGTCCACACCACAGCAATTTCGGATAATGACACCGAGGAACGATATCGTTGAATAACTTCCAGAGCTATTTTTTTTAGCTGAGGAACGATAAAAACACTGAAAGCCAATAAGAATCTATCCAACTTTAAAGAGCTTGAGCATTTAAAGTGGCAGTACTCTTGTAATAAACAAAAAGTTATCATGTGTTGGTGTGGTCATTAATATAGTTATTGTTATAGTTAATCATTGTTATAGTTCATTTAATCATGACAGAATTTTCATATTTTGGTGAAAAGTGATTTTCCTTCGTCTCCCCTCCTTAGCGGCTGTAATAATTGTTTAGTCTAGGATGAGATATGTCACAACCTCACTGCTGTGAGTCATCCATAAATTGTAATTCTTCCCTTTAGCTCTGATCTTGTGGCATTAGTGATTTGACGAGAAAGCAGCTCTGACTCTTTTGATGTCAACAGCCTGTAAAGTTGTGTAATAAATAAAACAAAGAGCAGGATTTGTGTTTCCATTCACTCACGCGAGCTTTGGACGGCTCAGAAACCCATCTGTTGGACAGTAGAGAAAAAGCCCACCGGTATTGGAGGGTGAGCCCGAGCAAAAGAGATTGTGTCTGTGTGTACACCTGCAGAGTGTTTGATTGCGTTTCAGATTGTGGGCCTGTTTATAGTGCTGCCAAAGACGCAGTGAGCGGTTCCTCGTCGTCAGTGGTTAATGGAGGACTAAATGGGCTGTGTCTTCAGCAGCATGTCTCATAGAGATGAGGTGGCAGTGAAAACAAATGATGAAATGCCGATCAAAGGCCAGCAGGGGACCAGGACTGATGCTCTTGGAGTGGACCGTGGATGAGCTTTGGTGGGAAGCTGTGCCGGACCATGGGAAAAACCCACCGGTCCACCAGATGAGAGCTAAAGCCTGGGCTTCATCTCTCCCCAGTAAAAACAGGAGATGATCAGGTCTAATAACATACACTACTACGCCCATCTCACAAATGTTCCCTCTAGTCAATACAAAGAAGTTGGACTGAATGTTCTCAGAATCAAAGACACTTATGCTCATTGAAGCCATGGCCTAGTGCAGTGGTTCCCAAATTTTTTCTTCCAGCCCCCTTTTTGTACAGAGAAATTTTTTTCAAGCACCCCTCACACTCTCAGACATGACCTTGCTTGCAAAATTTATTTGAAACATTGTAATTAATACAGTACTACAACTTGTTTGGCTTCATACTGTCAGAAGATAATATTTTGAGGCACTCTGGGCTCTCTACCCTTGTACTGGTGAATCTGAGGGAGAGATATGCCTCATCATATTTTTTTGTCTCGAGGATGTCCTCACTGGACGCGGCCAAGCGGACATTGCAAATCCATTTTCCCTTTGTGTAAGAAGTTGCGTGAGTTCTTATAGTGCGTCAGAAATAGAACAGGAATCAGTTTATTGTTGGGTATTTGTCGTGTTGCGCTGCATCCTATGTAGACAGCATCACTAGCCGCGTTTCCACTATTGGGCCTCGTCTGGGCTTCCTCGGGGCCAACGGCCAGGGTTTTTTGGCCCACCGAATATCTTGGTCCAAAGCGGGCCAGCTCAGGCTTGAGGAGTGGTTACGAACAAAGGCGGAGTTTATCGAAGTCTGGAGATGGCAGCAAGACGTATACCAGCTTCATATATTTCATATACCAGCTAACATCAGCATTAAAGACTTTTAAAATCATTTTAGCTCAAAACTCACTTTCATACAGCAGTGAGTGTTTGAAAAAACTTTTGTGATCCGATGTGGATTTGTGGATTTATTTTATCTGCCAGTACGTCTCGTCTCTTTATACCAGACTGTCTGATATCGACTCGGTTACTTGCTTAACCTCGGTTCCCTGAGAGAGGGAACGAGTATTGTGTAGCTACGCTAGGGGAAACTCCTTTCCTCGAGAATATGAAGCAAAATTTTATCCTTATAATTTTATCTATGTAAAACGCAGTGCAGCTGCACAGCAGATCTATTACATTCATTTATATGGAAAGAATCCTAGCTTGCAAAGCAGGGACCTCCAAGTTATAAAATCTGATAAAAGTGGACGGAGAGGCCCAGCCTGCCGCCGCACAGATATCCTCCAGTGGTATGCCACTGGACCACACCCATGATGAGGCCATGCCTCTAGTGGAATGAGCTCTGATGCCTATTGGGCAGCTGAGGCCTTTTGATTCATAAGCCAGCGAGATAGCGTCTACTATCCATCGTGACAATCTCTGCTTCGTGACCACGCACCCTTTAGTGCGGCCACCAAAGCAAACGAAGAGCTGTTCCAACTACCTAGAAGCGGCAGAACGCTCTAAATATAACCTCAGGGCCCTAACTGGGCAGAGCAGATTCGCATCTTTTTCGTCTTGCGACGAGGGAAGAGCCGATAGCAAAATGACCTGTGCTCTGAATGGAGTGGAGAGCACTTTAGGTATATAACCATGTCTTGGCTTGAGGACGACTTTGGAGTCGTTGGGCCCAAACTCGAGACAGGACGCGCTCACAGAGAGTGCGTGTGAATCACCCACTCGCTTGACTGAGGCTAGTGCCAGCAAAAAAGGAGTTTTGAGTGAAAGGTGCTTTAAGCTCACAGACTGAAGTGGTTCGAATGGGGAGCCCTTCATAGCCTCTAAGACTGTGGAAAGGTCCCATATAGGAACTGAAAGGGGGCGAGGCGGGTTGAGCCTCCTGGCCCCTCTGAGGAAGCGCACAATAAGGTAGCTTTTCCCCAGTGACTGTCCAGTCACGTGAATGTGATATGCTGCTATGGCAGCCAGATATACCTTGAGCGTGGACGGGGAACGACCCGCGTCCATCAACTCTTGAAGGAAGGCGAGCACCTCTGCCACCTCACACGAATGTGGGTCCAGGTTTCGTGCTGTACACCAGCCTGAGAATACTGACCATTTCAGCGCATAAAGCCGCCTGGTTGCGGGGGCTCTAGCTTCAGAAATTGTATTCAACACCCTTTTAGGGAGGTTCCCGGGTATCCGTTGATGGGCCATACATGAAGAGCCCACAAGTCGGGACGGGGATGCCAGATCTTCCCTTTCGCCTGCGTGAGGAGGTCTCTCCTCAGCGGTATCGGCCATGGGGCTGTGTCTGGCATCTGAGTCAGTTCTGAGAACCATATTTGGTTTTTCCATAGCGGGGCTATCAAGAGCACTGCGCATTTGTTTTCCTTGATCCTTTTGATGACCTGAGGTAACATTGCGATCGGAAGAAAAGCATACAGCGGATGTCTGGGCCAGTCATGGGCCAGCGCATCCCTGTGCTTGGAGAAAAATGTTGGGCAATGAGTGTTGTCTTTTGAGGCGAAAAGATCGATCTTTGCTTCGCCGAAGATGCTCTAAATCACCTGAATCGTTTGTGGGTGAAGAGACCATTCCCCTGGGGGAATGTTGCCTCTGGATAACATATCCGGACCCTGATTCAGAATGCCTGGCATGTGAGTTGCCCTTAGCGAGCTCAGGTTGTGCCCTGCCCATAAAAGGAGATGTTTCGCCATGGAGTGCAGGCTGTTTGATCTCAGCCCACCCTGGCGATTTATATAGGATACCACCGACATGTTGTCGGTTCGGACCAGGATGTGGTGATCCTTTATGTATGGGAGGAAAGCTCTTAGCGATAGAATGACCGCTTTCATCTCTAGACAGTTTATGTGCAGCCGTTTCTCCGATTCTGACCAAAGGCCAGAGACGGGCTTGCCTTCGCATGGCCTGCGACGCTTTCTGTGCCTCGGTGAAGCGCTAGGCGAACCCTACCACCACAGGGCCAAACAGGCCAGTGGCGGGGATAGGAGAATCCAGGAAGGAGGCTTTATCCGCTTCCTTCATGTCTGTGAGATTCAACCAAAGGTGGCGCTCGAGCACAATCAGGTTAGCCATACACCTTCCGATTGCCTGGGCGGTGGATTTAGTCGCGCGCAGGGCCAAGTCGGTGGCGCTGCGCAGGTCCTTAAACGCAGGGGTCAGGGTCAGGAACAGATTCGTCCAAAGAGCGGAGAAGGTTGGCCTGAAAAACCTGAAGGACGGCCATCGTGTGAAGCGCCGAGGCAGCCTGGCCGGCAGAGGCGTAAGCTTGACCAGCGTGAGCTGACGTGGTGCGGCAGGGCTTCGATGGGTGAGACGCTTTGGCCTGCCATCCTCTGGCGGAGGGTGGGCAAAGATGAGCAGCGACAGCCTCCTCAAGAGGGGGGAGACTTTCGTAGCCGTCGACAGTCGAGAGCGTTGGGGAAAAGGAGGATTTAGCGCGAGCTGAAAATGGCGCCTTCCATGACTTAGTCAGCTCATTATGGACCTCCGGAAAGAAGGGGGCGGGCTTCTGTGGAGAGGATTGGTGGCGGCTTTGCAGAAACCATTCATCTAGCCTGCTTCGTGTGGGCTCCTGGGGTTGAGACCACTCGAGCCCGAGGTCTCCCACGGCCTTGGTGAGCACACGAACGAGTTCGGCGTCGACGCTGGCTCTGACACTTGTGGTGGCCTGCGTCGAAGCCATGGGCTCCGAGACAGAGTCCGACCACTCACTCCCAGATGCAGCAAGGGAAAGGCTGTCGTCCTCCTCCTCCGCTTCTGGTCTGCAGAAAGGAAACGGAACCGGCCGCTACTTGAGAGGGGCGCTGGTCCTCCTGAACAAACAGGACAGGTGAGGGCGAGGCACGCGGGGAGTTCTCCGGCGTGTGCTCGTGTGATCCCTCTGGTCGCGGCGCTTCTTTTTGCATGGCCCGAGAGGGAGAGCGAGTGGGGCGGGATCCGCATCAAAGCTGGCGAGCCGAGCCCGCAGGGTCGGCAGCGCCATCTCGTCGCACTCCGGGCAGCCGCCCTGGGAGAGTGCAATCTGGGCGTGTTCTCGTCCGAGACACGGCACGCAGATGATATGGCGATCCCCGCCGAGAAGAGGGCCTCTGCATGAGGCGCAGGAAGGACGAGGCATTTGTATCAATGCTCGTCTGCTCTTTTAGAAAATGTGTGCGTTGCAGTGGCGAACGCACACACACATAAACACACAGATAAAAAGGATATGATAACGCCGGATGGTGCAGCTGGAACAGCAGAGGGCTGAAGGCGGAGTCCAGAGAAGGAATCCGGCGTCCTCAGGGCTGCAGAGTAGTTCCGCTGGATGCTTTTCGACGGCGGCTTCAAAGTTCCGGAGATCAGCGAAGGGTAAGTTCGCTGAAGGAGATTAAATCTGAATCCTATGGCGAGACACAGTCTTTTATAGCTTCGCTATGCAAAATTAGGTGGTCTATTTATGCGGGATTTCATGTAGCGACCACATGGTCCACCCGCTTAGCCGCCTCGCCATAGGTTCCTGCAGTTGCCGCAGCACAGCCAATCAGCGCGTGGGCACGCTCTGCTTGATCTGCTGTGCAGCTGCACTGCGTTTTACATAGATAAAATAAGGATAAAATTTTGCTTCATATTCACTGGAAAGGAGTTTCCCCTAGCGTAGCTACGCAATACAAGAGAGCACTCTCGAAAGGGAACCGTATTTAGCTTCACATATGTCATAAAAAAAATAAAGCAACTCCGGTTTTCCGGGAGCTTTCCTCTGTTTCTCTGACTAAAAATATAGCCTAACTGTATCGGGGCTGTCACTGGAGAGAGCGCTACAGCTCCTCAGGTTGTTTTTTTTGTGGAAAATTTGCAGAAATTATCATTCTTTCTAAATGTGATGTAAACACTGTCCTGTGACTACAAATAATTTTAGTAATGCGCTGCGGAGCTTCTGTCCCGATGGTGGAAACGCAGCGTGGTTTTGGGCTCTGTGCTACAGGTCCGAGGCTATTAGCCCAGCCTGGCCCGTTGAAAGCCCTGGCTCGCACTGGCCCGACAGTGGAAAAGCGGCTACTGATTATTTGCTTTTGTCGCATCACATCATGCTGCTCACGTCTAGTGAAGACACAATGAATTGGTAGTGATGTTTGAAGTAGATTCGTTGTCTGCTTTACATCCCCCCATTTTGGGAACCACTGGCCTTGTGGTAAGCAAAGATAGATTGAGACATGTTGCTTGTGTGGGAAATGCGAATCCTGTCTTCTATCAATAAAAAAAAAATTTTTTTGGGGGGGGGGTTAATTCACCAGTGAGTTGTACCAATATTGTGCAATATTTCTTGCTTACAAGCCACCTGCAGTCCAACCTAACCAGACATTCATACAGTGGGCTCCACAAATATCAGCACCCTTGGTAAATATTCACAAAACTGTGAACATTTTTGCAATTTCTCCTCCTAGTCTTTCATTCAATTCATTCATTTCATTCACAAAACTCTAACCTTTAATTTAATTCAAATAGTTGAAAGAATTCCTATAATAAAACAAATTTTCCCCCCAAAATACGTATTCCACAATTATTGGCACACCTACAAATTCTAATGAGTAAAAATCTAACTGAAGCATATTCCCATTCATATGGTATGTTTTTAAGTTCACCTTAGTCATCTTAAGTCATGACTTTCTGTTTCACTGGAAGGATCAAACTGTAAGGATCAAAGTTGGAGAATTGCAGATACTAGATGGGTCTTGGTGTCAGAAAGTCTCCAAAACTATGATCAGACCTTACCTATATAACCACACCTTGTTTGGGAAGGTTGCAACAAAAAAGAACTTTCAGTGGGACTGGGTTTTATGGTCAGATGAGACCAAAATAAAGGTTTTTGGAAAAACACGGAGTTGGGTTTGGCATAGACAGAAACAAAGCCATGTAGAAAAGTACCTCATTCCCACCGTGAAGTATGCTGGTGGATCTTTAATGCTGTGGAGCTAATTTTCTTCCAAAGACCCTGAACAACTTGTTAGGATACACAGATAATAAATCAACATATGACTAACCCTGTCTGGAGACTTAAACTGGGCCGTGGTTGGATCTTCCAACATCCAAAGCACATCTCAAAATAAACAACAGAATAGTTCACTGACCACCGAATGAAGATTTTGCCATGTACATAGCAGTCCCCTGGCCCAAACCTCATAAAAACAGTGGGATGAGCCGAAGAAAAGAGTCCACAAGCATGGGCCTCTGAATCTGAAGGATCTGGAGAGATTCTGTATGGAGGAATGGTCTCAGATCTCTTGCCATATGTTCATCAACCTTATTACCTATTATAGGAGAAGATCCAGAGCTGTTATCTTGGCAAAGGGAGGCTGCTCAAAGTATTAAATGAATATTTTGAATGAAAGACTAAGAGAATAAATTGCAAAAACAAATTTTCACAGTTAGTTTTGCTCATATTTGAAAAAGGGTGCCAATATTTCTGGAGCCCACTGTAAATTGTTTTCTGGCCAAAAATGTCTTATTTCTATGCAAATGAGGTGGATTATGGATTAAAAGGTCCCCCTTTAGGTTGTGGTACATGTCTTTTTGCTGTGAAGGTAAACATACGAATAACTTTTATATTGTTAGTAATGTTTCAAGACGAATACTGCTAGACTGAGCCAACTTGGGTTTACTTGATTATCCAAAAATATATATATATTTTTTTAGAAATTTCATGTTTAAATTTGATTATCAAATATGATGCATCAGGCTTTTGCGGAACGTTTTTTTGTACATCTTTCAATCATGGTTGTATTGCATTGCTTTGTATGTTTATCATAATTTCATCTTACTCTTTAGCCATATAAATATCAGCAACTGCACTAACTTGCATGTTTTCTTCCTCGAATATGAGCTGCATATATCTCACTATATATCATACTATATGGCTCATTAAAGCCTGATGTATCAAATATGATATTCTAAAAAAGCCTTTTTTTATATATTGTATAAAGAACTGTTCTGTTTCAAGAAAGTAGATTTTTCTGACTTTTATTTGTTAGACTTTACAGAGATAAGATGACATTTTATTAAAAATACACTTATATTTAGTCATTTAGCATATGCACAAATAATGAACATCAGCATTTTATCATAAAACAGCTGATAATATTGAATTCTTTAGTGAATCAACTAAGAATCCTTAAGTGAATTGGGTTCTAAAACAACACCGCATGCAAATAAACAATGGTATAAGTTGGCGCAATTCATTTTTAGTGAATCCCCCCCTCAGTGTCTTTACTACAGGGACCAACTGAATGTAGTTAATGCTTGCTTTCTACGCTCCGTGTCCATGAGTGATAGGCTGTCAGATTCTCTCCACTTCAGCTTGAAGGCTTCCATGTTATCCTTGTTGGATGCCCCCCCTGTGAGAGCCAGGTCGATAGAGGTGCTTGGCCCTGTCGATCCATCACCTCCCTCCCTGTCCGTAAATTGGCCTCAAAGGCATAGAGCTCATCTCTAGGGGAAAGCGCCACTGTTTAGCCAAGGCAGTGAAGGAAATGAAAATGCAATCAGGGAAACCATTAAAGCGGCTTAGAAAAATTACTCCTCACTGTCCTTTGACAAAGTCCTGCGTTCGTCTTCCCCCACTCGACTTTTAGTCCGCACCGAGATATTTAGCTTTGACACATTCCACATTCCGCTTTTTTTCCATTCGTTTGAATCCAACGGTGAGCTGATGAATGCGACCCACAAAGTAGCACACGTCAAGATTTATCGATTGAGATTACTAATGCCTTCGCTGAGTGGTGGGGTGTTATCTAAAGCAGGGGAGAGATGTGGGGGTGTCACCTGGGGTCCCGGGACAGCGCTACTTCTGATCTGATGTTCTCAACGACAGAGATTGACCACTTCCAGGTTGGGGGGCTAGACTAAACATATTTCAGCCCATCAGTGATTCGGCAGGCTCACTCTATCTCATTAGAAAAATAATGATGTAATTGACTGTTGTTACAATAGATAGTCGGATATTTATCTTTGAGCCCGCTGTTTGGTGATGGGCCGCCGGGCCTTTATCACAAGCCTGTCTTCTCCCGCTTGATTCATGGTCTTTGTCTGGCAGTGCAAAAGCAGATGCTGCTTATTTACTCAGAGACTGTAATGGCACACACACACAACACCGGTAATTACCCTTTTGATTGCAATTTATTGGCCACAGGAGAGGATGAGTTATGCGCTTTGTACCGTAGAGGAATCTGCATCTGAATCCATCAAAAGTCCAAGCTTACCCTCACGTCTCAAGCCTAATTTTTAGCCAGCATGCATGGCTTAGGACGCAAGGCTGTTGAAACATATCTTAAATGTCAGAGTAAATTTAGTCGCAAAGGAGGGTTTTGATTGAATAATTTAGAGACTTATTTATTTATTTATTAGGCACATTGAATTCATGTCTTGGAATGCTGTTGTTTTTATTCCCTTTCCGTTTGTTTCCATATCGTGCATATATGTTCCCTGAAGTAAATTAAATGCATATTGAAGTCAAATAGCAGAGTATTAAGTTGGCCTACGGATGATTTATACAGCATTCAGGAAGTCATTTTGTTGCTCGCTCTTTCATAGCAGTCCTGAGAACTGTTCGTTTACAGAGAAAACTCAGAATGCCTTTAAATTATTGTCTGGAATATTGAACAATTTCCTGGCTGAATAATGTTCTCCTTATTGAGCCTTCTACACACTTGTCATCAATCACCAAAACAAATTTAATTTAAACCTGATTTATTACTGGTCCAAACGCTGCTGGGAATTTACATGCATGCTGCAGCCGTACAATATGTTCCATTATAGATAAGAGCTTGTTTTCCAAAGATTTCACATTTGATAAGACATTCCACACATAAAAACCCCCAAAAGTGCTCCTTAAATGGACAAATATATATAGAATGATAGAATGGCTTTTCACTGTTCACAGTGATTTGAGTGTCATCCCTGCAAATGTGATGGCATAAACTCACTAATGTGGCTCATTGTCATGTACTGCACTCATTTCCTGTGCTTTGGCCAGCTCAAACTCAAGTTTTCACATTAGCACATGATGAACTATTCTTTGAGATGTTAAGTCAGAGTCTGGGTTTTGCAAGAAGGATTGGATTTGTTTCAGGCCTGTCCTATTTATTGACTTTGAGGCTTTCCAACTGTTAGAACTGGGCCTGAAAAGCAACCATTTAAGCCACACTTAATATATTTAACTATTTAGCCATTTAAGCCAAAAAATATTTGAACATCCCTGCAGAAAAGCACACTTTTCTTCCAAAAAATATATTTTTTATATATATATATATACATACATACATACACACAGTGGGGAGAACAAGTATTTGATACACTGCCGATTTTGCAGGTTTTCCTACTTACAACGCATGTAGAGGTCTGTAATTTTTATCATAGGTACTCTTCAACTGTGAGTGACGGAATCTAAAACAAAAATCCAGAAAATCACATTGTATAATTTTTAAATAATTAATTTGCATTTTATTGCATGACGTAAGTATTTGATCACCTACCAACCAGTAAGAATTCCAGCTCTCACAGACCTGTTAGTTTTTCTTTAAGAAGCCCTCCTGTTCTCCACTCATTACCTGTATTAACTGCACCTGTTTGAACTCGTTACCTGTATAAAAGACACCTGTCCACACACTCAATCAAACAGACTCCAACCTCTCCACAATGGCCAAGACCAGAGAGCTGTGTAAGGACATCAGGGATAAAATTGTAGACCTGCATAAGGCTGGGATGGGCTACAGGACAATAGGCAAGCAGCTTGGTGAGAAGGCAACAACTGTTGGCGCAATTATTAGAAAATGGAAGAAGTTCAAGATGACGGTCAATCTCCCTCGGTCTGGGGCACCATGCAAGATCTCACCTCGTGGGGCATCAGTGATCATGAGGAAGGTGAGGGATCAGCCCAGAACTACACGGCAGGACCTGGTCAATGACCTGAAGAGAGCTGGGACCACAGTCTCAAAGAAAGCCATTAGTAACACACTACGCCATCATGGATTAAAATCCTGCAGCGCACGCAAGGTCCCCCTGCTCAAGCCAATAGAGCTTTTTGGTCTAAACTCCACTCGCCGTGTTTGGAGGAAGAAGAAGGATGAGTACAACCCCAAGAACACCATCCCAACCGTGAAGCATGGAGGTGGAAACATCATTCTTTGGGGATGCTTTTCTGCAAAGGGGACAGGACGACTGCACCGTATTGAGGGGAGGATGGATGGGGCCATGTATCGTGAGATCTTGGCCAACAACCTCCTTCCCTCAGTAAGAGCATTGAAGATGGGTCGTGGCTGGGTCTTCCAGCATGACAACGACCTGAAACACACAGCCAGGGCAACTAAGGAGTGGCTCCGTAAGAAGCATCTCAAGGTCCTGGAGTGGCCTAGCCAGTCTCCAGACCTGAACCCAATAGAAAATCTTTTGAGGGAGCTGAAAGTCCCGAAACCTGAAGGATATGTGTGTGTGTACAGTATATACACACTACTGTTCAAAAGTTTGACGTCAGTAATATTTATTTTGAAAGACATTTTTATTCAGTAAAGATGCATTAAACTGATCAAAAGTGACAAAAGATATTTATAATGTTGCAAGAGATTTTAATTAAATGATGTTCTTTTAAACTAGATATTTATCAATGAATCCTGAAAAAAAAATTTTCAACATTGATATTAATAATAAATGTTTCTTGACCACCAAATCAGCATTGAATGATTTCTGAAGGATCATGTGACTGAAGACTAGAGTAATGATGCTGAAAATTCAGCTTTGTCATCTCAGGAATAAATTCTATATTAAAATATATTGAAATAGAAAACCGTTACTTAAAGTTGTAATATTATTTAACAATATTACTGTTTTTACTGTATTTTTGAGCAAATAATTGCAGCCTTGATGAGCATAAGAGACTTATATTATATATTATCGACTCCAAACTATTGAACAGTTTTGTATAATTTTTATTTATATTTATGTGTGTTTTAAAAGACAAAAAATTGGACACTTGGTTACCAAACGTTAGTGGATTGTTTGCAGATGCTATTTGGTTTGATGTTTTGCATCTAAGTCAATAGCATTTTAGACATGTTTAAGTGTAAATTAAACATCTAAATACTTTTTCGGACCACTATGTACTATATCCTTTATAGTATAATATATGATTGATCTAAGATAATGTGATATTAGATACATAACACTCATCAAAGTCTGTTCTATCTGAGAAGGACACACACACACATATAGATACAACAGGGTGCCTGACACAATTAGCTGCCGTTATTTGATCCGGCCAAATACTGATTAATCAGTGTGAGGAATGCACACACATCTGTGCGTGTGTGGTGTCCCCACCTCATGAGTGGGTTGGGGTGCTGGGGGGTTTGGGTTCAGAGGGAATAGGCTGTCAGCTGTGAGAAATATGTCATGGTTGTTGCGTCCCATACAGCACATCTGGTGCTCATTGGCAGGATGCTGGAGAGAGCATCAGCCCCGACAACCAGGTGGATCTGCCAATTCTCAACCCGCTTCTGTCACTGCGAGGGTCTCCCCTCAGCAACTGCACTCTCACTATTCTCTTTTTCTTGCACTCTGTCCCTCTTGAGCCATGATTCTCAGTCACAGTAATTTTATTTGGACCTGCTGAACGAGGCTTTAGGGATTGTGACAGACATGCAGACTATCATGTTCTGTAAGGTTTCCTAACGTCCGGTTGAGGAGAGAAGCATCTGCCTGTAATCTCTGATGGCCAACTTACATACAGTCCTGCAGGATACACTTCCTTTTTTATAAATGATGCATTTAAGGCAATTATGGCCTATGTGCATTTGATGGGGTTGGGTAAAACTCTGTTAAGTGACAAAGAAGAATTTAAGGCTTCCTTTTCCATTCATGTTGGAATTTGGATTCATTTGGCCACCTCATACAGTTGAATGTTGAATGGAAGTGACAGGAAGAGGAATTTGCTGAATTGCAATACAAACACTATCTCACAACAAAGGAATTTCATTAGTCTAACACAAGTTTTGGGACAAACCATTAAAAATTACATGAATGATACTAACTCATTTTGCAGATTTATTGATTTACTGGGGTGCTTTTTATGGTTCTTTTTTTAGCTTATTAGATACAGTGGGGAGAACAAGTATTTGATACACTGCTGATTTTGCAGGTTTTCCTACTTACAAAGCATGTAGAGGTCTGTAATTTTTATCATAGGTACTCTTCAACTGTGAGAGACGGAATCTAAAACAAAAATCGAGAAAATCACATTATATGATTTTTAAAAAATGAATTTGCATTTTATTGCATGACATAAGTATTTGATCACCTACCAACCAGTAAGAATTCCGGCTCTCACAGACCTGTTAGTTTTTCTTTAAGAAGCCCTCCTGTTCTCCACTCATTACCTGTATTAACTGCACCTGTTTGAACTCGTTACCTGTATAAAAGACACCTGTCCACACACTCAATCAAACAGACTCCAACCTCTCCACAATGGCCAAGACCAGAGAGCTGTGTAAGGACATCAGGGATAAAATTGTAGACCTGCACAAGGCTGGGATGGGCTACAGGACAATAGGCAAGCAGCTTGGTGAGAAGGCAACAACTGTTGGCGCAATTATTAGAAAATGGAAGAAGTTCAAGATGACGGTCAATATCCCTCGGTCTGGGGCACCATGCAAGATCTCACCTCGTGGGGCATCAATGATCATGAGGAAGGTGAGGGATCAGCCCAGAACTACACGGCAGGACCTGGTAAATGAGCTGAAGAGAGCTGGGACCACAGTCTCAAAGAAAACCATTAGTAACACACTACGCCATCATGGATTAAAATCCTGCAGCGCACGCAAGGTCCCCCTGCTCAAGCCAGCGCATGTCCAGGCCCGTCTGAAGTTTGCCAGTGACCATCTGGATGATCCAGAGGAGGAACGGGAGAAGGTCATGTGGTCTGATGAGACAAAAATAGAGCTTTTTGGTCTAAACTCCACTCGCCGTGTTTGGAGGAAGAAGAAGGATGAGTACAACCCCATGAACACCATCCCAACCGTGAAGCATGGAGTTGGAAACATCATTCTTTGGGGATGCTTTTCTGCAAAGGGGACAGGACGACTGCACCGTATTGAGGGGAGGATGGATGGGGCCATGTATCGCGAGATCTTGGCCAACAACCTCCTTCCCTCAGTAAGAGCATTGAAAGATGGGTCGTGGCTGGGTCTTCCAGCATAACGACCCGAAACACACAGCCAGGGCAACTAAGGAGTGGCTCCGTAAGAAGCATCTCAAGGTCCTGGAGTGGCCTAGCCAGTCTCCAGACCTGAACCCAATAGAAAATCTTTTGAGGGAGCTGAAAGTCCGTATTGCCCAGCGACAGCCCTGAAACCTGAAGGATCTGGAGAAGGTCTGTATGGAGGAGTGGGCCAAAATCTTTGCTGCAGTGTGTGCAAACCTGGTCAAGAACTACAGGAAACGTATGATCTCTGTAATTGCAAACAAAGGTTTCTGTACCAAATATTAAGTTCTGCTTTTCTGATGTAGCAAATACTTATGTCATGCAATAAAATGCAAATTAATTACTTAAAAATCATACAATGTGATTTTCTGGATTTCTGTTTTAGATTCCATCACTCACAGTTGAAGAGTACCTATGAGTGGGCAAACCTGCAAAATCAGCAGTGTATCAAATACTTGTTCTCCCCACTGTATTTCCAGTGTTGGTATTGTTAACTAAAACTACAAAAAAAAAAAAGTATTAATTGAAATAAAGCTGAAATAAAACAAATATTAGAAAATCTGCTTTGTACTGAAATTACAAAAACTAAAACTCATCTGCTTTGTACTGAAATTACAAAAACTAAAACTTAAATAAATTAGTGTTGTCAAATCGATTAATCGCAATTAATCGCATCCAAAATAAAAGTTTGTGTTTACATAATATGTGTGTGTACTGTATATAATTATTATGTATATATAAATACACACTCATTCATGTGTGTGTGTGTGTATGTGTGTATATATATATATATATATATATTATTATTTAAGAAATATTTGCATGTATATATATTTATATAATTTATATTATACACCGATCAGGCATAACATTATGACCACTGACAGGTGAAGTGAATAACACTGATTATCTCTTCATCACGGCACCTGTTAGTGGGTGGGATGTATTAGGCAGCAAGTGAACATTTTGTCCTCAAAGTTGATGTGTTAGAAGCAGGAAAAATGAGCAAGCGTAAAGATTTGAGCGAGTTTGACAGGGGGCAAATTGTAATGGCTAGACGATTGGATCAGAGCATCTCCAAAACTGCAGCTCTTGTGGGGTGTTCCCGGTCTGCAGTGGTCAGTATCTATCAAAAGTGCTCCAAGGAAGGAACAGCGGTGAACCAGCGACAAGAGTCATGGGCGGCCAAGGCTCATTGATGCGCGTGGGGATCAAAGGCTGGCCCGTGTGGTCCGATCAAACAGATGAGCTACTGTAGCTCAAATTGCTCAAGAAGTTAATGCTGGTTCTGATAGAAAGGTGTCAGAATACACAGTGCATTGCATTTGTTTAGGTGTTGACTTGGCCTCCAAATTCCCCAGATCTCAATCCAGTCGAGCATCTGTGGGATGTGCTGAGCAAACAAGTCCGATTCATGGAGGCCCCACCTCGCAACTTACCGGACTTAAAAGATCTGCTGCTAACATCTTGGTGCCAGATACCACAGCACACCTTCAGGGGTCTAGTGGAGTCCATGCCTCGACGGGTCAGGGCTGTTTTGGCAGCAAAAGGGGGACCAACACAATATTAGGTCATAATGTTATGCCTGATCGGTGTATATAAATATAACAACATTTTCTTAAATATATACATGCATGTTTGTGTATTTATATATACATAATAATTGTACACCGTACACACATATATATTATGTAAACATGATCTTTTATTTTGGATGCGATTAATCGATTTGACAGCACTAAAAGAAAAATAAATTGAAGCAAAATAGAAATATTAAAAACAAAAAACATTTAATACAGCCATTAAAATGAAAATATATTTTAATTTTGCCATATAGCAGCACACAATTTCCACCACATTGTTTTCAGATAACTTTATAAAAATAAATATTGATTTGAGATCTGATCATAGAAAATATTTTGGTCTGGGAAATGAAATGTTCTTCGTATATGTCCATAAGTGCCATTTCAAACATTTTCTATTAAGTATTATTATTATTATTTTTTTTTTTTCAGTTTAAAACTTATGGACAAACTTTATGGATTTGTTGAAGTCTCTCATCGACTTTTTGGAGCAAAACAGGATATCAGTTACACCTGAGTTATCAGATGTTGTTATTTCAGCACACTTTGTCCGCACACTTGATTTATTGCTAATTTTTTGCATATCGGCCCATAGCATGGCTGATCGGCAACGTAAATCCCACTCACTGGCTGGAGGACATGCAAGCCTGAAAACGTTGACCTAATAACATTAGATAAACGTTAGATAAACAGAGATCTGGAAAGAGCCAAACAAAACAGAGGGAGCAGAAAGCGTCCTGTCAGTCTCAGGTTTCTGATAGTAAGTGTTATTTAAAAAGCAGCTGATGTGGGTTATGTTGTCTTACTCAAAGCCATCTGTTTCCTTACCTCACACAGGCTGCTCTTAGTGCCTTGAAACAGCTGTCAGAACAAGGACTGGACCCAGTGGATGGACCAATCGAGGTGGAAAATGGATCATGTGACATGTATGTACACACAGAGCCGTAAGTACGCCACATCACCCGCACCTCCAACACCTCCATTTCAGAAAGGATCACATATGTAAATGACTCCCAACCAGAAAAAATCTGTTATGTGTCGATGACGTTATATAAATGGCAAAAGTGCTCAGAGGCAGTCTGGGTAGCCATTGCCTTTATATAAACTGTTAGGAGATTCTCAAGATGATTTAACGAAATGGACATGATTTATACCTTTTTCCATTTAAATATTTACAGATCATCATGTTAGTGGCCTTGAAATGCTTCCCATGTGTTGTTCCAAGCAGAGTTAGCTTAATTTAAGCCAATATATTGGCCTGATACTGGCATAAACCAGAATTAATTCAGTGTTTTGAATGATGTTCTGAAATTCATGATGTAAGAACAGTTCATTACATATACAAGTAAATATAAGTTAATTTAAAAACAACTGTCACAATGCAAGTATACAACACTGTTTGAATGATTTATTACAAGTTGTGTAATAAGGGTGGGGAACACAAAATAAAATGCGTCATCTTTGCTCGTGAGTATTAATTTTGCGATTTGACAGTCCTAATTGATTTGCATAATGGAAGACCTTATGCGTCTGTTCACATTGTCGTTGTTTTATGTAACTGGCTCTAAAACAAAACTCTCAAAATATGATTTTCCCCCTAAATTTCTCCCTATTATGCTTTTTCGAATATTCCCTTTCATGCAGTGTGTAATATAGCTGTCTGTGAATGTAAACGGTCTGCAAAGTTGTGAAGCCGAAAAAGTGCACAATAAATACATTTATTGTCTCCCAAAGGGAGAGGTTATTACTAAAAAAATAAATCAAATTACAGTAACGTGTTACTAAGTAATGAGTTACTGCCCAACACTAGCAGTAACACATTAGCATAATGCCCACATATGGTCTTCATTGGCTACCTGCGAACAACGTCTCATTTGACCCGCCATTAAACACTGAAGCTGTTTTGTGTTGTGTACATGTGGAGAAGACACTGTTTTCTGCTCTGCAAATTTTCTTAAACACTTTCAAAGTATGAGGACGTAAAAAGTCGGTGGTTAAAATAACCACAGCGATACAACAGCAGTATAACCTTTTGATGATTGCTTCTCAAATCTAAATGGGATTTACAAAACGCTAAAGATGATATAGTACCCACTTTGCACCAGCATGCTCCTTAGAATCACCTGTAAGTATGATTAATTATTGATGTACAAACCTGATTCCAAAAAAGTTGGGACACTGTACAATTTGTGAATAAAAACAGAATGCAATGATGTGGAAGTTTCAAATTTCAATATTTTATTCAGAATACAACATAGATGACATATCAAATGTTTAAACTGAGAAAATGTATCATTTTAAGGGAAAAATAAGTTGATTTTAAATTTCATGGCATCAACACATCTCAAAAAAGTTGGGACAAGGCCATGTTTACCACTGTGTGGCATCCCCTCTTCTTTTTATAACAGTCTGCAAACGTCTGGGGACTGAGGAGACAAGTTGCTCAAGTTTAGGAATAGGAATGTTGTCCCATTCTTGTCTAATACAGGCTTCTAGTTGCTCAACTGTCTTAGGTGTTCTTTGTCGCATCTTCCTCTTTATGATGTGCCAAATGTTTTCTATGGGTGAAAGATCTGGACTGCAGGCTGGCCATTTCAGTACCCGGATCCTTCTTCTACGCAGCTATGATGTTGTAATTGATGCAGTATGTGGTCTGGCATTGTCATGTTGGAAAATGCAAGGTCTTCCCTGAAAGAGACGACGTCTGGATGGGAGCATATGTTGTTCTAGAACTTGGATATACCTTTCAGCATTGATGGTGCCTTTCCAGATGTGTAAGCTGCCCATGCCACACACACTCATGCAACCCCATACCATCAGAGATGCAGGCTTCTGAACTGAGCGCTGATAACAACTTGGGTTGTCCTTGTCCTCTTTAGTCCGGATGACATGGCGTCCCAGTTTTCCAAAAAGAACTTCAAATTTTGATTCGTCTGACCACAGAACAGTTTTCCACTTTGCCACAGTCCATTTTAAATGAGTCTTGGCCCAGAGAAAACGCCTGCGCTTCTGGATCATGTTTAGATATGGCTTCTTTTTTGACCTATAGAGTTTTAGCCGGCAACAGCGAATGGCACGGTGGATTGTGTTCACCGACAATGTTTTCTGGAAGTATTCCTGAGCCCATGTTGTGATTTCTATTACAGTAGCATTCCTGTATGTGATGCAGTGCCGTCTAAGGGCCCGAAGATCACGGGCATCCAGTATGGTTTTCCGGCCTTGACCCTTACGCACAGAGATTGTTCCAGATTCTCTGAATCTTTGGATGATATTATGCACTGTAGATGATGATAACTTCAAACTCTTTGCAATTTTTCTCTGAGAAACTCCTTTCTGATATTGCTCCACTATTTTTTGCCGCAGCATTGGGGGAATTGGTGATCCTCTGCCCATCTTGACTTCTGAGAGACACCACCACTCTGAGAGGCTCTTTTTATACCCAATCATGTTGCCAATTGACCTAATAAGTTGCAAATTGGTCCTCCAGCTGTTCCTTATATGTACATTTAACTTTTCCGGCCTCTTATTGCTACCTGTCCCAACTTTTTTGGAATGTGTAGCTCTCATGAAATCCAAAATGAGCCAATATTTGGCATGACATTTCAAAATGTCTCACTTTCAACATTTGATATGTTATCTATATTCTATTGTGAATAAAATATAAGTTTATGAGATTTGTAAATTATTGCATTCCTTTTTTATTCACAATTTGTACAGTGTCCCAACTTTTTTGGAATCAGGTTTGTATATATTTTCTACCAGGTGTTCAAAATACGTGGTCTCCGGCTAATTCACATTACTACTGTCTTACTGAAATACTTCTGCTAATCAGCTGTGGGCCACTATTATCTAAAATTGTGTCCATTAATGCAGATTGTCTGTCGTTCTTACTACTTTAGTGTCAGCTAATGTATGCAACATTATTGATGTAGTTAATGATACAGTTCCCACATGTGCACCGCAATAAATTAGAAATATACACAACAGTTTGTTGATGGACATACACTTAATGCTGATGGTGAGGAATTACAGTTGCAACATCTCAAAATTTACCTCAAAATGAGTAGCATATCACTGAAAAACGTCCTGCTCAAGTCGTCATTGCGATGGAGGTTCCAGTTGAATAACTATGTTAACATAACAATGTTTCATCATCGGACTCGCGCTCGGATTAATATGGTAAAATCAATGCCGTCGTTACTGTCTTCACAGTGTGTACAATCGCTGAGCTTTAGGAAACCTCCGAAGCTGAAGTTCAGTTATGGTAATGGCTGTTTTGTTTCCAACATGCGCTGTAAGCGGTAGACCAATCACAACAGACTAGGCCGTCTGGAGGGATTTAGAGAGACTGAATCTTCAGACGAGTCGTTTGAGAATCATTGGAAAATGTGGTGATGTGCAATGTATATTATGAGGAAATGAAAGTGTTTTTTGACCTTTGATGCATGTAAACTTGTAGAGGACCTCCAAAACAAAATTAGCAACCTTTAAAATATCATAATAGGGGCACTTTAAGCATTGCGCTTTAAAACAAGTGAAAATTATGGTTTTAAACCGTTGAAGCGCAATAAGCAGCGAAAGAGATTTCGGTAAACACTGTCTGAGAGACGCACGCCCATGAAGCCGCTGCTCATAGAGCGTGTGAGCACTGAACCGAGTACTTTTTTTTTGCCACCTAATTGGGCTTGAACGGTTAAATACACATACTTGTGTGTCAAAATGCCTGTTTTTGCAAGTATCCTTGTGAACACAGTCATTTTATGTCTTAAGTGAACATAAGGTTGAGAAAAAAACGCATGTGAATTAGTATATTGGATCCGTGCATTCGGTCTTAAAGTAACAGTAGCCTAATATACCTGCTGCTGACAATGTTAATCAAACATTAATGTTAATCAAACAAAAAGAGAAAATCTCTCATGCTCTTGACTGAATCACTTTTGTAACTTTAATAAGAATAAATGTAGGCCTATATTTAATTTACACAGTGAAGACTATGCAGTGATTATTTTTATACGTTTGATTACTTTATACAATTTATGCAGTATTTCTTATTTCTTGCACTTGACGTTTTTCAGGTAGGTCTATTTCATTTGTGTCTTTGTTCTATTGTAGTTTGCTTTCATATATGCTTGTAATCAGTTTCTTTGTTCTTATTTTATCACTGTTTACTTGTCTTCAGTAAGCTTGAGAGTTTTATTTTTTTACTAGGCTAGTATTAGTTTTTTGTAATATTGAAATTGCTGACAAGAATTATGAAATTTCAAAAATAACAAATCATCATAACCTTATTTAAAGCAAAAATAACTATATTGTGTTATATATCATTATTGTGAAATAAAATTACTCATATCGTGATTTTTGGTCATATCGCCAGCTAACTACAGGGTGTTGGAAGGTATGAGCCCTTCATGATGTCTCCCAACTTCCTGTATCAGTAGGAAACATGTGAATGCAGGAAAGAGAACTGCACATAAACCTATTTTATGTGGTATTTAGTTAGTACACGCTCACACACACACGCACAGTATAGTAAATATCAGTGGCAGGTGGAGCTCCTTTCTGATTTTGAGCTGCAGAGACGGACATGATTTGTCCTTTAAATGTCAACGTCTGAAACCTGGCAGCTCATTTCACTTAATCACTAAAAGGATTATAGACGCACACACACACACAATACTGTACACTGGCTGAGCTTATCACTTTCACAGAGTGCTTGAAGCACACGTACACAATATGCATTTTCCTTCAGTGGTATTGCCCACTTCCCCAATCTTTCCACCCGCAGTGGAAACCCTCACTGCATTCTACTCCATGTCTTTGCATGATCTTTATCCTCCTGTAATCAGAGGGATTGCTGTGGGAAAAATGAATCTCTGGCATATCCGTGATGAACAGGGCGCAGGAGAATGAAATATGAGAATGGAAATGATAGACACACCAGAACGGAAATCACACCAACCCGTTCAAGAATATTTTCATAGTAGGTGTGCCGTAGGAAAAGGTTAAAGAAATGTTTATTTACAGTGGCTTCAGCTTCTCAGTGCAGCCATGAGCAAGAACAGAACAAAGAGGAAAAATTACCCAGAACAGCAGCCCATATAGGTCACAATGAAAGGGGCTGATGGGAGGGAAATGCTTCAGTAAGAATCATTAAGATCCATTCTACTGTACCTCACTGCATTCATTTAAACACCACCATTCAAAAGTTTTTAATATTTTTGACAATTTATTTGATCAAAAATACAGTAAAAACTGTAATATTGTGAAATATTACAATACAAAATAATGGTTTTCTATTTTACAGTCTTTACAGTCACTTTTGATCAATTTAATGTGTGCTGCTTGAATTCAAATTTGACCAAACTTTTGAACGGTAGTGTATTAAATAAGTTAAATTAAATAAAAGTTATTAAATATCAATTCATAATATAATTATTTATTTATTTATTATTTTATAATTCCTAATTTTTTATTCATTTGCATTTATATTTATTACAGATTTCATATATAATTCTGTATTTTGTATATTTTATATTAATTTTATTGTTATTTAATTATTTACTGTTTTTAGTGCTGTCAAATCGATTAATCGCATCTAACATAAAAGTTTGTAAATACATAATGTGTGTATATGTGTATATCAGAGTTTTTAATATTTTTATATTGTAATAATTTCACAGTTACTCTCCAAATTAATGTAGAACCAACCTAAAGGCAGTATATTTTAAATATTTGTTGTAATGGTATCTTTTTATGAATGAAGGCCAGTATCACTGATACTAATACTGCTACTGATGTCTCTATGAAATGTATTTTTTAAAACGTTTTTTTTTTTTTTTTTTAAATGTATAGACATTTTTTTTAAACATGATGGACTATTGATTTTTTTAAACGTAATAGACATTCAACATTGCAGTATAATTGAAAGATGTCAATTTCAACATTTATTAGGCTTTCAAAAAATACCAACTTTTAATTTAAGTGAACAATCTTCACATAAACCCATTATAATAAATGTCATATTTACCTGTGGCCTTCATATATAATCAATATATAGAAATTGAATAAAGTTATCAAACACTTTACTTTACACTTAACAAACACTTTGCCTTAATTGCATAAATTATAAATTAAATCTAGATTAATCCTTATTAAAGCTACAATTTTAGCATAATTCTATTATTGTTAGTTTAAAAGCGAAAGAGAACTCTCTCTCTCTCTCTCTCTCTCTCTCTCTATATATATATATATATATATATATATACACACACCGCTCAGGCATAACATTATGACCACTGACAGGTGAAGTGAATAACACTGATTATCTCGTCATCACGGCACCTGTTAGTATATTAGGCAGCAAGTGAACATTTTGTCCTCAAAGTTGATGTGTTAGAAGCAGGAAAAACGGGCAAGCCTAAGGATTTGAGCGAGTTTGACAAGGGCCAAATTTGAAATGGCTAGACTGGGTCAGAGCATCTCCAAAACTGCAGCTCTTGTGGGGTGTTCCCGGTCTGCAGTGGTCAGTATCTATCAAAAGTGGTCCAAGGAAGAAACAGTGGTGAACCGGCGACAGGGTCATGGGTGGCCAAGGCTCATTGATGCACCTGGGGATCGAAGGCTGGCCCGTGTGGTCCGATCAAGCAGATGAGCTACTGTAGCTCAGATTGCTCAAGAAGTTAATGCTGGTTCTGATAGAAAAGTGTCAGAATACACAGTGCATCGCAGTTTGTTGCGTATGGGGCTGCATAGCTGCAGACCAGTCAGGGTGCCCATGCTGACCCCTGTCCACCGCCGAAAGCGCCAACAGTGGGCACATGAGCATCAGAACTGGACCACGGAGCAAAGTCCGATCCATGGAGGCCCCACCTCGCAACTTACAGGCTTAAAGGATCTGCTGCTAATATCTTGGTGCCAGATACCACAGCACACCTTCAGGGGTCTAGTGGAGTCCATGCCTTGGCGGGTCAGGGCTGTTTTGGCAGCAAGAGGGGGACCAACACAATATTAGGAAGGTGGTCATAATGTTATGCCTGATCGGTGTGTATATATATATATATATATATATATATATATATACACACACACACACGTATATATGTACAAACTTTTATGTTAGAATGTGATTAATCGTAATTAATCGATTGGACAGCACTTATTATTAATATTATTATTGTTATCATCTAACAGCATTGGTGGTTGATCATCATTAATCTTTATTTACACCTGTTTGTTCTGCAGACAAGCGAAACGTCTGGCCGAGAGGACAGACAACAAACCGACTAACTCAGGCACCACTGCTCAGGACTGCAAGGATTCAAAGGCCGTCGTCTAGGAGCTGATCCCACCCTTATGCGCCCTCGCCCCAAAAGCCCCCACGACCGCCGCTGCATCCTTCTACACGTGTCAACATGCAATATGGTGGATGTGTCCCATGAATACGAAATGACAAAAAAAATGCATTCTTTGAGTCTATGTGAAGACAACACTATCTTAACACAACATTTATTTACTCTAGAGTTAACTAAAAGAGCAAGCAAGTGAACTTAAAAATTTTTATAAAAATGTAATGCATGGTAATGTTTGAAAATCAAGGGAAATTTCCCCATTTGATAGATGTTTGAATATTATTTTCACCTTGCCTCCAAGTGATATGGATTTAAACAGGCTTATGTCATGCCATTAGTATAAACAAAACATTATTGGGGAAAACAAAGTTGTGTATCTTAGTTGGGGGGTTATATTATTTTCCTTTTCTCTTTAATCTATGAATAATAATGCTTGAGTATTTAAGTATTAACCAATGCCAGTGCTGTGAAGTCGTAGTTGTTGTCTTCATATATAGTCACCCAGCTTACCGTGTATGCTGACATAAAGCATTCATCTATCTATATGGATGTATATGACTTGTAGAATATCATACGCAGAGGAAAAGAAAAACATAAACTACGAGTGTAAACCAATGGATAAAGCTGATGCTAGAGGTGAACAGCACAGGATCACGGGCGATACAGCTGATCCACGGGATCCAAACTTGCCTCTTGCCTTCTATAAAGTTCCTTGAAATTAGAATTTCATTCAAGATTCTTGACAGAAACACAAGAGGCCCTGCATAGTGATCCGTGCATCTTAAGCAAAGTCCTGTTTGATGATTGTTCTCTTCTGTCTTCAGTTTTGTCCAGCACATCTACACCTATGTTGTGTGTTGTATTGACTCGATACATCAACTGAGTGCTTTTAAGGACTGCATTCTGGAGAAAAGAGAGGCTGTGATCAATAGACAGGCTGTCTTTTCGAAACAAAAGAGTCATAGAATTATTTGAAACTGGTAACTCACCGGAAGAGCGTTTTTCTCTCCCTGAAGATATACAGTGTAATAACAGACATGTCAGTTACTTAAAATGCAGTAAAATCACATCAGTTCATGTTGAAACCATTGGTGTCTGTTGTCTTCTTTTCCAATTGATTATATCATAATGTTTCTAATAGTTTCTAAATATTTCCAGGTTCAAATGGAAAAGAAAATCCCAGATTTTATCCCACATTATGTGCAGTATGGTCCAGAAGTCTGAGATGAACTTTGATTTATGGATCCCAATGTACGTAAATGCAAAAAAAGGGGGGGAGTCTAACACATCTTGGTAAGTTCAGAATTATCATGTTCTTTGTAGCTACACAACCGGATTCGTATTTTCCAGCCAACACATGGGTGTGAATTAAAAACCACAGGCGTAATGCTGTGTCATACCTAAAGGGAATTTAAGGCTCAATAACACATGAACGAGCATCCATGAGTGTTTCAGACATTGCGACACAGCGGTCTAAAAATAAATCCATACTATGAGTCCATTCAGTATCACCAAGGAAACCAAGTCATTGATTCATTCATAGAGGAAGATTCCTTCTCTATATTATGTTATTGAAATTTCATTTTGCAGGCAACAAATGCTCTATTGCCAATAGTGCAGTGGTGTATGAAGTACCGCTCACACAGAAATCACTTTCAAATCAGCTTTTTGGCCTCCAAATGTGGGGAAATCTTTCACCCTCACATGAAATTCCTGATTGCATGGATTCCTAATGAAATGACTGGATTTCACAAAAATTCATCAAACAGTAATTGACCGCATCTTAATGCAATACATCTTAGCAAATGTATAGCAATATGCTAAAAACAATCAGAACACCTTAGAAAGGATGTAGCTACATGCTAAACATCACTTGTAACTCAACAAATTGTATAGCAACAAGCTAAAAACACTTCGAGCACCTTTACAAATGTATAGCAACATGCCACTCAGAATCTTAGCAAATGTTTAGCAATTCCCTAAAAACAAAAATATAACATTAGCAATGTGTTAAAAACAATCAGAACACCTTAGCACTTATCAAATATATATAGCAACATGCTAAAAACAATCTGAGCACCTTAGCACTTATCAAATATATATAGCAACACGCTAAAAACAATCTGAGCACCTTAGCACTTATCAAATATATATAGCAACACGCTAAAAACAATCTGAGCACCTTAGCACTTATCAAATATATATATAGCAACACGCTAAAAACAATCTGAGCACCTTAGCACTTATAAAATATATATAGCAACACGCTAAAAACACTCTGAGCACCTTAGCACTTATCAAATATATACACTCACCTAAAGGATTATTAGGAACACCTGTTCAATTTCTCATTAATGCAATTATCTAATCAACCAATCACATGGCAGTTGCTTCAATGCATTTAGGGGTGTGGTCCTGGTCAAGACAATCTCCTGAACTCCAAACTGAATGTCAGAATGGGAAAGAAAGGTGATTTAAGCAATTTTGAGCGTGGCATGGTTGTTGGTGCCAGACGGGCCGGTCTGAGTATTTCACAATCTGCTCAGTTACTGGGATTTTCACGCACAACCATTTCTAGAGTTTACAAAGAATGGTGTGAAAAGGGAAAAACATCCAGTATGCGGCAGTCCTGTGGGCGAAAATGCCTTGTTGATGCTAGAGGTCAGAGGAGAATGGCCCGACTGATTCAAGCTGATAGAAGAGCAACTTTGACTGAAATAACCACTCGTTACAACCGAGGTATGCAGCAAAGCATTTGTGAAGCCACAACACGCAGAACCTTGAGGCGGATGGGCTACAACAGCAGAAGACCCCACCGGGTACCACTCATCTCCACTACAAATAGGAAAAAGAGGCTACAATTTGCACGAGCTCACCAAAATTGGACAGTTGAAGACTGGAAAAATGTTGCCTGGTCTGATGAGTCTCGATTTCTGTTGAGACATTCAGATGGTAGAGTCAGAATTTGGCGTAAACAGAATGAGAACATGGATCCATCATGCCTTGTTACCACTGTGCAGGCTGGTGGTGGTGGTGTAATGGTGTGGGGGATGTTTTCTTGGCACACTTTAGGCCCCTTAGTGCCAATTGGGCATCGTTTAAATGCCACGGCCTACCTGAGCATTGTTTCTGACCATGTCCATCCCTTTATGACCACCATGTACCCATCCTCTGATGGCTACTTCCAGCAGGATAATGCACCATGTCACAAAGCTCGAATCATTTCAGATTGGTTTCTTGAACATGACAATGAGTTCACTGTACTAAAATGGCCCCCACAGTCACCAGATCTCAACCCAATAGAGCATCTTTGGGATGTGGTGGAACGGGAGCTTCGTGCCCTGGATGTGCATCCCACAAATCTCCATCAACTGCAAGATGCTATCCTATCAATATGGGCCAACATTTCTAAAGAATGCTTTCAGCACCTTGTTGAATCAATGCCACGTAGAATTAAGGCGGTTCTGAAGGCGAAAGGGGGTCAAACACAGTATTAGTATGGTGTTCCTAATAATCCTTTAGGTGAGTGTATAGCAACACGCTAAAAACAATCTGAGCACCTTAGCACTTATCAAATATATATAGCAACACGCTAAAAACAATCTGAGCACCTTAGCACTTATCAAATATATATAGCAACACGCTAAAAACAATCTGAGCACATTAGCACTTATCAAATATATATAGCAACACGCTAAAAACACTCTGAGCACCTTAGCACTTATCAAATATATATAGCAACACGCTAAAAACAATCTGAGCACCTTAGCACTTATCAAATATATATAGCAACACGCTAAAAACAATCTGAGCACCTTAGCACTTATCAAATATATATAGCAACACGTTAAAAACAATCTGAGCACCTTAGCACTTATCAAATATATATAGCAACAAGCTAAAAACAATCTGAGCACCTTAGCACTTATAAAATATATATAGCAACACGCTAAAAACACGCTGAGCACCTTAGCACTTATCAAATATATATAGCAACACGCTAAAAACAATCTGAGCACCTTAGCACTTATCAAATATATATATAGCAACACGCTAAAAACAATCTGAGCACCTTAGCACTTATCAAATATATATAGCAACACGCTAAAAACAATCTGAGCACCTTAGCACTTATCAAATATATATAGCAACACGCTAAAAACAATCTGAGCACCTTAGCACTTATCAAATATATATAGCAACACGCTAAAAACAATCTGAGCACCTTAGCACTTATCAAATATATATAGCAACACGCTAAAAACAATCTGAGCACCTTAGCACTTATCAAATATATATAGCAACACGCTAAAAACAATCTGAGCACCTTAGCACTTATCAAATATATATAGCAACAAGCTAAAAACAATCTGAGCACCTTAGCACTTATCAAATATATATAGCAACACGCTAAAAACAATCTGAGCACCTTAGCACTTATCAAATATATATAGCAACACGCTAAAAACAATCTAATCACCTTAGCACTTATCAAATATATATAGCAACAAGCTAAAAACAATCTGAGCACCTTAGCACTTATCAAATATATATAGCAACACGCTAAAAACAATCTGAGCACCTTAGCACTTATCAAATATATATAGCAACACGCTAAAAACAATCTGAGCACCTTAGCACTTATCAAATATATATAGCAACAAGCTAAAAACAATCTGAGCACCTTAGCACTTATCAAATATATATATATAGCAACACGCTAAAAACAGTCTGAGCACATTAACAAATGTTTAGCAACCCCCTAAAATCCCTCACAACACCTTAGCAAATGCATAGCAATATGCTAAACTCGCAACACTATAGCAATGTGTTAAAATTTGTTTAAAAAACTCAGAACCACTCAGAACACCTTAGCAAATGTATAGCAACGCCTTGGTAACACCCACAAATCTTTAACAACCACATTCAGTTTGGGAGGAAGGAACTCAATACGGAAGCTGATGGATTGACTGTAGGTCCCTTTAAATGACCTCTTTATCCTGTGTTATCTATATTCACTTACTGATATGCATTTAGCAGGTTGCTTGTAGTTTGCTTATTCATTTAGCATGTTGCTTGTAGTTTTATGTGCCAATATCCCCGATGTGCCTCGTGCAGCAAGATAATTTTTTATTTTAAATGAATAACTGTTGGTGAATTTAAATATGTCGTACTTCAAATGTTATGCTGTTGAAAGCTAACAGTCATCGCCAATGAGAATTGCTCTGTCCTGTTTGACCCATATAAAGCTGTTAACTCTGGCTTTTTTTGCTATGGGAAAACAAAGTTTATTGATTTTTCCACCAGAAGTAAGTGTTATCGACCAAATTAGTGCTTATGTTACTCTACTGAGTGAAAGGAAAAAGAAATCATCAGCATGTGCAAGGGAAGCATTTCATCTTGTGTTTCGAATTTCTGGCACGGTGAAGCTTAATTATTTTCTTAGTGGGGAGCATCAGTAGACTGATCCTATCTGACAATTACTGCAGCTGTGGGAGTTTTGATGTGTCAATATTTCGCTGTCTTTGTATTAACAGTAATCTCTCGGTACGGACCATCAGTCAAGCCAATTATCCGACTCAAACACCTCCAGTGCAGGCTACTGACGTATGTTGCCTTAAGATCAGTGCTTTTCAACACTTAAAGACCATTGGCTGCCCAAAGAACTGGATATCTGCAGTGCCTGTTGCTATGCGTTTGTGAATGACTGTGACCCATTATAAGGTGACCAGATTTCTGAAATGGAAACATTTCCTAGTTCAGTGGTCTAAATGTAATTGAAATCTCACTTGGTATCTATGAGTTAAAAAAAAAAATGGGGATAATACATTTTTATAGGTTTTTGTTTTTTAATTGTGGGTTCCATAATTAATGATTAGTATGATATTTGCGGGTCAAAATGACCCGGACTGGTTTTAATACAATTTACTATCCATACAGTATTATATTACAACAAAACACATTACAAAAATAAAACTAAATAAATATGAGAACATATAAAACAAATAGCCTATTTAACATTTTTTTTTTTTTTTTTTTCATTTTCTAATTGTATTTTCTAATTAAACTGAATATACTGTATACAGTAATTAATTTAAGTAATACATTTTTGGGGGGTATTTTATGTTTTTGCTTTCAGAGGGCTTTTTTCAGTGTATTTGCAGGGTGTTTTGTTGTAAAATTGGACATTTCCGGGGACAGTACACCGAAAAACAGAAAAATGCTCATCAAGGCTGCATTTATTTGATCAAAAATTGTCTGAAAAAATTCTGAAATATGATTACATTTTAATGTATTTTAAAATGTAATTTATTCCTGTGATTGAAAGTTAAATTTTTAGCAGCCATTACTTTACTAGTCTTCAGTGTCACATGATCCTTCAGAAACCATTCTAATATGCTGATTTGTTGCTCAATTATTATCGACGCGGCTGTTTCTATGGGTCACTATACGTAAGCCACCGTCATGTTGGAAAGGTCAAGGCCAGTCCGTGAAAACTCGAGAACAAGTTGACCATTGGTGAATTCGGAACCGCATACTAGCATACCACTCCTACTACTTGTCATAGAAACATATTGTAAAAGTAGTAAGAGTAGTATACTAGTATGCGATTCCGAATTCAGCATGTGCGTCTGCATCTATATCATCTATAACTATATCTGCAATAGACTTCAGTAGATCATTTTCATAGGATTTAATTCAACAAGACGAAGGCATTAGCTAACACGGCATTAAAAAGTTACTATAGTTTAAAAACCTGTAATATTGAGTTAATATATACTGTAAAAACACAAACCAACACATTCCCACCTGTGAAAGGTTATCCCATTTCTTCAGGAATTTAAATCTTGGCAGTTTTTACAACCAGAGGTTGCACAATGTTGTGTCATCTTGAAAAACTCATAGATTTTTATTGTGAGTGACGACAGCATCTGAAGTGTTGATCGTTCTAAGATGGCGGACACGTTAACATGTCTAGAGGTCTAATGTGGCATCTACGTATACATGTTTACGGTCATTTCTCAAATGTGCGTACGTGTGTTTCAGAGAATGAACGTACCCACAAAAAAAGTCTCTCTTCCAGATGTGAAATCTATATATCGCAAATGATCTTGAATTTGTGCACAACTGAATGGGCCTGTAAACACCATTAACATATAAAATAGCATCAGTCAACTTTCAAATCCTTAACTAGCATTTACTATGGCTTTTCTGAAAGCACACATTTTGGTTCACCACGCCCACTCAACATGCAATACAGTGGTGCAGGTATGACATCACTTTGTAGGCCAAAACGTGGAAGCGAGTTAGCATTTTAGCACTTGCTAGCATTTTAGCACTTTGGTTAAATGGCTAAAATAAGGTCTGTGATGAACACAAGCTCAAGAAACTTTCACATTTCATTCTACGACATAAAATACATCAGTATTACCCCACTCGTGATTTTTTTGAAAAAGGCGGTTGCTAACAAGTGGCTAAATGGGACTACAGAGGTAAACTCAGTCTGCGTTTACTGCCTCGTTATGCTTATAATTGTGCTCTTATAAACTATTCTAACTCAAACTTTCTGGGTAAATGTTTTTAGATGATAACTGAAAGAGTTGTCAGAAGCTTAGTGATGTTGAATTCGTGGGACCATGGTGTAGTTCGTCTACCTTTGGCTTTTTACTTCTGGCAACTGCATTTAGTCTTAAAAATTCATAAAACTTGTGTTCATCTTGATGGACTAAACGTGTAAGTATCGTAAACGTTTGTTGATCACAGAGCTTGTTTTTTTTTGCGATAATCCAAAAGCCTATGGGAAAATCCTGTAGGGTTTCTGTTGAGGGAACCAGTGTGATGTAAACTGTCGATTGGCCTACAAAGTGACAATCATACCTGCACCACTCTGTTGTGCCATCTTGAAAAACTCATTTTCAAACTCGATTTTTACTGTGAGTGACGAGAGCATCTGAAGAGTTGACCGTTCTAAGATGGCGGACACGTTAACATGTCTAGAGTGGTCTAATGTGGCATCTACATTTACATATCTATGCTTACGATCATTTCTCAAATGTGTGTACGTGTGTTTCAAAGAATGAACGTACGCACAAAAAAACTTGCATACGCCTCTCTTCCAGATGTGGATCTATAAATTGCAAATTATCTTGAAATTGTGTGCAACTGAATGGGCTTGTAAATACCACTTAATGTCATTAACATATAAAATAGCATCAGTCAATGTCCAAATTCTTTACCAGCATTTACTATGGCTTGTTTTCTGAAAGCACACATTTTGGTTCACCATGCCCACTCAACATGCAATAGGTCAGTCATATTTTAAAATAACTAATTCACTGTTTTTGTGACATTGAGTCATCACTTATGAAACACTCATTCACAGGCTTATCAATTGAGGAAAGGCCTCCTCTCTTCCTGTGATGCATTTCCCCTTGAGGTAGTCACTTCACAACTAAGGACAACATGCATTTTGGCTTGAATAGAACATCTGAGTCAAACATTCTACCCCAAATCCCACCCATATGTTGTATGATGGACAGTACTGCTGCTGCATAATAGTTCCCTTCTGAGAGTTTTCAGTTGCAGTACGTCACGTCTCTTGCTGTAGAAGTTACTTACTTAGGAATGTACTTACTAGAAAAGTTGGCAAATACTAAAACCTATGCTTTCTGTGCCAAGTTCCTCTGGAATTTGCTGACATTTTGATGTTGCTGAGAGTCAGGCTTATGAAAAGACGCTGCGGTTTTGACTAATACACAAAAACCAACAAATAATCTAAATCATTTTATTAATTTAAGTTAGGTAGAGACACTAAACATTGGAACCATGTTGTGTGCTCCTATATAGAGCACTCTTTAAGAAAGTTACAAAAAGAGTATTTATGTCATACTGTTAACAAATGGCAAAAATGAAGAGGTAGAGATTTTAGGCTCGTCACATGCCTATTGGAATGTAGTTTAAACTCATGTGTTTTGTCATTTTTTGCCTAAACATACAAAATGTCTGTGGAAACTCAATGGTTCAGGTTTGCATAAACAAAAAGGAAAAGCATTAAATGAACAAATGTGAAAATGCATCATATTCAGATGATGACAACATCCTCATGTTATTGACTGAAACTGAGTCAGTCTCATTTCAAATTCATTTTAGAAATTGCATAATGAATCATTTATAAAAAAAAAAAAAAAAAAAAAAAAAAAAGCAGTGTTTTTCAAATTGGGCCACATACTAAATATAATATTCAATGACAGAAGAAAATCAGGCCATCCCTTTAGATTGACGTTTACATATACAAAATACCATAAGCCTCTGTAGATTAAAGAGAGAAAAAAAAAAAAAAAAAAAAAAAAAAAAAAAAAAAAAACACTTCCTTCCAACCAGCAGCTGGAAACAGACCAGCGTTTTACCCACTTCTCATGATGTCAACAAAAAGAAATGATGGGGGGAGGGGGGGTATACAATGCAAAATATTTCATCTATAACATCACATGGTTCATAACTGGGCCCATTCGGACACATGATCTCCTGCCGCTGCCTTTAAAATGAATGGAATAGGGGAACGGAGTGGCGTGGTGCCACATTGAACGGTGTAGATAATGTTGGCAGTGTAGAGGAAAGTAAATACAGTGCATGTCTACACACAAACGAAACAAAAAAGTGACAAGAATTTACTGTTCGTACAGTAACATACTGTATAGTTTCACAAAGACGCTAGATAATGCTGGTGACTACATTACGTAAATAGTTAATTACTGAATAGCTCATGTATGATTTCAAAACTATTGACACAGTATATAGATGGAACAAACCTTAAAAAAAGACAACACATAAATCAACAAATAAATCCTTAGTGTAGTACACAGCTTTCTTTGTTCCAGAGGAACAATATGGTAAACCTTTGCATCTGCCAAATGCAAGTGCACCAGTCTAAACGCAGTCTTTTCATTTCCTTCTGCCCTCTCAGTGGTCTTATCCTCATGCGGGTTAGAAATGTACCCTTGTGGGTTGGAAACGGCGCCCTCTAGATCCCATTCTTTGCCTCGTTGTTGTTCATCGCCTCTTTCCTTTGAGCCAGAAAGGGGTACATGCACTTATCTGCACCCAGGAACCGGTACATACACACGATTGCCTCAAAGGGCAAAATGCTATAAAAACACAAAAACAAATGGGAATACGTTATTACTGATTGTTTCGACAATCTGGAGGCATTTCAAACTCAAGTTTTGGGACCACCCACAACCCACCTTTTCATAAAGTTGACCATGTATACAATGCGAGGCGTGCAGATCATGGGCTGGTCTGTCAGGATGGCCCTCATGGACTGTTTCACACAGAACTCTGGTCTCAATGGAGGGAGAAACGGCTCGATCTCTTTCCTGACCCGCCCAGGTGAAAATAAAGGAAGGGAGAGAAGGAGAAAACATGATGATTAAGAGTCGTCTTTGTTTAATAAAGTCAGCCCAAAGTGCTTCGCCAGTCAGAGCAAGTCATTATTGAGTGGAAACAGATCCAGCATGCACCTTCTATTCAAGTGGAAGCCCCTATTGTGCGCATGAAAACCCAAGCTGACAGTGACATGAGAGGCCACAAGCAAAGCTACCCTGACTGTTGTTAAGCAATGTCTACTCGAACTAGATACGCATTGTGTCGATCGCTCCTTTAGTGGCCATCTGAAACCCAATCTTAACATTTGGACGGCTCCTTTCTTTTACCTTATTCTGCATCCTCTGAACATGCCCGTGTCCACCAGGTAAGGACACACCAGCGTCATCTTGATACCGTCCTTCTCCGAAGCCTTGATTTCGTGGCTCAAGGACTCGTGGAAGCCGATGGCACCGAACTTGCTAGCACAGTAATCCTAAAACCAAGAGGAAACAGAGTTTGGTGAACACGATCAAGCTTCCCAAGGCAGTTTTCCTGTAATAGCACGGGAGCTACGGTTTCATTAGCATTCTTCTGTTGTGTATGGAGTATAGGTAGAGCCGCATGGGAGGGTTTTGATGTGGTTTGCGGTCGACGGGATCTTCAGAACAGAGTGGGCAAACACAGATGCGTGTAGATAAACACTCTGGAATAAAGGGGCTCACAGCAGCTTGAGTCACTCCAATAATGCAAACCATAAAAAGTCACATTCAAGGAAACATAATAGGTCAGACAGTGTGACTGGGCTTCTGGGACCCTTTGAAGTGAGAGTAAAGATGAGGGCTTGTAAAATAGAAGTGCACGTACAGCTAACAAAACAAAAAAGGTAACGTTTCCACAAAAGGCTGCTGGGAAAATGACACCAGTCTGGACAGCAGTGAAAAGAGGATTGTACATGTACTAGACTCCAAACTCTAAGAGATCCCTTATATACACAGGCAGGTTTAACGAATTAAGTGACTTTTTAGGCTACTCCAGCACCAATGAAAGATTCAATTTCAGAAAAAAAAGTGTTTTTAGCAATTATGTGTACACCATTGTGTACATTATGTAAAGAGCAATTCACACTGACAGATGGCGACCAACAGCAGCAGACACTTTGTTGGGTTTTGTCAGGTTACCACTGTCGCCGTCGGATGGTGCTTGTTTTCGCCAATTGAACGTGTTCAATTAAAGTTTGTTGGGTCGTGGAATGTCTAAGAAGTGACGATGCAGTGTGAATTAAATATATACACACACATTAAATAGTGCTGATATAATCAGCCGACTATTACTTCAAAAACCTGTCATTGAAAACGCACATTTTAAAAAGCACATCTCTGTTTCTATTAGTATGTGTGAAACCCCAGTGGATCATGGGAAACGTGTCTGCAGCAGGTAGGCCCAGTGTTAGCGTGTTGCTTAATTGGCGTGGAGTGCTAGGCGTGCTGTGCGCCGTGCCGAATTTCCATGCCACGGCGAGCCACCGTGCTGAGACTCTCCAAACACACTCTTTAATTTCAGTCTGCCAATAGATTTATGTGATGGATGCAATGTACTAACCTCCACACCAGCTGTGCTGAAAAGGCCCAGTGAACTGGCAACTGTCACAATGTGGCCATGGTTCATCTCTAGCATCTTGGGAAGAAATGCCTTGGTGGTCTGGAAGAGGAAGGAAGAGAGAGAGAGAGAAAGAGAGAGAGAAGAGAGAGAAGAGAAAGAGAAAGAGAAAGAGAGAAGAGAAAGGGGGGGGGACAAAGACAGTTATTTTGCTGTTGCTGTTCGTCTCTGCCAAAGCCCTTTGATCCGTTTTTTTTTTTTTTCCCCTCCTCCTCCCTGACTAATAATTCACTGAGACTAAACACTCATCTCCCTCATCCTGCTGGGGGAGTTTAGAAACACAATTCCATTACAGTCTTAAAGGCAATTTACAGGGAGCTTGCTTTCCACATGCACTTAAGAGATTAATTTATGTACAGCTCAATTTGTTTTGGTAGTACTAGTTTTTGAGAAAGTTTTCATTTCCGACATGGAGGTTTAACTTGGATGGGAAACAAACTACTTTAATGGATGAAGTATTGCACCAGACTTTGCGGTGGTTTCTTATTGGTCTGAAATGGCTTATTAAAAAGGTGAAAAGACCACTTGCAAGTTCACAACAAGTGGTTTGTCTGTGGTTTCCTTTTCTCCCACAACGAGTCAGTCCCAAGAGTGGCATCTCAGTATCAAGAGCACAAAGCCCGAGCGGCGTACTCACTCACCACTGTCACCACAATACGGTTCAAGACCACAACACCACCGCTGTAGGTCAACAAAGATGGGAAACAAACACCACCTTTTTAGCCTGGATTACGCATTAGCATTGGAACGATTTAAGGAATAGTTCACCCGATAAAAACTAACCAAAGGTTATGTGTTAAGGAGTTGAATTGTAAACAGAAGAACAGAACAAATCTTTTAGGTTTTGTAAACCATACTGAAAAGATCCTACTCAAAACAACAATTAATCCATAAAAAGACTAGTTTGAAATGACGAGTGAAAGTAAATGACAGGTTTTGTTTTTTAAGCTTGGTTTAAAATGTAGTTAACTGTACTAACTGAACACTTCTGGACTAGATTTGTTAACTTTTTTCAGCTGTTCTGACATCTTGCCTGGCTGTTATTGACCATCTTTCATGCAATGAATCAGTCATCTTCCACTTTCGCCTGATCCCACTGGACAATAAACAGTGAATTTAAAAAAAAAAAATAAATAAAAAAAATAAATATATTCCACACATACACACAATTATGCCTCATCTTCCATTCTCTTCAGACCTAGAGGAAGTGAGGGGGTGGACACAATAATGATGAAAAACATGACTGGCGTCATCCATTTACTGCTCTCTTAGAGAAGATTTGCCGTACAAGCCCCACATAACCGCCTGTGGCTTTATAGTCAATCCTCAATGGAACACGAAGCATGCTATGAAAAAGAAAAACGTGTGAGAGCCAAGAACAACAGAGCCCCTTCCAGAGGCCTTCAAATGATATCACCATTTATAAACATGCCCAGTAGAAAAGGACCTTGACCACACTTGAGAATGGTACCATCTTGCACGGTTCTGTGCGTGTTTCGCACCTCTGCCAGCCGTCTCAACACGTCATCTTGACATGTTGTTGAAATATGGAACTGGAATCTCTCATTTACTTCCACTGACTTCACTCTCATGAGGCAATCCACTCGTGCAATTGAGCGCTGCGGTCCACATGCTACGCGTTTAATCCCTGATGTTAAGAGTAAACTGTGTATTTTTCCAGCACATTAAGTGTAAAATTGCTCTTAATATTCATCTCATTGTGTTGGGGGGGTTCCTTCAAGGGAGCAGACTTGGACCGGTTTGAATCTGTACTTGTGCCTTGCATGCCAAACTGATGGTAAGTATGCGTGCAAATCAAGCATTAGGATAGATTGGGCCTGTAGTGAACAAATGCCAACATCTTCCAAACGCTGCAATTTACAATATTAAAATTTGATTTGGAGAGTTTGGACTATGTGCTGCTGCCAATAAGACGGATTAGACTAGCATGATACAAGACAAAGTCAAGATTCAGGCAAATCCAAAGTCTTTCTTGCATCCAATGGGGAAATACTTTTTAAATTACTCTTGCTGCAGAACTTAAAGCCATTCAACTTGCGCACTGTAATAAAAGCTATCAAAGAAAATGTGATGTGGAGAAAGAGAGACAGACATTTATTAACATGGGAAAGCATTAAGGCGTTGGACAAGGACACCATATAAAATAATTCAATCTACATTTACTTTGTATTAGCAAACACTATCAAAACTTACTTATGTACATAGACCACCTTGGATCCCAACAATTATGCAGTTCAAGAGTTGAATCTACCAAACCAGCAACACTACAACCTCAATTTTCATGTTGCTGGGCTGGTAATGTTGGGTTTGATTTTGGTCAAGTAACTAGGCTGGTAAATCAACCCAATGTTACCAAACTCAACACGACCAAGCAAACTCAACATTAGTCAAGTAACTGGACTGGCAAAGTACCTGGGATGGCAATTTGGAGCTTGATTGGCTAAGAAACTAGACTGAGTTTGATTTGGTCAAGCAACTGGGTTGGTATTGTAATCAACCCAATGATTTGATCAAGTAGCTGGGCTTGACCAAATCAAACTGAACATTACTATCTCAGCCCCTTGACCATTAGTCTATCACCCCCATAACCTCTGAACTTGCACAAATGAGCAGAAATGGCTGAGTCTTTGTAAAAACCCAATCCGCTATGGAATGAGGGGCCCGGCACTGATGTGGGCATGGCCTTGCTGACCTCTCAGACACAAAATGTGTGAAACCAAACAGAAGTTCATGTCTTAATTCATAGCTTCCGTAATTGCTTCTCAGCGCCTGAGTTTACGCTAAATTAACTTCCAACAGCAGAGAGCTTCCTTGGCCCTTGCAGTGGTTCTATGCCTGTTGTGCTCTCTAATTGATACAAGCTCAAGTGCATCGCTCCTCACAAAGCTCTTCACAGCTGCCGTGTCAGCCTGGATTAGTGCTAATGTTTGACCAATAGGAATATGCACAAATATTGTTGCACAGAATAGCCCAGATGGCCGTTAATTAGAAGAAAGTGGACCGACCCGAGAAATGTAGCAAAGCATTGGCCAGATTGATGTACAGCCCTCAGACACTGAAGCCCAGAGAAAATGAAGTGGGGGCTAACTGATACGCTGCTACTGTATCGCTAATGTCTCATTAAAATGGGGGGCCGGCTCTATGGAATCAGTTTGAAAACCACAATCTAGAGCGGTTTAACTTTATTCAAATAAGCCAAATAAAGCCATTGGTGAATCTTGTTGGCTGGGAGCTCTTCAAATATAAGCAGCCCTAAATCAAATAACGGGTACAGGTGCATTGATCTTGAGCAAGACCATCTAAAACTACTTAAGTAAGCCTGGCTGCTCCCTTTCTCCTGGTCTAGCAGGAATGCAGGCTGGAGAACTTGGCTCCTGTCGTTTGGCATCTTGTCAAGCTGATCCCTAGACAAGAAAGCAATTGTCATATAAGTGGGTCAGGCAGCAGCTCCCCATTACCAGCAATCTTGTGTACAAGACTCTATCCCTTGATGCTTTTCTCTAGGGACAGCCCTGAGTCTTTTGCTTCAACCATGCTCACTTAGCAACTAGGAGGCTTTTGCGGACACCATTGCGGCCAGGTGTGGAATGCACTGCTCACATATCGCCTATTATGGGATCAACGTCAGAGAAAAAGAGAAGCTTACTCCGCTCAGCTCTCCAAATCTGACTAGACACTAAATCTGGTCATTTGCATCACTTAAACTTTTACTTTGCCAAGTACCAGTCAGTCCGCCACAGTGCCAATCCTACCGGCTATTCTCAAGTCGGTCTGAAAGGGCTCAGCAGAGAACTCACTGGTCCTAGGACTTAAACGCAGCTGTAAGTACGGCCGAGCACAGACGGCCTGGAAGAGCACCACTCTGAGATAATGGCCTCACTTCCTGTTGGCTCCTCCAGTTATTACATTCCCACCATGCTATCCAACAAAATAAAGATGATGTCCATCTGGAGTTTGCCCTTCCCGCCTTAAGAGTTTCGAAACTGAGCAGACCGTTGAAATGAAGGCGCTGAACCGGCTGCCAGGTCATGTTTGAGACTCTTTAAGAGGATGACATGGACTTGTTGTGAAGACCGGATTAAGAAACTTCACTATGACCCAAGGGGAAAAATGTATATAAAATTAAAAAGATTTGGAAGGCAGTGGCTACAACTCTGGAAAATGCTCATACAGTTAATGGATAAAACAAATATCTGAAATGCATTAAAGCGAGAGAAAAAAAACAAAACAAAAAAACAAGTTTTTGCAATTTATTCTCGGTCCAGTATGGACAAAGAAACAGACAGCTTAAATACCCCAGTTTGACCAGAGTTCTCTTGTCCATGTTGATGCATATCCAATTAAAATGCATTGGGCAGGAAATATCAAGTAGGTGTTACTAGGGATAGACAACGTTTATCTTTTTTTCAGACGAGCACATAGTTTAAAGGGATAGTTCACTCAAATTCAATTCTGTCATCTCACCCTCAAATTGTTCCAAACCTGTATGAATTTGTTTCTTCTGCTGAAGAATATGGGTATAGCCAAACAGTTGATGGGCCCCATTGACTTCCATAGTATGAAAAAAATAAATAAAATAATAAATACTATGGAAGTCAATGGGACCCATCAACTGGTTACCGACATTCTTCAAAATATCCTCTTTTGTGTTCAGCAGAAGGAAAAAAATGTTTGCCTCATATTTGCCTTTAGGCACAAAGGTGGTGTTTTAGTGGCCTCCGCTGTCACTGCAGAAAAAAAAAAAAATTCTGCATTCTGCTTCATGTGGTGTTGAACATGAAAAGTAATGCACAGTCTCTGTTCAGCTGTTCTCTTCATAAATAAATAAATGCATAATCTAGCCTATATGCTCATCCGGTGTCAAAATTACAAACAATGAGAAAGTCTAATGTAACTACTGATTTTTATACACACACAGTCAAAAATTAGGAAACATTAAGGTTTTTTTTAAATGTTTTTGAAAGTAGTCTCTTAAATCTCATCAAGGCTGCATTTATTTGATCACAAATACAGTAATACAGTGAAATATTATTACCATTTAAATTAACTGGTTTCTGTTGTAATATATTTTAAAATGTCATTTATTCATGTTATGCAAAGCTGAATTTTGAGCATCATTAATCCAGTCTTCAGTGTCACCTGATCTTTCAGAAATCATTCTGATATGCTGATTTGGTGCTAAAGAAACATTTCTTATTATTAAATGTTAAACACGGTTGTGCTCCCCCCTCCCCACATGCAAGCCGCAACCAATTAAGAGAACATGTTTGTGTAAGAGAGAAAGAGGAAAAGCAGTGTTGGTGCATTTCTATTCAGCTGGCTTGTGGCTTTAATGACCACATCCTCCGCTTGGTATTCCTTGCCTGTCCTTAATGATTAAGCTCTGCTTTCATCTTAAACCCCCACAAGAAACCATGCATTGCATAAAGCTTAAGCAAACAACCAAAACCTTAATGAGAATCCCAACTCCACCACTAACAAGTGCATCTGCTACAGCACCACTGCGGCTTACACTGAAAAACTTCCAAGTATATAAAAGAGAAAAAAGAAGAATATAGATGGCAAAGAACATGCTGTTAAACTTAAGCTCAGTTTGTGTCCAGGCATTTTCATGCTTCAATAAAAGGACTTCCAGTGTTTAGGATGTGCACATTCACATATTTGCCAATGTAAAAAAATTCTTCCCTTATAAAAAGAAGTGTGATATCGTAATGTGACAACTTAACACCCAAAGGCCATCAAAAAACATTCAGTCAGTCAAAGTAAAACGCCCATCAATATTTAATATTTTCCAGGGGGTCTGGGATGATGTCAACCCTCACTTAAAGGGATAGTTCACCCAAAAATGAAAATTCTGTCATTTACTCACCCTCAACTTTTTCCAAACCTGTATGAATCTCTTTTTATGCTCAACACAAAAGATATTTTGAAGAAACAGTTGATGCACCCCATTGACTTCCATAGTATTTTTTCCAAACTATAGAAGTCAATGGCGCGCATCAACTGTTCAGTTACCGACATTCTTCAAAATATCATCTTTTGTGTTCAGCAGAAGAAAGAAATTCATACAGGGTTGAAACAACTTGAGGGTGAGTAAATGACAGAATTTTCATTTTTGGCTGAACCATCCTGTAGTGCTAATCATTAAAATATTAAGATCCCCAACAGTCACATGCAAAAAAAAAAAAAAAAAAAAAAAAAAAAAAACCATCCACAACTCTCCTCAACGTGACTTTAGCAGCATGATTTAAAAACAAACTACAGCTTTACAGACAGGCCTTTTACGCATTTACTGGCAAGAGGTTAATTAGCAAGGCCAAGTGAGAATGGGCTCGTCCAAATGGTACTTCCCCAGGCAGGATGTGCTCTTCAATAGGCTTTAAATTAACAAACCAAGGCAGAGCAGATTGTTCCTGGTGATGTTACCAAAACCCCCTGCTGGAGTTGTCTTGCTCAGAGCTTGTTTATATCCACAGATCGGGGAGCTTTGGAGAGGACTATGTTTGAAACGACAGGGGGCATGTTAATAAAACCTCTCCGAGTGGAAGTATGGTTTTAAGATCAGTTCTGATGTTATAACTCCCAGGGACTGAAATTGATAAAGTCAGGGAGGGTAATCTGATCCTAGATCAGCTCCTGTACTGATATTCTTACTGAATGCATGCCAGATCTTCATAATCTCACAGCCTGTGGATGTCTACTTTAGCAGTACATCCAGACTGAGCAGTAAATATTAATATTGGCTGCCACAAAGGAATGAATGGAAACAAATGGATGACAGGCTAAAAGAGAAAGGGCCAGACAGGACAGGAGTGATTGCATGAGGAATATGCAAAATGTATTGGGCCCCCCCCCCCCCCCTAAAAACACTCCATCTCAGATGACAGACATTTGTTTGTACTCAACACCAGACGGATTTAACGGCTGAGCTTCTAAGTGGTTGATGTAACTGATTTTGAAAGAGTAAACAGTGCTTTTTTAGCATACAAGTCAATTTTTTAAACTTCACTCTGGCTTATTATGAACATGCATGGAGCAAAAGATGTTTGCTTTCCAACTTGGCTCAAGCACAAATACCAGAGCAAAGAAATGAGTACGTGCTGAACAGATGGGTGCATGAACAGTGGCATCATGTGATATAGCCCAATCACTAAAAGAGGACATTCCACTGCATTTTACCCACTTAAAAAGAGCTGTACGGTTGATGCACATTGACTTTCAATGTCTGGTTACGCTATTAGATCAGCTATTAGACATTGCAGTAGTCAAACCAAAAAATATTCAGACACCAGATATAATTTTTTACTAGTGGGTGCAGGACACTATAGTTCATTTATGTAAGTGGGAATAGCAAAATAAAGTAAACTCTGACATATTATACCCAAAAATTCTTCATACAGTGGACTACCAGTAAAATTGATAAAAATGTGGGACCAAAATTATTCAGACACTTTGACCTGACCATGTTTTGCTTAAGTGTTTTTTCTTTAATTGCTAATGTGACCTAATGTGACCACAGACTGAACAAAATTAAGCATTGCTTGGTAATTGGTTGACCAAAATTGGTATTATCTAATTGTGTACTTAAATTTAACAGCTGATTGGTTGATTGTAATCCATTACATACCTTTCTATCAAAAGTTATCTGACATTATCAAGATGAATTTGTTTGACAGTTTAACTGAGTTCTTGTCATATTTTATTACCATTTTCTAAACTATAGCGAATAAACTGTGATAATGTGAGAAAATGTTGAAGGTGTCTGAATACATTTTGGTTTGACTGTACAGTTGAGTTGAGTAGAAGTTAAATGAGACTTACCCAGAAGTGTGCATGGCAGTTCACCACCATGGTCCTCTCGATCAGCTCATCAGGGCACTCCAGCAGGTGGTGGCCGGACACAACACCAGCGTTGTTGATCAACAAGTTCACTTCACCGACTTCCCTGCGCACTTTCTCTGCTGTGGAGTACACGCTCTCCCTCTTGCCCACATCCACCACGTACGTATACACCTGCGGCTGAAACGGAGGGACCTCTTCCACACCACCGACAGCTCCTTAGGAAAAACACATTAGATCATCATCATCTGAGATGTAGAAAACCACAAAACTTTCCTGTGCACCTAAAGCTTCATTTGATTACAAGAATTTAATTGATTCGGAGTCTGAAGGCATTTGGGGAAAAAAAACTCATCCAAATAGCCAATGATATTTTGAATGATTATTTAACCAAGAAAATTGCAACAATAGGAAGACTACAGTCTAATTTTTAGAGATAGACCAATAACTGGTTGTTTAATATCAGGTCTACCAATAGATGGCACCAACTGTTGGGTGTCTAATGAATCACACAAAAACACCATTGCTCAGCTGTGTGTTTAACAGAAAACAATGGTGTTCATAGGCAAACAACTTATTTGATCATGATTTTGTTTGCAAAATTACACAACTTGCAGAGCCATTCATTCTAAAGTTAGAAGCATGTAACATTTTAAGATTAACAATAATACATTTTAAAACAAAATAAATTTGACAACCCAGAGAGCAACAACTTCAAGTGATAGTTCACACAAAAAATCATTTAATCATTCACGCTCAAGTTGTTCCAAACTTGTAAGAGTTTCTTTCTTCTGCTGAACACAAAAGATGACATTTTGAAGAATGTTGGTAACCAAACAGTTGATGGTCCCCCTTGACTTCTATAGATTGGAAAAAAATACTATGGAAATCAATGGCGCACATCAACTGTCTGGTTACCAACATTCTTCAAAATATCTTCTTTTGTTTTCAGCAGAAGCAAGATTTGGAACATGAGGGTGAGTAAATGACAGAATTTTCATTTTTGGGTTAACTATCCCTTTAATGTCAAATTCAATAATAAAAATAAATTATATAAAACATTTTTATACTTTTATAATAAGAAGTATAATTTCATATTAGAATACTCCATATAGAAAGTTCTTCCATATTATGTTTGTTGTAGTCATATGATGATTATTATTTAGCTATTATTGCCAATAAGGGCAAACAAGTTTTTTTTTTTTTTTTTTTTTTTTTTTTAAATGGTTCTGTCAATCGGTTATTGGATATTTTAACAAAACAATGTATGCGTCATCCTTAATTTATACATCAAAGGCAAACATTCAAGGACTACACACCCAAAACAAGCTTAAATACCTACAAAAACATAGACCTACCTAGGATAAATATAATAATTAGGTAAACATAAAATGTTAAATCCTTCCATTTACCCTCTTTTGCCATCGGGTTGTCTTGCTCTCTGTAGATCTGTCGCACCATCTCCGCAGTCTCCTCATTGCTGTGGCTGTTGATGTCCCACAGCACTAGTGTAGCCCGGCGCCGGGCGAACTCCTTGGCGAAGAGCCGCCCAAGTTCGCCGCCCGCCCCGGTGATCACGCACACCTGTCCCGCTACGCTCTTCTCCTTCGGCCGTATGAGCCACTTGAGTCCGGCCATCACGATGGCCCAGAGAACTTTCAGAATGACCACGAAAAACTCCACGAAAATGTTCATCATCATGTCTAATGCCTTTCTGCGACTTTGTTATAAATAAAGATGAACGTTTCACAATGTTACACCTAAAAGACTAAACAACCTGAGTTTCGCTGTTGTGCTGCTACCATTAGCATTTAATTTATTCTTTAACTATCCGTCTATTTAAAAAGGTAATGGGGTGAACATCCAATTAACCCCAACTGTCAAACAACTACTAATATACATATATAAAATCGTATAAACCAATCAAGATAACGCATTAAAACTTAAGAATAAGAGCACCACAAATAAAAGTGTGGATAAATACAGCCGAGTCTGCCGCCAGCGAATGCCCGTATGAACGCTATCGTATCCCGGCACGGATGCGCGTGATAGCTGCCAGTGCGCTGCTGCTGCTGCTGCTCTGTGAGAGATCTCGAGACAGACTCACTCCTGACTGATCTCTTCAGAACCGCTGCTGCTGCTCGCGCTCTATTTAAACCAGCCCCTCTCCACAGGACCCCACAGAGTGATTGGCCCAGATGCCTGATTGAAATTTACATCTACTTAGGTGAGCTGTGGACGTTTGGGAAAACAGAATGGATGTGTAATAACAGTGTCTGACTGTGGTTGTATTTTCAATACTTATAGGCGGATGAACATATTCAATGCATATCAATGGATATTGTGTGATTTGTGTGTTTTACTTAGAGCAAGTCAAATGTGCAAAAATACAGCAACCGCAGTATATTTGACAATGAAATGCGTTGTTATGAGTCCACCACTGAAAAGATAGTTCTTAAAAGAGTATATAATAAGGTTCCATTAGCTAACATTGGTTAATGCATTAACAGTATTTATTTAAACAGTCAGTCACTGGGATTGCTGAGTTCTTTAAGAATGGATCTGGCCTTTCTCTCAGTGTTGTGGTTGTATTTTCAGTGCTTATAGATGGATGTTTTAATGAATGTATTCAATGCATATCAATGGATATTGTGTCATTTCTGTGTTTTAGAGCAAGTAAAAGTAAAATGTGTCAAATGTGCAAAAAATACAGAAACAATATATTTGTGACAATGAAATGCGTCGTTATGAGCCCACCACTGAAAATATAGTCTTAAAAGAGTAGCCATATAATAGGGTTCCATTGGTTAATGCATTAACATATATTTGTTACAGTATTTATTTAAACAGTCAGTCACTGGGATTGCTGAGTTCTTAAAAATGGATCTGGCCTTTATCTAGCTCAAGAAATGTTGTGTAGCTCTTTCACTGCCCTCTGCAGTTCTTTGCATTCAGAAACAGCCGTTTCTGTAGGCTAGCAGCCACTCCAGTAGGAACACTTTCATCTGTAGAAGTTTGTGAATCAGTCGTTAGACCACAGTGCATAGTGGTGATACCAGTCTAGAGAAACATCCAACAACATATAACTGCTAAAACTCAACAGCAGATCAAATGATGTGAATGGATGTGTGATCACTGTGGTCCCTCGTTCACTATCTTCTTGGTCTTGCTAATGTTCTGGGAGAAGTTATTGTCGTAACACCAAATGCTAGTGCATGCTAGTGCTTCAGCCTCCCTTGAATCATTCCATATTTTCCAAAACTAACAGAAAGAGAACAAATGCAAGTGTTGCTGGAGGACACTCATCCATCTGACAGTCTATAGGGGAATGAACAGTAGCCTATTATTAGGATGTGAAGGCTTGTGACTTTTTATATAATCATTGCATCTGTGACATAAATTAATTATGCACCCATACAGCCCACCAGCTGACATTATAAACAGGTTTTAACCCATGAACACAATATTCCATATAGAAACCAGTGGATGAATCAATGAAGCATTTGCACTTCAGTGTCTCAAAATTAGTCTAATGATTGCAAGTCATTGGAAGCTTCTGTACTTTTTAAGTGTAAATGGATGTGTCATCCATAATTAAAATCTATTATATTTCCAGATTCAGTTACAAACAGCTATCTTTAAAGGATTACAAATATAAACAGATAACTTTTAGGCTAATTTATCTTTTTATGCACGTTTTAATTTCTAATCAGTGGGAACAGTCATCTTTAAATTTGTCCTATTAGTGTGATATTAGCTGTCTTTAATATCTTTTCAGCCACATGTTATATGAATAAGTTATAACTAATGAATGAACCGAATCAGATATCAGATATGTTCCTGAAGGGAACCGCTGCATTTACACAAACCTTTACAAAGCCGCCACCTGTTGGACTGGAACTGTAATTACACATGTATTTTTGGGAGGGGTTTCGATACTAGTGTTTAGTTAAATGGTTAGATTTCACAACATATTAAAAATATAAAAAGTAAATAAAAAAAAGTTTTTTTTTTTTTTTTTAAATGCTGTTTTCAGAATTCATAATTCCAAGCTATTTTATCTCATATTCAATAATACTTCAGAGTAGGCAAATCATACACATGTAAACTAATTCAAACCAACAAACAGCGTATGGTTTATGTATATACACGTGTGCGTTTATTTTGTGTGAGTAAAATCAAAATGTTTGAGTTTATCCTGTCATTAAACTGTTGTGTCACGTGGTTTTGATAGTAGCTAGTAGTAACTGTGGCAACGTCGACGCAATGGACTACCAGCGTCCTTTTTTACTTTTATTGACCGCTATAGGCCTATATTATTGAAATAATGGCCGTAATTATTAGTGTAAACCTACTTAAACGGACTAAAATGACGTTATAGTTTGTCTGACATCCAAAAGTGGAGATGAAGCCTTATACCAGCGTCGTTAGACCCAAACTGGTGTCACTGCCAACAGAATCTCGTCTGATAATGAAGGACATTACAGACGCGCGACCCAGTTATTCTTCAAACTACAGCTCCAGCCCTCCAGTTTCTGGATGTTACACGGCTGCCGAATCCAGGATGAATGTTTTCTCAGCGAGGCACAAATATCCATGCAGTCCGAGCTGTGAGTCATTTTTATAGGCTACTGAATACAGTGCATGGCATGAAGTCTATGAGAGTAATAGTAAACGTCTTATGGCAAGCCGTATTAACATTTAATCCTTACTAACTAGTAGCTAATGAATAAGTACTAGTACTTAATGGAATAGATACTAGTATCTAAAAAATAAGTACTAGTAGTATGAAAATAGATACTAGTTCGTTTTAAGGATTAATTGTTAAAACGGCTTGCCATAAACGTCCCTCCAACAAGATACAGTAAACTAATATTCCCAAATGCATTTATGAATTTCAGTGCTGAAGAAGAGTCTGCAGATGGTGTTTTATTAACATGTACATGTAATGTTTAATATGAAATTGTAGATTCGATGGACCACGAGCCTCACAACTCTATTATTGATGGGTGAGTAACTAACAAAACCATAATACTATGTTTTTTTTAGGATATGCTGAGTGTTGTTGTTTTTGTGTGTTCTTTGAAGAACTGTACCGTCGTATATTAATATGGCAACCATTCTGTACGTTTTTGTCAGGTTTTTACCTCATATGAAACTTCCAGAGAAACCTATGCAAATATTGAAATGTTTTTGGGTCACTAAAGTTGTCATGTGCATTTCTGGACAAACACTTAACGTAATGGCAGAATGAATTAAACCAAATACTACTACTTTCTTCTCAGGTCTCTGCTTCCATTGTTAGCCAAAAACCGGTCAGTAATCACCAAATGTACCTCACAAAACAATGTGTCCGACAGTGATATTTCTGGCCGTCACTTTTTATTTGATGAACGATGGAGAAATGGAACGCACGTCGCTACTGATATAAGAGGTATTTATCCCTCTTTCCATTCATAAGATATTAATCATGGCGGAGACATTTATTGTATCATTATTAGTATACAAATGGGAAAAATGTCTATGTGTATTCAGATCATGATACTGTCACATCATTATTTGATGAGATGGAACAAATGTGTAATTGGTAGTTTCAGTGGGGTAACCAGTAGATGGCGCTCACAACATTCACATGAATATTTTTGCAGTTCATTTTAATTCATAGCCTATCAGCATAAAACAATCTAAGTTAGATCTAAGTAAATTTGGTCAGGGAATGCTTTTGCAATTAATTTAAATAAAAGTGGTTAGATGACCACTTTCTCAGGAAACCTCAAAGGTTTGTAACATCAAAATGTTTATTTTTCCAAGCAGACGGTGTTCTGATTAACCACAACCCCACAAGTCCACTTTCTCAGGACTTCCATGTTTATCCTTCTCACAATTTAACCAGATTTGCCCACCGCAAAGAACTTTCCCCACGTGACCCAAGACCACGTATTTGCGGGTGAGTTCTTCAAGACTGCTAAAGTAGTGCAATATTGTGAATTTTTTTTATTTTTATTTACTAGTATTCTATGCATCAATTACAGGTCTGATTATCTGACCTCATTTCCATCAGTTCTGTTACCAGCCACCACCCCATCTGTCAGTGGACGACTCTGTTTATCACAAAACTATAAAAACAGGTAACAACAATTTATTCTTTGTATTTGGCTATGCATATGTGTACTGTTTATTGTATATTTGACTCTCTTGTCTTATTCTTTGCATTTTTTTCATGCCAAGGGTAACAAACAGAGCTCGCAATCTCCTCCCTGTTGGTGCTAACAACAAAAGTGAGTTTCATCTTTAACAAGTTAGCATGTCATAACTATGGAATAAAACATAAAAAAAGGTAATTGCAACTCACAATTCTGAAAAAAACTCACAATTGCGGGTTATAAAGTCAGCATTGTGAGTTGAAATTACCTTTTTTATGTTTTATTCATGTTTTATGATGTAAAAATTACAACCTATGCAATGCCACTGAAAACCAACATGACATATTTCAGAGAATAATAATAAAAATAAATTGTGAGATATAAAAATCTGAATTATGAGATACAAGATATTAATTCGCAATTGCGAGTTATAAAGTTCAAATTGCAATACTGAGTCAGAAAAAAAGTCAGAATTGTGAGATAAAAAGTCACAACTACCCTTTTTATTTTTTTATTCCGTGGTGGAAACAAACTTCCATACATAACATTTCTAAGCAGACTATTGTTTTAAGCTTATTTACTGTATATCAGTTGGCGCTGGTAAACTTGGCACATTTTACCCTGGTTTCACAGACAAGGCTTAAGTCTAGTCCTAGACTAAAATGCATGTTTGAGCTGTTTTAACTGAAAGCAACTTTTAATATCTTAAAATATGTCAGTGCCATTGTTTTGTCTCAAGATGCTCACCAGTAATGTTTTTTTTCTAAGGCACATTTATAAAAGCTACTTAAATGTCCTGATTGAACTAATGTCTAATCCTGAATTAATCTAAGCCCTTTCTGTGAAACCGGGCCTGTATGTGTTATTTAGGTGTTTGCTCTCTCACTTCACTCCTGTTACATTGATGAATTTCACATGTGCATGTGCTTTTCATGAGCTCACAAACATTACTTAACACTTCAGTACACACACACCTCTTGTCCTCCCTGCCAGACACCAGGCCATTATTGAAATCCCCAGTCTTTTGTATGAGTTGAGGAGAGTGTTACCTGTGTAAACCTGAATAAGCAAACTGTGCTCTTGTCTAACCAGCCTGTGGGCCGGTAATTGTTTTTCAGGCCAGTCGTACCCTGAGCCACACTTGGGTGCCTCGGCATCTTTTGTTCAGAGGCTCACTGAGATTTCCTGTCTGGAAGCAGAAACAGTCCGGCAGGAGAAAATGAAGAGACTCAGAAAGATCAATAGGCAGGACTCTTAATAGGAGTTCATTAGTCAAAGAGGAAACACATGACACCTGAAATCACAACTGTGCCAAGACGGAGTAAATAAAGTCAAGGGGAAAAAACCAAGGTACAGAGTGTTGTAGTGCAGACACTTTATTATAACTGATTACAATACTTTATTATAGCTACAATATATAAAAAGTCTACACACCCCTGTTAAAACAGCTGTTTTTTTTGTGATGTAAAAAATTAGATGATAAATCATATCAGAACTTTTGCAACTTTGATGTAAAAATGACAACCTATGCAATGCCACTGAAAACCAAAGGGACACATTTCAGAGGAAAACGATCAAAATAAAAAACTTAAAAGAACCTAAGTGCATAAGTATGCACACCCTTTGGGTATGTGGCTGTGTTCAAATTGAACTAATCATCAAGCTCAAGTGACACTGCGTCCAAAATTGCATACTGTATAGTAGGCATTACATTTGGTTTGATAGGCACTTTGCGACCATTAAGTTAAGTCACCTTTGGTTATATAGCGCTTTATATAATACAGATTGTTTCAAAGCAGCTTTACAGCGATAAACAGGAAAATAACAATTCAATGATGCAAACAGAATTCAATTCTAAAAAGTCGATAGTAAAACAGCCATTATTCAGTTGTATGTATGAATTGTATGAATGTTGTAGTATCAATGAAATCTGGACGTACTACATTCGTCATGTTGTCATTATCATGTGACCTACGGCTTCAGTTGCGTCGCTTCACTTCCATTCACAAATCCTCTCCCGTGGCCTCATGGGATAGTAAAGTGCCCATCGAATGCACACTTCAGAATCTCGCCGGAAGTAGTAGGTCATCCGGGACTTTTTGCCTGTTGTTTTAGGAATACTATGAATTTGGATATCCTACTCAGCTCACATACTGTTTTTTGCATACTATATAGTAGTGTTGTAGTACTTGAGACCGGTCTTGGTCTTGAGACCGGTCTTAAGACCATTTTTTGAAGGTGTTGGTCTTATCTTGGTCTCGACCACATTTGTACTCAGTCTTGTCTTCGTCTCAGACTTAGAGGACTTTTGTTTCAAGACCGGTCAAGACCACAACTGCGAGGATATCACTAAATGCATAGTCTGATTTATTTATTAACATCATTAATGTGATTGGATGTAAAACCTACTCCTTCAGATACAATCAATTTATTTCTAATTTGATTTATTTATTGTGCCAGTTCAGAAATTAATGAGGGATTGTGTCAAAAATGTCACCAAAATTAATACAAATGCTGACAAAATTCGAGATATTGTTGCAAAAAAGTACTTGTATGAGATCTGCATTTTTATATTATAACGTGATATAATTAAGCAATATTACAAGAGCAAGAGAGCTGTTTTCACAAATTTGAGCATGATATTGCTTTTATAAAAACATTCAATAATTAAAAAAAAACAATATTATTCTCCACATTATTTATGCATTTGTAATTTACCAATTCAGATGCATCTTCTGTACCACTGCAGTGGAAAGATGAATTTTGATGATTTCATTTGATTGGTAACAGCTCTATATCGTGTCTTATAATTATATTTATTGATTACAAATAAGTAATTTCTCAGGCAGTAATGTGGATCTTTATGAATTTAACGAGTGCTGGTCTGGTCTTGGTCTTGACTCGGTCTCACCCTGCCTTGGTCTTGGTCTTGTCTTGGTCTCAACCCTTCAAAGTCTTGGTCTTGTCTTTGTCTCAACACACATTGGTCTTGTTCTCAGATTAGGTTTTCTTGACTACAACACTACTATATAGTATGGAAATAGGCATATTCGGATGCAGCATGAAATAGTACACACATGCTCTCACCTGAAGTGACTCTGATTAACTCGCAGCTGTTCCTGTAAGATTTTTCTGATATCTTCTTTGCATGCTACTATAAGAGCCATGGACCACAAAGAGCTTATGAAGCATCAATAGGATCTCATTTTTTTTTATAGCAAGGGTGCCCTGTCCTGTTCCTGGAGATACTTCCTGGAAAGTTCAGCTCCAACCCTGATCAAACACCACTGAAGCAGCTAATTAAAATCTTCAGGAGCTCTTGATAATTACATACAGGTGTGTTGGATCAGAGCTGGATCTGAACTCTGCAGGTAGGTAGATCTCCAGGAACAGTGACATTATCAAGAACAGGGCGTCCCTCCAAAATTGATGAGAAGACAAAGAGAAAACTGGTCAGAGAGGCTGTCAAGAGGCCTACAGCAACATTCTGGCAAGTCCTGGTTACTGTCTACATGTGACAACTATCTCCTGTATTCTCCATCTGTCTGGGCTATGATTTATCTTTGTTTCAGTTTTTACATCACAGCTGTTTTAACAGGGGTGTGTAAACTTTTTAGATCCACTGTAATTATAAAATAAAAATGGTGATTGTAGCAACCCATTGCATTTCTGGTGTAAAATTATCAGGGATTGTTGAATTTGAAATCAAATTCACCTGAAAGTGTATTTTGTATTCGCCAAGAATAACTGCCTTAACATTGCCTTAAACTACAGCACTTATATGTTGTCTCTGTCATGTTGCATATATGGAAAAACTTTTTGTGTACTGCCTTTTTAAGAAAGCAACCTACTTAATGTAATTATGCTCATATGCAACAAACAAAAAAAATTGTCAAAGAAGCTGCTTCAACATTATCAAAAAATGTTTTTATTAGTGACTCTTGGAACTGCAATATTAAACAATATGAAACTCTAAGTGTATTAAATGTTCGATTCTCGTATACCATTAGCGATCACAAACAGTAGCTGCTGTATGTTTTATCTGATAACATATGGTTCATTACAGATACAGCAGTAGTTGAATACAGGTGGCAGGCTGCATCTTTGTGCAGGTTGTCGTAGAGAGCGTGAGAGAGCTCCATTCTACACCAAAGTGTCTTTGTCAAAAGGAAAAGGGCCAGGTTGATTCGGTTCAAGACTAGGTTGGCACATTCTGGGCAGAGAGAAGAGAGATAATGTCTTTTGGCAACAAGACTTCATTACAGGAGCCACCTGCAATGAGAAGCAGATTATTATTATTATTATTATTATTCAATAAATAAATAGATGTAATTATTTATATTTTTAAAATGGTAATGATTTATAGAGGGCTATTATTAATCAACAAATTAATGACATTATTTATTTATTTAAAACAGAAATTATTTATAGAGGGTTGTTTTTATTATTATTATTAATAATAATAATCAATACATTATTTATTATTTGTTAAAATTGTAATGATTTCTATAGGGTTTTTATTATTATTTTATTATTAATCAATAAATTAATTACATTATTTATTTGTTTAAAATGGTAATGATCTATAGAGGGCTGTTTATTATATTCAATACTATTATTATAATCAATGTTATTATTATAATCTATTACAATCAATAATCAATTAATATAATCAATATTATTATTAATAAATACATTAATTAATTTATATGTTTAAATTGTAATGATTTCTATTTCATTATATTTATTTAATTAATTAAATTATTAGTTTAAATTGGTAATGATATAGCAGGTTGTTTTATTATTTTTATTATTATTAAATAAATGTAATTATTTATATTTTATAGAGGGTTGTTTATTATTAATAATAATATTATTATCATTTATAAATTAATTACATTATTTATTTGTTTAAAATGGTAATGATTTATAGAGGGTTGATTATTATTATTATTATTATTATTATTATTATTATTAATCAATAAATTAATTACATTATTTATTTGTTTAAAATGGTAATGATCTATTGAGGGCTGTTTATTATATTCAATACTATTATTATAATCAATTAATATAATCAATATTATTATTAATAAATACATTAATTAATTTATATGTTTAAATTGTAATGATTTCTATTTCATTATAATTATTCAATTAATTAAATTATTAGTTTAAATTGGTAATAATATAGCAGGTTGTTTTATTATTATTATTATTATTATTATTATTATTAAATAAATGTAATTATTTATATTTTATAGAGGGTTGTTTATTATTAATAATAATATTATTATTATTTATAAATTAATTACATTATTTATTTGTTTAAAATGGTAATGATTTATAGAGGGTTGTTTATTATTATTATTATTATTATTATTATTATTAATCAGTACATTAATTTATTTATTATTTGCTTAATTGTAATGATTTAAAGAGTGTTATTATTATTATTATTATTATTATTATTATTATTATTATTATTATTATTATTAACAACAATAAATTATTTATTATTTGTTTTAAATGGTAATGATTTCTAGAGGGTTGTTTATTATTATTATTATTATTATTATTAACAACAATAAATTATTTATTTATTTATTTAGCAAAGTTTTTATTTTAATCACCAAGAATGTATTGCCTTCTACAGTTCTGTCTGAAGAGGTGCCGATAAGCTTTCAGACATTTGCTGTGATCCAAAGTGAAAAGGCTGCTCAAGCACTCTTGATGGCTTGTTTTTTTTTTTTTTTTTTTTTTTTTTTTCAACGAGTACCCTGAGTACCCTTTCAACTTTAGTCAATCAAAATGACCTGGAACAAACAGTAAACAAAGAGTCCTTTAATAGAAGGCTGCCATAGACCTGCCCAGGCCGTTTATCATTTCAGCTCGGCTCCTTTTAACTCGCTCACATACCCTACAGTTCAGAACCCTTATAAATGTTCCAGTGAAATGATGAAAAGTATTTGTGTGCCCCTTTAGTGTACAAGATATTTTGCTTTAGTGGTTCATAAAGTGACCACAAAACACAGTGACATGAGGTTTCTGTGCACTGGAAAGGAATGCGCCCCAGTCAGGTTAATGGTAATGATATACTTCAGTAAGTTCACTCACAGAGAGTAGACAGTGTCCTCCTCTATCTTCATGAATCTGAGAATGGAGACGGTGCCCAAGCCAAACCTAAACACAGCCAAATCCACAAATCAAAAGGCCCAGATTTGGCAAGAGTTTTGAGAGTTTGCTCAATAGAACGGTTCAAAAGTCCAGTTCAAAGAATGACTTTGATATCAGGTGACATCAATATGTCCAGTATTAAACATAAGAATCTTTTTCTCAGGTAGGTTGGTGACACAAAATGTTAAACTAATGCTTGCTTTCTTTTTCTTTCTTTCTTTCTTTGAACTTTATTAAATATACATTCTTGGTCGTATTGAGGGATTCATTGGTATATTTTATTCCAAAGAAAAAAAGAGCATCTTCTTTCATCAAAATGTAATAACTTGCTGTGCTTCTAAAATGACTTTCAAGCACCTGTCATACACAGGCCACTTTTCACAATCCAAACAATTCCTGGTGGATTTGTGTTGCCCCACATTTTTTACTCATTTTTGAATATCCTGTTTTACTCAGAAATACCTGATATTTCAGCAGTAAAATAAGTTGTGAATGACATTTTATTTTGAATTTAAAAAATCTGAATGGTTTGAATGAAGTTTGTTTTGGTTCCGAGATTGGCACAGTTAAAAAAAAGGGTTGCATTGGTAAATCACAATTATGAAATAAAAAGTCATAATTATGGCATAAAATGTCAAAATTATGAGATACTAAGTCATATTTATGAATTTGAAACTGACAAAAAGTCAAAATTGACATAAAAAGTCTAAATCATAACAAAAAGTCAAAATTATAACATTTTTACATCATAATTATGACTTTATCATAAATTGTATCTTTTATGTCATCATTTATCATAAATTGTATCTTTTATGTCATCATTGTCATCAATTTTTATCTCAAATATGAATTAGTATCTCTATATATTAGTATAGTTTAAACTTTTTGTCATAATTTTAACTCTTTATGTCATATATATGAATAGTATCTCATGATTTCAACTGTCATAATTATGACTTTTTTTATGTCATAATTATGATTTACCAAAGCATTTTCTTTCTTATGTAGCAGAACTGGGCTTCCATAGTGTCTGTCCCAAATAAAATTAAAGGTCATTAAAAATCTGAGTATGATATAAAATGTCAACTTTTTTCATGTCATAATTCTGACTTTTTGTCTAAATTTCAAGTTTTTATGCTCTCATTTCAACTCTTTATCTGTCATTTAATAAAACAAAAAGATTAAACACCATTAAAAGTCTTAATCCAAGTATGATATAAAATGATGTGTTCTGAATCAGACTTGCATCTTGCACTCATCAAGGTTATGTATTTAAATGAGACTTGACTAAACACATTTATTTTTTTTCATCGTGTGCATTTGCAGCTTGACGCACTACTTTTGGTCAGGGTCAGAGAACATCCTGTACAACTTTACAACCCTCCCTCATGTGATAATGATGAGTAACACCATCACACCATTATCACATGAGTAATGATGAGAAGCTCTGGATTCTGAAGAAAAAGTCCATTGCGAGAGTCAATCATGTTTTCACAGTTGACTAAGAGAGCAGGGGTTACTGGTCCATTGATATGTCTTTAAAAAATGGCTGAAAAAATGTTTTAAAATCTTCATGGTAAATGTACAGTTTACCCGTCTATATATGCACTCTGGTTCAGATGTCCAAGACAAACAGACTCTCTGTTCTGTCCATTGTCAGCAATGAGGGCACACCTGCACCTTAGACAAACAGAAACGGGAGTCTGCTTCTCTACATTATCAAGAGCTGAGTCAACAAGCCATCAGACTGTAACAGAAGGAAACTGCCATGCTAAACTGAGTGAAGAGGAAGTGCTGTAAACCAGAACATTAGATATTATAACATCACACTAAAAGAAGAGATATATGGTTGCCGATATACAGTCTGTGAAAATAACCAGTCCTGAATGCAGAGGTTTTCAACATGGATTATGGAGTGAGAGGGTCTGTGGAAAACTTGACAGAGAGGGAATAGATTTGCAAAAGAATATTTATTGCACTTTAAAAAATAAATCAGAATTATGTAAATCTGAAAGGGAGAAAAGATATGCTGCAAATGAAAATAAAAGCAAATGTGTAGCAGATAGTGTTTTAATAATTTGCTTTGGATTTAGTACAGTGACAATATAAAAGACAATTATTTTATTTTGGAAATAATATTGTCTAATATTGTGTTGGTCCCCCTTTTGCTGCCAAAACAGCCCTGACCCGTTGAGGCATGGACTCCACTAGCCCCCTGAAGGTGTGCTGTGGTATCTGGCACCAAGATGTTAGCAGCAGATCCTTTAAGTCCTGTAAGTTGCGAGGTGGGGCCTCCATGGATCGGACTTGTTTGTTCAGCACATCCCACAGATGCTCGATTGGATTGAGATCTGGGGATTTTGGAGGCCAGGTCAACACCTCAAACTCGTTGTTGTGCTCCTCAAACCATTCCTGAACCATTTTTGCTTTGTGGCAGGGCGCATTATCCTGCCGAAAGAGGCCACAGCCACCAGGGAATACCATTTCCATGAAAGGGTGTACATGGTCTGCAACAATGCTTAGGTAGGTGGTACGTGTCAAAGTAACATCCCAGGGCAGGACCCAACACTGCCTCCGCCAGCTTGCCTTCTTCTCATAGTGCATCCTGGTGCCATGTGTTCCCCAAGTAAGAGATGCATGCGCACCCGGCCATCCACGTGATGTAAAAGAAAACGTGATTCATCAGACCAGGCCACCCTCTTCCATTGCTCCGTGGTCCAGTTCCGATGCTCATGTGCCCACTGTTGGCGCTTTCGGCGGTGGACAGGGGTCAGCATGGGCACCCTGACTGGTCTGCGGCTATGCAGCCCCATACGCAACAAACTGCGATGCACTGTGTATTCTGACACCTTTCTATCAGAACCAGCATTAACTTCTTGAGCAATCTGAGCTACAGTAGCTCGTCTGTTTGATCGGACCGCACGGACAAGCCTTTGCTCCCCACGTGCATCAATGAGCCTTGGCTGCCCATGACCCGGTTGCCGGTTCGCCTTGGACCACTTTTGATAGATACTGACCACTGCAGACCGGGAACACCCCACAAGAGCTGCAGTTTTGGAGATGCTCTGACCGTGTCGTCTAGCCATCACAATTTGGCCCTTGACAAACTCGCTCAAATCCTTACACTTGCCAATTTTTCCTGCTTCTAACACATCAACATTTCACATGGTATGAGTTAAGTTTTTTTCCTCTAATATTCAAAAGTTTAAAGAAATTAATACTTTTACTGAAAAGTAAAGTAAACTTTAAAGACAGTAAAGACATTTATATTGTTACAAAAGAGTTTTATTTCAAATAAATGCTGTTTTTTTGAACTTTCTATTAATCAAATAATCCTGAAAAAAGTATCACGTTTTCCACAAAAATCGCAAGCACAACTGTTTTCAACATTGATAAGAAATTTTACTTGAACACCAAATCTGAATTCTGGATGGCTGCTGAAAACTTAACTTCCATCACAGAAATAAATTACATTTTCAAATATATTAAAATATAAGACAGTTTAAATTGCAATAATATTACACAATATTAGTGTTTCTACTATATTTATAATCAAATAAATACGATTTAAAAATCTTACCACAATCTTTTTAACAGTAGAGTAAATGAAAATGAATAAACAGCTTTTATATTAGCATTAGTGAAATCTTTGCAAAGATGTCGTCATATTTAGGGGTCCTTCTGGCACCACTGTTATAGGCCTGCAGGTTTGATTTAGTGTTTATTTGCATTGGTTGGTATCCACATTGGCAGTTTGTATCCAGGACGGTTTTCTCAGGAGGCTGTGGTATGCATAACACTGACATGACCCCACAAAACACTCTTTCACATATACACAATAAACACTAACCACTCTTACACACACAATGCATCTTAATGCAATTAAACATGCTTAATGCAAAAAGTCCATTCAAACATACAAACGAATGACATGAATGAACCTGTATTTCAGACTCCATAGAGCCTGACAAAACTAAACACAGGGACTCTTTTTCAACATTTTTCAAGAGACAGCAGGGAAACCAGGCACATAAATACAGTGTTTTGGTAAGTAAAAAATTACTTTTGCTGCCCTTTAAATGTATCTAAAAGGAAACCTGCAGAGAAAGGAAATTAATTCTCAAGCATGCAATTTCCAAAATAAAATAGATGGCTGATGCTAGATGAACTTGATAAAAATGTATTTTTATGTGTTTAATATCAGAAACGGTTCACAATGATTCTTACATTTGAATCAGTATTTTCTGCAGTACCAAACGTTTCCAATAGATATAATTCGTCTCCCATTCATTTCCAATGTGGTCATTTTTGACCGCAAAGTGTGACTATTTTTTTCAGGACCATTCAACCTTTTTGAATCATGTCCATGATTTTTTTTTGTTCACACACCAAGTGCCAAAACCTTTACCAAGTTTTGTACCATTCCGATGAAGTAAAAAAAAAAACGAAACGTAACGTAAATTTTTCCGGTCAAAAATGGCCAAATTGCACCAGAGGCTTAATGGGAACATTAGCAAAACGTTCTTAGAACATATTTTTGCTAGCTAGGATGGTGATATTGATGATGGTGTTAAAAAGTGTTACTCTTGCTTGAATTGGTTCCCTTGATACACCGAACAATCAAAGCAGTTCGAGACTGCCGACAGTCACAGCAGATTTCCTAGAGATTAATTCTCACTAATATCCCGTCTTTCCCTTGATCCTGCTCTCTGTGCATGAGCAGACCCTCATTCCTCTCATGATTAGTCTGAGTTCCCTGTGGAGGGCACAACAGTCTGAGCCAAGCATAGACAAAAAAAAAGATCTGGTCTCAACATCCACATTTTCATGCCTTGTGTGATGTTTCCCAGCTAACAGGGAACGTACTTTGGAACGAACTTTGGCTTATTTTCTGGAATGGTCCTCTTAAAGCTACGAACAAAAGTTATTCCAGTAACGTTAATAGAATGTTCGTTCAAAGTTATCTGGTCTTTAATAATGTTCTCAAAAAATTAGCACAAAAACATTATTTATACATTGTTCATGGAGCGTTTTTTCTAAAATGATTTAGTTGGACGTTTTTTTAATGTTACTACTTGGGTGTGTAGACACGATCAGTATGGACTCTACAGATTACAATTGTCAGTTGAGTTATCTGTGCTGATGAGTCAAATGTTGAGGCTAATTTGTTACGTGTGTTCTGTTCATTTACTTTGTAAAAAAATCTGCAGACTTTCGGCAACTATTGTTGACTTATTTAGACTGCAAAACGGGGCAAAAATCTGAGCAAAAGTCGTGTATTTCAGCCTTGTACTACGGGGCTGTTGAATGCTTGAATCTGATTGGTTGACGAATGTTCTAAGGTGTGCAATATACCTTATGTAGCCCCGCCCCTTTTCAGCGCTACACTCGTGTTCTCTCTTCCGGTTTATATTTCCACAGCATAAAGGTAAGATATTACGGGTTTATGAATGAATCTCTCATTGTAAAATCTGCCCAGTCTACTGACATTTGTTATGACATCAGCTTCAAACATTACAATGCTCATGATAACTTTTGTTAACTCTACAGTAAGTAAATTCACTTCAACTGCTTATTACTCCTCGACAGCGATGCCATAGAAATAAACAGGGCTACTGCAATAACGGAAGTTAAAGACTAATTTCTAAAGATGGCTGCGCTCTTGTTTCTCTGGTGCATAATGTCTATAGAGTTCGACAGTTCCCGCCCCCTTTTTCAGCAGCGCTGGTTCCGGAAGTATTTTTCCTATAGGGATTTTAAGAGTTTTCCTTAAAGAGTTATGTCATGAACCAAGCCAATCAGCTACAAGATGAATCATAACATTACAAACTTTGATTTGAAACAAAAAAGTTTTTTAAAATATGACAAGACTGTGTACTTAACGGCTTTAGTGAGGGAAAGAACTACAATTCCATGAAGCATTGCGAACAGCATAATTGGTTTTAAAAACAATGGAGAAATATAATGTCATGTACAAATGTTGATTTTATATATACACTCACCTAAAGGATTATTAGGAACACCTGTTCAATTTCTCATTAATGCAATTATCTAATCAACCAATCACATGGCAGTTGCTTCAATGCATTTAGGGGTGTGGTCCTGGTCAAGACAATCTCCTGAAGTCCAAACTGAATGTCAGAATGGGAAAGAAAGGTGATTTAAGCAATTTTGAGCGTGGCATGGTTGTTGGTGCCAGACGGGCCGGTCTGAGTATTTCACAATCTGCTCAGTTACTGGGATTTTCACGCACAACCATTTCTAGAGTTTACAAAGAATGGTGTGAAAAGGGAAAAACATCCAGTATGCGGCAGTCCTGTGGGCGAAAATGCCTTGTTGATGCTAGAGGTCAGAGGAGAATGGGCGACTGATTCAAGCTGATAGAAGAGCAACTTTGACTGAAATAACCACTCGTTACAACCGAGGTATGCAGCAAAGCGTTTGTGAAGCCACAACACGCACAACCTTGAGGCGGATGGGCTACAACAGCAGAAGACCCCACCGGGTACCACTCATCTCCACTACAAATAGGAAAAAGAGGCTACAATTTGCACGAGCTCACCAAAATTGGACATTTGAAGAGTGGAAAAATGTTGCCTGGTCTGATGAGTCTCGATTTCTGTTGAGACATTCAGATGGTAGAGTCAGAATTTGGCGTAAACAGAATGAGAACATGGATCCATCATGCCTTGTTACCACTGTGCAGGCTGGTGGTGGTGGTGTAATGGTGTGGGGGATCTTTTCTTGGCACACTTTAGGCCCCTTAGTGCCAATTGGGTATCGTTTAAATGCCACGGCCTACCTGAGCATTGTTTCTGACCATGTCCATCCCTTTATGACCACCATGTACCCATCCTCTGATGGCTACTTCCAGCAGGATAATGCACCATGTCACAAAGCTCGAATCATTTCAAATTGGTTTCTTGAACATGACAATGAGTTCACTGTACTAAAATGGCCCCCACAGTCACCAGATCTCAACCCTATAGAGCATCTTTGGGATGTGGTGGAACAGGAGCTTCGTGCCCTGGATGTGCATCCCACAAATCTCCATCAACTGCAAGATGCTATCCTATCAATATGGGCCAACATTTCTAAAGAATGCTTTCAGCACCTTGTTGAATCAATGCCACGTAGAATTAAGGCAGTTCTGAAGGCGAAAGGGGGTCAAACACAGTATTAGTATGGTGTTCCTAATAATCCTTTAGGTGAGTGTATATACACTACCACTGGACTTTTTTGAAAGTTATATTAAACTGTCTGAAAACAAAACCGGGTTCACAAACTAACTAAATATGTTCACCATGGTCCATTTCTGTATATAATAAAGAATATAAACTATATATAATCGCATCTTAGTAAGATAGGTCAACATTTAAACCTCTTTAAGGTTTTTATTTTTATTTTTACATTTGTATCATTAGATATTAAAAGTAAGTTGAAACCCAGTACTTACGTTTAAAAATATAATTTTTTGAAATTTCTCTCAAAAAACTCCTGTCGTCACTGGCGTGCAATGAATTCTGGGGTAGACACGGCCGCAAAGGATCCATCTATTGTATCCTTCATTTCATGGGAAACGATGGGACGCATTTGGAAGAGCCTTCGGATTGTGAAAGCCTTCGTCGTGCCGCGGTGGTGCAATCAGTCTTCGAATGCGGCCTTCGAAGGATGCAGCCTCTGAATTGGGACACAGCTATAGACTTGATTACATCATTCGCAGAGCTTTATGGGAGTGGGCGATGCTAAAGAGCTATTGCTTTTTTCCGACTTACTGATTGGGTGTAATTTTCTGTACAGCATCATGGGTAATGTAGTTTTTCACTAGGAATTCTGCTGTTAAATATGATTATTTTAAAAATAAGCTGAAATAACATGGCTTCAACAGAAGCAAATACCATGGGTTAACAATCTCGTAGCTCACAAAAGTTATCGTTTAAAATCAATTTCCCTATGGAGAAAATGCATAGGGATAGCAATGTGCTAACAACCACTCAGAGCACTGTAATGTTAGCATGCAACTGCATAGCAACACACTGATCAACACCAAAGACTTTATATACAGAAAGACAGTGCACTCGTATTACTATGAATGGGAGAAAGTCCCACCTTCTAAAGAAAAGAGCCAATAGCCAATTGGTAAAGTTATCGCGTCACTGCAGCTCCGGTTCCTATAGAAACAATGTTCTGAGACGCGTGATTATGACTGCACATGCGCATTAGCTTGGTCCAGCCTGAAAAATGCAGTTTTTTTTGTCATGATATGAACGTTTAGTGGTGATTTCAAATATGAAATTTAATCGTAAGCTTGGAGAACAGTTTTGGAAAATTTGATGTTTCCCCATTCAAAGAGATAGGAGCTGTAGGCTACTTGCATGACTAAAATAGGTGCCCGCAAGGCATTTCAAAGATGGCCGCCAAGTGAAATGACTTTGTCAACACCCACAAAACCCTAGCAATGTGCTAACGACCACTCAGAACACTTTAGCAACTGCATAGCAACAACCTGATAAAAAACTTTGCTCTGCAGTGTCATTCTTAAATCACAGCATTATTGAAGTTGGAATTAATGAGCATAACCAAATCTAATTAGCCTTTTAAAAAGGGTCTCCACATAAAGGAGTACCTTAGTGCAGGGGTTATCAAACCCCTTGTGACCTACTTTCTAACTTAAAATTTTCATGTATAAAAATACATTTACCATGAAAAATGAAAATCTTATAAATATGTGTAAAATCTGGAAAATAAAAACATTCTTCTAAGCTGACACTGTATCTTTTGTATATTTTGTCTTCCCATAGAAAAGGATTGCCAATATACACTGATATATAAGACCGACCAGTGTTTTTTGACCACATATTCACAACAACAATTTATATAAATATATATATTTTTTCCTTTCCCCTTGAAACTTTTCCACAGACCCCCTTGTGAGCCCCTGATGTAATGTGTAATATTATGTAATATGTATTCATTGTTTTAGTTCAGTTAAATGTTCAGTGGTATTTGAATGCTTTCAATAAGTATTTCATAAATCTTTTTTGCATTTCTGAACTTCTCAGATTTCTACTTCCACTAATCTTGTAGCTTGACTTTGTATAGTTTATGTGAACTTTGAATTCTGCAGTGCCAGGTAGTTATTTTGTTGTAAATAAAACCTGCATGTGAATCCTGACTCTGATTCAGTTATGGCACCGCAATGCAATGTACTGATTAGACAAGAACTAATTCAATAACTTAATTCTCTCACCTAATCACATTTGCATCACTCGAGGAAACGTTGCAGACATACCACAGTTAATTAACAAACATAACATAGATGCTCTCTTTAGGAGTTTGCATAGCAGAGGTGGATGCCCTCATGTAGCTACTGTCTGCTTGTGGGCTCGAAAAGAAGCATGGTGATGTGACAGCAACAGGGCCGTGTGCTGCCCCAGGCTCTGTAGACTGGAGCAAGGCCAAATCCTCCCACTGTTTCCCTGCTGTACAAGCTTAAGCTGCCCAGTGGAAACGACCTGGGCACTGATCTGAGATCAGCCAAAAGAGCAGTACAGAGAGAGAGAGAGAGAGAGAAAGCTTTCACACACCCTTCACTCAAACAACATTTCTCCACCTCTCTTTTTCTCTACCTCGTCCACTTTTGTGTGCTGAAACGAGGGCAGAGACGAATTTTACAGACAAATCAGGGGAGGACATTTAGTTCCACAGAATAGCTCTTTTCTTTCAGCCCAAGCTCTCTGGAAACGTGTTTCTATCTAGGCAAACAGAAGAGCTGTGTGGCCACAGGAATTCCAGGTCACAAGGATTCCTCCGGCAAGGATGACTTCACCTGTGACAGATTCATTTCCTCTCCAGGAGTTAGACCTGTGGCATTGACTTTGAGAGGAACTGAAGACCATAACAGGAACTTTTGCCTTTTTAGACCATTGAGGGAGCATAGAGTTCTTTTTGGACATTATGGGGTTGTTGTCAGTGGATCGGAGTGCCCTTCTGATGGTGGCCGCTCTTTTTGGGATGTACCACTTTGCTGAAGGGGGATGCTCAGGAAGGTGCTGTCAAGGCACAGATTTCACCTGTTCCACTACAGACTGGAGGATGGACCGTGTCTATGGGACGTGCTATTGTGATGAGAGGTGTGTAAACACTAAAGACTGTTGCTTTGACTACCCAACTGAATGCCCAGGTAAGTGGTTGGTATAGTCATATTTGGGCAATTGACAACCTGATTACTGGACACAGTAAAGAATATATTTTAAATATAGATTTAAGAAAAAAATTTTATGCATGCAGCTCATTTAAATAGTACTGTGATGTGATGAATGCATTTTTTAATACTATAAATATTTCATGTTGTCTTTCAATTAATATGAGGTCATAAAAATGTACAATAATTATACAAAAAAACAACAACAATTAATTTGTTATTTTATTTCTTTGTTTAAAGGTGACCTATTTATGCCCCTTTTTACAAGGTGTAATATAGTCTCAGGTGTCCCCAGAATGTGTCTGTGAAGTTTCAGCTCAAAATACCCCACAGATAATGTATTATACCATGTTGTAAATGCCCATTTTTGAGTGGAAGGAAAAGCATGCTGTTTTTGTGCATGTATCTTTAAATGCAAATGAGCTGCTGCTCCCCGCCCTGCATTTCGGAAGAGGACGGAGCCTGTACAGCTCATGCCTCGGATACTGGGTGCGTCTCAATCAGCTCCCTAGTTCAGTAGTCAGGGCACTGATCAGGGAGTCAGCCCATTGACTTATGTCCTGATCAGTGCCCTGACTACTGAACTAGGGAGCTGATTGAGACGCACGCACTCTGTCAAAACCTAAATTATCTGTTTGGTTTCAATTATCATCTCTATCGCGGTTACGCTGACGTGACATTGCAGTTCTTTATCATCATGAAAGTTTATTATCTGCATGCATTTTAAAGCCATATCAGTCTAAATTTCTGATATATGGTTTTCTGAGCGCACACATCCGCAGCATGCACACAGAAAGCTGGATGTCAGGCGGCGCATCCCGTGAGTATTAAACTAAGTTCTCTTTCACGTCTTATTGCACTTAAACTGTCAAATACACACAAGGTTATGTAAAAAAGTACAAGTACAACATTCCAATCAGATTTGAGGGACAAGTTTACAGTTTATGTGAAGTTTAGGCTTACGACCAGGGTTATGTGCTACATCAGTATTATTCACCCTCTGATTTTAGGGATAAGTTATGGTTAGGGTTAGGTTTAGGTGTAGGGATAGGGTTAGGACAAAATATTTGACAGGAATGTTGTTCCAGGAATATGTCTTGACAAAATCACGGTGACCATAATAAAATACTGATGAATAAATCTTATATTTTGGGATAATTACTAGCTGACTGTTGTAGCAGTTTGCAGGCAGGGTAGTTGAGTCAAGGATCTAATTGAAGCTTTTATTTGAATAAACCAGATGAAGAATATCTAAAAATGTATAGGAGACAGCACAATCCAAAGAATGACCAACCATGACAGCTTAAAGTCACCGTGAAATCAAAATCGACACTTTTTATTCATTTTTTATTATTTTATGGAATATTGCAGTACTATCCATGTTACACATATTCAGTTGTGTTGGTTCTGTTGTGTTGTGTTGGTTCATGGACTTTTAGTTTGTATTCTTTAGTCACATGTGTTCCTTTGAGTTTCCCCACCACTCATCAGTTTCCTTGGACACTAATCTTCGTCACAGCTGTTCGTAATTTAGTTCATCACCATGTGTATTTAAGTTCCTCACGTTCACTCAGTGTTTTCACTCGGTCTCGTTTGAGTTAGCATTTGTGTATGTGTTGCTATTACCTTCTGTTATTTTGCCTGTTGGATTATTAAACCCTGTCACTCACATGACATCACAGAAATAGCAAATCTGAACGATCCAATCAATTCCTGATGGACAAAATCAAGTCCCGGCCTACATTTTTTCTTGTTCGATAAGCTGTTTCACTCAAAACATGCATTTATGCAATCACAAAACTCTCTTTTGGAACTGTAGCCCCCCCCCTAGTTGGCCCCAGCACTCTGGTTGAGAACCACTGATATATCCTGTAGATTTGTGCAACTTCTCACCTGTGGGTTGTGTTTTTAGCCCAGCCGTGTGTGGTGAGTGAGTGGAGTCATTGGAGTCGGTGCGCACAACCCTGCCAGCCCTCATTCCGGGTCCGAAGACGCAGTGTTGAAAGACTGCCCCAAAACAGTGGGCAGGCCTGTCCAAGGCTGGAGGAACAGGCTGGATGCATGGAGTATCAGGATCACCAGGGCCAGTTTTGTGCTCAGACGCAAGGTATAAATCTGAGTCAACATGGCTTATACATCTTTTCGGCCCAAATGCACGGTGACTTCAATAGTGTAATCATTATAAAGTAGATTTTTCCATGGACAACACATTTTTAAAGAGCTTGTGCGAAACTGCCACTACACTTACACTTTAGCATACTTTTAAAAAGAGAACTTATTACGTAAATAATACACTTTAAAGGAATATACTTAAAGGTGCACTGTGTAAATTTTAGCGGCATCTAGCGGTGAGGTTGCAAATTGCAACCGCCCACCACTCACCCCTCCCTTTCGAAGCACATAGAGAAGCTACGGTGGCCGACACAGGACAAAGATGTCGTCATCTGAGACAGCAGAGAATAGCTAGGGCTCTGTAGAGCAGTTTGTCCGTTTAGGGCTACTGTACAAACATGGCGGCACAAAATTGTGACTTCACTGTAAGGGGACCCGCGGTGTATGTAGATAGAAATGGCTCATTCTAATGTAATAAAAACATAACGGTTCATTATGTAAGGTCTTTATACACAACTGAAAACAGTTATGTATATTATATTGCATTTCTGTCAATAGAGCCTCATAAATATTACACACTGCACCTTTAAGTGTCGATGTTGTTAGAAATGAAAATTAAATTCGTGTTTTTTTTAACCACATAAGTAGGACTTAAGCAATTTCATAATTACTTCCATTGTCTTTGAAATATGGTTAAAGTTAAGCTGCCAAATGCACTGAAAAGCATGTATGGTACAGTATGGCCTGGTTTCACAGACAGGGCTTAGATTAAGCCAGGATTAGGCCTTAGTTAAATTAAGACATTTAAGTAGCTTTTGTAAATGTGAAGGCAACACATGAGACAAAACAATGGCAGTGACATATTTTAAGATATGTCAGTGCAAGTTGCTTTCAGTTAAAACAGCTCAAACATGCTTTTTAGTCTAGGACTAGACTTAAGCCTTGTCTGTGAAACCATGCATATAATGTCATTCTATTGAAACTTGTCTGTCATGTATTTAAATACTTGTAATGCATGTAATATCAAATAACATTGCACAGTTAAAAATGTATGATCAAGTATACATATTCGCTTTAGTATGTTAGTCAACACATCAAAATAAGTGTAAACTTCTTACAAGCATGACAAAAGATTAAAACATACTGATTTAAAATTTACTTTTTTATTTTGATATCACAAAGTTCACTTTTTAAAAAAAAAAAGTGTACTTAGTATTTTAAATATGTTAAGAAGTAAGTTAGTAATGAAATGTATTCTCTTTAAATACACTAAAGTGGCCTTTTATTTAATTGATATTATATTATCTTATTTAAATCTGCAGTCTGTAACTTTTTTTGGTTAAAAATGATCCAAAATCAATTTTTGAGCAAGTACATAATGAGCCAGTGTTCAAAACGATCTCCTTACCTTAGCCTGATTCACAATGGTAAGCTTGTAATAATATGTTTTAATTTGAGTGGTACAGCTTTCTGCGGGAAACACGAGCTTCCACTGTTCGTCTTTGTGTCATATACGTAAAGAAGTCCCGGCTAGTAGGCTATATCGTGTGTGTGGATGCTGCAGGTGGAGGATCGTTTGTGGCCTCTTCTTACAGTAGCTGGAATGTAATTAAACTTGTCATTTTGATGGCGGCTTGTAATCCAGAAAGTCCAAAACGACAATCATCGTTGATAACTGGTGCACTGAAAGACAGCCCAAACATACACCTCAAAACATTAGATTCATCCGCGCTGAGGAGCCGTGCCAATGCACAACCCACGTAAAGAAGATAACTCCGCAAATAACTGCAATTTCAGGGTTCAAACAGAGATGGCGACAAAGAGGTCAAACTTACAGACTGCAGCTTTAGTTTTTAGTAATATACTTTTTCAAGATTTAAAGTACTCTACAAGTGTACATTCAATACAATTAAGCCTTCTTGCTTATATTGGCAAAGTTTTGTAACACATTGCACAAACCCAGTGCTTCAGTCAGAAATCCAGGGACTTTTCAACTTGATGGTCTAAAGTTGATCACTTAGCTGTTTATAGGTGGAAACTAAACAGTGACTGTGTTGGATTAATACCAGGAGCAGCATTTATTACCACAATGGAGTACAGCAAAGGCAGAACACATGATTTGTATGGGGCCCAAATGGATGCTGGGTATGTATCACCGTCGATTAAACAAACACAAAGAGACTGTTGATGATGAGAATTTGTGAGGAGAAGCCTGTTTACTCGTTTCAACAAATAGTTCATTACTTAAAGTCACAAAAACAGACAGTCACAGTATTTAATATCCTACAACTGTTTTTATTGCAGGTAATAAGTATACAGTACGTAATAAGTAACTAATGCGTTAATTAGTTCTTCATTTAGCTGTTAGCATTTAGCTTTCTGATAACTTTATCTCACAATAAACACAATGGATGATTTTAAGTGAAGTAATGATGATGATGTGCTTCACAGTTTTTGTATGGAGTTCAAGATGGAGTCTCTGACACCACATTGCACGGTGGAGAACAGACCCAATACACGCTGGATGCAGTACTTGAGAGAGGGCTACACTGTCTGCGTGACCTGCCAACCTCCAGCCATGAGCAACCACAGTCGGGGCTGTCAAGGAGACGGTGACCTAGCTGAGAGGTAGTGTACCTATAGTGCCACAGTGTTGTTTAGAGGACCTGTTTCTGATGCAGCAACAACAGCACATTCTATTACAAGTTCATTGTGAGGTCAGAGTATGTCTTCATGCCGAAACAACAACACAATTCATGAGATATTTAGGTCTCAAATGGCTCTTACAGATTTTTGTGAATATCAAACTCCCTTTATGGCAAGTCATTTCACTCGGTGACCATCTTTGAAACGCCTCTCAGGCAGCTCTTTCTGAACGGGGAAACATCAAATTCTCCAAAGCTGTTCTAAATATTTGAAATCACCAATGAAATCTGACAACAACTGTCTCATAAATTTTGTTTCTAAATGCTCAAATCATGACAAAAAACAGCATTTTTCAGGCTGGACCAGCCAGTGCGCATTACAGTGACTCAATGACTTTACCAATTGCCGACTGGCTCTTTTATTTCGAAAGCAGGACTTATTCCACCATATTGTGCATTATACTTTCTTCCATTAATAGTAATCAGTAGCAGCCTTTGCTATGTTTCACCCGTTTCACTTGAAACGGGCCTCGCAACTGAAGGGGCCTCTGCCTGCACTCGAAAAAGAGCCCCGCCATCATACAGTGCACACACACACTAGGGTCAGAAATGAATAAAAACGCTTCCAAAAACTAAAATACACTATATTGCCAAAAGTATTGGGACACCCCTCCAAATCATTGAATTCAGGTGTTCTAATCACTTCCATGGCCACAGGTGTATAAAATCAAGCACCTAGGCATGCAGACTGCAGAGTCAATAGCTACAGACCTCCAAACTTCGTGTGGCCTTCAGATTAGCTCAAAAACATTACGTAGAGAGCTTCATGGAATGGGTTTCCATGGCCGAGCAGCTGCATCCAAGCCTTACATCACCAAGTGCAATGGAAAGCGTCGGACGCAGTGGTGTAAAGCACGCCGCCACTGGAGTTCTCTGGAGTGACGAATCACGCTTTTCTGTCTGGCAATCCGATGGACGAGTCTGGGTTTGACCTGGGTTTGAACTTGACTGGCCTGCACAGAGTCCTGACCTCAACCCGATAGAACACCTTTGGGATGAATTAGAGCAGAGACTGCAAGCCAGCCTTCTCGTCCAACATCAGTGCCTGACCTCACAAATGCGCTTCTAGAAGAATGTTCAAAAATTCCCATAAACACACTCCTAAACCTTGTGGAAAGCCTTCCCAGAAGAGTTGAAGCTGTTATAGCTGCAAAGGGTGGGCCAACTCCACATTAAACCCTACGGATTAAGAATGGGCTTTTCATGATTATTTAAATGAATCATGTAAGGTAATTTACTAAGGTTTGCGCTCGTCAATTTACTAGTGTTTGCGGCATTATTTAACAGGCAAAAACGCATGTCTTAAACCAGTTGCTAACTGGTAGATTACGTTGGTCATTATGGAAATGATCCGGCTGCGTCTGTGTGCTTTAATTTGCGTGTTGACAGTAGATCGCGCGCAGAACCTTCCACTCCCATTGGCGCCTTTTTGGAATTGCACTCTCACGCTAATTTGCCCTGTTTAGTAAATCTGGCCCATAGACTACCCTTAAAACCGTGCAGTTTGGGGTCAAATGTTTTTTTTTTTCAGAGAAATTAATACTTTTATTCAAGACTGGAGTAATGATGCTATAGAATACTACACAGGAACAAATGAGTAACACACTCTATTAACATTCTAGTATTAACTAAGAAGAAACTTGTAAAAAATTAATGAATTAGTAAGTAATAGCGCTCAATTGAATGAGGTAATAATTCACTATTAGCTAACTATTAACTTTTTTCATACCTCCCAGAGGATTTTAAGAACTAATATATACAGGTCCATAATGCACAATTCTAAAGTGAAAAGCATGATAACTCCCTAGTAATGACTTAAGTCATTGTAAGCTTTTGAAGTTTTTGGATAGTAATGACTCAAGTGTTACTACATCCTTATTAATGAATTACTAATTATTTGGATCAGCATTCTAAAGTAAAGATCATTGTAACCCACTAGTAAAGACTCAAGTATTACCAAATTCATCAGAAGCAATGACTTCAGTCATTACTAGAGAGTTATCATGCTTTTCACTTTAGAATAATTAGTAATTCCTTCTGAAGGATTTGGTATTACTCGAGTCATTACTAGTGGGCTACCATGACCTTCACTTTAGAATTAATTATACATTATATTGCATTACTCATTTGTTCCGGTGTAGTTATTCATTAATGACGGAACAGTATTCTAAAGTGTTACAGACTCTTTTTATCTTGGCAGGGATGAGCTTCTACACTGGCAGGCGGTGGGAAGTCCTCGCTGCAGAGGAACATGGAGGAAAGTACAGAAACTACAGCACTGCTCCTGCCCTCAAGTGCACAGCTTTGTTTTCATTTGAATCGTCTATAAAGATGCTTCTTCAAACTCTGTTAAAATCCACAAATAAGCAATATGTTCTATTACACATATCAAAAGAAAACAAAAAACATCACACATTTACAAACATTTATTAAAAGTTCTTTGTTTTTTTTTTGTACAGTACTGTTTCAAATAAACTTTTTTCTTTCTTTCTGTAAAATAAATCCAGGAACAGAATTAAAGACAAAACAATGCTTTCATTTGTCTCACTTGCATCCTCTACTGGACAAATGTTGGCCTTACAATTCAAACAAACAGCAACAGAACGCTTTAAAAGTTATTATAGCATTCATCACCAATACCGCTCTGCCAAATGGTATTTTTGAACTTTTAATTTACAAAAAAAGGCACTGCTGAATTTGAAATCACAGCTTAAATGTTAAAGGTCCTAAAATAAAGTAAAAAAAAAAAAAAAAAAAAAAGGCAGCAAAAGCTCAGAAGTCCTCTCCCTTACTCTTCAGGGTTCTCCATCTGTCCTTAAGATTAACACCGGTGCGGTTGTTAAACTCAAAGTCATTCAGGATCATTCTCCAGTTGCCTTCCCCGTGCTTCCTCACACCCGCTTTCAGCTTCCGATCTTCTTCCACAGTCCATTTCTGAAAAAAAAAAAAAAAAATTATGCTGTTTATATGTCCAATTAATTATGTGTGCTGTGCACGCACACGCACACACACACACACACACTTCACAAAAGACTTCATGGTCCCCAAAATATTTTGTTGTATGAATATCTGAACATGCAATATATAAAAAAAACAGAACATGTTTTATTCTAGCTTCATGCATTCTTTTTTTATCAAAACTTTCATTAAAAAAAAGGAAATTCATAGTTTTGTCAAAGACTACAACGTGCATAAGTAAAGCTTTCATCGCTTGTTTCTGCTTCTTTTTCGCATGTGTTTTGATCATGGACGACACCCCTTCACTCTCTTCTATTGTAGAAAAGTGAAGCCGCCAATGTCCCAATTTGGAGCTGACATCTTGCGCTGATTTGGGACATGCGTCTGCGCAGTAGTAAACGCGGGACCCGAGTCTGCGCAGTAGAGAGCAGGAAGTAGAGCCGCGATATCAAAACCCCTCCCACACCCCCGCAGTATCTGTTAGTACAGTTTACTGCAAAACAACTCATGTCAGTGTGTTAAAAACAGTTATGGAAATGGAATACAGTTATACAGAAATGGAGCTAAAGCTTCAATCTCCTCCCAAAAAAAGTCTGTTGGTGCCTCAGTGACAACTACGCTCAGAGAAGCTGTCAATCATGACGTCACATCCCTGTTTTTATTGCATTAAATTACTAACTAAAACCAAACTTATTTTAAAAAACGAACACTTGAACTTACATCAGCGTGATAAAAACTACCTAAAATGACAGAAACCATCTTTGGGAAAATTATTTGAAGTGTAATTTGATTGTTTCTGTACTCTTTCAGAAAATGCGTAATAGCACCCCCCACCGTATAACAGTTAAAACACAGAAAATTCCATCAATGGCAGGGAAAAAGTTAAAAACAAGTTGTAACCCTCAAACTGTCCTTTAAAGTGGTGTCAGAAAGTAAGGACCAGCCACACACACACACACACACAGAAGATGTCCACCTTCAGAGTAACTCACCCTCCTGGTTTTGCTTGTCACACTAACATTGCTTTGGAATTCCGAAGGGCTACTACTTCTCCTAGAAACCTCTGTGTGGATAAAATGAGAATGTATTAATGGTTAGAGATTTATAATTGGAATGAGTTGTTCCAAACCCACATGATGTTATTTCTACGGAACACAAAAAGAGAAATTTGAAGAAACGTGCATTTGTAAATCATCATGTTTTATGAGACGTTATAAAGACCAGAACATACGATCATCTGTGAAAATGGTGAATATGAACTTCCACATTGAAAAGATCTACAGTATGTTAAGATCTATATATTTTTCGCATGGAAAAATAACATTTATTTTAACAATTATTTGGTTAACTACTCCTTTAACAACATACAGAAGTACAAAATAATTCAGTAAAACAACATAGATCAAACCACAAACAAAATACACTGGATGAGAACTTACTGCAAATGGAGGTTCTCTTGCATGTGGTTTGCACTTTCTTTGCAGTTTCTGGTTTCCACGGGTCATGAGTTTGTTTGGAAAGAAGTCTCCTTTTGGGTCTGTGACATACAGAATTTACAATTTTATGTTTTTAATTTGTTTTCAATTATTAAACCAATTGGTATAAAAGCAACTACAATTTGGTATGAGTGACAACGATGCCAGCTCCACTTGAAAATGATTGGTCACTGATGATTTGTCATACAAATAATTGCGATTTATGTTTTTTTTTCCTGTTTGTCACTTACAGTGTAAGTCTATTTTTTACTTGGAATCATACATATAATAATAATACAATTTATAATAAAAATAAGCCTATATGATTTACTTAAAGGTGCACTGTGTAAATTTTAGCGGCATCTAGCGGTGAGGTTGCGAATTGCAACCGCCCACCACTCACCCCTCCCTTTCGAAGCACATAGAGAAGCTACGGTGGCCGACACAGGACAAAAATGTTGTCGTCTGAGACAGCAGAGAATAGTTAGCGCTCTGTAGAGCAGTTTGTCCGTTTAGGGCTATTGTAGAAAAATGGCGGCGCAAAATGGTGACTTCACTGTAAGGGGACCCGTGGTGTATGTAGATAGAAATGGCTCATTCTAAGGTAATAAAAACATAACAGTTCATTATGTAAGGTCTTTATACTAGTGCTGGGCGATATGACCAAAAATTTATATCACGGTATTTTTCTAAATTATACTGAATTAATACAGGATTGCAAAGCCCCACAAAATGATGCTGTGGGGAGACAACAACCAATAAAACACAGACCTGCAACACACTCATTACAGACACATGAATATTAAAATATGACCACAGAGAGAAAAAAAAACAGAGTTGAGGGCACCTTAAGCATCTTAAAAATCTAACCCTATATAACAACAAACTGCCAAAACGAGGGAGAAACGCTGAAGAACATTTAAAAGGTCTAAAGATATTTTCAATACATTTAAGAGCACTACAGTCTCTGAACAAATGACACACGTCAGTTTAACACAAAAAGAATAAAGCAGTTACTTTTTTGCCCATTCTTCTTTGAATTGTCAGTCTATTAACTTGCATCATTGTCTTCGGTGTAGCAGAATAACCCATCCTGTCATCGCGGTCGTGATCAGATGTACGGCTGTAGTATCAGTGTCCTTGTTTGCACATATATTTCATTTGAAGAAGACGTGATTAAATATGTGCGCATACACACTGCTGGTTCATGTTTAGAGCACTAGAGTATATGAAATATGTCTATAAAAACGTAAACGTGCTCGCTCCGGTCTGTATCTGATCTATATGATCCATGTGGTGAGCGTTATTAATCTCATCACGGCGCTCTCTTGCGCGCACCGCGTGTTGTTTGAATTCTCCGCTGTAATCATAAGCTGTAATGCTATCTCAGCTGTGTCCTCACTACAGTACAACAGTGAAAAGACACCCCTCTCAAACAGTTCCGAACGTTGTTTAAGTGACATATACCGGTATTGAAGTATAATCAAAATTCATATCATAACAAAAATAAACACCGGTAATCGGTATGAACCGGTATACCGCCCAGCACTACTTAATACACCACTGAAAACATACTTATGTATATTATATTGCATTTCTGTCAATAGATCCTCATATTACACACTGCACCTTTAAATACTGTGAAAATTAATATGTATAATATAATATTATATAACCACAATGTAATTTCACTTATTTGGATGACAAAACCTGATTAAAATTCACAACTATTGCGGTTCCCAAATAATTGCGATTAAATCGAATAACTACGATTAGACGACTAATCAATAATTGCGACAGGTCTACTGATGATTAGTTAAGTGTTAGTCAGTATGGTGACTCTTAAGGCCCATTCACACCAAGAACCATAATTATAAATATAACTGTAACGATTACTATATTAGCGTCCACACGAGCAGACAATAACACAGTTTTTGAGCTTTTTTAAGCAGAAAGGCTGTTCATCAGCTGGAAAACATTGTTCTTAAAGGGATTCCAATGATATCGTTATAGCAGTGGTGTGGACTCTGCTATTCTTTTATATATTTATAACAATTTTTAGATCTATATCTTTATCATTATAGTTATCGTTCTTGGTGTGAACAGGCCTTTAAAGTTCGTATATTGTAACGTATACTGCTGTTGAAATAACTTTCAAGGCCCTCACCTTATATTTAGCACCAGTGGATCCACCCGTTCCTCATTTCTGTATGGAAACACCAGCACCAAATAAATAAATAAAACCATAACTAAACATTTCATTTGGAATGCACATTAAATAAAAAAATCCACAATTAAAGAATTTACTTTAGAAAAAAAGGTTTATTAAATATATAAAATGACCAGAATTAAATGTTATTTTAGACAATTTTATTTCATATTTACACAGAATAAATAAAATGTCATTTTATTCTAATTATAGACATCTGCAGTTTAAAATATTGTAGATGAGAAAGATGACTTTACTCTTCTGACTGAATTGACTCTGGGCTGGATGGCATCCTCTCACTTCTGTCCTCTTCAGATAAGGTTTTCTCTGATCTCTCATGACGCGCTTGAACTACTTTTGATGCTGCCTAAAACAAACATACACATACACACACAAACTGGTGATAAATTCACATTTCTTGTTATAAGCAGCAAAATACATGGTCTATAAATCACAGTCAAAGTAACCCATTAGCAGCAACATGACTGCATATTCAATATGTTGCCGCCACCACATCTCTACTTTTCTTCGGTGGTTATTGAGGGTGAAGCTAACAGCAACATTTCAATACCCTCATGAATGAAAATACAATTCTAAGATCATTAGGCAAATTGCCAGTATATACGGTAACCACAGTGAAACCACAGTCAATGAAGCCCATTAGCACTGGAAGTCTCTTTCCCCACAGGATGTAGCACACAAATCACAGACAGTTTATCGTAAGGTGAATCAGTTTTGTATGCATAAAAAAAAAAAGGCCCCATACTTCGAGTAAGAAAACGGAGGAACCTTCCAGACTGAATGCATCGAGGAACATGTCAATGTTCTCCAACAGCTGGTTGAAGGTTAGGTTCATCAGAAGTGGATCATATGCTTCTTTCTTACTCACAATGGCGGTAAGCTTTCCTTGTAGTTTCTGAGACAGACACAAAATGATGTTAATTTGCTGCAATGTAAGAAAAAGCATGTTAAACTGTAACAGGTAAATGCACACCTCTGGTATTTCAGTCTTTCTTTCCAGCCACTGCAGGGTTTCCTTTGCCAACTGTGAATTCCCTTTCTTCACACACACAGCGACAGACTTGGACACACAATGAAAACACTCATTTACATTTTTTATTACTTCAAGCCACCATGAAATCAAAATGGACAATTCTTGTTTTATTATTTTTATAAAATATTGCAGTATTATTTAGTCAACCCACTGATCAGTTTTGCCAATTAATCTGCACCAATAACCTACTGCTGGAACAATTGGTTATCTGTAAAAATCCACACTGATTTTTCCGGGTTGCGTCCGTTGCTGAGAAAGGTCCGCTGTCACTATACAGTACAAGAGCGGCCTCTAGAGGTGAAATAAAAACTATCACTGCCGCCTCATGGAGTTTGTTTTGACACTTGAGGCTGTGCGCTGCACAGAGCGGGACACTTCAATTGCAGATATAAAACATAGACAATGGAACGTTATGTATACAGTACACTACCGTACATTTTCATATCATTGTAAAGTAATTAATTTGTTGACTAGATGCTGCATTAGTTGAGAACAGCAGTATGTTTGCTGTCAAGGATGAGAGGACGCTAACATTAATAATACCTTCAGCTGTTAATGCGGGGAAAAACAAAACAAAAACAAGACCGATGTAAATGTTTAATGTCATGATTGTTACTATCTATTTGTATTCGTTTATATCCAGCTAGTCGCTTTTATGCATTCGTTATGCAGTGATCTTTTTCTATTGTCACTGTAACACACATTCTGTCATTTTGATTAGATAATCATAAATTGTTCTAAAATAGAAGCAAATAAATTGGGAAGAGTATACATGTGTCTAATTTCAAGGCTATGGCATTTGTGTAGATATTTAAAGATGGCCATCTTTAAGCATGACTGTTTGGATTTATAAGAAATGGTAATTTCTTATAAACAATAAGAGTTGATTTGTAACTAAGTTTAATAAAAATATTGTTCATTTTTAACACTTACGAATACATTTTAAAGTTGTATCTCTTAACATTAGTTAATGAACTATGAACTAACAAATGATAAAGGTATCATATGTATTTTTATTTAAAAAGTACAGTATATTTTCATGCTTCAGTACGGTTTTAAAATTATTGTAATAAAGTTCAACACTATTTTATGTGTTGTATGCATTGCTTTTATTCAGCATCTATTTTATCGATATTTTATTTCTTGTTCAAGAAGCCGTCCCACTCTGATATATATACACTGAACAAAATTATAAATGCAACACTTTAGTTTTTGCCCCCATTTTTCATGAGCTGAACTCAAAGATCTAAGACTTTTTCTATGTACACAAAAGGCCTATTTCTCTCAAATACTGTTTACAAATCAGAGAATTTGGCAGTTCATCCAACCGGCCTCACAACCGCAGACCACATGTAACCACACAGCCCAGGACCTCCACATCCAGCATCTTCACCTCCAAGATCATCTGAGACCAGCCACCCGGACAGCTGCTGCAACAATCGGTTTGCATAACCAAAGAATTTCTGCACAAACTGTCAGAAACCATCTCAGGGAAGCTCATCTGCATGCTCGTCGTCCTCATCGGGGTCTTGACCTGACTGCAGTTCGTCGTTGTAACCGACTTGAGTGGGCAAATGCTCACATTCGATGGCGTCTGGCACTTTGGAGAGGTGTTCTCTTCACGGATGAATCCCGGTTTTCACTGTACAGGGCAGATGGCAGACATGTGGGTGAGCAGTTTGCTGATGTCAACGTTGTGGATCGAGTGGCCCATGGTGGCGGTGGGGTTGTGGTATGGGCAGGCGTATGTTATGGACAACGAACACAGGTGCATTTTATTAATGGCATTTTGAATGCACAGAGATACCGTGACGAGATCCTGAGGCCCATTGTTGTGCCATTCATCCACGACCATCACCTCATGTTGCAGCATGATAATGCACAGCCCCATGTTGCAAGGATCTGTACACAATTCCTGGAAGCTGAAAACATCCTAGTTCTTGCATGGCCAGCATACTCACCGGGCATGTCACCCATTGAGCATGTTTGGGATGCTCTGGATCGGCGTATACGTCAGCGTGTTCCAGTTCCTGCCAATATCCAGCAACTTCGCACAGCCATTGAAGAGGAGTGGACCAACATTCCACAGGCCACAATCAACAACCTGATCAACTCTATGCGAAGGAGATGTGTTGCACTGCGTGAGGCAAATGGTAGTCACACCAGATACTGACTGGTTTTCGGACACCCCCGGACCCCCCCCCAATACAGTAAAACTGCACATTTTAGAGTGGCCTTTTATTGTGGCCAGCCTAAGGCACACCTGTGCAATAATCACGCTGTCTAATCAGCATCTTGATATGCCACACCTGTGAGGTGGATGGATTATCTTGGCAAAGGAGAAGTGCTCACTAACACAGATTTAGACAGATTTGTGAACAATATTTGAGAGAAATAGGCCTTTTGTGTACATAGAAAAAGTCTTAGATCTTTGAGTTCAGCTCATGAAAAACGGGGGCAAAAACAAAAGTGTTGCGTTTATAATTTGGTTTAGTGTATGTCCAAACAGGGAAGAAAAGATGATCAAAACTTCTGTTTCATGCTGACTTTAGACCTATTAAAACCCTACAATGTTCAAGTCAAGTCACCTTCATTTATATAGCGCTTTTCACAATATAGATGGTTTCAAAGCAGCTTCACAGTGATAAACAACTGTCACTCTCAAACATACATACCTGAACAATCAGTAGCATCTTGATCTTATCGTGTAAAGCTGTATCAGAAGCTTCCTTTAATGATTCCCAAATCGGCAGCGCTGACATCAAGGGAGTGATTTGAGCCATGCGATCATAATGGACATCTTAAAAACACAACACATGATGGGTAAGTGTGAAAGTTTCAGACCAGCTGACGGAACAGTCACTAAATCTTTCATTTACATTTGTTTTTATATTTAGAAAACATAAAATTAAATTTCGAATATTTTTAATACATTTTCTTATATACACACATACATATACATATATATATATATATATATACACACACGTGTGTGTGAAAATGTATTAAAAATAATACACATTTGATTAAAATAAATAATACATCAAAAAGCACAGTACTATATATACACTTTTTAATTTAGTTTGCACATATATGTATAAATAAAGCTTATTTTTTACAGTAGAAATTAGGTCTTTATACATGAAAATATATAGCTGCCTTTAAAACATTTTTTAATGTGGGACGATCATATATCGGGGTCCGTGGAATCTAAATGATTGAAAACCCCTGCTCTAGGCAAAAAGGACTTTAAATATCATTCAAATGTCCATGATTTTCCAGGACCGTGAGAACCCTACATCTTGGAGTTACATTATAGCTGTATAATGTCCAGGTATTATTGCTAATGACTGTGAAGCCCAGTATATTTCTTGTAAAGAAAACCTTTAAACCAAAGCATAATATTTTCTGGCACATAGAAGTATACATGGCCAATTAATAATGTTGACATTACCCAGGTTTTCCCCGTCTATAACTCTGGCAAGGAGGCAGCAGATCGTCCTCTGAGAGGAAAGATCTGACCTGTGGGAACATGACTCGAACTCATCCACCAAAGCTGCGGAAAGCACAATACAACATATACAAATCCAATACTAATGACATTTCTAATACAAGTAAGATAGCCCAAACAATAAATGAATCTAGCATTAACTTTTGAAGTTCCTCAGTAGAATCAAAACACATTACCTTCAAATATTTTTAAAGCTTTATGAAACTCCGGCGCAGATCTTGCTTTGAAGTGCCGACATAGTGTCGCGAAATAATAGTCGATCATCCATGATTGAACAACACTTTCGACTTCATCTAAATTAGTTTTTTCAGTTGAGCTAGAGATCTCATGAGATGCGCACTCCATCTTCATGTTTGTTTATGCAGAAATAACAACAAACATTCGCGCCAACTGTTTTGTGCGGGCGAAGTTTATCAGAAGCTCTGGCCACAGCGACCCCTAACGGCGGGGAAGAAACAACAATAGCGACTTTTTGAATTGGGTATTGAATAACAGCTTTCTTTTCTCACACATCACAACTATATGAACTCTAATGTGAATTTTATAGCACTTTGCTTTGGTCTGATTTTTGCAGTGTCCCCATGTAGGCGTACTATGCACTAACTTCCACCGTATGTAGGCGTACTATGCACTAACTTCCACCATGAAACGATTTTGGTCATTTTGGTGGGAAAACTAGCACAGACATCAGTAAGTAAGTAGCCTATTAGCAATGGATATGATGCATTCTGATGTGTTGTGGTAGCTGGTTTGTCTGAATCTAAAATATTACACCCTGTTTGATAAAATTACAGAAATTAGTATGATAAACTTTTTATAAGAATTGACCATCATAAAAGTTGACACTCAATCCCTTACTAAATGGCCAGGTTTAGCTACTTATTTCCATTTTATTAAGTATATCATGTTAATTATATAAATACAATAATGTCAATGATGTTAATTGTCTTATCCTTGTTTAAATAATCAATAATTAGTAAAATTATATTACCTTAAATGACAACAAGTATTTTCATTGCTAGAGCAACATACATGTACCTGGATACACTCTATAATTTTTATATTGTACATACTTTTATCAACAAATACATAAACTAAATTAAAAGAAGAACCTTAAAGGGTTAGTTCACCCAAAAATTAAGTTCTGTTATCATTTACTGACCCCCATGTTGTTCCAAATCTATATGATTTTCTTTGTTCTGTTGAGCACAAAAGAAGATATTTTGAAGAATGTTGGTAACCAGATAGTTGACGGTAGCCATTGACTTCAATAGTAGGAAAAAAAAGAAACACTATGGAAGTCAATGCCAAACCGTTTGGTGACCAACATTCTTCAAAATATCTTCTTTTGTGTTTGTTTGGAACAACTTAAGGGTGAGTAAATGATGACAGAATTTTCTTTTTTTTTTGGTGAAATATCCCTTTAATGTCTAATCAATTTTTAAAATCAGTGACAGTGCTGTTGGAGGAAAACTTCACCAAATACATGTAAACTAGCAACAAATGCCCAGTTAAAAGGATCTACCAAGTCATTCCCTTTACTCCCAGGTATTTATAAATTATATTTCTCTGTTTACACTGAATGACTGAAAGAAAAATCTGTGTAGCAAATAAACCAACACTAGGTGTCAGACTAGTTCAACGTTCAGACTAGTTATATCGTGAACTCTGGCATTAGATGACTAAAGCAGTGCAGCTGGGTGTGGAATTTGCTTCTATAATTATGCCAAATTTCGTTACATTTTGATGAAAGCCTTAGAATACATTTGCACAAAAGCAAAGTACTCAATGTTTGAAACATTGCTTCAAAACTTCCGACATTGCTTCCAAACTTCTGACATTGCTTCAAAAATTCTTTAAGGCAGTAATAAGGTCGAAATGATGTTTAGAACATGCAAATTATATTAAGACTAAATAATTTTCTATTTATAAATAGTTACAGTATTTATAAAAAAAATTAATTCTACCCCACAGGATAAGCACCCTTGAGCAATAGGGTGTAATATATGAATATAATATATAGATGTTTGATGGGCAGGGGGTCTTAATATGGCAAGGAACTAGTTTGTCATTCATGATACCACCCATTTTCTATTAATTTTGGATTGACAAAGTTATTAAACAAGAAAATCGTTCCTGCTTTTGTCTCAGGCCGTGAAACCTCACAAGATATTACGTTTGATTACATGTCAATCATGTAAACATGTTCATTGTCTTTTGTTTTTCCTACATCCTACAGAAAATACACCCAAGAGCAAGGACAGAGGAGGCATCTTAAGAGCCACAGGCACAGTTCTGTTCAAAAGTTTGGAGTCGGTAAGATGTTTTTGAATCTCTTATTCTCACCAAAGCTGCATTTATTTGATCAAAAATACAGTAGAATTTTAATATTATGAATTATTATTACAATTGAACTGTTTTCTATTTAAATATATTTTAAAATGTAATTTATTTCTGTGATGGCAAAACTGAATTTTCAGCATCATTACTCCAGTCTTTAGTCACATGATCCTTCAGAAATCATTCTAATATGCTGATTTGCTGCTTGAGAAACATTTATTATTACCAATGTTGAAAACCGTTGTGCTGCTTAATATTTTGTGGAAACTGATCAAACGTTTTGAATGTGTTCCTGTTTTACATGTTAAGTCATGTAATTTTATGCATGTGTTTGCAGTTTTTCTGTACTATGAAGAGGAAAAGGCTTGAATAAAGACAGGAGATGGAAGGTGCAGAACACAAGTGAGTTATTTACACATTTATTTGATATCCTGCATATGCTAATAGACTTAACATAGACAATGCGGTTTATTTTACAGAAATGTTGACATACATGTACCATGACAAAGTGTTCTGTGGTCACATAATTGTACACACTACTACATGCATTCAAAGATGCTGATATGTGCAGAAACAGTCTGCAGTGTAAAGGTGTCTACGGACATTGAGATACAAGATAACATTTAAACAAACAAAAACCGAAAAGAGGCAGAAGACATGAGAGGAAGAAATACAATGTAGCAAAGGGAGACCAGGCTATGACACATGGATGACACATTCATATTTAATTTCGCTTTCAAAAAATAACAGTTAAAATAAAACACACGCTTGCCATGACGATATATAACACATGATGTAATGAGAAACATGCTTGTTCACAGTCCTTCAGCTGTTAGAGTTAATTTTACCGTTTACACATGAGCAAAGTCACACAGACACAAATCCCTTTGCATCTACTGCTCCCATAAAGGCTCATGGGAGATGCTTCTATAGTCATATGATGACATGCTACAGGTAAAAAAGCAGTTGATTGCCAGGAGTTATGAAGAAAACAAAAGAGTTTAACAGTACCGACTTTGAGCCCCACTCATTTGTCTTCATTCAACAGGTGCTAAATGGTGTGAAACTTTTATTTGTGCAATATTTGAATCTGATCTGTAATCACGAAATGCTGCAATACACATGAGAGTCTGCCGCTGACAAATAAAAACAGTATATTGGGATACCAACTATATGAGACAGCATTTAATCTCGCTTGCGTTTATGGTATCTGATATCTATAAATGGATAGTTCATCCAAAAAAAGAAAAGTCTGTCATCATTTACTCACATATTTTTCTTCCTGTGGAACACAAAAGAAGATATTTTAAAGAATGTTTCAACTGTTTATGTCTATATAATGAAAGCCAATGGGGTCCAAAACAACGCTAAACCCCACTGACTTTAATTGTAAGGGCAAAATATCTTCTATGTTCCACAGAAGAAATCATACATGTTTGGAAAGACATGGGGGTGAATAAATGACAGAATTTTCTTTTTTTGTTGAACTATTCCTTTTAAACAGTTGTTGCTGTGTATACGGTACTGAGGAAATTGTAGCTTTAACATGCTGAAAAGATATCTTGCTCTGAAAACAAAGTCCATTCATTTACCATAACAGAGGTGCCTACTGGCAGTGCTAGCCAGGCACAAAATTGGTAACAAAGCTTCATTCATCGATGACTACCCTCGATAATAATATATAGTATCGCCACATAATATTTGGACACTTGTGTGAATGTCATTGCATTTGATACAAAATATCACACCAAGTAGCATTTGCATGATGCTTTTCTCAACTTGATTTTTTTTTGTTGTCATTTTTGAATACTTTTTCCTACCAGTATTGTACGTTAACATTTGACAACCAGAAAGTGTCCCAATTTTGAAACCTAAGACGTCTTTTTGTAAAAGGTTTTGCTTTAAAAGTGTGCTTGTGCTATTTGTCTTTAAAATAAATGCCACTTAATTTGATATTTTGTACAAAAAAAAAATCATACATTTTGTCCAAATATTTTTTGGGGCCATTGTATATGAGGCATATAAAGCACAGCATGGAAGCTGACCGTCCTGTGGGAATGCATGAGATGGGCCATTATTCAACAGTCTGTCAAAACCAAAACAGGCATGTGACGACATTCTTTTTAAAAACAGACAACAAAAGAAGCAAGATGATAATTTTTTTTAAATGAGGAAAACATAGACATCCACCATATCAGAAGATTAGTGCCGTAGAAAACCTGAGAACTTAATATTACGCATATCTATTACTTAAAGACCTGATTTTTTTCCCCCTATAAAAAGTATAATTTTCTGTACAGTGCTATATGAACAAAGCCAACTCATTTGTAGCCTTCTCATAAATGTTTATGAACAGGCACGTGTCATTTAAACCACCATATGGCAGGAAATTGTGGTCATGTAGAATTTTGGTTTAGAAAAAATAGAACCACTGTCAGCATTAATTAATAAAACATAAAATACTTTTTGTGAGCCCATTAAATTATTTCACAAGTTTGTTTTTCATATTTCAAATGAACCTGTTTGAAGACATTTATAAAAGACCCTCCTGGTCGAGTTAGTCAAGAGAATCTTATTTGAAGAGTAAAACCGGAGTGATTCTGACAGCCACGCAGTGTTTTTGTAAAACGTCAAATCTTTTTTGAGTGGTAACACTGATATTTTAAATATTAAAGATATATCATCTAAAAAATACAATTGAAGTCTCTGCCTGTACACTTACAAATCCTTTAGACTGTAAATAAAGTGCCACAATTCTTGGCCTGCATAGATTGCAGTATGCTGTATTGCACTTTCCACCATAGGGTAACCGTGAAGCCAGCTGAAGTCTTGAGTTCCTCCTTCTTGTCTTTTTACAATCTTCATTCGGCCCATTCAGATTTCTCCAAACACAATTTACATTTTGAACAATCAGCCAACCGCCATGCCAAGCAAGTAATATACATATACTTCCAGCAATCTTGAAATAAAGGCAACATAAAATGGATATTCTCTCAGGTGACAGGGAAAAAAAAAAAACTCGGCCAGATAATACATAACTCAAAAGAGATATTCTTCAATACTCAGTAAAACCAGACAAGTGTGAGTTTCTGTTAAGAAATGACTCAAAGGTCAGGCATCTGAATGATACAGGTATGGTGAAATATGAATAATAATGAAACAACTCATGTGAAAAATTAAAACTGTAGTGCCATTTACACTACTGTACTCTTGTTAAATGAAAAAATAAAAAAATAACTTTGATGTCTGTGTGTAAATGAAAACATAGTTTGGGTTTTGGTCCTTTTGATAAGTAAATAGAGCGTTACCAAGAGGATTGAGGTTTTTAGTTTTAAAAGGGAAATATGTGAACAATATTTGACCAGATGGTTTTAATGATTTGATCATTGATACTCAACTGTTTACTGTGCTATTTGTATATTTGAGTATGTAAAGATAAGTTAAGACATACATACCTGCTGTAACCATGTGTTTGTACGATATGTGTTTGAACTTAAGTGTAGGCGATTAAGCTTTTTTTTGAGAAGTTGACATCTAACTTTATCCAGGCATCGCTATCGCGTTACATAAGTCAATATATAATTAGCATTTTCATCTACTGTATATTATCTGATTTCTATTCTCATTTGGCAACTATAGGTGTATATGCAACTTTGTTATCAAGAAAAAAGTGGAGCAATCCATCTGGTCATTAAAGATTTTGATGCTGCTAATTTGAGTTCCAAACCAAAAATAATAAAATTAATCAAATAAAATCCACAAATAAATATGTGATATTATAGACCATTCCTAAATCTTAACACAAAACACATCTGCATTAGGTACACATTGCTTTTCTACAGAAAGTCATGATATGTTTCAATACGTCGCTACTTTGCAGCTCACTTTTTCACAGTCTTTGATGAAAATTCCCTCTTTAAAACAGAAAAAGGCTAACAAAAACCCCTTTTGACATCTACTTTGCCCTCTGTGGCTATGTGCATTGTCGTTGCTGTAGTCTCTATATTTACCGTGGAGTGCTCTCAGCAAACTAAGCACCATAAAACAGCTTTGTTAATATGCATGCTCTTGTAGATCTGTCCCACTATGGTTTTGACTGTCCCTATAAAATAATAAAACAAGTGAAAAGGTAAAATGTACAGGTAGGTCAATGATGTCCTCATTGTTTGGTAAATACATTCTAAACAAGCCTCTATGCACCCGCATTCTTCAGGTCTTGTCTGCAAGAACTGCAGTCTTGTTTGCGCTATTGACAATAACACAATTACAAGGGACTTTTCATGCCATGCAAAAATATCTTTCAGACCACATCTGCGTGCCCTTTTCTCCTCCAGTGCGCTCCATTCTGTCCAAATGTCAGGCCACAGTCACATCCCGGTTTCACAAGATGGCGAGTGATTGCCATCCCCTGGCATTAGGTGGATCTCCGGCGTAAACATGTGGTTCTCTATCTTGTGTTCAGTTTGGTTGGAGTCTGGCTTTTCCTCCTCATTGCCACTGACTACACCCTGAGTGCAGTTCTGTGCTGCTAGTTTGGGTGAGGAGATGGCTGCGGAAGCCACTTCCATTTGGTTCAGTTCCTCATGGTACTCCTGTTCCTCCAGGTTCCCCAGAAGCAGCGCCGTCTCGCCAGGATGGTATCCTCCGGCCAGCATCTTTCGAGAAAGAACCAAGCCTTTTATTGGGATACTACCCAGCGTCTCCGAATCTGAACAGAGAGGAGAGCACTCTCCCTCCGGGGAGTCATCTTCCAGAAGACTGCTGTTGACATCCTGTGGAGAAGAAGTGTTGGGCGGTGTCAGAGGAGCATCCTCTGGCGTTTCAATGAAGTTGACTTTGAGGCCCCTTGTCTTCATTGAATTCGTGCCACGAATGGAGCTTCTGATGTTCTCCACAACCTCGTTGAAGTTCCCACCATCTGGTTGCTGGTCGGTGTCTTGGTCGACAGTCCCAGAGTTCTCCTCTGGACTTATTTCAGAGGGGGTCAGCTGGCCGAGTTGAATGTTCAGAGGTACTTTCGGTTGCCTTTGCTGAACCTGCTCTGCTGTATAAGGGGTGGATGCCTTCTCACCCTGTCCAAATTCAGCAGTGCAGCTTGCAAAGCTGTCAACGCTCGATATGCTTCTGACATCCGTAATGGCTCTTTCCTTGGGTTGCCGTTCGTTGGCAGTCGGGACTTCCTTCATCTCCAACTCTACCTCATGTTTTGTTACAGGCGCAGGTTGTGTGCTGTTGGTTGTGCTGAGATCTGAGAAGGACTGTGTCTTTGTCATCTGGTTATACATTTCCTCCAGTTTCTGAGCATTTAGATGCTGTGGACTAGGTGTTCTGACGTATTCCCGTGACCCGTGTGGGCCGCTGTCGGGAAACTTCTTTTCAAAGGATCTGAGGCTGGTATCCGAGGATGTACGCTGTGGAATACCCCACCGGCTCGGAGAAAGGTGGTTGTCCATTGGCTGTTTATCGTCATTTTTGTCCACGGCAACGTCCATTAACTCCATACTTCGTGCAAAGGCATCTTTCAGGTTCATCGAGACAATGCTTCCGTTTCTCTTGGCTCGTTCTAAGGCCTCTCTTCTCTTGATGGCTTTCTCCTGTCGTTTCTGCTCCTTGTAGAACTCGGAGAAGTTATTCACAATAATAGGGATGGGTAAGGCAATGACCAGCACTCCAGCAATGCAGCAAAGTCCACCGACTATTTTGCCAAGCAGAGTCTGTGGGTAAATATCTCCATAGCCCACTGTCGTCATGGTGATTGTAGCCCACCAAAACGAAGCTGGGATGCTGGTAAATTTGGTTGCATCCTCATCCTTCTCTGCAAAGAAGACCAAACTTGAGAATATCATGATTCCCATGGCTAAGAACAATATGAGTAAGCCAAGCTCATTATAGCTGCGTCTGAGAGTGAATCCAAGAGACTGCAGTCCTGTCGAATGTCTCGCCAACTTCAGAATCCTCAATATTCTCATGATGCGGAATATCTGCACCACCCTCCTCACGTTCTGGAACTGCAGCACACTTTTGTTCGACTCGGTCAGAAAAATAGTGACATAGTAGGGTAATATAGCTAACAAGTCAATGACATTTAGTGGCCCTTTGAAGAATTTCCACTTGTTTGGTGATGACAGGAAGCGCAGGAGATACTCCATTGTAAACCATGCGATACACACGGCTTCAACGTGAGCGAGTTGAGGATTGTCAGTGGCGTGGCCAAATTCGTCTGGCACTTGGAGTTCGGGCAAGGTGTTCAGGGACAGTGCAACTGTTGAAAGAATGATGAACAATATGGATATGATGGCCAATATCTGCAAGAGAAAGAAAAAAAGAAGACTAAGTTATTATGATTTTTTTTTACATTTATGATGAAGTATATATGAATATTATGAAGTTTGTTTGACATTCTTGGATCATTATGTAAAATGTATAAAAGAATCTTTAGAACAAAAGGTTTTGTGGAGTTCAATGCTGAAGATAAACTTATGTTTAGTTAAATTGTGTACTCTCTTAAGCAACTGACTGAGGCATAAAAAGCACAAAGCCCTTCTGTCTCGCTCTCTCCTTAAATAAAATTAATTTGTTTTTATTTAAGGATCCATTTGCTCTTCAATTAAATATTGTTGGCACCAAGAATCTAATTAAAGTTTAAAAAAATAGTCTGACATGATTTGCCTTGAATTCAGCTTTTACATCCTCAAAAGCAATTAACAAACTTTCCTTTGCATGCCTGTTCTTGTGTGCTTCATGCATCTCAAGCATCAAGATCAATTTCCCTGGTCCTAGAACAGCTCTGATAAATTTTATAACATAAAAACGCAGTAAATCCATTTTGCTACGATAAGAGGAGTCCGTTTTCATAAGTGTTCTGTTTGTGTGCCGTAGGTGGGACCGGAAACCATAAAAATAAGGTTATAAATAAAGCCGGGGCAAAAATAGCATCCCATTTTCTTTGATTACCTGTGTTAAAACAGACCTCAGTGAATGAGCGAGCATATGCTATGAATATCAAACATGGGCATGAATGAAGTGACACAGCTCTCTGCCCGTAAATGGCTTCAGTAAATAAATGAGTGGGAGGATCAAGCGTGAGAAGACCTTCCTGCCTGTATTGACCAACTGCAGGCCGAGCTTTTGCAGTCAGAGCAGGTCGAATACAATAGCTGTCCTTTCACCCATGTATCTCTCACTGCACCCTATCTGCTGAGAGTAGTTCATTCAACATGTACCATTTGTCACCCTTCCTCAAAATGTGTGAAATCATGGCCGTACCATGATTTTATTAAGTCTAGTGAAAAAAAAATAAAAATAGATATATCGCTTTTTGCCCTTTTTTAAAGACAGTCCTGGCAAATTCTTTGTTCTCTCAATGATTGCTTTTTTCTTCTTTTTTTAAAGTCTGGCAATCCAGTGAAAGAGGGACTTGGTTATATGTAACTTGTCACATGGACAGGCCACCTGACATACTGTGATAATGTTTTTTTATCTTGTATTCCTTTGTAATCTCCTGTATCTTCAGATGTTTAGCAAGATTGTGACGATACGCAAACAAAATAAGCTAAGCTACATAACAAGCAGCAAATTTAAATGATGTAATATATGATTAAACATCTCTAGAATTTCTGGCCCCTTTTGCATAATTCTAATTGGTAAATCAGTTACTTAAGTGTCTTATATATGTAATTTATCTTCCTTTACAAATATTGATTTCTGGCCAGTGTAAAACCACATGCTAATGGCCCATTTCCTGTGGTGTACCATGACTCTATTACATAAGTGAACAGCTTTGACAATTACTTGCTCTGCTATTTGGAAAACAAAAATACATTAAAAAACCTAATAAATAAAAAAGTAATAATATATTGATCAATTGATTATTTAAATGAATAACATTTTATTGTTACCACTATCATTATTTACTGTGAGAAACAAAAGTCCCTTTTTTTCCCTTCCTGTTTTGTTTAACTCTTCTAACATAAAACATAATTTGATAAATGTCAAATTAATCTTTAGGGGTCAAAATAGCAGCGGTTGACAGGTGACTATTATTCTGATGGCGGTCGAGAGAAGGTCTCCAGAAGTATTAGGGCTAATGAATCAAATCTTCCATGGCAGACCTAGAACCTTTTATAAATGAGAGCACGATTGATATTTATTACGGGAGAGTTCTCTCAATCATCTCTAGCGCAGTTCTGGTGATTCTGAAGGGTGCATAGCTTTCTCTGACCTTGGTGTTTCAGAGGAGTGAACAATCTCCTTTCTTTAGTAGAATTCTGTCAGGATTACACTGAAATTGTGCCCACCGTGCCACTAATGCAATCAATAGCAAGTTTTTATTTAGGTATTTCAACTTGTATGTCTACTTTTAGTAAAATTATATGAACATGTCCATGAACATAGTCATTGCTTACATTTATGTATAAAGACCCATTAAAATGAGAAGATATACAACATGTTAAATAACTGACCTTTAAATAATCACTGTACAAAAGCGAAAGCAAATTTAAAAAATATTAAGAAATTTTTTTTTTTTTTTTACAAAATGGTACACAACCATTTTGTAGCTTAAAAAAGTTCATAAAGAGATCGTAAAACTATCCATATGAATTGAGCGGTTTAGTAAATTGAAGAGACTTGATCGCTTTATATGATGAACAGATTGAATTTAGGCTTTTATTCACATAAACATTTATCAGTGAACATGAACAGATGCCATACTTGCTTGACGCGCGAGAACAAACCTCATTGGTTCTTGCAGAAGCTCAAACCTGCTGCGTAACACAAGAATGAACCTCATTGGTTCTCTCACATCAAGCGAACATGCTTGAGCTTCCGTTTACCACAACTGATGTGTGAGTTGATGAATGTTTATATGTGAATAAAAGACTAAATTCAATATGTTCATCATATAAAGCGATCGTGTCTCTTCAGAAAATTTTGGATGCTTAATTCATTTGACGATCTCTTTATGAAATTTTTGAAGCATCAAAGTGGTAGTTGCGTAGCTGTCAATGGAGGGACAGAAATCTCTCAGAATTCAGTTAAAAGATCTTCATTTATGTTTCGAAGAAGAACGAAAGTCTTCCGGGTTTGGAACGACATGAGGGTGAGTAAATGATGACAGAATTTTCTTTTTCGGGTGAACTAACCCTTTAATACAAAATAAATCGTTCCTTTTAGACATTTGAGATCAGTAGGAATAAGAAATTAATGCTTTTATTAACTTCTTTCAGTAAGAAATCAGGAAGAAATGAACTTTTTATTCAGCAAAGATGCATTAAATTGATCAAAAGTGACAGTAAAGACATTTCTGAAGACTTGAGTAATGGCTTTGCTATCACAGGAATAAATTACATTTTAAAATGTATATTAAAATAGAAAACAGTTATTTTAAATTGAAATACTATTTCACAACATTACTGTTTTTACTATATTTTTGATCAAATAAATGCCATTGATAACTAAGCATAAGAGACTTATTTCAAAAATATTGTATAAAACATTTTGAAAATGGTGTATAAAGTATTTAAATAATTTGCTTTGGTCCCACAAAAGGGGCTCATCATTCCAGTTGTCCCTTCTGCATCGATTTCTACTGTACTGTTTTTGTACCGTTAATGCAAATTATACTGAATGTCTGCAGTGGTGAATAAAGTGATTATGATGTCATAAAGGGAGCGGCTTAAGTGCCCACTCTTTTAAAAACTCTGAATCGGTTCACTATTACAAGCCGACCGCATACATGGTTAAACCATAATATAAGGCATGCTCAAGACCAAAGAACTGGCCATGAAATGAGCTAATGCCTTTTATCTCAGTCCACAAAGCTCCCACTGTTCTACATTTTGTAAGGCAAGAGCGCTTGTGGTTCAGGAAGTATTATAATGAGCACTCGGTGGAAACCTATTAGCAGCGTGTCCCATCAGTCAAGCATGGATTTACTGAAGAAGTGTGAAGTCATGGTGTTCTGAGGACACTGAGTGCCGTCTCACTTCTACTCTCCTGAGCAACTTCAATCCTGTTCCGGATTACAGCAATACCAACGTGTCCTTTATCTGTACTGCATGTACAGTAGCTACTTATCCGTACACAATGTGTTGTGGAATTCATTTAGTTACGAAAGTCATGAATTTTATTTAACCTCCCACCACAGCACTTTCTATCAATCAGTTATATGCTTGCACCTCCCAAACAGCTGGAGCTGCATTGAAAATCACATACCTAAAGGCAACATTACAGAGAGTGGGGTCAAATGAATACGGATCAAAGTGTCTGACCTTATTTCAGTGAATCCTATAGGAGTGGTCTGCATTAACTTAAATGAAGTGGGATTTATTAAAGAGATAATTTATGACGTGCATCCATGTCTGCTTCGTGGGTTCATTGGGATAATCCTTATGGAAGGACCCATGGCCCTCTCAGTCTGACCCAGGAACAGTCTGCAAGGTCGCTCGCTTCTGCTTGTCCATTAATGTCATTGCCTATGAGGAGACACATGACACATTGCCTGTAGTTGTTTTGACTGTTACAAAAGTTCATCCAGCAGCTTCCAATAAATCTATCAAACTTGTTACATGAGTTTTGGGATTAAATGTCTTGTCCTGCATGCCGTGCAAAGGCAAATGCAACAAAATGGGAATAAATTCGCAAAAAAAGACTTGGCATGGGAGCAGTGTTAATGATATCACCAAAATTAATGAAGAAAATGTTTAAGTTAGAAGAAAATTAGATTTTTGCTCAACCTTACAATACATTTTTTTATTTAATTTTGATTCAAATTTAATTTTAGTCGACGAAAGTGCAAAATTAAGTGCAAAATTAAATGTTACATTTTACATATTCAAATTTTTCAATTTAATTTACATATTAAATAATTTTTGTCTGAGTAAAATGTAAGTATTTTTAAAAATACTTAAAAAAAATTGTTGATGGAAGTAGCATTTTAGTTAAGTGCAAAATTAAATAAACTATTTTTATATTTAAAATTTTAGTCTTAGTAAAATTAACTAAAATAAACTAAAACTAAAATGCACGAATATGACGGTGAAATATTTACAAAATTGAAAGAAAAAATTTGTCAGAGGACAAAAACTATCACTATACTGTAAGAAAAAATCCATAGAAAAACTGAAAAGGTACTGTTAACTTTCTGCCAGGACCTTATTCGTTTACGGACGTTTATGCGTTTACTTTAACCCTAAAACACAACACAATGCAAAGCGTAATTCGAAATATGGTTAAAACGCCTGTGACCAATCAATATAAAAAATATTGAACACTGCGTGCGAGACAAAATCACTGGCATATTCACAAATAGTTTTCCAAGACTGCAGCAAATAATCAAAGGTCTATGGACGTATTCCCAGGCTGGCCGATGTTTCTCAGACCGGTTTGTGTCATCGGAATGTGAATGAGCAGAGCAAATAAATAAAATAAATTCCACTTCAACCTCTGCTTATGTGGACATAAGTCTCACTGACTGCTCAGACAAGCTCAAGAGCCTTTGGTCTCGCCACATCCAGCCAAAACCAAGAGAGTTGAGCAAGCTCAATCTTTCCTCAGCCCAGATCTTTACATTTAAAGATGTTCAATAAGGAAAGACTTAAATCTGGCCAAACCCACTAAAGCATGCAGCATCTGCTTGCTTTATGGTTCCAAGGTTTTAGTCATCTGTTACCTCTTCCATCCACACCTATGGATATGTTCTTCCACTGGGACTCTAACTTCAGATCAGCCACCTGTCACGGTGGACAGCCATGTAATTTCCTGTCTCGGCTTGGTTGGCTCTTAACTACACAGTGCAAGAAAAATGCCCTAAGCCACACCAGTCTGTCTTTCAACCAAGAGAGGTTATTGATTGAGTACACATCACATTATGGACACTGCAAAGAGCAAGTGCTGCCAAGCCATATCGATCGGCCACTTTGTACATTATCGTGCTTGATGCACTTTGAAGTGGGACAGTTTGCTGTCCCTCGTCATCAATACGTGCTGCACAGATTGGGTTATTTCTTAACTATGGGATCAATTCCTGGCATTATGACTGGGGAAATGCTGAAGGATCACCAAATGTGATACTCGAATATTGTTATTAGGACAGTCAGATTATCTCCTAAGAGCAATAGGAATATATGGTACATGGTGCTTGCTGTTCCAACAGGGAGAAGAGGTGAAAGACACTGTCATTGTGGATAGTGGCATTGTAAAGCTTTAATGAGACAAAAGATAAACAGAGAATAATATATATATATTCAGGTGGAGTGCCAGTTATGAAATGTTACATTGCATCTGTAAAAATGTTATACACTCATTTATACGACACCGTTTTTAACTAAAAACGGAAAACGTTTTATGCGTTTTGACCATTAGTTTACACAAAAACAGTTTCAAAGTGGAAGTTTTTGAAAACGATACTGTTATCATCTCCATGTAAACTACAAAAACACGAATTTGTGAAAACTGTAGGTTTCCATTACAGATTTGCGCAAAACTTTTGCGATATTTTCTAAATGTCGATAAAAAAACTATTGCGAATTGACTGCGTTTCCATTAACCAATGTTATGCGACTAAAACGTAATTTTTTCCTCTTGCAATAAATCATGGCGATGGATGTTGGTAGGTTTAGGTTTCACAGGCACCACACTAGCCATTATTTTTAATTGAAGGAGACGTAGGCTTTATCCAAGAATTAATGGCAAGGAAAGTGTAATATTCGGAGCGTACTATTTTCCACGGCTTCTGGGAGCCCTCATATCTCCCATATATCCTTCATATCTGCTTTGAGGTCTTGATAAATTGTGGCATTTCTTTGTTGTTTAGAATCCAGTATTCCTGTAATTCTTTTGTCTTTTATGAGTTTAATAAAGAACTCTGTCTCATCTTCTGTCCAAACATACCGCACCATCTTTAAAGAATGATAATGTGACTTTTATGTACACCAGGTGACCTGTAAATGCGAAAAAACTGTTTGCATTGCAGTTTTTTGCAAAATATTCCTTTTTCGAATTGCCTGAAAAACCACCTCATATAAGCATAAAAACTTTTTTTGCGATATATGGGAGTTTTTTGCAAAATTGATGTTTCCATCGGGCACATTTTCAATTCGCAATTTAAATTTGTACAATTTGAAGGGTAATGGAATTACGCTACTGACGACATGTGCATGTGTATTACATCTTCAGTCTATAGGTGTGTAGTTTTTCTTTACAAATTGATATTGCCAACTACTGGCCTGACATGCATAATACAGCGTTTTTAATCGTTTTCGCAGATCCGTGTTGAACGGGGATTGTTTCGACAACGTTGTCGTCTGTGCACTCTAAAAAAATTGGTGCTATATAGTACTAAAAGTGGTCTTTTGGCATGTAATCATCGGGGAACCACTTTAAGTGCTGTAAAGCACCAAATCTTGGTGCTTCAGTGGTTCTTCAGCGGTTCTTCACCGGTTCTTTGGGATGACTGAGGTGCTATATAGCACTGCTACCATATACAGAACCTGTTAAGCCCCTGTATGGTTCTTCAGCGGTTCTTTGGGGTGGTTAAGGTGCTATATAGCACCACTGCCGTACAAAGAACATGTTAAGCCCCTTTAAAGGTTCTTTACGAGCCAAAGAAGAACCACTGTTGGTGCTGTTGGTGTATTTTTGTCGAAGAATTAAAATGCGATATGATGGCACCTCTTATGGGTTCTACATAGCACCATTTGACAAAGGTGCTGTAGAGCACCTTTAAAGGTATGGTGCTATATAGCACCAAAAGTGGTTCCCTATGATTATGATTGCCAAGAACCACTTTTAGTGCTATATAGCACCATTTGTTTTTAGAGTGATACAGGAAAAAAGCAAAGGAAGAACTTTTCCGTTTTTAGTACATCATTGTCGTGTAAATGTACCCTCAGAGCATTAGTGGTACGACTTTTTCACTTACATCTGTACACCAGTAGGTGGTGCCAAGTGACTGTATGGTGCCAAGTTATGATTCATTGAATCATTTAAAAAAACTGATTAATTCAGGAAAAAAACAAGTGACTTGCTAAATTTGGAACCACGTAGAATTCTAGTATGCGGTTCCAAATTCAGTAACTTTAAAGGTAAATCATTCACTCAACTGATTCGTTTAAAAACTGATTCGTTTAGAAATGCCACAACTGAGTTGCTCAGAGTTAGGGTGTGTTTACACAACACCGTTTTCAGTTTTGAGGGCCTGAAAACGCAAGCTTTTGAAAACGGGTTTCAAAGTGCAAGGTTTTGGAAACAATGCCTTTACCGTCTCCATGTAAACAACAAAAACGTGATTTTGTGAAAATGGTGACATCATGCGGATGTGTATTACATGTTCACGCAAGCGTATTACGTGTTCGCAGGGTGTTTTGTGACAAAGTGACATCGCCAACTACTGGCCTGGAATGCATAATACATCCTTGTTAGTCATTTTCGCAGATCCGTGCGAACGGGGATCGTTTTGACAGTGTTGTCGTCAGTTTTTAGTACATCTTTGTCGTCAGTGTTGTAGTCGAGACCAGCTCATTCGAGTCCGAGTCAAGACCGAGTTCAGAGAGGGTTGAGTCCGAGTCAAGACCGAGACCAGAGAAAATCCCCAAACAACATTAGAACTTACTTTGATTCAATTTTTAGTTACGGAGGGCGTGCACAAGAGTGACTGCCGAAAAATTGCTGCCTTTTTAATGCAAAAGTGTGAATGTGCCAGAGGGAGAGAGGGCGGGCGGCCTTCTGTCAGACATTTTTGTGGGAGATGCTAAGTGTTGAGACTGTCATCAGTCATCAAATCTGTATTCATTTTATTATTTAATTAAACGAGATTTGGTTTTCTCTGTGACACTTTTGTCCTACTTTGTAAACAGTAAATATATTAAAATAACACAGTTAAGACAAATAATGTAGCAATGTGACTTTCTGGAAAGCAGGATCACTACAGGTGGATGGCAGGTGGACACAGCGTAAAATAGAAGCGAGAGCGGGTGGGTCACGGGTGTGGGAGAGAACCTGGCGGCAGTCTTTGCACTAACGTCTCAAGTCATGTGCAGTTGCGCACAAGAAAATCACCAATCATTGGACGTGTCAATCAAACATCAATTTAAAGAAATATTAACATACAGTAATAATCATGAAATATTTTGAATGGGACTCGAGTGGACTCAGGAATAAGTCCAATTCCTAATATGTCTGAGTACGAGTCAATACCAAGTCCAAATGCACATGAGTCCATGACAAAACCAAGACCATTAAAATATGGTCTCGAGACCGAGTTCAAGACCGAGTCCGAGTCTCGAGTACTACAACACTGGTTGTCGTGTATACATACCCTTAGAGATGTGTAATAATTATTCTGCTGTGAGTTCGTTTGGAACCGTTTTCGTTGTTGGATCAAAAATTGAAGTAACTGAAAATGTTGTCTCTAATATGTAAGTTACTCAATATTAACATCTTGTTTATAGAACTGCTGTATAATAGCAATATCGCTCTCAATCAGGCTGATACTTCGGAACATCTGGTGTGATATTGCTTAACTTTAGCCAATGTAAGAAACTTTAGCATTTATAGGATGAGACAACAAAAGCAAATTGATATGCATCACATTTTCATGAAAGCTCTGTCAGTACAGTCCATTTAAAAGTTACAAATGTTATATACATATATTACCACATTATTTCCATTGCTCATGTACAGAGCGCCTAAGGGGACATGTTGATGAAAAATTATATTTGAATGCTTTTGCATTAATTCGCAAAACATTTGTGTTCTCTTGTGTTCTCCCAAGAAACTTTGCATTCTCTCACACATTTTGTGAACAAATGCAAAGCTTGTTGGGAATGCAAAAGTTTTGCGAGAGAGAGCAAACATATTGAAATATATATTTTTTTTATCATTTGAATTATTACATGAATACATGAAATGTTTTTTGTGTTTTAGGCTTGGTGTTTTTGTGGCCAGAATTTTCTGTTTTATGCAGTTTATTTCTTATTTATCATACTAGTCATGACATACCAGCTCCAAACCATTTAAGTTTGACTATCAAGGAATGTGAATGAGGGGAGCTGGCAGCAGCTTTTAAAATACAGCCTCCACATTTAAAGTTACTAGTTTATAAGCATTGATTTATCCCGACAAATCTTCAAATGTGATGAATAAAATTAAACGAATGCTAATGTCTCTGAGCTTCAGGAGGTCAGTACGTGTTTGATTGCCATGGCAAATACAAGCGATGTGATTGGCACTGGCTACAGAGAGCTCAGATCGGGTCGGTCCCGGGCTCATCTCCACAGCGTTGATACCCCGGAGACTTTATTGACTGGGCTATGAAAAATTTTGGTTGTACAAGCTCCAAGGTTTTAAGGACTTTGGGAGCTAAGCCAATCTCAGCTTCAAGAGAAATGACCGCTGATCCATAAAGCAGAGAAAAAAAAACACAGAAAAATAAAGTCAGGAGTGTCAAGTGGCCCACAGATGATATTTCATGATGCAGAGATATGCTTCACTGAATGCTTGGTCTACAAATTACACCACTTCTTCAAAGTTCTGACAACCCCACTGTGAATTCCCTGAATGTGAAAGAGAAATCCATTGATGTACATGATTAAATTTAGTCCTTTGTGTGTCATGCTCTGGCTGTTTTCAATTAATGATGCTAATGAAGACAACCTTTAGCCTCTTCATCGTCCTTTAACAATTCTTAATATGATCAATAATGAGTCTCGACATGCTTTAGTGAATATTTCATCACCACTCAGAATGTTCCTCTAAATGAGGCACTTAATCTAAAATTCACTAATACAGACATCACTTATCGCTTTCGAGACATAAGAAAAAGACAGAAGTGCAAACAAAACATCTTGTTTTTAAAATCAGTTTGACAAATGATTGCCATGTATAATTGATGCACTCTTGTAAAAGGTTGAGGGGAAAGCCTGGAGCCACGGCTTCTAGAGTAATGACTTTCCAATGGGTAAATCTAATCAGACTGAAAGTGCTAGCTATTAGCTCTCATTGACTCACCTAGCTATTCACAGCACCGCTGGCATTGTCTTGTTATAAACCTTGAGTCTGTTGTATCTTGATGCTTAACATCTTCTCCACAAAGTCTGTCCTTCTCTCTTTGACAGATGCCAATATTATTGATACAGCTTCTCTTAAACCTTTCGTCAAAGGCTCAGAGAGAGCAATCTGGCCTTGAGCTTCAATGCGAGGCAATGCTTTGAATGCACCAGTAAATACCCTTGTAAATGTTGTACAGTGGGTTCTGTGACGGATTGATGGGTGTGGGGGAGTGGAAGAAAACACTCTGTCATATACTGAAAGCTGAGCCAGGTTTGGAGAAATCACTTAATAGAGCAGCAGTGTCCCACAATGTACCTGCCAATTCGTACGATCCATCCTTTGAGCTGTCATGCACAAAAAAGGTCAATATAGTGCAGATATGGCTGGGTGATGTAGCTTAAACAATTATAATTGTATTATTTTAATTATATTATAATTAAAGGACAGCATTATATACTGATATACTTGATATACAGTATATGAAATGGCTTAAAATATTCTGAAGTTGAAGTTACGTTGAAGTACTAAAATTACTAAAACTAAAACTGAATTAAAATAGTTATACAGAAATATATACTGTTTATATTAATAAAATAATACAAAAGCACTAAAATGAAAATAAAATGAAAACTGAAATTCTAAAAGTAAAAGCCAATTCAAAATATTAATTAATACTATAATAGTATTTATAAAATGGTTAGTTCCAGTCCTTGATTCTGATAAAACTTTATTCACGATAAAACATGGCTATGACTGCTTCACCCAACGGTTCTGTGTGTCACTACACAACACCCTTAGCAACCACTCTTAGCAACATAAACATATGTTTGTTTTTAATTGATATTGTTCATTGAAACTTACTGTATTATGTAGATGAGTATTGTGAGAGAGAGATCGAGTATTTAAAACTTTCTAAAGTAAATGTGAATGGCTCTCACCCGCCCTGCTGCTTGTCACAGTAAAATATCTAGCTTCCGCCAGACTGCCTTCCGCATTCAACTTACGAAAAAAGCATAACTGGCGCGACGATGACGTCGGACGTAGCGTAAGCGTTTTGAACTGCGAGAGGCGTTACACTTTCTGTGTAAGTTGAATACAGAAGGCGGTCTGGTGGAAGCTAGATATTTTACTTTATAAAGTTTTAAATATGGATATTTTTCTTACAAAATCCCATCGATTCGCTTCAGAAGGCCTTTATTAACCCCCCGGAGCCGTGTGGATTACTTTTTTGAGCTTCAATCTCAATGGACCCCATCACTGCCATTTATAAAGCTTGGAAGCGTCAGGATATTTATTAATATAACTCTGGTTGTGTTCATCAGAACACATATACACCTAGGATGGCTTGAGGGTGAGTAAATCATGGGGTAATTTTTTTATTTTAAAGTGAACTAATCCTTTAAGGGGTTTTCCTGTGCCCTGACACTAACAGTGCTAGTCAAAGCATTTGTCAGTTGCGTCTTGCTCTGTGTTGACAAGAAGTTTCAGTCCTTTCAATATAAATGTCTTGCTTCGTGTTGACAAGTTCCAGTCCTTTTAAAATAAAAGTCTTCGCTACTGAGTAACTCATTCGCCGTAATAATGTAACTTCTGTTGCTGTTTATGGCCAGTGACTATTTTTTTCTGTGGAAGGAAGGCTTTTAGTGATTTTAGTGATTTTTTTTTTAGTGATTTTTAGTGCATTGATACATATTTTTTTGGCTTTAATATTTGTATTGTGTGGTAACCGTTTTATACAAGCAATAAGGTACTCGAGGCTAGTGCTGTATCGTGAATAAGTCACAACTGAAGGGGTCCACTTTGCGACGTGCCTAACAACGCCCTTCAGCCGTGAATTATTCACGATACAGCACTCGTACCTTATTGCTTACATACAAATATCATAAAACAACACTGATGCAAAATACAGTAAAAATCCAGTTAAAATGTTCAAGCCAAATTTTCCACCGAATACAAGGCAGAAAATTATTTCATCATTTTCATTTTTTCCACCATGGAGACATCCGTGACCCATTAATCTTTGACTAGAGTTATGAATCGATTTACTGAATGGACAGTTTGAACAGATTCAAGAAAATGAATCAAACTTACCAATTTGTGGCGTTTTTACCGGTGAAGTTTTTTTTTATCATAGATGCGATTAAAACACTCATATTTGCAAGTTAGCACAAAATGTTATTTCCAAATATTCTCAATATTAATTTTTGCTTATTTTATACCGCAGTGAAATATATTGTGAATATTCAGTATTTATCGCCCAGTCCTAATTGCATTTTTCATGAATCATTCAGAGAACACATTGGATCCTCTGTGCTTATCTAGAATCCTTATGCATTGTCACCATAGACTGTAAAAAAATATGGATGTAGTGTCCGTGACGTCACCTGTAGGTTTCTGAAGAGCATTTTTGAAGCCTAAAGTAGGTGGAGCCGGCCGTCGCCATCTTGGCAGCGAGTCACTGCGCGTCACTCCCGGATAACTGAAAATGGGCAAAGAGGTGGGACGTGGGTGGAGCTGAGATTCCTGGTTGCTGAAACCACGTGGTAATCCACCTGTCACTCAAGTGGCCACGCCCTTAATTATGCAGAACTTTAATGCTTAATATAATTTAAATGGATGAGTTATATAAAAATTCACCCCCCTCACAGTTGTCATGAAGGGCAAAATTAGCTGTATAGACCAAATCCTCTTTTTGTACCAGGCTGTAAACATATTTTTTTCTGCAGTAAAGTTGGCCATTTTAACATGGGGGAGATACAGATTTGACTTCCTTTTGGAACCAGTCTCTAGCGGCCAGTCGATGAATTGCAGTTTAAGTCACTTACGTGTTGGCTTCAAGAGAGACCGCGGGAGGTTGCCGCTTGATTGTCACTCAAAAGGAGAAGTGTTTTTGTATGTATGATGTCTTCAGGACACCTTGAGGCATGATTGCTATACTTATGATGCAGTAAACATTGTGGGAATGAGCTGCCCTATGGCTTTTAATGCCCAGAAGCACAGCCACCTTGAAGACACTGGAAACACACAACAGGCCAGAACATCCTTCCTCTTAAACATGCATACAATGCTTCCATTACTACTTGCAGTAATTTAAACATAGCCAGTTATATTCAAAAGAGGGCACTCAGCATTTTGGAGTCTTTTTTTTTGTCTTGTAACTATGCAACGGCACTCTCGGGGTTCAATCAATCTATACCTTAAAATGTGAAGCTCAGTTCATGAGCAGCATCTCCAGCTGTGTGGGCTGATAAAGGAACCGTAATGAATAACAGATTCACACCCACTCACTCACTGGTCATCCTTTCTTTCTTTCTTTCTTTCTTTCTTTGGGATGTTTTGCAAGCTATCAGCGTTTCAGAAACAGAGAGTGTTGTGCAGCTGCGAGCTACTGCATTGTGAGAAGAGATGCCCATGTAACTTTAACTAATTTGTGTTTCTATTCACTGTAAAGCATTTTCAGAGATGGATGACTTGAGATTTCCCTCTCTCACATTCCACATGCTCTTCTCTGGTGCTTTTCCAAGTAATGATAGCCTCTTAAATACCATCTCTTGCAGTTTGCCATCTGTTCTCTGAACATATTCAAGGTCTGCTGCTGAATTTTGTATTTTTCTAATTCCCTCATGACTTGCAAGCACCTTGTCACCTACAGCAAGCATGCTCATTCTAGTGTATATCTGTGCAAATACACAAGGCTAACAAAACAGATAGAGAGCGACTGTTGACCTGGGAACCTAAATAAGGGAAATACAGTATTACTGTAAAATTAGTGATACATGCAGTAATCAAAAGAATAATAAACAGAACCACACAGAATCAAAATCATGATTGCTTAATACATATTTTGGCTAATTCGATTAATGCTTTCAGCTACTGTACCATTAGACCTATTTAATTTCACCTATTTAAATCCATTCCACAGTATTACACTTTTTTTTTTTTTTTTTTTTCAGATTTACCAAAAATCAGCTTAGAAAATGTGAAAAAAGTTATCTGATTCCTTTTGGGCTTACTAATAGAGAATAATATATAGTATTTTAAAATAATAATATAACAATAGTAATGGAGAAATAATGATTAAATAAATGCATTATTAAACTCACTGGCATAAAAAGAAGTTTGAGGTCAGTAAGATTTTTTGAAAGAAATTAATCCTTTATATAAATAATTATTCAGCAAGGACACATTCAATTGATCAAAAGTGACAGTAAAGACATTTATAATGTTACGAAAGATTTCTATTTCAAATAGATGCTATGCAAATAGATATATACGATATATATATATATAGCATTTTCCACAAAAATATTTGTTTTCAACAGTGATATTAATAAGATATATTTTTTGAGCAGCGAATCAGCATATTAGAATGATTTCTGAAGGATCATGTGACACTGAAGTCAGTAATGATGCTGAAAGGTCAACTTTGTCATCACAAGAATAAATTACATTTTAAAATATATTAAATAAAAAAAGTCTTACAGATTACTGTTTTTTTTTTCCCCCTGTATTTTTGATCAAATAAATGCAGCATTGGTGAGCATAAGCCACTTCTCATGCTCATTAAATAAATGATTGACCCCAAACTTTTGGATATTAGTGTGTAAATATCATAATATCATTTAATTAATAGTTTAGGCATGTAGAATAGCTTTAGTAATATGAAGACTGAAATAGAAACCTTATTCTATGTAATATATCTGCTGGCCCAGAAACCATACCTCTATGATAGTGGCACAAGAATAGCAGCAAAAACAAGAAAACTGAGTTCTAGTATAGATTTGAACTAGTGCGAATCAGTGTGCGGTGCAGTGTTCAGGCATGTGGGTTAATATGTCATCAGTGCCCAAATGCATCAAGGGATTTTAATGTGCAGTACTGTCATTTACAATTGTGCTCAGCACCTCCGACAAAGAAACAGAGAGTAAGAGAGGGTATTTCTACAGCCGAGCTGAACCTGCAGGAGGAGCTGAAGAGGAATGCAAAGTAATTCAGAAAGAATCTCACATCCCTTTCCTGAGATGTGCGATTAAGACGTTGACAGTTCTGAAAATGACATGATTATCTGTAATGGAATCCGGATCTGTTTATTTCCTTTCTCGTATATGTGTCTCAATTCTCCCCCTCATCATTTTGCACCATCATCTTCAGTGCAATTACTGTTGCAAAACGTCCTTGTGACATTTATGACAGATGTGCTGGTGAATACTGAGCTTGCAGGTTTTTATATGAACAATGATTAAACCGTGTCTCTCTGTACTGTCCTCTCACTTTCACCCTTTTCTTGCTTCCATAGAGTAAATGACACTTTGAGGGTTTTGAACAGTCTCCCTAACAACCCAAATTCTGACAAAAAAAATAACTAAAATGTTCTCCTGATGGCTCGTGTTTTGTATGGAAGCCTGTTTGCATAAGAAGAAGGTAATTGTGATTTAATCTTACACATTAACATATGTCTTTTGAACTAATATATTAGAAAAACACACACATATACATGCTAGCAGCAGATCCTTTAAGTCCTGTAAGTTGCGAGGTGGGGCCTCCATGGATCGGACTTGTTTGTTCAACACATCCCACAGATGCTCAATTGGATTGAGATCTGGGGAATTTGGAGGCCAGGTTAACACCTCAAACTCGTTGTTGTGCTCCTCAAACCATTACTGAACCATTTTTGCTTTGTGGCAAGGCTCATTATCCTGTTGAAAGAGTCCACAGCCACCAGGGAATACCGTTTCCATGAAAGGGTGTATATGGTCTGCAACAATGCTTAGGTAGGTGGTACGTGTCAAAGTAACATCCACATGGATGGCAGAACCCAAGGTTTCCCAGCAGAACATTGCCCAAAGCATCACACTGCCTCCGCCGGCTTGCCTTCTTCCCATAGTGTATCCTGGTGCCATGTGTTCCTCAGGTAAGCAACGCACACGCACCCGGCCATCCACGTGATGTAAAAGAAAAAGTGAGTCATCAGACCAGGCCACCTTCTTCCATTGCTCCGTGGTCCAGTTTTGATGCTCACGTGCCCACTGTTGGTGCTTTCGGCGGTGGACAGGGGTCAGCATGGGTCAGCATGGGTCACCCTGACTGGTCTGCGGCTATGTAGCCCTATACGCAACAAACTGCGATGCACTGTGTATTCTGACACCTTTCCATCAGAACCAGCATTAACTTCTTGAGCAATTTGAGCTAGTTCATCTGTTTGATCGGACCACATGGGCCTTTTTCCTGCTTCTAACACATCAACCTTGAGGACAAAATGTTGACTTGCTGCCTAATATATCCCTCCCACTTACAGGTCCCGTAATGAAGAATTAATAAGTGTAATTCACTTCACTTGTCAGTGGTCATAATGTTATGATCGGTGTATATACACGATATAGAATAAAATAACATTATATTATAAATTTATATATTTAATAAAATGAACGTAATATATATAATTAATTATATAATAATTATTATCATAAATATTTCTATTCTTAGGTGGAAATGGGCTTCCATAGATTTGTACTTGAAAAATAAATAAATAAATTAAAACAACAGCAACAATAATATATATACAGTATTAGGGGTGTAACGTTATTCATTCCGATCCGTCACGTTACTGACATCATAGTTCGGTACATACAGTCAGTTTCAAATGATTATTTGTATGACCATAAATTAAGTATTTTAAGTTGTTTCTGCTGTTATAATGAGCCAAAGTCATTTGGCATTGTGCCGATTTGTGTTGTGGAAGTCTCACTACAGTCCAGTGATGAAATATGCCTGTCCTTAAAATGGGAAGTATCAGGTGCCGCTTTTCTCGCTCTCATTGAAAGACGAAGTAGACTCAGATGTAGATGGCACTTTTTCTCCTTCTTGCTCATCTTTCTGTAATTTCTTGAAAAAACATAATATTGAATTTGTGCATCCGCCATTGTCACCACGTTAATGAACTCTCTGCACAAGGTTTATTTTTCATTATTCTATTTATTTTGTACTTTTATAACACAAGAGATGCTTTTCAGTTTTGTAGCTGATTCTGACCAAATACCACATACTCCTTTGCAAGAGTGTATTCTTTTACTGCTTAGTGCTTAATACACTAAAGGAGGCTGTACAGTACCAACTTCCTTAGGGGTGACTAAATGCCGCTAGGTAAACAAACTGTAATTTGCACTACTGTCTATTCAAAATAAATGAAAAGAAACCTAGCATTGGGGATTTGTTGCTTTTTTCCTGTTGTACCGAACTCGTATCGAACCGTGACCCCAAAACCAAGGTACGTACTGAACCGTGACTTCTGTGTACCGTTACACCCCTCAAAAGTTCTGTTATAGGCTACTCACTCTCTTTCCCACAAACATCCCATGTGTGACCTCACTGTGATCAAATGTGCTTTGAAAAGTGAACATGGAAGAATAGACACTGAGGAATACAAAATGTAATTGGATACCAAAAAATAAATAAATAATACACTCATAAATTTTAAGCACTAAGATTTATGGATGCATCTCCCTAGTCAGGCACGTTCCCCGATCGCTGGCTGCATTGATTGTGAAATGTGATTTCATTTTATCTGTCGTTGTTGCAGCTAATATAGCAATTAGTCTAAAGTTCCTATTGATATTCCATATCCTAATACCAGATCCAGGCATTTAATGTCAAGAGGATTTAGGATCTCATTTCCAGAGTATAAGGGGTGGAGGGATACGAAATTGGAAATAAATAAGTACAAAAGAAAGATGCAGATGCTTATATTCATGAGCAAAAGAACAAGCTCAAAACTCAGCTTTCCCAAACAACTGAATTAGCAAACTCTTTTCTCTCTAGCTGCCGGTGTGTAAAAGAAAGCTCTCATCCACTTAATAGGTAGTTTAATGAAATCACCCTCTGATAAAGAGCTGAACTCCTGCTTTGACTCTCTCCTTTCTTAGTATAACACTCTTTTAATAGCTGTCCTTCAAGCTGAATTATGTATGCAGAAGATTGTTTGCCCTTTGAGAATACACTGCATGGAAGAATGACTTGTCTCATCATTTTCTATTAAAGTTGTTTTAAGCACGCTAGTAGCTCTATTCACAACTGTCTTCCTGAGAGCAAACATTGAATGTCAGTAGGTTGACATCTTTCATATCATACCTCAAGCATTATGCAGGTTACTTCAGACTTGAGTGATTCAGTCAGTTGTCAAATTGAGGTGCTGTAAGTCATTTGAAAACTCACATACTCGCAGCACATTGTCAAGTGTTGTAATGTTTTATTTGATCAAATGTTGCAATGTCAAGTTGTAATGCCTTAAGTGAGCTGTCTGACTTTGGGAATACCTTCCAGTTCGTTCCAAAGGGTGACCCCACATACTGTCAAAATGACTGGAATGTCACACTTCTGGCCACTAGGGGGAGTTATGTACACCACTGGGCTTTTAAAGGCTGTTCACTTTCAACTTATACACAAAATTGGAATATCGCATAAAATATTTGCGAATAAAGCAGCGTTTCCATCCCGTGTGTTCAAGAGAACAAAAACGACACTTCCCTGGAAATTGGTGCAAAATAAAAATGGAAGTTGCTGCAATCGGGGCAGCCACTGTTTTTTTTTCTACAGTACATCATAAATGACTTGCGCCTCAGAGCGCGCAGACAAACGCAAAAAACGCTGTCATGTCATCTTGCATTCGGATGCCTGGTGTTTGGGAATGCAATTGTGTCAAGACACTTCTGGGAGTGAATTAAACCAAATCATTTTGATGACAGACTTTGGCTCAGACATTTCAGAATAAGATGCTGTGCAATGAAATTTGTCCTCTGGTTAGTCCAGTTATCCAATAACATCCACTGTTGAGGCAAAGTCACGTGAGTTTTTGTTGCGCATCAAGGAATTTATTCGGTAAATGTATTTCCATCATAGTTTATACGCATGTCTTCTTATCGGCAAAAAAAATAATCCGCCTTAATTGAGCGCACTCGTAGCGGATGCAGAGTTTGGCCCTGCATGGAACTTACCAACCATGACCGTTATGGTTTCCAGTTCAGTGCTTCCAAGTCCAGTGGTCCCAGTACTTCCAAGTCCGGTGGTCTTATCAAGTCATGGCCACCATGCCAGAGTCTCGTCACGTCATGGCTGCAATACCATCATGGCCGCCATGCCAGAGTCTTGTCACTTCATGGCTGCCACGCCAGAGTCTCGTCACATTATGGCTTCCACGCCAGAGTCTCGTCACGTCATGGCCGACACGCCAGAGTCTCGTCAAGTCATGGCCGCCAAGCCAGAGTCACGTCACGTCATGGCCGCCACGACAGAGTCTCGTCACATCATGACCGCCATTCCAGGGAATAGGTCATGTTGGTTTCAGGTTTGGTTCATGTATTCAAGTCTTTTATTTTGTTATTTCGATAGTTCTACTAACTAAGTAACTTTGCACCTACATGTCAACTACCAGTCATTAGATTATTAGTAGACTGTCTGCTTAATATCTGCTAACATTTTATTTTGATGGTCATTCTACCATAGACATTCTACTGACTACAAGTAACTTTGCAAGTAAATATCAACTTATTCTACTAACCGCAACCCTAACCCAAAACCTAACTGTCTACTAATACTCTGAGAGTTAGTTGACATGTTGCAAAGTTACTTATAGTTAGTAGAATAAAGTAACCATTTATTTACATTTTTACATTTTATTTTTTAGTGCCACTTATAGTCATCCATATACTTACTGTAAAGTTCTTGCAATAGTACTTGGTTTATGAAAAATAATAAGTATACAAAATAGATGCATGACACCTCCGATTATATGTATTTACTTGCAGAACACATCCCCTTAAAATGCCTGAAATATGTTTATATGATAAGAGCAAAGCCTAAGTGAACTTTCTTTTATCTTTAAAATGAGTTTCACAGGATGACCCACTGTAAGCAGTATTTTCCTGAGCCGGTGAATATTGTATGTCCACTGGGAATAGAAAAGAGCAGTTGTATAGCCACTTTTAATCAGGTTTAAATGGGATCTGTTTAAATTATGTTCTCATGAATAAATGTATTAAGCTGTGAACTCAGCAGTCAGTCCCAAATTAATTAACATACACAGGAAAAACAAGCTGATTCCTATCTGCCAGTACAATTCACACGCTCACTTGAGTACCTCTGTCTTAGTTAGCTGTAACAGATTTAAATGATGCTTAGAGAGGTAGAATCAGCAACATTCTAGAGGACATTAGAGAGTGAGGGTCATTTTCACTTGAAACGGGTTATGAATGCTACTTGTAGAAGTGTGTGTATAATGAAAAGCTCTTGGTTTTGCATTAGCCTGACGGCCAGATAATGACATGAATTCTTGAGACAAAGGTGCCCCGGCATTGTGGTGGTTATGGTGTATGCCATCGCCATGACAACAAACAAATGTATCTGCCATTCATGGATGGGGTTGTGAGGGAAACAGGCAGTGATCTGCATAGAAAAGATGTTTCTTTCAGCGAGATCAATGGCCTGTTCTGAGGGGGTGTTTTCTTTGCTGTAAAACCAATGTGACATGACTCTAGTTATTCTTGCTTATGGCAATAGTTCACCTAAAAATTTGCATTTAAACCTGTATGCTGTTCAATTTTTTTGTCTATGGAATACTAAAATAGAAATTTCAAATGAATGCAAAATTCTTTTTTTCATTACAGTGGAAAATAAATAAATAAAACGTAGTCCGTATAACTTGTGCACTATATTTCCAAATTGTCTATCCACAATACTTAAGTTGTTAAAGAACAACTGTCATATTATTTTAAAGTGCCCCTATTATGCTATTTTAAAGTTTACTAATTTAGTTTTGGAGTCTCCAACAAAAGGTTTACATGCATCAAAGATCAAAAAACTGTTTAATTTTCTCATAATATACATTGCACATCACCACAATGTTCAATGATTCTCAAATGACTCGATGAATGAATCAGTCGCTCTAAATCCCTCCTTCCTGTGAGCCTACTCTGCTCTGATTGGTCAGATGGCTCAGTCTGTTGTGATTGGTCTACCGTGTACAGCGCGGATTTCGGAAGCAAACGCCCATTACCATAACTGAACTCCAGCTCTGTTCAGGAGGCTTCCCAAAGCTCACCGACTGTACACACTGTAAAGACAGTAACGATGACGCCGATTTTACACCAAAGCCCAGCGTGAGTCCGAATCGATAAAGAAACATTGAAAGAACCAGTTATTCAACCCAAATTTTGAGCAGGACGTTTCTCAGTGATGCTACTCAGTTTGAGGTACATTATGTTTCAACTTTTAGTTAATACTGCAGCCCACAGCTGATTTACAGTAGTATTTCAGTAATAACGTGAGTTAGCCATATGCTTAAACAATATGAAACACAATAAACACATTGTAGAGCACAGCTTCTTCTCGACATGATGCTATCCAGTATCCGCTGCAGTGTTTAAGGTTTCCCTGGTCTCTGCACAGCGTGCGCGGGCAATAAGTAGACGGGCAATATGCTAATATTTCGTCGTGACGTCACAACGAAACGGCTTGCGACTCATTTGAAAAATGATTCGTTCAATTGACTCAGAGTCGACTCTTACTTTTGAGAGACAATACTTTATATATGCTGCACTTTCAGATTTAAAACTTTGCAGGATGTTTTCATCCACTTAGAACTATGTTACACACTACATGAAAGGTAATTTTCAAAAATCTATAATAGTGGCTCTTTAATATATTATTGTAATCATAAACACACTGGTTTGTACTGCAAATAGTTTTGCCGTTTACTGAAATAGCTGGAAAACTGCTATTCTTCCAGTTATTTGCCTTATAGTAGCTAATGAATTGGAAGTCTTGCGCATTTACAGGAAATAGCTTACTTTCACAAAATATGGTGGAAAGCTTTTTGTGTGGAACAGACTGAAAGTTAAGCATTATTAATAGAGTAAGTATCTGAAATTACTGATTATATTCCTCTGAAATGACAGAATTATTCATATTTGAGTGAACATTCTTTTTAAACATGCATGCATGCTTTTAAAACATTAGAATATTTGATAACACTTTACAGTAAGGTCCCATTTGTTAACATTATTTGTTAATACATGAACTAACAATAAGGGTTACACTTTATTTTAAGGTGTCATTGTTATAGTGTACAGTGGGGAGAAGAAGTATTTGATACACTGCCGATTTTGCAGGTTTTCCTACTTACAAAGCATGTAGAGGTCTATAATTTTTTATCATAGGTACACTTCAACTGTGAGAGACGGAATCTAAAACAAAAATTCAGAAAATCACATTGTATGATTTTTAAATAATTAATTTGCATTTTATTGCATGACATAAGTATTTGATCACCTACCAACCAGTAAGAATTCCGGCTCTCACAGACCTGTTAGTTTTTCTTTAAGAAGCCCTCCTGATCTCCACTCATTACCTGTATTAACTGCACCTGTTTGAACTCATTACCTGTATAAAAGACACCTGTCCACACACTCAATCAAACAGACTCCAACCTCTCCACAATGGCCAAGACCAGAGAGCTGTGTAAGGACATCAGGGATAAAATTGTAGACCTGCACAAGGCTGGGATGGGCTACAGAACAATAGGCAAGCAGCTTGGTGAGAAGGCAACAACTGTTGCCGCAATTATTAGAAAATGTTCAAGATGACAGTCAATCTCCCTCGGTCTGGGGCACCATGCAAGATCTCACCTCGTGGGGCATCAATGATCATGAGGAAGGTGAGGGATCAGCCCAGAACTACACGGCAGGACCTGGTCAATGACCTGAAGAGAGCTGGGACCACAGTCTCAAAGAAAACCATTAGTAACACACTACGCCGTCATGGATTAAAATCCTGCAGCGCACGCAAGGTCCCCCTGCTCAAGCCAGCGCATGTCCAGGCCCGTCTGAAGTTTGCCAATGACCATCTGGATGATCCAGAGGAGGAATGGGAGAAGGTCATGTGGTCTGATGAGACAAAAATAGAGCTTTTTGGTCTAAACTCCACTCGCCGTGTTTGGAGGAAGAAGAAGGATGAGTACAACCCCAAGAACACCATCCCAACCGTGAAGCATGGAGGTGGAAACATCATTCTTTGGGGATGCTTTTCTGCAAAGGGGACAGGACGACTGCACCGTATTGAGGGGAGGATGGATGGGGCCATGTATCGCGAGATCTTGGCCAACAACCTCCTTCCCTCAGTAAGAGCATTGAAGATGGGTCGTGGCTGGGTCTTCCAGCATGACAACGACCTGAAACACACAGCCAGGGCAACTAAGGAGTGGCTCCGTAAGAAGCATCTCAAGGTCCTGGAGTGGCCTAGCCAGTCTCCAGACCTGAACCCAATAGAAAATCTTTGGAGGGAGCTGAAAGTCCGTATTGCCCAGCGACAGCCCTGAAACCTGAAGGATCTGGAGAAGGTCTGTATGGAGGAGTGGGCCAAAATCCCTGCTGCAGTGTGTGCAAACCTGGCCAAGAAGTACAGGAAACGTATGATCTCTGTAATTGCAAACAAACGTTTCTGTACCAAATATTAAGTTCTGCTTTTCTGATGTATAAAAAAATACTTATGTCATGCAATAAAATGCAAATTAATTACTTAAAAATCATACAATGTGATTTTCTGGATTTTTGTTTTAGATTCCGTCACTCACAGTTGAAGAGTACCTATGATAAAAATTACAGACTTCTACATGCTTTGTAAGTAGGCAAACCTGCAAAATCGGCAGTGTATCAAATACTTGTTCTCCCCACTGTAATTATATATTTAAGTACTACATAATATTAATTAAAAACATGTACTTACTATAGGGTTTGGTTAAGGGTTCGTTGCATGTAATTATGCATAAATTACTGTTATTACTATGGTAAGTACATGTATATGTACAACATATGTAACAAGGACAATATAACAACATAACAATAAGCAGCAATTACAGCAATTAATCTTTGTTAATGTTAGTTATTACAAATGGTCATGTTCATGTTAGTTCCCAGTGCATTAACTAATAACGGATATGACTTTTGATCTTAAAAACATACATAAATTAAATTAACTGACCAAAGTATTTAAAGGGAGAAGTTTACATTAAAAAAAAATTAACATTAGACATTAAATTGTTCAAATGTTAAATCCACTATTGTTTTATAAAGAATTGTTCTATAGTTTATTCAGTATTTAATGCAATTACATCAGAAGTAACTGTAATTAAATTAACAAAAATGAAGAGTAATCCCTTACTTTACTTTTTCAATGGAAAAGTAATTAAATTACAGTAATGAATTACTTGGTAATGCATTACACCCAACACTGGTTATAGTACTATGTTACTTGATTCTAATTCATACTAACAAAAACATTGTTTTGTTTGTACATCCCGACCAACCCGACACAGCAACACTGGCTCAACCAATGACGTGAGTTTGGGGCGGGACAATCTGTTTGACTAATGCTAAATTTATTTGTGCAATTACATAGGCCCGGTTTCACAGACAGGGCTTACCTTAAACCAGGATTAGGCCTTAGTTCAATTAGGGCATTTAAGTAACATTTATAAACATGCCTTAGTAAAAAAACATTACTGGTGTGCATCTTGAGACAAAACAATGGCACTGACATAATTGTAACTGAGCAGCTGCATCCAAGCCTTACATCACCAAGTGCAATGCAAAGCGTCGGATACAGTGGTGTAAAGCACGCCGCCACTGGACTCTAGAGCAGTGGAGACGTGTTCTCTGGAGTGACGAATCACGCTTCTCTGTCTGGCAATCCGATGGATGGTCTGGGTTTGGTTTTGCCAGGAGAACGGTAGTTTCCTGACTGCATTGTGCCAAGTGTAAAGTTTGGTGGAAGGGGGATTATGGTGTGGGGTTGTTTTTCAGGGGTTGGGCTTGGCCCCTTAGTTCCAGTGAAAGGAACTCTTAATGCTTCACCAAGACATTTTGGACAAATTCATGCTCCTAATTAAAGACATGGGTGAGTGAGTTTGGTGTGGAGGAACTTGACTGGCCTGCACAGAGTCCTGACCTCAACCCAATAGAACACCTTTGGAATGAATTAGAGCGGAGACTGCGAGCCAGGCCTTCTCGTCCAACATCAGTGCCTGACCTCACAAATATGCTTCTAGAAGAATGAAAAAGAGTCAAAAAATTCCTGTAAACACACTCCTAAATCTTGTGGAAAGCCATATTAAACCCCAATGGATTAAGAATGGGATGTCATTAAAATTCATGTGCATGTAAAGGCAGACGTCCCAAAACTTTTGGCAATATAGTGTATGTCAGTGCAAGTTGCTTTCAGTTAAAACAGCTCAAACATGCATTTTAGTCTGGGACTAGCCTTGTCTGTGAAACCAGGGGTTAGTGATGCAAGATGGCAAGAAATTACGCATTTCAGTTTTGACACATCAGATAAACTGGATTTCAAAAAGTGAAAATTAGTTTTGCAGCAGTTTTTTAAAATGCAAATTTGCTAAATCTTCAAAAGAACTGTAACCAATTAGTAACCAAAATTTGAAAAACAGTCAGAACTAAAGAGAGCTGTTGCCATTTATAAGGTGTTGATGGGACGGCTGTGCTTGAGGGACGCTGGATGCTATGCCCTCTCTCTTCACGGGAGATTTACTTTAATTCAAATGAGCGTGAGCACACAGAATAATTTGGACATTTAGGAGAGAGCTCTTTATAAGGGAGCGCTGTCAGATTTCAGCAACACAATCTACTGCATTAAAAACCCATGCAGAGTAATTTTAGTGCTCGTATTCCCTGAACACTGAGGGAGTAGGAGGAAGTGACATCAGACAAACTCAAAAGTTTCCATGCTGTGCTATCTACTAGCAGGTGAAGAAGTATCAGATTATTTGACAACTCTTCCTGTAGGGAAGGAATGAGTAACCGGTTATACCCTCTTATATCCTTACTAAAGATAGAATAGAAATCCTATTACAGTTATCCCAAAACGTCCTCAGACAGAACGGACTGTATGAATGCTTCTGTCATGATAGTGACTGTGACTCTCTTTCACTCTTTTTATCTCTCTGACAGAGTCGTTCACAAATGACATAAGTCTAACTATTACTTAACCACTATTACGATGGCTAGTGCCCAGCTGACCTGTGTGTCAGCGCCAAGGAGCAGTGCAACCTCTCTTGAGACACATCTAGGGATCTAAGGTTTGCTTGAGGCCAAATTAACAACCACTGAAAAGCAGAAGGTTGCGAGCGGGACCATTTATCTGTGTCCTTCACAACAAGGCTTCACAGCAAACTTGTTAGAGTTATAGAGAAGAAAGTTTCTCTTTTATTTTTACTGACATCAGCAAAGCCTCAACTGAATTTTGCAGCCTGGCAAACTTCAGTACTCAAGATATAAGTCATCTTCTTTATAAAGTGGCCCCCTTAGATAGGAAATGTAAGAAGATATTTAGAATTTTTTTTGTCCATATAGTGAAAGTCAATGGGGACCAATGTTGTTTTGGACCCCAGTGACTTTCACTATATGGACCAAAAGAGTTATCTTATTTTGTGTTCCTCAGAAAAAAAAATGTTATACAGGTTTAGAAATTAGATGAGGGTGAGTAAATAATGACAGAACTATCGCTTTAACTTTATAACCATAGATGTAGACCTTGGTAAATATGGTAAAAAAGTCTTTTTTACCATAAAAAAGTATTTTTACCGTCTTTTTTTGTTACTCTTTGCAGTCCAAGAACGCATTTTTGCGTTCCATAGCACTGCTTTTTCATTGTTTTTCTGTATAAACATGCACTAGACGGTCCTGTTAGACCGTCGCTCTCACGTCTTGCGTCTTTTGTAGCACTCGTGCAAGACAAAGCGTTATAAAAACACAGCACTCAACTTAAAAAATGTTCCACAGACTTGTGTCTCACGTTTTTAACTGCAAAAAAAGGTTTCTCTGTGAATGACCCCTAAAATGCTCTTATAATATTTCATTCTGACACAAGAACTAAAAAATTCAGTCTTAGGAAGAAAGAAACATCTTTAAGAAAATAAAGGAGAAGGATACATTAATAATAGAAAACCAGTGCCTCCAGAGGGATGTTTGGTTCATGCCACAGTTTTGTGTACTAGTATAAAAACTAATCCTATAGCAAGGAGAAGTTTGCTTCATGAGGCGTTTAGTGTCTTAACTGGTCCATCTCAATGGCACTTTCCTTTAACTTTAATTCTAGCTCATAAAACCAAATGACACTGCATGACTCTTTAAACATTTCTTGTGTGATCATTTAATAATTTGTTTAGTATGGAAATAGTAAATAGGAGCCATTAAATGCTAAACAGCATATTTTATATTCGGAGGCTATGTTAGGAGCTGTAACACTGCTACTGAAATAGCCTGGAGTCATTAAGATGCTCTTTAAAATTTGAGACCTCATGCTGTCTCATGAATTTTCTCTGTACTTTGCGCCAGGTGTCCTTTTTTGGTTTCTCCATTGCTGAAGTGTATTCTCACTAAATAAGCACATCCAGTGGGGATATTATTTGTGGATAACTGGGAAAATTATTATTACTGATATCAATAGTGGAATTACAGCTGATCATTTTAATTGATAGTTTATGGTATATATTTTGTTGAGCATTTTACATACACATAACTACAAGCATTGTATGCATTGTATTATATAATATTATACATACAATACAATAGGATTATTATGATCATATGTATAAATTATCAAAATCAATGCTTCTAATTTTTCAATATACAAACATAAACACAATTAAAAAATTAAAAGCAAATAGTTAAAAGTTAGATTGCCGATATGCCTTGTAAAGTCCAGATTCTAAGCTTTTACATGACTTCTATATTATGGCAATTTAAAAGGGTTAAAGCGCAAAACATAAAACAATCTGCAATATCGGCCAAAACAAAATATTGAGTATTATTTGAGTACATATTAAGTCCACATGTCATTGTAACTAGAAACTATGCTTTTAACCACAGCTCAAGAACTGTAGTTTCAACCACCTAAGTTTGTGGCGCTGTTTGCGAATGTTCGTTGGAACTATGCTTTCAGGAAACGGCAAATCATTCAACTACATAACTTGCGACTGTAGTTTGTTAGCAATGCTTTTGGGTAACACACCCCTAGTTAATTTCCCATTAGTGCTGCAGGGATAGTGTTTGTTTTAGAGGTGTAATACTGAGGGGAAATTAGACTTGTCTTACTGTAAATCCATCATAAAACTACAGTATAGGAAATTGAAAAACATGAACACGAAGTATTGGCAGACTACAGATTCTGTGAAGTGTGCTGCGCTCTGTATTTATTGTTCCTTCAAGAAGATGGCATCCGTTGCATGTCTGAAAATAAAAGGTTGCAGTCAATCAAGGTTTCAGACGTCATTTGTTCTCCTGCAGCTCAGAGCATTGACACTGTTTACACGGATCTTGAGGACTGCTGACGCAAATTCCAGAGGAGCCATAGAGCTCTGCCAGTATTCTTCCATTCTGAGGCATAATATCTAAGAATAGGGCTTATATCAGAGACTGTATAAGGCAGAGATGATCCACTCATACATATTTCTATATGGTGGCTGTAGTCCCGCCTTACAGTTAAAAGAACCAATCGCCTTTTTGATAGAAGCATCGCAACACTCAATATGGCAGCCGTAGGAAAGGAAGTCCCATCTTAACCCTCATCCTTCCCTCGGGTCATTTTGACCCGAAACTCAATTTTAAAAAAATCATCGAAGTAGGACTTTTGTCGCACTTGAACCACGAATACACACACACAAAAAATAGACTGGATTTGAGGAGTTTTGTGTTTGAAATTTAAAAAAGTAACAAATCCTTCCCTTGCGGGTCAATTTGACCCCCTTAGGAATTAATGGAATGCGAGGAATGCTTAAGTACACATAGAAAAACCTAAAAATGCTCAAAATTCAAACTAAAAATGCTAAAACTTTACCAAAAAAAGATTTTATAATGTCTACATGCGTATCTGAATTCATATGGAAGACAAATGAGTTTAGGACCCAGCGGAACAGCTCATTTGCTCCATATAGAGCTATAAGGCCATCTAGTGGCAAGAGTCATGAAATATCATGTTTTTTTTTTTCTTCCACAAGAGGTCGGCAAAGACACCTAATGTAAGGTATTTTGAGCTGAATTAAAAATACTGATTATATTATTATATTATATTGATAAAATCTAGTAATTTAAAGGTAAATAAAATTAAAAATAACAAAAAATCTCCAAAGCAATGTAATTAGAAAAAGAATTAACAAAATGAAATGAAATAAGCTTTCTGGACAAAAAGAAAAAGAAAAAAAAGGAAGTATAATTTTAGGGCTTCGGAGGGAGGGATGAGGTAAAAGAGCAGTTAAAAGAGACATGATCGGCTACAGTTTTACAGTTTTTTTGTAACAATTTTTTGTTACTCTGAAACAAAAGTATTGGGACACCCATCCAAATAATTGAATTCAGGTGTTGCAATCACTTCCATGGCCAAAGCACCTAGGCATGCAGACTGCTTCTACAAACATTTGTGAAAGAATGGGTCGCTCTCAGGAGCTCAGTGAATTCAAGCGTGGTACCGTGATAGGTTGCCATCTGTGCAATAAGTCCATTCGTGAAATTTCCTCACTACTAAATATTCTACGGTCAGCTGTTAGTGGTATTATAACAAAGTGGAAGCAATTGGGAACAACAGCAACTCAGCCACGAAGTGGTAGGCCACGTAAAATCACAGAGCGGAGTCAGCGTATGCTGAGGCGCACAGTGCACAGAAGTCGGCAACTTTCTGCAGAGTCAATAGCTACAGACCTCCAAACTTTGTGAGGCCTTCAGATTAGCTCAAGAACAGTGTGTAGAGAGCTTCATGGAATGGGTTTCCATGGCCGAGCAGCTGCATCCAAGCCTTACATCACCAAGTGCAATGCAAAGCGTCGGATGCAGTGGTGTAAAGCACGCCGCCACTGGACTCTAGAGCAGTGGAAACGTGTTCTTTGGGGTGACGAATCACGCTTCTCTGTCTGGCAATCCGATGGACGAGTCTGGGTTTGGAGGTTGCCAGGAGAACGGTAGTTGCCTGACTGCATTGTGCCAAGTGTAAAGTTTGGTGGAGGGGGGATTATGGTGTGGGGTTGTTTTTCAGGGGTTGGGCTTGGCCCCTTATTTCCAGTGAAAGGAACTCTTAATGCTTCAGCATACCAAAACATTTTGGACAATTTCATGCTCCCAACTTTGTGGGAACAGTTTGGGGATGGCCCCTTCCTGTTCCAACAAATTTTAAGTCCACTTTTGACCAGGTCCAAAACTAGTTTATAATTTAAAATAATTTTTTAATGATTTTGTGAATTATATTGATTGTCCACAATTACAAATAAGTTTACAAATACCTTTTTAAGTATTTCTCTGCAAAACAGTGTAAATTTTAAACTTAAAAGAACATTTGTTTCCCCTGTTCAACAAAACTGTCTTTATTAAAAAAAGACATTAAGCTGAAAGAAAAATGCCAAATAGAAAATTTACAGAGCCACTGAATTAGATAATACTCATATAAATGTAAAATACAAAAGCTATTAAAGTAAAGAAATGCATTGTAGTTTATAAGTGAGCATTAATCTTGTAACACTGTGTAACATTTTCTCCCATTACTTTTTTTCTGTTGGGAAAAAAACATGACAAATGAGCTGTGACAGAGGTTGGTCAATAAAAATCACAGGTCTTTTAGATCAGAGCCATTATGTGATGTATCTAATGAACAACATTAGTGAGCTTGTACTTCAGAGGAGGCTTAATTCATCAACTGCAATTTATGTTACCATTAAATATAATGGATCTGTGCTCCAAAGAAATCAAATATAAAATCATTAAAGATAATTGATTTCCAAGTTCCTTTAGTATGGTACTAATTATTAAGCTTAGAAATTGTCATGTGACAACTTAAATTTGATGAATGATACCTAACGTAAAAAAAAAAAAAAAAAATTGTCTTAGGTAGTATTATAAATTCCACAACAGAACTGTAGGAGACTGATTTTGAATGCAACCCCCATATCACAGTGTCATCCCTCCCTTCCTTCTTCTCAGTAATAAGATGACACCGTTGAAACACAAATAGCAATGGCATAATCACATCGCATGCAATGGGGATTGTCCAGGGAATGCAACTGCAGTTGGGCAATCCATCCAATGCCCTTTATTCTTGCAAACACATCAATAAAAGAAGGCTGCTGCATGCTTGGAGAGACCACATGCAGCAGTGTGATGTCTTACAGTGGCATAACCTGCAACAGGAAGATGTGATCGGACATGCCTCCACTCACAGACCCTCAGGCACAATGGGATCCTCGGATGCTTGTGGAGAGTGTGTTGACATCAGAGGTCCGACAACAATTGTCACAAGAACAGCAGACATTTAACCTTGGCAACCCTATTAGATGTCGTTCCAGAACAGATGTCAGTCCAGTAGGAAAACAGACTTTCCTCTAACAGACACGCATAAATAAGCACAGCGGAGACATGGCTCAAAGTGGAGCATGTGCCTCTATTTGAGGTACATAAACACTGTGCTTTTCACATGTTTATATGAGCATGTGACAGCCTAGTTTGGTGAAATGGAGTGAGCTAGTGAACGGCCATATTTGGATTGTTGTTTTGCCGGTAGGGCAACCCTCTCACACACATACACACGTACATGAATAGAAACTTGCTGGACCTTTGCCGTGCCAAAACAGTAAACATACTACAAAGCAGTTTTATACAGGATGTTAGCAATGTAAATATTCCTGACTAAAACTTTTAACTGCAAAACAACACTTCAGCAACCTCAGGGTCTTAACATATTACAAAGATAAGCATGGACGTAAATATGATTACAAGATCAGATGTTGTGTCTGTCTAAACAGTGATAAATCTGGATTTTGTCAGGTTTACTGCAACTTCTCTACTATGAGTCAGTTTCCATTAAACTCTAACATGAAGCTTTTTCACATATTTTCAAGTTTTAGATATTTCTACAGTACCGTTCAAAAGTCTGTCTGGGGTCAGTAAGATTTTTGATCATAATGATTTCAAATATATTTCTGTCATGACAACTCTTGGAGTGTTTGGCATGGTGATGGATATGACAATGTTAATATGTTTGATCTTGGCGGAATAGATCTGCTACGCTGCTGCTTTTATTGCTGCTGCTGCAGAGCAAGTACGGGACTTGCTACTGCCAATACCTACACGACATGCTGCTGTGAGTAAGTAAGGCATGCTGCTGCTGTACAATTGAGCGTACATGAATTACCCGTATCAGATCTATACAGGTGGAGCTGGGGAAGGTGGAGGGTTTCTGAAAGTGCGCTGCACTGCTAAGGCAAATGCTACCAGAGTATGTGAAGGTTGAGCACGCAAGCTCATTAGCTACTGATACAGCAGGAACCAGACAGCTGTGCCCTAAAGATGGCGATGTGATTACGAACAGGTAGTTAAAGGACCTATTAGCCTGCGCCATCTGGAGTTTCATGACGGAACTTTGTATTTGATCAAAATGCTAGTAGTTGCTTGTTTAATGACGGAAAAAAACGATCGGCGCGCCAGGCGCATGGTCCAAAAGGGTTGTACCTAGTCTCTTAATGAGTCATGGGTGTGTTTTTGGCGTAACATGCAATAAACCAATCAGAGTCTCATCTCCTATTCCCTCTAAAAGCCAGTTGCGCTTGCACCATGGGGGCTTCGCTATTTACATGGCGGAACTTGCAAGCAGAAAGACTGAACGCTTCTCCACAGAGGAATCCTTTTATTTTTAAAATAAAATAATTTAAAAATGTTTGTGTGCTGCTGCACGTGTGTGTGTAATAAGCAGAGTGTATGTGCGTTATGCACCCGCATATAGGAGCAAATTACTAACGCGCCCTTTCAATAACACAAAAAATTACTTTGTTGGTCAATGGCGCAGTCGTTTTCAGTTGCCTCAAAAAAGCAACGCGCCAACAATGCGCCTGAACACACCTTGTTTTCAGACCAGCACGCCCATGGGTGAACAGATGGGTGCGAGTGCATTTGCTATTTAAACAACGTGGAGCTGGACGTGAAAATGATAACTAGCAAAAAACACTTGCGTCGCATTGCACCGGGTGCATGATAGGGCCCTAAAACTGTGTGAACTGTTTTCTGTTTTAACATATTTTAAAATGTAATCTTGTGACAGGATATTTGCAGAGTTTTTAAAATCAAGGTTTTTTAAAGACCTTAACAAATAAAATTACTACCATATGTCCATAGAGAACAAACCCATACAATTTCAAAATAAACCATGTATCTCAGATTAGTTTACTTATTTGAATAAGATGGAGCACACATTAAATTGCAAAACAGGGTAATTGCAAGTTTACAATAGTCGACAATTGTATTCACACTGTAAACATTTTTTGTTTCAACTTAAAAAAGTACATTTTAAGTTGTTAACTTGAAATGTGAAGTTGTACTAAGTGACAACTTGGATATTTAAGTTGACTAAACTTAAAATTTAAGGCAGCACGAACACTTTTTTTTTTTAAGTTGAAACGACATTTTTTTTTACAGTGCAACATATACATTGAGAATTGTACTAATATATCAATACATATAATTTATAGGCCAATCTATATTTGATTTTTGCTCCAGTCTTCAGTGTCACATAATCGTTCAGAAATCATTCTAATATTCAGATCTCAAAAATCATTTCTTATTAATGTTGAAAACAGTTGTGCTCCTTAAGATTTTTTTTTTCTTCAGGATTCTTTGATGAACAAAAAGTTCTTTATTTGAAATAGAAATCTTTTGTAAAATGTCTTTACTGTCACTTTTTATTTAATGCATCCTTGATAAATAAATATTCATTTCTTTTTAAAAAAAAAAATCTTACTGACCCAAAAACTTTAGCACTGTTGATGAACAGTGCTAAAGCTTGACAGAAAATGTATTTCATTTAGTTAACAAAACTACATTTTCCATCATCCTGTGGTTGTACAAGAAGATTTTATCCTTCACTTTCCTGTCTATCAAACACCACCAGAGCCTTTTCTACTATGTATTTCTTTTCTACTATGCCTTTCAATGTGTGAAATGCTTTATGTATGTAAGACACGTTTTGAAGGTGTGGAAAGAGTCATATCACTTTGAAAGAAAGCTAGAAGCACAGCTGGACCTGCCCTGAAATTCTCATCAGTGAACAGACGCAAGAGTCAGAGTGCATTGCAGCAAAATTTTAAACTTTACTTGATGGTAAAACTTTATTTTAGCTCCTTATTTTATATCATGGAGCATCAGTTTTTCAAACCCTTGCATTCTTCCTCCTTGCGATGTACTATCCACATTGAAATCAACAGATTTACAGCTCTAGTGTAGGTACTCTAATACACATCCTTTTCTCTTCATTTTGTTCCATTAGGCCTAAAAAAGCTTCCTGTCTTTTCCAGTAAGTGAAAAAGAGGAACATGGAAAGTGTCATATTTTCCGGTTTCCAAACTCGCAACTTCCTAGGAGGACCTGAGTACAGCATGTTGTGATTCTTTCTATTAATTTTTCTAAGAGTGATCTGCCTCCTCCTCCTCCATTTACAGTCTCTGCCTACTGTAAGACATTGGCAGACGTCCTGAAGAATAAAGTTTAAAAAGTCATTACACCATGCCAAGACAGAGAACTGTTCTTTATCAGTATACCAACACAAGCCAAGCCTAAACATACGGCAGAAATCTGTCTTCTTGTTAGCCACGTCTGCTGTAATGAGTAAAGTCGTTCTCTTTGTTCTTTCCTCTCTATCATTCACAGGTGTGAGTGTGAGTCTGTGATTCTGACAACGAACATATCAGGTCTTTTCCAGCAGGCTTTTCCCTGCACTCCCATGGGAAAGTCTGGCGTTCTCATTTAGATTTATTCACACTGTTTGGTGTTTGTATATTGGCTATTTTACAATGGTTTAAACATGGCTCAGTCAATCATATTTATAATGTACTGCTGTTTTGAGTTTCTCAAGTGTTGTATAATGTTTCTTTTGCACTATGGCAGTCTTATGGTTTATCAACAGTCTTATCTTTCTAAATAAAAAAAATAAAATAATCAAATGATAAAGTACCTTTCACATATACTTAAAGGTGCAATCAGTGATTCTCTACAAAAACATTTTTGTAATGCTGGTTGAAAGTTTCCTCATATTCTGATAGCAATCACTATGTTAAGCAGTCTGAATGTATTTTTTTTAAATATATATTGTCTGTGGAAGGCGTAGGACCATAAAATGTGCGCTCAATCATTTCATTCGGTCCGACGCAAGTGTTTTTTGCTAGTTTCAGCCCGATGCAGTTATCATTTTCACATCCTGCGCCACGTTGTTTAAATAGAAAATGCATTTGCGCCCATTTGTGCGCCCATGGGCGTGCTGGTCTGAAAACGAGGTGTGTTCAGGTGCATTGTTGGGGCGTTGCTATTTTGAGGCAACTGAAAACGACTGCGCCATTGACCAACAAAAACCTGGTCTAAAGTCAATAGTGCAATATTTTTTTTGTTATTTAAAGAGCACGTTAGTAATATGCGCCTATAGGCGGGTGCACAACGCACATACACTTTGCTTATTACACACACAGGGATGCGCAGCAGCACACAAAAAATTTTAAAATGAAAAATTAAATGATTAAAATGTAAAATATTATTATTGTGTACATAAATATAAAAATGCCTACATGTCATAATGGATAGTCATTGCATGTATCAGAATTAGCCTACCTATTTGCAGTAATGACGAGCAAGCAGGCGCGACGTCATTGGACGAGCAGATCCGTTTCCTCGCTAGAGAAGCGTTCAGTTTTTCTGCTTGAAAATTCCGCCATGTAAATAGTGAATCTGCCATGGCGCGAGCGCAACTGGCTTTTAAAGGGAATGGGAGATTCTGATTTGTTTATTGCACGTTACGCCCAAAACACACCCATGACTCATTAAGAGACTAGGTACAACCCTTTTAGACCATGCGCCGGACGATTGTAAAACTAGCAAAAGTGGATTTGAACACGCCCTAAGTGCACTTGCGCCGTGCGCTTTAGACCATGAGCTTAGATCTAATCGGAAACCCTGTCATGCAAGAAATATTATTACACACTGACATGTTTTGCTAGCTACACAAGCAAAAACTTGCTGCATCTAATTCCGTTTTTAAAAAGTTGTTTACATTCAATATGTACTGTAAATTTTTTCTCACCGGTGAATGACACATGATGTAATCCAATAACGTTGTCACTTGTCGTCTCGCTTCTGGCCTGTTCGCGTTCATGTGTTTTGGAGGATTTGTGGCTTTGGACAGCGATTTGTAGGGAGGGTGGGACATATGCTTTCAATGTTAGCAGGCTAAAGTTAGCATTTTCCAGATGACTGATTGCACCTTTAATCAAAATAGGCATTACTTAGGGATGCACAATATCGTTACTATATTGACAGAGATTTTTTTTCATTAGATATTAGATATTTAATTGTTTTTTTTTTATTAAAAACAATTATTTTTTGTTTTTTAAATTTAATTTTTAATTTAATAACACAAATTTAATGTTTAGCAAATCTTAAAATTAATATAAATTTTTCATGCTGCACAATATTATGCTGTGATGCCTAAATTAACTTGTAGCATTTAAAAAGCTTGATTTTTAAATTTTTATTTTCATTGTTAAATTATTTGGATAAAACAGTTATAAATGATCCACCACCTGCAGCATCCTCACATGCGATATAGCCTACCTGGGACTTCTTCTTTATGTATACAGACGTGACGTAATGACGCAAAGATGAACGGCGGCATGCTCGATTTTCCCTCGGAAAGCTACCAGTACCACTCAAATTATAACACATTATTACAAGCTTACCGTCGTGAATCGGGCTAAGGTAAGGAGATAGTTTTGAACACTGGCTGGTTATGTACTTGCTCAAAAATTGATTTTGGATCATTTTTAACCAAAAAAAGTTACGGACTGCAGCTTTAAATTAAAAATACCATTAAAAATACTCATACAGTAATATTAGATGTTGGTCAAGCCCTACATCGCCCTCAGTTCTCAAAAGAAACCTGTGTGTTTATTTAGTTTTCAGCTGTCTCTCTCAAAAAGACATATAGCAGGCCTGTTTCAAGTCACAGGACTTGGAGAACATTTCCCACTGCTTCATCTATATATAATGCACGCTCTTAGGTGTCCTAGTCCACAGCAACCAGTGTCTGGCTAATGCTTTTAGTTAGGCTACTCTGAAAGGGGGAAATATCAATGTTTTGCCCATCCAGTGCTGTTTCCTGGCAAATATGAAGCCCATCCATTTACACTGAGTGAGAAGCTGCATGCATGCATTTAGAGATTGGGTTTCCATCTTATCTTCAGATCTCTACAAATGTGGTTACATGAGTGGGGTTTTCTTGCAGACGGACTTTCACAGCCCTTTTTAAAACACTGATCTGGAACCTGCAAAATCAGAATAGTGCTGGAATCCAACCAGGAAGTCAAGTAGACTACATTATGAACTTAAGGAATCACTGTCTTTAACTGTCTGTCACGCACCCTGATCAAATTAACAAACATGACCTCGGATAAATAATAAAAAAGTCAGATACTGTATGTGGTGAAACCTCATGGATCAACAAAAATGACCTTTTACCCCTAACAAATAGTGGTGTAGTAAACAAATCCCTTGTTGTTTTTGTTGCAGAAAAATAAGGTCTGATATTTTGTATTTATACACTGCTGTTTAAAAGCTTGAGGTCAGTATGAAGAAGTGTATACTTTTATTCAGCAATAATACATTAAATTGATCAAAAGTGACAGTAAAGACATTTATAATGTTACAAAAGATTTCAAATAAATGCGGTTCTTTTGAACTTTCTATTCATCAAACAATCCTGAAAAAATGTATTGGTTGTACAGTTTCCACAAAAATATTAAGCAGCACAACTGTTTCTTGAGCAGCAAATCATCATATTAGAATGATTTCTGAAGGATCATGTGACTCTGAAGACTGATGCTGAAAATTCTGCGAAATCAAGACGTCATCAAGCTATGCCTTTGTTTTGAATAAGCAAACTCTAGTGGCGAAAATTACATATTGTGCCTTTAAGTTCCTCCTTGCATTCAGCTCATTTTTCTTGTCTTTCACGTTGTGTCGTTTGCTTTTACTTTTGATTTACTAGTGTTTGTTTTATTTAATACATACTACAGTAATTTGAGCCTTTTGGAATCTTCATTGTCTTCATCGCACTACAACGAGCTTGTTAACAGCTTATAGTGCAGCAAACTACTTTCTTAAAAGAACATCTTGGCTGTAGTTGTAGTTTGTAGCTCAAAGTAGCTTCACTCACACTGTCTCAACCACAATTTAATGTCAATTTATTTGTTCAATAAAACAGCTGTCAAATAAAGCTCCGGATTGCATATTGATCAGGGAACAACAAACGCCATACTGCAGTATCATATTTTCAACATTCAAATGCTGTTTTCCACACAGCCCAGCCTGGCAGCAAAATGCGTTGCAATTATTGTCATCCTGCATTCATAATTCATTTCAGCAGACATTTCGACTCCTTTGGGTGTTCAAGACAAATCTAGACACGGAAATTTTCACAGAAGCCAGTCTGTCGAAAAACAAACCTCATGTTCGGTAATGATACTGAATGAGTGCTACTAACTCATAGCATTTGCCTGAAGGGAGAACCGGCTGCGCTGTTGTCCTCTGATAATACACTAACACTTGACATCTGGTGCAGAGGGAGGAGTACTGCCCGTCCACCCACTCTCTTCCTTTATCTCCAACTCTTCCTTCAGCCTGTAAGCAAATCCGTTATAACATCCTCCTCTGCCGTCACATGTTCGGCCCAATGGCCTGTTCAGCAGCGTGCGGCAGATTGCCTGCACTCCACTAAACAAATCTGTGCATGCCGATCACCATGTAATGTCAAACCGCACACAATGCATAAATGCCAAATACCTCAGGGTGGCTGTGTTATAAAAGTGTTATAAAAAGCAATGCAAATGAGATTGTATTGGGAAAGAGCAAGGCTCCTGCATCCCTTATCTTTCACGCCAATACAAGACAAAAGACAAATACAACCTAACCTGACCTCCATCTCTTTGACAAGCCACACCAAAAAAATTCAAAAGGCATTGTGTTCGCTTGCCCTGGTTAAATTATATAATGCCTCCACGATGAGTAGATTGCCGCCTTTCATTCGCCTTGCTTCACAGTTTCCTGGGAAGCAGTAATTAGTGTCAAGAACAAATTTGTTGTTGTTAATGAGCCTACAGGCTAAGGCGACAGCATGGGTAAGGGAAAAAAAAAGAAAGATGCCCCCTCGCAGGATGGTTTGGATAGTGGAGATACACTCCATCTATTCTCCAGCCATCAGTGCTCCTCTTACAACCTCTTTGATGGGACGTCTCTGCCTTTTTATTCACAGTAAATCAGGCAAAAAGCCGAGAAAAGTCTTATCGCCATCACCGACAGAACAGCTGCATGGACACCAGTGTAAACAATCTCTAATACAGGGATGAATCATCCTGAATAAATATTGTACTGTTCTATCAAGATAGTTGCACTAACGCAGAATTAACTGAAAATTCATGGTAATGCGCATCATTTTAGTTTATTAGATCTTAAAAGGTTCTGTTAAAGTTCAGGTTTCATTTGTGTGCATTCAATAGTGTGTGTGCGTGTGTGAGGTAATAGGCATTTCTATTTAGGCACAAGGCATGCACAGCCAGAATATGCAACCTATTTGACTCCTTCAGCTGGATAAATATATTCAATTTCCCATAGCAAGCATTCTCATTCCGTGTTTGTTTACTCCTCATTTTCAGAGCCTCAAAGAGAATAAAAACCAGATTAATGTCATTTTTTTTAAAGACACTCTTCTTTTGTGTGTCTCGTGGAAGACATTCCTTTTTGGCAACACAGGAGGAATTTACCAGCTGAATTGTGGGAAGGGATTACAACGCCATTGGCAGCTAAGAAAGTATAAGCCATTGAATTATCCTGCTGTTCAAGATGACTGTTAATCATACCAATAGCCTTAGTCACATTAAGTTATTTTATTGAAGAAATCCACACCCGTAGTCTCTTTCGAAATGTATTCAGAGAAGCAATAAACTCACAGTAAGTCAACATCCGCATCAAAGCAGTAAACACTCCATGTCTTGTGGATGTACTCAAAACATGCAGCATGGGGAGCTTGGGGAGCTTGGGGCACACGTCTGCGTCAAAATAAAATCGTTCGACTGTAAATACAGATCCAGATATAAGATGAATCATTTTGAAGCTAGAGCATCATTTATGCAGCATGACAAGCTTTTTTCCAGTACTTAGTACTGCCTACGCTGCAAAAAGTATTTTGGTCTTGTTTTCCAAGAAAAATATTTAAATTACATGTATAATTAATTAATTTATTCATTAATTTATAAATAACATTTTGTCATTTGTATGAAATTTCATTTAATCATAGACCTCAATAAATTTTGAGTAAAAAATAGGTAAAAACAAAAATAAACATGCTATATACAAAATTATATATATATATATATATATATATATATATATATATATATATATATATATATATATACAGTATACTACCAGTCAAAAGTTAAAAAGATTATGTTTTGCTGCATTTTACTGCAGTAAAACTAAAACAGTTTTAAAACACCAAACTTTTTATTATAAAATGTATTAATATATTGATAGGTGAAGTGAATAACACTGATTATCTCTTCATCACGGCACCTGTTAGTGAGTGGGATATATTAGGCAGCAAGTGAACATTTTGTCCTCAAAGTTGATGTGTTAGAAGCAGGAAAAATGGGCAAGCGTAAGGATTTGAGCGAGTTTTGACAAGGGCCAAATTGTGATGACTAGACGACTGGGTAAGAGTATCTCCAAAACTGCAGCTCTTGTGGGGTGTTCCCGGTCTGCAGTGGTCAGTATCTATCAAAAGTCATTCAGGGAAGGAACAGTGGTGAACCGGCGACAGGGTCATGGGTGGCCAAAGCTCATTGATGCACGTGGGGAGCGAAGGCTGGCCCGTGTGGTCCGATCAAACAGGCCCCACCTCGCAACTTACAAGACTTTAAGGATCTGCTGCTAATATCTTGATGCCAGATACCACAGCACACCTTCATGGGTCTAGGGGAGTCCATGCCTCAACAGGTCAGGGCTATTTTGGCAGTAAAAAGGGGACCAACACAATATTAGGTCATAATGTTATGCCTGATCGGTGTGTGTATATATATGTGTGTATATTCCACTGAACAACAGACAAAATTACTGATTTTGTCTTGTTTTATGGTTTGATTTTATCAGACTTTGGGCAAGATATAGATAACAAATTATAGAGGACAAATTAGAGTGCAATTCCAAAAAAGCGCCGATGGGAGTGGAAAGTTCTGCGTGTGATCTACTGACGACGCACAAATTAAAGAACACAGACGCAGCCGGATCATTTCCATAATGACCAACGCAATCTGTACCAAGAGCAGCGCAAATTAGCATCTGGTTTAAGACGTGCTTTTTTTGCCTGTTAAATAGTAGCGCAAATACCAGTAAAGTGACTAGCGCAAACCTTACCTTGCATGATTCATTTTAATACTCTCTTCGCATAAATTTTGTGTGTGAAAGGGAAACTCCTACAAATGCATATGCAATAAGGTCAGCCGCAAAAAAAAACTGTCCACGCCTTTTCAACGCAAATTTTTCACTGCGTGTCTTTAGTAAATTCTGACGTTTTTAAAAGCCAAAAGAGGGTTTGCGCTGGTGCAAGCTGTTAGTAAATCTGGCCCTATAACAGCAGAGTCAATGTCATCACTGTTCACCTGAAATAAAACTCAAAAGCAATTCATCAGATTGCACTGTACGTCATCTCAGATTAATACAACAGAGCAATCTCTATTCTTGGGTAACAGAATGCTGACAATGGATTACAATAAAACCAGATGATCTCTCTCAGACACAAAAGTCTTTGCCAAAAGTATGGACAGCTTACGTGCTTGGCCAGAATGCCACAAGAGTGACGTCCTATCTTGTCTTGTGCACTATAACACTGATTGATTGACAAAGCACTCGGACATCAAATTACATTGATACTGCAGTCAACTTCAGTGTTTGGCTGAAATATTATTCGATTAAAGATTTCCCATTTCAGACTAAAATCTATACGTCTTTTCAGAATCCTTCACAGAATGTTACACCATTGCCAGAAGGCCATTGTTTACTGAATAAGAAAGACTAGAGTAAAAGAAAGAGAAAGAAAGATCGCATGTTAAGGCAAATGACAGAAGTCTGTCTGTGACCTGTGTCGCTATGCAGTCTTCAAACATCTGGCTGCAAGAGAAGCAAGCAGATTGAAAGATTTGTATTCGCTAATTTAGTCTACGACTGACTGGGTTCCTCTTGCTCTTCTCAAAAGATTAAGGAAACAAACATCATCACTGCTGTGAAATCTAGTGTTTTGTATAAATACGTTGTAAACGTCTTCCTGTGCAATATGTCTTTACATCTTATGCAGTGTTACTTAAAAAAAATTATCTATAGCCACTGAAGTGTGCAATTCATTCAAAGTTGAAATACGCCTAATAATCATATCTTAATATACAATGGCTTTTGGCTTTAATGATGTCAAATTTTTCTAGTTCATACAAATTTTGTTGTCAGCGAATTACAACAGCTATGGTTTTCAGATGATTGAAATGTAAATAATGACATTTCATATTTAGGTAAACTATTCATTTATGACCATCTCAGCCTCAGACTCACGCAATATTTACCCTCTGTGCTGAGAGAAAAACAACATACCATTTTAAATATGGCACCCTGCATAAGCCAAACAAAGCCACAGACCCCACAAATCGTGTTCAGTGATCATCACGAAGAGAATGAAAGCTAGTCAAGCATTATCTCATATGCAAGAGGGAAAAACTGCAACACAATTTCATTGTAACACAGAGCCAACAACTTCCTCTAAGACAATATGTCATAACTCATTTAGGCTTGATCTATATTTGCATTTTGTTTTTGAGAACTTCAGGTTTATAGATTTCTTCCATGGTCTGTGAAGCATTGATTTGTATTTGATGGAGTTGTACTGTATGGATGGTGTGTTTTCCAGCAGGGAGACCTAAAGGCAAACCCATGCCGCAGTAATGAGAGGAGATGATGGTGAGAACTTCACAATAGAGGTGATCTTTCAAGGTGGCCTTTGATGTCTCAAAAGTGCCTTGAATACACAAAAGCCCCAAAACAATCTATACTTTTTTTCTGGGATAGTGCTCTTTGCAGAATGAATTTTCTCCAGTCAATATACAAAACTAATTTAGCCTCTTGAAGTGTGAATGGAGAAAAGTAATGCACAAACATTAATGTGAAGAGACAGTACGTCTTCAAAATGTCGACTCAGCATAGGCTCCCCGTATAGAGTCGCAAAGGGGGTGCGAGGCCCTGGGGTATATTAACTGGGGTCTACTGTTGCTATAGTGACAAACAATTTGTTGTTTCTGTGGATATTTAAGAATAAGGATATTTAAAAATTCGTATATTCATTTTAACAGCATTAGGTTCAAGAAGTTAAACTGTGTAACTGAACTGTGCAGTGCGCACATTTTGACGTTTAAATTATGTTCTAAATAATGAATGGGTCAAACGCGCTTGCAAAACGGCCTGAATCCACTTGAATTAGTTTGGACTGCTCTCTCACTGAATCATCTGAAGAGATTTCTCAGTCAGTAAAATAAACAGACAGTATTGAGAGAACCAACGCTGTTTTTCAGTTGTTTTCCTCTGTAAACATGCGCTAAATGGATGTCTGACAATTTCGTTGCTTTTTGCAGTTTTCAGATTTAAAAACGTTTAGAGATAGAGTAGGCTTTACTCGTTCTACGGTCCCGTTGCTCTCACTGATGCTCCGAAAGGTGAGTAATAGTTAGGCTATATTTAACTTTATAGTGTTAAATAAAAAACCTTTTGTGTGTATCGTCAGATGAAATGCAGGCGTCCATGTTTTCTCCGTCCATGCAATAAATGCACATCCTTGAAAGAGTGTGGATTTCTAGCGTATTTAGGCTACTTGAACTTCTTAGGTAATATCTATGGTTTGACCCATTTCAGAGGCAGCCAAAATCAGAATTTGAATGGACTGTGAATAAAGCTCTACGAACTTGACGTGCGATGCCTGCTGACTGACATGCATGCGCATGAATCACTGTCACACGCACAGTCCCACGCACAGAGAAATATTGTAAGTTACTGCGTAATACACTTTTAACAAGCAGAATAATGCAGCATCAAGATACACATTTTTAGCTATGTCTTTTAACTATTATAGTAATTTGAAGGACAAAAACATTAACTTTAACTATGGGCTTTACATCATCAAGTCAGCTGTCACTTTTCTTTTGCGCGAGGCCCTGTGCGGTCGCACACTTGGCACAGCCCTTGCGACGGTACTGTTTACAGGGCACTGCGTATGCCATCATGACTGACAGACAAAAACACAGGCCAACTGATCGATTATATTGATTACAAGTAAGCTGCTTTGAGCTCTATGGAGCACTTAGAAATCACATAAACACATTATTGCTTATCAGGTTTAAAGGACAAATAAGGTCACTTTGGATTTACGACAATTCACTTCAGGCCAGTTACATTTAGCTGGTTTGTCAGTGAGATAAGAGTTACTTTGAACACATATCTATTACTTAATGTCCAGAGCTAGATAAAAACACATATTGCTCCTTCAAAACACTTCTCAACACAAGCACTGGCCAGCAGATTGATCCACAATACAATTAAACGTTTCTTCTAGTCTCAGAAATATCTTGGGAAGGAAATAAACTGAAGTGTTGGTAGTTGTCTAGATTAAATCTGCTTGCAACATGAAAGACACAAACAATTATGTTTGCTTAGAAGATGCACACTAGATGCTTTGACTCAAGTGAATCGTTCTTTTGAGTTTTTTTGTTGTTGTTGAACGAATCAGTTCACAAAAATGGCCTGAATGAATTGTTCATGAATTGGGATGAATCAGTCTGGGTGGTTCCCGAGTCAACAACTCACTGACTCATTGAACCGAGAACTGTCACGTTTGGAGATTCGTAATGAATCAATATCCAAAGAGTGAGCTTACTGTAAAGGTGCAGTTACCATTTACTGTTGTTTTGTGAATTTTTCAGTCAAAATCCAGCCATTTCAATAGTAATCCACACAATTGGGAATTTCGGGTGAGGATGAAAGATTTGACCAAAAGAAAGCTGCTGCTTGGTTTGGAAGTGACAACTGTGAAGCTGTGCTTCGTACATCACTACACTATTGACAATAGACAATGGGCTTTTAATGCTGAGGAGTTTCACTGAAGTTCTGCTCATGTGAACACCTTTAAGAATTTGGAGTGAACCATTTAACTGGTGGGCCAAAAACAACGTTTCTTTAAAGGCAGAATATAAAAAATGTAAAATGCACTGGAATTATGTTTACGATTTTTTGTATACCCCTGTTTCCACCAAAATTACCTGGAACATTTGTCCTAGAAACTTTTTTTTCCCACCTGCTGCTGTCTGCGTTTCCATCGTGGTCTAAAGTACCGTGAAGATTAGTCCAGTGACGTAGGACTGCGCGTGACTTTCCAGAGCCCACTGGATTTCGTCCTCCGCAAATAAACTTAATAAAGCCTGAAGCTCGCCGTCGGTCCATCGGTCGTATTTTTTAAACTCCATTGTTGATTCAAATAACAAACAACTCTTACTGCACGCACAGCAACAGACTTTTAGGTTGAAATAAAATGCTGCGTGAAAACAACCAATCAGCATGTTCAGCACCCAAGTCCCACCCCCAAAAGTTCCTGAACTTTCAAAAAGTACTACCTCGCAAGCACGGCCATTTTGAGGGGAAATTTTTACCCGGAACTTAATTTAGACCCCGGTTCCTGCGGTCGAAACCGAGTACCACCCCGAAGTCCCTAGTTCCTGGGAAATGTTCCTGCGGTGGAAACGCGGCTTATGACTGTTTTATCAAATCGCAAACAAAACTTGCTGTTTCTAGCTGAGAGATGTAAATAAATGGTTGCTTTAACCCAGTGAAACAATCTCTTCCTGTCTAGGTGAGCGACTCATGGCTGGAATAAGCTGAAATGTGGACCTGATTTTATGCTGATATTCCAAAGTCAGGAAAAACCAAGGTAACACTTTAATTAAAGGTGACGTACTTACATGTTACTACATGTACTTACTATAGTAATAACAGTACATTATGCATGATTACAAGTAACTCACCCTAACCAAACCGTAACCGTAACTCTATAGTAAGTACATGTAGTTAATTAATATTACTCAGTACTTATCTGAGTAAGTACAATGTAACTTCATCACCTTAAAATAAAGTGTAACCAAAACCAAAACTGTAAACAAAGCAGAACTATACAGGATGTTACCGCCATCCCTTTAAGTACATTATGACAAATCTTACTGTCAAGAAAGTAGAAGAACAATGTCCTCCTCAGACTTCTGTGTCAGATTCTAAGGTCAACAGACACTGAACAATGCAGACAGAGAAAAATTGCATAGAGCATTCAGGTTTACACGGCTGCTCAGTTTTATTCAGGACATTTCAATATTGGAACAACAGAGTGCAGGTCTGAATATGAACTACTATTATCATAACGCTCTCTGACATTGCTGGCAAAGAGCAAGAACTGCTTTTCTCCTCACAGAAGCTGCTGTCTTTCCTGGTTTTCTTTTTAATAGTTTTAATTAGCAAGGCCTCGTTAACATCAATATGTTCCTTAACATTCTGTTAGTGTAATTAAATACCCACATACAAGTTAGATGGCTGGAGCCCAGTGGTTAAGGATCTGAGCTGGTAACATTAAAGTTGCATGTAGGTTGACCTTTGAGTTAACAAGATTGTCTATCACCATCATACCCTTGATCAAGGCTCTGGTTGAACTAAATAACTAAATAATCAGTAACCACCCAGTTGATGAGATTATTCTAGACCAGCTTGAATTTTACTGATGGTTTATGCTGATTAATTCTGGCCTAGCAGGTGGACCAGCTGAAAGCAAAACTTGGTTGACCAGTATGTTTTTTGAAAATATATTAAAATGTATATAATAAAAATGTACGTTTTTAATAACATTTCACAATATTATTGTTATTACTGTATTTTTATCAACCCCTAACTTTTAAACGGCAGTGTATTCAAATATATGATGGATAAATATGTAACAAGTATTGTACAATGGATGTCTGTATGAAACTATTCTCCTGTAAGATTAGATAAACTACTAACAGTCTGTTTGGTAACATATGCACATACTGTATGCTGTGCTTGCAGGTCTGTGTGCGCCGTGTGTCGCTGTCAGTAAGGACACTCAATGCCCAGAAGTGTACAAAGAGGTTCCTGTACCGTGTTCTCCTCACAATAGGTGATCCTGTGTGGCGGATCTTCCCTTTCAGGTGACTTAAGATTACGTGGTTCCATCTGTTCAGCAAAACCTTGATCGCTCTGTCATCTTCCGCTAGGTAAATAAGATGACAGCCAATTAGACCCGAAAACACACTCCCCTGCCTGGCCAGGGCTGTGTTTATAATTAAAGAAGCATACTTGGGAAACAATAGCCAATTTATTTTAGGACATTTGGCACTGGAGGAGCACCACCCACAGAAGAGAAACACCTTGATCAATACTGCCACTTTTTCTTAGAGCAATGACATATAAGGGGATAAATTATATGGAAAGAAACTGTAGAAAAAGAAAAAGTAAATGTAGCTAGAAACCTTCAATTGGATGAGGCATCAGCTGGTTCCTCTAAAGCCAGGAAAAAACAAGTGTATGAACAAAAATACAAATGCCATGGATGTTAAAAAAAGAAAAATGCCATGGCACATAGCTACAATTGTGAACTCAGGTGTGTCATAGTTTGCAGTGATTTGTACCTTTGGCATAAGTAAGTGCGCCATGTGGTGAACATCCACTCTTTCAGGACAGCACGGGAAATGTATATGAATTGAAGCTGCAAAATGGTCAAATCTCTATCTATCTATCTATCTATCTATCTATCTATCTATCTATCTATCTATCTATCTATCTATCTATCTATCTATCTATCTATCTATCTATCTATCTATCTATCTATCTATCTATCTATCTATCTGTCTATCTAAAGATAGACATCAGACAAAGAATGATAGACTGACAGATAGATAGATAGATAGATAGATAGATAGATAGATAGATAGATAGATACAATGACAGATAGATAGATAGATAGATAGATAGATAGATAGATAGATAGATAGATAGATAGATAGATAGATAGATAGATAGAATGACAGACAGATTAATTAATTCAAAAGATTAATTCATATTTAATGAAATTAACTTGCATATTAAATTGGGATATTAAACCCATGTCTCCCAAAATATAAGCACATAATTATACCATCTTACACTTAAATAATGTTTATAAACATTATTATGTAAATAATTGGTCGCGTCTTATCCTGCCTAGGGCACCAAGTAAGCCAACACTGCCACTATCAAAAAACCCCCAAACAAACAACACCAAAAAAAAACAGGTGCATGACACACAAACAGTCCCAAGTAATTTGACTCAACGCTGGGGGGAAACGTGTGTTAAAAAGAGCATTGTGCCTTTGTTGTGGGTTCAGGCGCTCCCTGGGCTGTAGAACAGGAAGTGACAGCAGACGAGGGAGCTCGTGGCTAATGAGGGGAGAAATGTTTGTCCTTGCTCTGTACCCATCTGTGAACCTTTCTGTTCTTTCCAAATCTGCTACAATCCAGCTAGCCCCCAAGACAGCACACCTAATCCACTCTGATAATGATGTCCTTCTGTCTACTTTACTGTCCATTGTCACAGTTCGCTGCACTGTCCAGAGAGATGGATGACTGACCGGTTTTGGTCTCAGGGCACATGACACTAATGCCAGGGTGCAAGGGAAAATTACTGTAATTTTCCTGCTCAGTCACAGAATCATGAAGTCCCTGCGACAGTGTCCATCCCTCTGGCTACGGCACACTTGTTTCAGCTGCCAATAAAGCTGGGAATAATGAATTGTAGAACTGCCGGGGCAGAGGTACACAACTGCTGTGTGGCCTCCTCTTACTATAAAACAGCGTGTGAGGAAAATTGCTTCTGCCCCATTGAGTTTAATTCTTGGGAAGTTTCAATACACCAGATAAAATTTGACAAATTTAATATGGTCTACAAATAGTACTGCCTTTCTAGATAACATTCAGGTCCTTAACTCAATTTGCTTGCTATCACATAATTCTCTATAGAGCACAGCTGATTGGTTCCCTCTGTATCAGTAGCCAACCTTCAAATACTTGGTCAGCATTTGCTGTAGCAGTGCAGCACTCTTTCAGAAACCCTCCACCTTCCCCAGCTCCACCTGTATAGATCTGATACGTGTAGTTCATGTATGCTATATTGTACAGCAGCAGCATGTCTTACTTGCTCACAGCAGCGTGTCGTGAATGCAAAAGCTATAGCAAGTAGCAAGTCCCGTACTTGCTGTGCAGCAGCAGCAGCAACAGCATAGCAAATCTATTCCTCCAAGACCAAACATATCAATATTGTCATATCCATTTCCATGCCAAACACTTAGTTGTCATTACAGAAATTAGAAAAAAAAAACATTACTGGTGTGCATCTTGAGACAAAACAATGGCAGTGACATATTTTAAGCAACACGATCACATAAGAATGCGTATCAATAGTACGAGTGTGCAATGTCGTGGAATGTATACGCCAAAATGAGTTTTGGCGTGTATATGGTACGCAGTTTTTGGCGTGCATATGATACGCACTTTATGGCGTGTATATGACACGCTTTTGGGTAGGATGGGGGTGGGGGGTTCGTGCGTATAATACGGCATAAAGTGCATATCATATGCACGCCAAAAACTGCCTACCATATACACACCAAAACTCATTTTGGCGTATACATTCCACGACATTGCACACTCGTATTATTGATACGCATTTTCGTGTGATCGGGCTCATTTTAAGATATGTCAGTGCAAGTTGCTTTCAGTTAAGACGGCTCAAACATGCATTTTAGTCTAAGACTAGGCTTAAGCCTAGTGAAACCGGCGGAAATTCGAATTAATGTCGATACTTAAACGTATTGTGAAAAAAATAACTTGGAAACACTTTTTGTCAAGAAATAACACAAATGCGATGTCACATGACAGAACTACACGTGCATCCTCAACTGTATTGTTGTCTCCTTGCAGCATTACAGTGCTGTTTCTCAGTCATTTTCAATGTTGTGTTAAATCTTTTAGGGCTATTTCAATATTGTTCAGCTGTTTATATATAAAATTATTTATTATTATTGGTAAGATCCAGATTTATCCTTTTTTGTTTGTAATTTTGTCAGATATTTTTTTCTTGATTACACATAATATAAACTTAGTTGCATTGTGTGCAATGCTTTTACATTTTTAAAGAAGTTCAATTAATTAATTTGTTTTAGGACCAGAGTCAGAATTAAGGGGTGTCTGAGGAAAACATGCAACCAAAAATGAAAATCAAAATGTGGGTCTTTATATGATTCCTTTGTTTTTGGTAATTTCATTTTTGTGGTAAATGGTAACACATTCTTAATCTAATCATTAAGCATTTGTGTTAAAGTGCCCCTATTATGGATTTTTGAAAATTACCTTTCATGTAGTGTGTAACATAGTTCTAAGTGAGTGAAAACATCCTGCAAAGTTTTAAATCTGAAAGTGCACCGTATATAAAGTTATTGTCTCTGAAAAGTTAGAGTCGACTCTGAGTCAATTAAATGAATCGCTTTTAAAACGAATCCCAAGCCGTTTCGTTGTGACGTCAAGACGAAACATTAGCATATTGCCCGTATTTTCAGCCTCGGTTGGCATTTTGATACAGTTCCCACATGTGCACCTAAATACATTTGGCAATTAATTCGTCTGTGACGCGTTACACTGAACTAACAAATGGCGACAGACAACAAGATTAATCAGATTACAGCACGTCACTTCTCAGACATTCTTACTCCGATTCTGCATGTTCAATCGGCCTGAAGTGCCATAAACTACATTGACACTTACCACTGAGAAAGGTCCTGCTCCAGTTCATCAGCAACTCTGGACGTTTCCTCGTCAGACTCTGGCTCGAATTGTTAAGGTGAAATTGATGCCATGTCTGTTCATACACTGTATAAAATTTTCAACACTTGACAAGCCATAATCTAGTAATGGTGATAGGCGTTCCGTTTCCGACATGTGCTGCACGCAGTATACCAATCACAACTGACTGGGTCATCTGACCAACCACCGCAGATTAGCGTCACGCAAAGGAGGGGTTTGGAAAAATTAATCGTTGAGCGTATCCTTTGGGAGTCGTTGAGCAAATAAGGTAAAGATAAGTGCATATTATGAGACAGTGAAAGTGTTTTTTGACCTTGCATGCATGTAAACCTGTTGTTGGGGACTCCCAAAACAAAAATAGGAACCTAACCCAAATGCCATAATAGGGGCACTTTAATGAATGGATTGTGTTCTAGTATTCAACATAAAAGGATACATTAAAAAATCTGCCCGCAAAAAGATAAAATGCAATTTCAAGGAGCAAGTATTAGCTTCTAATGGAAAAATTCATTTCTGACACTGGTTGAGACTACATGAATCATTTTTGTTAGCATTAGCTGAAACTGGGTGGGGGATTAGAGTGAATGTTTAAATGAAAGGTAATTTTATGTGTTTTTAACTCAAATTTGAAAAAAGGGAAACTCATTTTCAAAACTGAATTAAGTTGAGCCTAAGTTTTTTTTAAGTGAAGATGAAGAGCCACAAATTCACCTTTAACTCAAAGGGATTTGAACACAGAAATGTTCTTTGCAGGATAATTATCATGACATTCCAAGAAAATGTTCCTCTTGGAATAACCATGTGTTAATTGATCCACAGTCTTGAAATCCTACCCCACCTTTGTACAAAACACACAACATGGTGACATCTCTGACACCCGTTGCAGTCACGCTGTTGGACATCTTAGCATTTTGAACCAGACAGCTTTCTTTTATGGTGACAGGCTCTCGTCTGTCACCATAAAAGAGAGATCAAAAATAAACGCCTGACTTGGGAATAGAGAAATAAATAAATAAAACAGCAACAACCAAAATGTTAAGCCCTGGTTTCCCTGTACGTTGTTTTAAATGTGACTAACGCAACCGAAGGCCAGTGGTTGTAATAAATGTATATTTCTGTAGACCATAACCCTGGACTCTCCCTGGGGGAAGAGGACAATCATCTTAATGAGTGCCTGCTGCACGTCCACCGCCACCAAGAGAAGTGAGAAAAAGAGATGGAGCAGATGGCAAAGGAGAGAAATAGAGATGGGAGAAATCTGTGAATAACCTCCCAGCAGTTCTTGATCTTATCCTCTGTAATACACCTAGATTCAGCCTCCACCGTGGGAGCTGCAGGGGTGGTGCGCAGCATGGGAATGACGCCTTTGTTGCCCAAAGAAAATATATACGATATCAGAACAAACCAGACTGCTTTAAGGGTGTGTTCACACTTATCAGGTTTGGTTTGATTAAAACAAACTCTGCTGCGATTGCTCTGTTAGTGCAGTTTATTTGAATAAGTGTGAACGCTGCCATCCGAATCCTGGTGCGCACCAAACAAACAGACTGAGACCCCCTGAAAAGTAGGGGCTTCCAAAAGAACTGCGGTGCGGTTTGACTAAAATATGAACGCAACATGGATCAAAGACATCTAAACTAACCAAAAACAGGATGTGATGTCACAATATTTGACCCTAAAAAGGACAATGGTCAAGCATTTTTTTTTCATCATGTTGGAGCTACGTTTGCCCATTATAGTTCGGTACAGGTGTCAGAACCACCGTCCTTGCAGCAGATCTTCATTTGTGTGTGTAACGGAGGAATTCCTGGCACTGTTTCGACTCCTTTACACATTTTATAAGCTCTTTGTGAGTTCTCAGCTGGTAAAAATACCATTATATGTACACTAGTGCTGTCAATCGATTAAAAAAAAAATTAACTAATTAATCAAAAAAATGTCTGTAATTAATCGCGCTTAATCGCACCTAACATTAAAGTTTTTAATATATTTTTTATATTGTAATAATTTCACATTTAATCTCCAATTTAATGTAGAAACAACATACAGTATATTTTAAATATTTCATCTAACAGGTAGGACATATACAGAAATTGAATAAAGTTATCAAACACTTCACAGTCTTCACTGCATAAATTATAAATTAAATATAGATTAATCCTTATTAAAGCTACAAAAGTTCAGTCAAGAGCAGTGAGTAATTTTCTCTGTCTTTTGTTCTTTGATTAACATTAATGACAGACATAACAGCAACGGGTTTATTAGGCTGCTGTCACTTTAAGATCTGAAGCAAATGATGCGGATCTGGAACTGACACGCATCCGATGTCCTCACAACTCTTTGTGTTCATTTAACACTTTTTTAGCTTACGTAAATCTGTGCTTACGAGGATACTCGACAAAACGGACATTTTGGCATACTTTTGTGTGTTTTTGTCCATTCAAGTGTGAAAGAGAACTCAGTGCTGCCGCGCGCTATCAAGGGGCATTCTGTGTGCATGAGTCCTGTGTGTGTCACACAGAGAGGGGATTCACAGACAGCATGCCAGTACAGATTTAAGTTCTTATTTTTGCGTCGCGCTTGAATGGTTTAATAGCACTTGAATGAATAGCGTGATCATACAGTGGGGAGAACAAGTATTTGATACACTGCCGATTTTGCAGGTTTGCCCACTTACAAAGCATGTAGAAGTCTGTAATTTTTATCATAGGTACTCTTCAACTGTGAGTGATGGAATCTAAAACAAAAATCCAGAAAATCACATTGTATGATTTTTAAGTAATTAATTTGCATTTTATTTCATGACATAAGTATTATACATCAGAAAAGCAGAACTTAATATTTGGTACAGAAACCTTTGTTTGCAATTACAGAGATCATACGTTTCCTGTAGTTCTTGACCAGGTTTGCACACACTGCAGCAGGGATTTTGGCCCACTCCTCCATACAGACCTTCTCCAGATCCTTCAGGTTTCGGGTCTGTCGCTGGGCAATACGGACTTTCAGCTCCCTCCAAAGATTTTCTATTGGGTTCAGGTCTGGAGACTGGCTAGGCCACTCCAGAACCTTAAGATGCTTCTTACGGAACCACTCCTTAGTTGCGCTGGCTGTGTGTTTCGGGTCGTTGTCATGCTGGAAGACCCAGCCACGACCCATCTTCAATGCTCTTACTGAGGGAAGGAGGTTGTTGGCCAAGATCTCGCGATACATGGCCCCATCCATCCTCCCCTCAATACGGTGCAGTCGTCCTGTCCCCTTTGCAGAAAAGCATCCCCAAAGAATGATGTTTCCACCGCCATGCTTCATGGTTGGGATGGTGTTCTTGGGGTTGTACTCATCCTTCTTCTTCCTCCAAACACGGCGAGTGGAGTTTAGACCAAAAAGCTCTATTTTTGTCTCATCAGACCACATGACCTTCTCCCATTCCTCCTCTGGATCATCCAGATGGTCATTGGCAAACTTCAGACGGGCATGGACATGCGCTGGCTTGAGCAGGGGGACCTTGCGTGCGCTGCAGGATTTTAATCCATGACGGCGTAGTGTGTTACTAATGGTTTTCTTTGAGACTGTGGTCCCAGCTCTCTTCAGGTCATTGACCAGGTCCTGCCGTGTAGTTCTGGGCTGATCCCTCACTTTCCTCATGATCATTGATGCCCCACGAGGTGAGATCTTGCATGGTGCCCCAGACCGAGGGAGACTGACCGTCATCTTGAACTTCATCCATTTTCTAATAATTGCGCCAACAGTTGTTGCCTTCTCACCAAGCTGCTTGCCTATTGTCCTGTAGCCCATCCCAGCCTTGTGCAGGTCTACAATTTTATCCCTGATGTCCTTACACAGCTCTCTGGTCTTGGCCATTGTGAGGTTGGAGTCTGTTTGATTGAGTGTGTGGACAGGTGTCTTTTATACAGGTAGCGAGTTCAATCAGGTGCAGTTAATACAGGCAATGAGTGGAGAACAGGAGGGCTTCTTAAAGAAAAACTAACAGGTCTGTGAGAGCCGGAATTCTTACTAGTTGGTAGGTGATCAGATACTTATGTCATGCAATAAAATGCAAATTAATTATTTAAAAATCATACAATGTGATTTTCTGGATTTTTGTTTTAGATTCCGTCTCTCACAGTTGAAGTGTACCTATGATAAAAATTACAGACCTCTACATGCTTTGTAAGTAGGAAAACCTGCAAAATCTGTAGTAGCGCAGTCAAAGTATCACAAAAAAAACTGATGCTGCGTTAATTGCGTTAAATATTTTTAATGCTTTAAACTGAAAAAATTAATCGCATGCGTTAACACGCTTATTTTGACAGCCCTAATGTACACACATACGACAAGCATGTTTAGCCCAGCAAACAGCATTGTTTTGGATGTTCGGTAAGTTACGCCGCAAAATATACTTCATAAAAGCCATTTTATTTTTTTGTATCTTTAGGTTCGGTGCTAATAATGACAGTGCAAATGTTAAGCAACTCATTTTCTTCATTTTGTAATTTTCTTTTTTTGGACCAAGTGTGCTGCACAAGTCTTGAAAAGTGAAGCCAAAAGGTTTTGATCGCCCCCAGGTGGCTGGATGCTGTATAGGTCATAAACCCTCCCCTCTGCATGTAATCTAATGGGATGTGAGACAAACTCAACAATCAAATTACACTTCAAATAATTTTTCCTAATGTTTCAGTCATTTTAGGTAGTTTTATCACACTGATGTAAGTGTTCGTTTTTTAAAATTAAGATTAGTTTTAGTTAGTTATTTACGTGACGCCACGATTGACATCTTAGATTGACACCTTCTCTGAGCGAAGTAGTCACTGAGGCACCAACAGACTTTTTTCGGGATCTTCGGGAGGAGATTGGAGCTTTAACTTTAATTTCTACATTTCCATAACCTTTTCACACTGACATAATGAGTTGTTCTGCAGTAAACTGTACTAACCGATTCTGCGGGAGTATGGGTGGGGCCTTGATACCGCGGCTCCACTTCACACTCACTCTCGGGCTCCGAGTTCACTACTGCGCAGACTCGGGCTCCAAGATGTCAGTGCTATATTGGAACATTGACGGCTTCACTTTTCTACAATGGAAGAGAGTGAAGGTGCGTTGTCTATGATACGGACTAAAAGAACCAAGAGAACTGAACTACAAGTGTGAACTCACCCTAAATGATGCAATGGGCAAATTTTATTTTTCAGGTAAATCCTTAATCCTTTCCTTAAGAATAAATTTTTTAAAATTTGTTTTGTAATAGACGTACCCTCGCTTCGGTGAATAAATGGTCGTATTGGAGCTTTATGTAACTAAATTAAACCATTATGAGTCCTCAGGCCTCAGGACTGTTCACTGGATCCCATGTGGGACTTTTCCAATAGCCACGGGTCCTTTCCTGCTCTCTGCTCCACTGCACGAGTTAGGCCACAAAACACATCTAATCAAGAGTGAACGGTTGGTAGGGACATTTTCAAACCATTCACTATGCACATGCACACAGAAATTCCCTATTTTCTACCTTTATGTAGGCTTGTTAAAGATTTTTCTTACCAGTTTGTCTCTAACAGCTGAGAAACTGAAATGCGAAGTATCTGCATTTTGCTGATGCAAATTCAACATTTTAGGAAACCATGTTATTCTAACAAGCTGTATTGATTTTGCTCCCCTTATGATGTCATGAGACAAAGAAATTATAAAAAAGATGTACAGTGGCTTAGGTTCAGATTTGCTGCGCTGACCAACAGAAAGCTGTTTGGTTTGAAAGTGACTTCTGTGTGAACTGTGTTTCATACATCAATACATCATACATCACTATTGACAATAGAAAACAGACCTAAAATTTGCTATTGTGACCACACCTTAAGTGTTGATTTAATTTATAAAGGGAAATAAAGTACTTTCATTATGTGGATGAAACATGACATTTAATAATTATATTGCAATCAGTCACAAAACTGATCACTAGAAATATTGTTTATCTTCTTTATCTGATTGAATGAGCCATGTATGAAGCCATAGCAAAAAAAGTTAGCATATTATGTGCATACATGTGACAGCATGCTAATTGAATTACACTGTGTCTACACTAGACACAAGAGACGCAATGCGATGCGACAAAAGTCAATAGAACCCATTATAATCATTGATGTTGTCTACACTGGATGCGGCGCTACACGACAATGCCAGAGACCCAGGTTCGAGGCCCACACAGAACGGGGTGAGTAGGACCTGGGGGTTACATTGGTGCCGTGACCGGGATGGGAGTGAGGTTTAAGGGGGTGAGTGTAGTGGAGGCCAGCTAGTTAGAGCTGTGCAGGTTAACCTCACTTCCCTGATCTCAAGAGGCACACTAGCGACTGCCGCTAGAGGCTGCAGTCTTTAGTGTCCTTGTTAGCATGCCCACCTCCCACACCGGAGACCCAGGTTCAAGGCCCGCACAGAGCGGGGTGAGTAGGACCTGAGGGGTTACATTAGCCGCGTTTCCACTGTCGGGCCAGTGCAAGCCAGGGCTTTCAATGGGCCGGGCTGGGCTAATAGCCTCTGACCTGTAGCACCGAGCCCAAAACCACTCTACGTTTCAAATGTCGGGCCAGAAGCTCCGCAGCGCTTCACTAAACAAACCCGCCCGTAACACGCCTCTCTGGAACAGCGTCACACAAACCCATCATTTCACCAACAAATGGAAGTTTTATCAGAAAACTAATCAGAAAGAAATCACTGGATACTGGCGAGATCGCAAAATGAATATGATAAAAGCGGCCGTTTGTTGGCATTTTTGTTGTTTACTTAAAGATTTAAAAACCCAAGCATCAATGTTTTACCACAGTTTTACAATAATAAGTGATACATTGATCATAATGAATTACTTTGTGTCGAGATTGCACAGTCACACAGAAATAAAGTGGTATTTACCATTATTTCAATAAAGAAAGATGACACGCGTAAGTTACTTATTCAGTCGCGTCTGTTTCTTTTTATTTGTAGTCACAGGACAGTAGCCTATTACATCACATTTAGAAAGAATGATCATTTCTACACATTTTCCAACAAAAATACGACCTGAGCAGCTTTAGCACTCTCTCCAGTGACAGTCCCACTAGTTATGTTTTCAGTCAGAGAAACATCCAGAGTTGCTTTATTTTATAAGAGGAGCAAACTATGGATATCAGACAGTCTGGTATAAAGAGACGAGACCTACTGACAGATAAAATAAATACATGATTGTGACAGCATATGATTTGTCTGATTTCTTCAAGCAGTTCTTAAATAGCAAATAGTCTTTTGTATCACTATTTCTGCCTTAGACGGTGATCAGAATCCACATCGGATCACAAACAGAAGTTATTTCAAACACTCGCTGCTGTCTGAAAGTTAGTTTTGAGCTAAAATAATTTTAAAAGTCTTTAATGCTGATGCTAGTTGGTATATGAAATCATCCGCAGCGCTGCTGTCTCCAGACTCAGATAAACCCTGCCTTTGTTCGTAACCACTCCTGTAGCGCGAGCTGGCCTGCTTTGGACCAAGGTATTCGGCGGGCCAAAAAACCCTGGCCGCTGGCCCCGAGGAAGCCCCAACGAGGCCCGATCAAGCCCTGGAAGTGGAAACGTGACTGGCCCTGGCACGCACTAGCACGCCCGCTTTTGGCCCGACAGTGGAAACGCGGCTATTGGTGCCGTTGACCCGGATGGGAGTGAGGTTTAGGGGGGTGAGTGTAACGGAGGCCAGCTAGTAAGAGCTGTGCGTGTAAACCTCACTCCCCTGATCTCAAGAGGCGCACTAGCGACTGAAGCTGGAGACTGCAGTCTTTAGCTTCATTGTTAGCTCCCCTGCACCAACTCCACACCAACACCACACCAAATCACTGTAATGTGCATCCTCTCATGGCTTAGTGCTTTAGGGTGTGTTCACACTTGTAGTTCGGTTCGCCTCGTTTGTTGGGTCCGGGCCAAAAAAAAAAATGCCGCTGAGCATTCAGATTGGCTTTTTAACACCGAACCTAAAGGCATAGGGATTCACAACTTGATTGGTCGGCTTTTATGACGTATTGTCTATTTTGAGACGTAACTTACCGAACATCCAAAACAATTCTGTGTGCTGGGATAAATGCACTCGTTGTATGTGTTTAGCCTCAAAAATACAGTAATTGTTAATTTCTTCCCACTCAGATTGATCAAATTAACTGTAATTGTAAAAAAAAAAATAGTACGCTACATAATATTTCTGTTGTTTTTATGGAGGGCACAGTGATATTCTGGCATGGCTAGCCTCTCATGAAAATAAATAATGAAATCGATGAGGGGCGGTCGATGGGCAGTTTAATTAGAAACTTGGCTGACAGCAGAAGTTTCCCCAGCCTCGCTGGCCACACTGTTTCCATCAAACTTTGTTCCTGCTACTTGACACTGAAGCTGTAGGAGCAAACGCGGGCCAGAAATTTGAAGTGAGACCAGAATGCAAGGCAGGGAAGAGTGAGGACGATATGTCTGGGAGGGAGAGCGAGCGATCTGCGGCGTTACACAGGGGAAGATCCATCTGTTGATGTAACCTTTGCTTCTGCAATATCACCTACCTCAGCACAAGTGCTTGACCCGTATATGTCTCGATGTCAGGCTGTCAACGTGAAACATGAAAAGCCTCCAAATCACTCATCGCAGGGTTCAAATGCAGTTTAGGTTGTTTGAAAAAGAGACTGCTTGTGGTTACGCATGCCTCACGCTTTCAGACACCAACAAAGGCGAATCAATATGCATTTGCTAGAGTGCGGTAGGGTTTTATTGAGGGAACTGCATCTGGGATTGAGACGTCTCATTATACATTCAACAAACGGACTCAACTGCTTCATTTGACTTAAAGGGATCCCTTTCATCGATTTAAAGGGATAGTTCATCCAAAAATGAAGATACTGTCATAATTTTTTCACCCTCATGTCATTCCAAACCAGTATGACTTTGTTTCGTCTGTGGAAAATAAAAGGAGGAACAGTTTTTTTTTCATATAATGGATAATATTCCAGTTTTTGATAATATTCCAGCTACTATTTGGGCTGTCACCATAACACAATAAAAGTACTCCATATGGCTGATGTGGTTTGTTCCAGGTTTTTGTGAATTAAATGATAGCTTTGTAATGATTATTCATTCTTAAACCAAATCATAATCATAAAAGTCAGATAAATGTCACAGAAATTCAATAAAATACTAAATTTTCTAAATGTTATTTTTAATTAAAAGTGTTAGATGTTGGCAGAGGTAATGTAAAAGCAAAAATAGGTGTGTATATATATATATATATATATTCTGAAACCATAGTCTGGGTATTCTGTGTTTTATTAATAGAATTTGCCAGGAACAATATGGCAATATCCAAATTAACTGTAACTTTTTCAAGAGAATGATTTCAAAGCCTGTTTTGAAGGATTCTGCATTTGCAAGTATGTAAGCAAAAATTTTTATGTTTATGTACGTCAGGCCGCGATTCATAATGTTACACAAATACGCATTAAAAATAAAGACATTTTAATTTGACCATTTTAGCTGTTGTAATATCATTTGATAATGTTACCTTTTTGCCCAAAATGTAAAATTAATATGTAAAGTTAAATTTAAACATTTAAATTTCACCCAAACATTTAAATTCTGTATAATTTATCCAAATTATAACTAACTTGATCTCAAATCCAAGATTTAGGCTATCAGACCCATCTTCAATGCTCTTACTGAGGGAAGAAGGTTGTTGGCCAAGATCTCGCGATACATGGCCCCATCCATCCTCCCCTCAATACGGTGCAGTCATCCTGTCCCCATTGCAGAAAAGCATCCCCAAAGAATGATGTTTCCACCTCCATGCTTCACGGTTGGGATGGTGTTCTTGGGGTTGTACTCATCCTTCTTCTTCCTCCAAACACGGCGAGTGGAGTTTAGACCAAAAAGCTCTATTTTTGTCTCATCAGACCACATGACCTTCTCCCATTCCTCCTCTGGATCATCCAGATGGTCATTGGCAAACAGTATATATATATATATACTGAACAAAATTATAAACGCAACACTTTTGTTTTTACCCCTATTTTTCATGAGCTGAACTCAAAGATCTAAGACTTTTTCTATGTACACAAAAGGCCTATTTCTCTCAAATATTGTTCACAAATCTGTCTAAATCTGTGTTAGTGAGCACTTCTCCTTTGCAGAGATAATCCATCCACCTCACAGGTGTGGCATGTCAAGATGCTGATTAGACAGCATGATTATTGCACAGGTGTGCCTTAGGCTGGCCACAATAAAAGGCCACTCTAAAATGTGCAGTTTTATCACACAGCACAATGCCACAGATGTCGCAAGTTTTGAGGGAGCGTGCAATTGGCATGCTGACCGCAGGAATGTCCACCAGAGCTGTTGCCCGTGAATTGAATGTTAATTTCTCTACCATAAGCCGTCTCCAAAGGCGTTTCAGAGAATTTGGCAGTACATCCAACCGGCCTCACAACCGCAGACCACATGTAACCACACCAGCCCAGGACCTCCACATCCAGCATCTTCACCTCCAAGATCGTCTGAGACCAGCCACCCGGACAGCTGCTGCAACAATCGGTTTGCATAGCCAAAGAATTTCTGCACAAACTGTCAGAAACCATCTCAGGGAAGCTCATCTGCATGCTCGTCGTCCTCATCGGGGTCTCGACCTGACTGCAGTTCATTGTCGTAACCGACTTGAGTGGGCAAATGCTCACATTCGATGGCGTCTGGCACTTTGGAGAAGTGTTCTCTTCACGGATGAATCCCGGTTTTCACTGTACAGGGCAGATGGCAGACAGCGTGTATGGCGTCATGTGGGTGAGCAGTTTTCTGATGTCAACGTTGTGGATCGAATGGCCCATGGTGGCGGTGGGGTTATGGTATGGGCAGGCGTATGTTATGGACAACGAACACAGGTGCATTTTATTAATGGCATTTTGAATGCACAGAGATACCGTGACGAGATCCTGAGACCCATTGTTGTGCCATTCATCCACGACCATCACCTCATGTTGCAGCATGATAATGCACAGCCCCATGTTGCAAGGATCTGTACACAATTCCTGGAAGCTGAAAACATCCGAGTTCTTGCATGGCCAGCATACTCACCGGACATGTCACCCAATGAGCATGTTTGGGATGCTCTGGATCGGCGTATACGACAGCGTGTTCCAGTTCCTGCCAATATCCAGCAACTTCGCACAGCCATTGAAGAGGAGTGGACCAACATTCCACAGGCCACAATCAACAACCTGATCAACTCTATGCGAAGGAGATGTGTTGCACTGCGTGAGGCAAATGGTGGTCACACCAGATACTGACTGGTTTTCGGACACCCCCGGCCCCCCCCCCCCCAATACAGTAAAACTGCACATTTTAGAGTGGCCTTTTACTGTGGCCAGCCTAAGGCACACCTGTGCAATAATCATGCTGTGCTCACTAACACAGATTTAGACAGATTTGTGAACAATATTTGAGAGAAATAGGCCTTTTGTGTACATAGAAAAAGTCTTAGATCTTTGAGTTCAGCTCATGAAAAATGGGGGCAAAAACAAAAGTGTTGCGTTTATAATTTTGTTCAGTGTGTGTGTATATATATATATATATATATACACTTGATAGCCTAAATCTTGGATTTTTTATATATATATATACTTGATAGCCTAATGTTATAATTTGGATAATTTGGTTTGGAATAATCATTTAAATGTTAGTCTGTCCATCGCACATTTACTGTATGACTTTGGAAGACTTGGAAAGCAAGTCACAAGATTTGTGGTACTTGCACTGTTTTTGTAGGCTGTGGTTGTTATATGGAAGGAAAAAAAAAAATATATATATATATAATTTGTTATGCCAAAAAGAGATTGGTACTCGCAAACATATGGGAGAAACCGCATATCTTGATAGGATCAAACAAAACATCAAATTCAGGATACCTTACACTGCCTGGATTTATGTCTAAGAAGATCTTGTTCAGTTTTTCTGTTACAGAACAAGGATTTGTGATCTGTGATTAAAACGTTTTAATTAAAGCCAGAATGTTTTATACACAGGCAGGTTGCAATTGATTTGGATCAGAAAAAACAAACTCTTGATCTGAGATTTCTTATAATTTGTTGTGGCTTCTTAGAAGAAAGGAAGAATATGATCTTATGTACATGACCAGGGCTTTAAGAAGCTTAAAGTATTCAATGCTTCTTTTAAAAATCTTCTTCATCCACAATGATGGCACATCTGTTGCAACACTGGATGCATGTATGGAAGCATGCACACACACGTAAGCATATTATGCGCATGAAGGGACAAAGAGACAATGCTCATGGCGCTCATGCATTTAAACATATGAAATCTACTATTAGGTTTATGGTAGAAGTCAGAATGGAAGTTATCTATCAATCATTTAATTTAAAACATTCACCTGCAAAACATTGCATTAAAGCTTAATTTTATTGCTTTTGGAGCAACAATACTGTCTCGAGAGTGTATCTATGGATATGTATGCATGGCAACAGTTGCCTGGAGCTACAAGGGCTAAGAATAACTCAGTTTGGAGCAAGGGCCACAGCAAATCATTCACAAGAACCTTTGCAGCTTGGTTAATGACTTTCCTCAGACAGGGATTGTATCAAATTAAATGAAACCTCAATTTACATAATGATTAATTTATGAAACAATTAATAACAAAAACATGATAAATTAACCACTACTCATGTCACATTACAACTAAAATTAGGTGATTTTTAATTAACGTGCAACATTATTTGAATCACAACATGTATTAAATAGCATATAAGAAGAGTTCTCTTGCAAGAGAAGGAAGAATTTTTTGACTTCATAGAAATAAATTTTTATTCATAATTTTTTCATAAAATTAACGCTTATTTCTTCCATTGACAGAATTTCCGGATCTCTGTGTTTTCACTGCTATACGGTACTGAATCTCCAGATCAAAACACATGAAAAGAAGATGCAGAAACAAGTGATATCATATGTAATCACATGTATTTGTAAAATAACACAATCACCAACATTAAACAGCATATCAATCAAAACTGCCTAATGTTACTGAATGAAATGTCGACCCAGGACGAGCTATGGGACTGTGCAAGCTTTTGGGGTGTTGATGGACTTCATTTACTCCATCTATGTTTTGATCATCGTTCTGAATCCGATCTGGATGTAGTCTTTGACAAAAACGTGATTTTCTCAGCTTTTGCTCAAAATGTTGCTTTTTTAATGAACGCTGGCAGTGGCTGGCAACTTTCTTTTTTTTTTTTTTTTTTTAACTTTAATGGCGAGGAAAGAGTTAATATCTTGCCAATATTTCCCTAATTCCCTGCATCCAAACAGTTACATCTTCAGCCTATGCTAGAAATTTACTTTAGGGTATGTTTACACGCCAACTATGTACTAAAAATGGAAAAGTTTTTCCTTTTGCGTTTTTCACGTACAGACGACAACGTTGTCAAAACGCTCCCCATTAACAGATCCGTGAAAACGATTAAAATGCTGTAATATGCATGTCAGGCCAGTAGTTGGCAATGTTACTAAAGAAACACTACGCACATAGACTGAACAAGTAATACGCATGCGCATGACATCACCGTTTTCACAAATCCGCGTTTTTGTAGTTTACACAGAGACGATAACGGTATCATTTTCAAAAACTTGCACCCGATTTCAAAAGTTTTCAGACCCCCAAAACACAGTTGTTGTCTAAATACGCCAAAACGTCTCGGTTATGTATGTAACCCTCGTTCCCTGAAGGAGGGAACGGAGACGTACGTCGGACGTCACCGACGAATTGGGATCACTTCTGGGAGCCCCTATCAGCTTCGAGTGTATAGAGAACGGGCCAATGGCCATTGGCGTGCGAGATTTGCATCTCGCGCTCCGCCCCGCATCGCGGGTATAAAGCGGAAGCGGATGCAGCGCACATTTGTTTTTCACTGAGGAGCCGAACTAGTGACTCGGCCGCTGCAGTGATGGTACAGCAACTGTGGCGACGGGACGTACGTCTCCGTTCCCTCCTTCAGGGAACGAGGGTTACATACGTAACCGAGACGTTCCCTTTCAGTCGGTCACGTTCGACGTACGTCGGACGTCACCGACGAATTGGGATCCCTATGGAAAACGCCACAGTTACTACCACTTCCAGCGCCCAGCGAAAGCCCCTCAGACCCCCGTCTGTTCGGGGCGGGGAACTTACGCAGGGAGAGTCACTGCTGCTGTTCCGCAAGACCCACTCAGCAGAGTATTGGATAACGCTGGGAAAGCGTGCCCCGGGGGGCCGCTGCGGAAGCCACATCCTACCCGTAGGGAGGTAACATGTGGAATATACATGTATGGACTGGCCATGGGCAGTACAACATACGGAAGTCCCAGGGGTGGCCCCGGCCAATGCAGGCGGGAGACTACACCGCACAGAGACGGCAGAGCGAGCTCTGCCAAGGGAAAGACACGGGCTCGCCGTAGGGAGCCGTACCGTGGAAGAATACACATATGGGACCGCCGTAGGGGTCACAACATATGGATACCCAGCCTAACACAAGTTCCACCAATGCATACGAGTGTTAGACCTGGCGTCGGACGCTCCGCCACGTCTGACTGCCACGGGTTGCGGAGGACTCAACAGGGTTCGCCGTGCTGGGGAACTCGACTGGAGCATATCAGCGCACGTATCCGGTCCATGAGGAGGGGAATGGCGCAGCAAGCCGACACTAGAACGGGCCCTTCGGTGTTACTGGCTATTTGAAGCGAGCACACGGGAAGAAACCGGCTCTACACGGAGGCTATAGAATCTAGCGAACGTGTTAGGTGTCGCCCAGCCCGCAGCTCTACATATATCTGTCAGCGAGGCGCCGTGCGCCAGCGCCCAGGAAGAGGCCACACTCCTAGTGGAGTGGGCCCTCAACCCAAGCGGGCAGGGCACGCCTTGGGTTTCATACGCCAAGGCGATGGCATCCACTATCCAGTGAGCCATCCTCTGCTTGGAGACAGCCTTTCCCTTCTGCTGGCCTCCGTAACAGATGAAGAGCTGTTCTGAGGTCCTAAAGCTTTGCGTTCGCAGAGCGCGAACGGGACAGAGAAAAGCCAGGGCTGGGTCTGCTTCCTCCGAAGGCAGCGCTTGCAGGTTCACCACCTGGTCCCGAAAGGGAGTGGTGGGAACCTTGGGCACATATCCGGGCCGGGGTCTCAGGATTACATGAGAGTTACCCGCCCCGAATTCCAGGCACGATTCGTCGACCGAAAATGCCTGCAGGTCCCCTACCCTCTTGATGGAAGCCAATGCAGTCAGGAGTACTGTCTTCCAGGACAGGATTTTTAACTCTACTGACTGCAAAGGCTCAAAGGGAGCCCTCTGTAATGCGGTTAGCACCAGGGGCAAGTCCCAAGAGGGTATAGAGTGAGGGCGAGGCGGATTTAATCTCCTCGCCCCCCTCAGGAACCTGACGACCAGATCGTGCTTTCCTAGGGACTTACCTTCGACCATGCTGTGATTTGCGGCGATAGCGGCAACATACACTTTGAGGGTGGAGGGAGACAGCCTTCGCTCCAACCCTTCTTGCAGGAAGGAAAGCACAGAGCCGATCGAACATCTTCGGGGGTCTTCTCGACGAGAAGAACACCACTCGACGAACAGGTTCCACTTCAACGCGTAGAGGTGCCTCGTAGAGGGGGCTCTGGCGGAAGTGATGGTGTCTACCACAGCCTGTGGTAGGCCACCTAGAACCTCCGCGTCCCGTCCAGGGACCAGACATGGAGTTTCCAGAGGTCCGGACGCGGGTGCCACAGGGTGCCCCGTCTCTGAGTCAGGAGGTCCTTCCTCAGAGGAATGGGCCAAGGAGGTGCTGTCGCGAGGAGCACTAGTTCCGGGAACCAGGTCCGGTTGGGCCAGTATGGCGCAACTAGCAAGACCTGCTCCTCGTCCTCCCTGACCTTGCACAGTGTCTGCGCAAGAAGGCTCACTGGGGGAAACGCATATTTGCGTAGGCCCCGGGGCCAGCTGTGTGCCAGCGCATCCGAGCCGAGGGTCCCCCCGGTCAGGGACGTGTCCGGGGCGGCAAACAGGTCTACCTGTGCGGTCCCGAAGCGACTCCAGATCAGCTGGACCACCTGGGGATGGAGTCTCCACTCTCCTGGGAGCACTTGCTGTCGTGAGAGCTCGTCGGCTGCACGATTGAGCAGGCCCGGGATATGAATGGCACGAAGCGACCTCAGATGCTTCTGACTCCAGAGGAGGAGATGGCGGGCGAGTTGTGACATGCGGTGGGAGCGTAGACCACCCTGTTTGTTGATGTACGCAACGGCCGCAGTGTTGTCCGTACGGACCAGAACGTGCTTGCCTCGTAGCGGCCCTTTGAGGCGGCCCAGCGCAAGACGAACTGCTAACAACTCGAGGCAATTGATATGCCATTGCAGTTGAGGTCCCGTCCACAGACCCGAAACTGCAAGCCCGTTGTACGTGGCCCCCCAGCCGGTGGATGAGGCATCCGTGGAGACCACAGCATGCCTGGACACTTGTTCTAGGGGAACTCCTGCCCGTAGGAACGAAGGGTCCAACCACGGACTGAAGGTTTGGCGACACTTCGGTGTTACTGAGACACTGAATGAGCCGCTCTGCCACGCCCATCTCGGGACTCGGTCGTGTAGCCAGTGTTGAAGCGGCCTCATATGAAGCAATCCGAGCGGCGTCACTGCGGCTGCGGATGCCATATGCCCCAGGAGCCTCTGAAAAAGTTTCAGTGGTACCGCTGTCCTGCATTTGAACGAATTCAAGCAGTTCAACACCGACTGGACGCGCTGCTCTGTGAGTCGCGCTGTCAGATTGACCGAGTCCAACTCCATACCGAGAAAAGAGATCCTCTGCACGGGGCAGAGTTTGCTCTTTTCCCAGTTGACCTGAAGGCCCAACAGGCTGAGGTGACTGAGCACCATGTCCCTGTGTTCGCACAACTGAGCCTTCGACTGAGCCAGAATCAGCCAGTCGTCGAGGTAGTTGAGAATGCGAACACCACGCTCTCTCATGGGAGCAATGGCCGCCTCCGCGACCTTCGTGAAGACGCGGGGCGACAGGGACAGCCCGAAGGGTAGGACTCTGTACTGATATGCCCGTCCCTCGAACGCAAAGCGTAGGAACGGTCTGTGTCGAGGGAGAATCGAGACATGAAAGTACGCGTCCTTCAGGTCGATCGCTGCAAACCAATCTTGGGGACGGATGCACCTGAAGATGTGTTTCTGCGTTAGCATTCTGAACAGCAGCCTGTGAAGGGACCGATTCAAGAACCGCAGGTCCAAGATTGGCCGTAACCCGCCGCCTTTCTTGGGTACAATGAAGTACGGGCTGTAGAAGCCTGTCTTCATATCGGCTGGAGGGACCGGCTCTATCGCGTCCTTCGCCAGTAGGACTGCGATCTCCGCCCGTAGCACGGGGGCGTCCTCCTTCGACACGGAGGTGAAGTGAACGCCCCTGAACTTGGGGGGCCGCCGAGCGAACTGAATCGCATAGCCGAGTCTGATAGTACGGATGAGCCAGCGGGACGGGCTGGGGAGCGCTAGCCAGGCTCCCAGCGACCGAACCAGCGGGACCAACGGCACCACAGACGTACCCGCAGCGGGGCAGCGCAGCGGAGTGCAGGGACCCGACTCGGACGGCATCGCGGCCCGAAGTGGGGTCTGAGTGCGCAATGCAACACTTACCTGCTTCCGCTGAGGGGGTGCACGGGTGTGCGGAGGCCTCTTGTGTGCGTCCTGGACACAGCCAGCACCCCCTGCTGGCGATAAGAGAGGCACCGGAGGGTGACAAGGCATGGGAGCGTCGTACACCGCCAAGCGCGCTCTCTTGGCACCCAGAGATTTTAGAAACAGCTCTTTTTTTGAAGTTTTGGGTACCACTGGCGTGAAGGCCAGTGGCGGAACAGAAACCAAACAAGAACATAGAATTCTCTCCCGGCCCTCCAGCGGGAGAAGGAGCGGTGCTGTCACCACCTCCTGAAGAGCTGTCTCCTCCATCTCTGGGTGGCCCGTCTCAGGGTCTCTTACGACGGCGCTTGCCACCTGGCTTGGCAGCGGCCTGAGCGGGCTGGACGGCCTTCCCGCGGCCGGCTCCACGCCGTTGCCCTGGTGGAGGCTGCTGCTGGGCTGGGGCGGGAGCGGGGGCGGCGGCGGGCGGCCGCCCTCGGCGACGAGCAGGCGGAGGAGCTGCGGCCGGCGGCTGGGCAGCAGCTGATCGCCGGGGCAGGATGTGTTTGATGGCCTCCGTCTGCTTCTGGACAGTCGAGAACTGCTGGGCAAAGCTCTCGACCGCGTCGCCGAACAGCCCAACCTGGGAAATGGGGGAGTCCAGGAACCGATACTTATCAGTCTCCCTCATATCGGCCAGGTTGAGCCAGAGATGTCGCTCCTGGACCACAAGAGTGGACATCGCCTGACCAATGGAACGGGCGGTGACTTTCGTCGCCCGGAGGGCGAGGTCCGTCGCCGTCCGGAGCTCCCGGAGGAGCTCTGGGTCAGGTCTACCCTCGTGCATGTCCATGAGTGCCTGGGCCTGGTGCACCTGGAGCAACGCCATGGCATGCAAGGCGGACGCAGCCTGTCCACAAGCCTTGTAAGCCTTCCCAGTTAGACTGGAGGAGAACTTACAGGCCTTGGATGGGTGGCGTGGGTCTTCGCGCCAGGTGGAAGTGGACGCCGGACACAGTTGCATCGCAACCGCCCGTTCCACCGGCGGGATCCCCACGTACCCCTTGGCTGGCCCGCCGTCGAGAGTAGTGAGGAGGGAGGAGCCACTCGGCCGGTTTCTGGCAGAAAAAGGTGCCGTCCACGACCTCGTGAGCTCCTCATGCACTTCCGGGAAGAAGGGCACCGGGGCGGGACGCTGAGAACCAGCGCGAGCCGCCCCGAGAAACCAATCATCCAGCCTAGAAGGCTCGGGACACGGTGGAGGGTTCCACACGAGCCCGACCTTTCGGCGGCCCGGGAAAGCATAGCCGTCAGCTCGGGGTCCGTCTCGGGCAACGCCACTCTCCCAGAGGGAGGCAACGCAGCCGGGTCTTCATCCCCCGAGGACTGAAACTCCCCCTCCGATGCAGCGATCGACATCCTATCCTCTGCTGGAGCTCCAAAGGTCACCGTTGGACCACCTCGAGAGGGGCCAGCGACTTCCTCCGGAAGCTCAACCGGCTGCGGCACTACAGAGGGTTTAGGGGCCCACGGAGGCTGGCTCGTCGGGTGTGCCCTAAACGTGATCCTCAGGTCACCCTGGCTATTCGCCGAAGTAGGTCTATCCTGCTGGGCAGGGATAGCACTAGATCGGGGCATAGGTAAGGGGATTCCACCCCCCCGAAGGTAGGCGAGTCTCGACCTTAGCGCCGAGATAGTCATGTTCCCGCAATGGGAACACGAGCTATCCACAAACGCTGCCTCGGCATGTTGAATACCCAGACATGTCAGGCAGCGATTGTGACCGTCAGCTGGTGACAGGGAACGACCGCATCCAGAAACGCACGGGTGGAATGACATCTTGAAAAAGACGCAATTTCACACCCGTGTTGCTCTTTTAGAAGAAGCTCTTTAACGTGCTGAAGCACCCAGGAACAACCGCGGCAAACACAGGGGATAGTGCAGCCTGTGTTTGCACTCACCGTGGAACGCCCCCACCGAACCAACCGGGATGCTGTAAAAACAGCAGTTTGTTTCACCGATTTCGGTGAGCTCGCGGTTGTCACTGCACGTGCCTTCTCCCCAGCACAAAAGCCTCTTCTCTCGCTCTCTCTCTTTCTCTCTGCTGAGCAGGAACAGTCTTTCATGAGCTTGTTTGGCTCCGAAGTGAATGACAAATGTGCGCTGCATCCGCTTCCGCTTTATACCCGCGATGCGGGGCGGAGCGCGAGATGCAAATCTCGCACGCCAATGGCCATTGGCCCGTTCTCTATACACTCGAAGCTGATAGGGGCTCCCAGAAGTGATCCCAATTCGTCGGTGACGTCCGACGTACGTCGAACGTGACCGACTGAAAGGGAACACATAAAAAGTTTTCCATATTTAGTTGAAAATTAGACCACTGAATTAGACAATGCATTGCAAGCTTGCGGTCTCGTTGAACATAATTAACGTGTGCTCTGGCGGTAACAAAACTCAGTGGGACGATAAGACCTTCAAATATCAGTGCCATTAAATCATTATGTTCTCATAGATAGCTATAAACATGTTGATTGTTGACATGTTGTTATCAACTCAGCAAGAGTGTCTTCAAACAGTTGGTTCTCCATGACAATACAGTAGCTGACTTGGAAGCAAAAACTGCCGACTGGCACATCAAGCATGTCCGGTTGAGCTTCTGTGTTTACCATACTTGATGTGGTCTATGTATGTGTATTGATCAATGTTTATATGTGAATAAAAGCCTAAATTAAATCTTTTCAATATATATCAAGTGATTATGTCTCCTTAGAAGACTGCTCAATACATATGGATTTGCAATTAAATTTTTGGATCTGCTACGTTTCGGTTATCTAAACTTTCATCTCTCAGGTTTTGTTAAAAATATATTCATTTGTGTTTTGAAGATGAACAAAAGTCTTATGGTTTTGAAATGACATGAGGGTGAGTAAATGACAGAATTAAAATTTTTGGGTGAAATTTAAATTTTTACATTTCATTTTAAATTTTGGGTGAAAAGGTAACATCATCAAATGATATTACCAAAGCTTGGTCAAATTAAACATTTCTTCACTTAAAATGCGTATTTGTGTTACATTATGAATCGCAGCCTGGCGTACATAAACATAAAAATTCAGTCTTTTTTTTTAGCTAGAAACATTCATGCTTACATACAAATGCAGAATCCTTCAAAACGGGCTTTGAAAGCATTCTCTTGAAAACGTTACAGTTAATTTGGATATTGCCATATTGTTCCCAGCAAATTCTATTAATAAAACACAGAATACCCAGACTATCGTTTCAGAACTGTCAAAAAACGATATCTCTTATATCCTGTGAAGACTTTATGAAGGCAGTAATCTAATGCTGAGCCGCAGCGGTCTAGTGGAGACTCCCAAAACACATTCTGCAGTGCTGCAGTTAAAGTTCAATGTAAATTTAAGGTTTTATGATCCTTACCGCATCCTCTCTCACTTAACTTTTATTGTATCATTCAGTAGTTGAAGATCTAATGGTGCAAACCTCACATCCGCCACAGCGGTGGGCCTCGTTCTGTCCACTGGGTCGCTTTTGAACTGCAGTGCAGTGATGCCTTAGGATCGCCCTTCTGTTTTAACTACCCCATCTTTCACACAGCGGGTCTGGTTGAGCAGGGTGACCCAGGGCACCTGTGCTGCTATCAATAGCTTTGTGTCTTTGCTGCAGAACACTCTCACCTGGGAGCGGCAATTAAAGGTGTATTAGTTCAGAAACGTGACCCTTACACCTCCACTTCGGTGGTGTCACGCCACCGAAAGACAGCAGGATGAGATTTTCTTCACTCCTGTAATTACCTAGCACCGCTCACTCTTTCCAAAACACGCATCAAAACTATACGGCAGAACTCAAAACAATATAATGATGTCGGTTTAGGCGTGAGCTGTTATTCTGGCAAAGATTTATTGTTGTTCATAGCCATAATTTAAGTGATTTTTGTGTGTGTGTTTTTGTTTTAGGCTATAAATCTAGAGTTGAACAGCGAGATAATTAACTTGAAAGGCTGTATCTAACTGTATCTAACTTTATAAGCATCAACAGAAAGTCCAGTTACAAGCCTGGGCCATTGAAACTGTCAAAGATGGTAAGTTACAGCTGAATGCCGACTATATTTAGAAGTGAAAAAAACTGCTAGGATGGAAGCTTGCATGATCCTGAGTGAAAACGTATTGACTAAGCGGTTTTAGTTAGGGTGAAAGTAGTTCATTTTGATCTCAATGGGCTTTGCTGTTTCACTTTTTCAAAAAATAGGGTAGCCTATGAATAGATCATTAAAAGTAGGTGACAGTTTTCCAGAGCTTTTGGTATTTTCCTCAGACCAATCTATAATGGGATCAGAAACACCTCTGTGAAACTTTTAATAGCATCACTTCATGTCGGCAATGGGTGTTTTGTATGTAGTGCTCGACAGATAAATTAATTGGCTGTCATATTGCTTATTTTTTAGCTTTATCTTTTACCACGTTTCATGTTAAAAATAGTCCTTTTATATAAATCCTTCTTAAAAAAAAAAAAAAAGCTCTCAAAAGTCTCAAAACAAACCCTACGCCCTGTTTCATTCAATTGCGCTCTTCTAGCTGTTAGAAAGCAATAACATGTCCTGTGCGAACACCCCCAATCATCTCCAGAGTGCCGAGCGCGGCCCGGGACAGAAAGTGAATGTGAGCAGTGTTGATGGAAATTGCTGTCTCATAAATCAGACTGCAAAGTACTGTCGAAAATGTTTTGAAGTTGAAAAAAGTCATGCAACTTTTTTTTCATGATCTCATTTTTTTCTGAGTACTTCAGTACTTGGGTACCTGTTCAGTCATCTCGCGTATAATCAACCCAAGATCAACAGATCAAGCCAAAGACCAAAACAAGCTGCTTGACACTTTTATTAATGGCCTCATATGCAAATACAACCTGTTTAATATTAGCTGACGATTTCATTACAGAAGCTCTTGGTTTTTAGATCTGTTTATCTGGGATTTGAGAGGCGAGCTCCCGGTCATACATCACCTCACATTGTTTACCCAAGGAGGCATTTGTGAGCCTATACTTCATCCGTTCCCCAGACAGCTGTGTGGCATGTTCCACTATTCTGCTCCCTCTGAGCCGAACTTAGCAGCCTCACAGCACTTTTTACAGACGTCGCCTTAGTAAAAAGAATGTCAGAGCAACGTTATTATAGTTTCGAATTGTAATATTTGTTTTTTAATAGTATTTTTAAAATAATTTTATATTTCAGTTTTGGTAAATTAATGAATGCTGAAATAAAATATAAATATTAGATGAACAACAAAATTAAAAATGTTCCCTTGGCAGCTAACTAAAAAAAATAAGTTGAAGTACTAAAATTACTAAAACAAAAATAGAAATAAATTGAAGGCACAATATGTAAGATTTTTGAAGTAAAATATCCAAAAACCACTAGCACAGTGTTATATACACCGATCAGGCATAACATTATGACCACTGACAGGTGAAGTGAATAACACTGATTATCACTTCATCACGGCACCTGTTAGTGGGTGGGATATATTAGGCAGCAAGTGAACATTTTGTCCTCGAAGTTGATGTGTTAGAAGCAGGAAAAATGAGCAAGCATAAGGATTTAAGCGAGTTTGACAAGGGCCAAATTGTGGTGGCTAGACGACTGGGTCAGAGCATTTCCAAAACTGCAGCTCTTGTGGGGTTTTCCCAGTCTGCAGTGGTCAGTATCTATCAAAAGTGCTCCAAGGAAGGAACAGTGGTGAACCGGTGACAGGGTCATGGGCGGCCAAGGCTCATTGATGCACGTGGGGAGCGAAGGCTGGCCTTGTGTGGTCCGATCAAACAGACGAGCTACTGTAGCTCAGATTGCTCAAGTTACCTCACAACTTACAGGACTTAAAGGATCTGCTGCTAACATCTTGGTGCCAGATACCACAGCACACCTTCAGGGGTCTAGTGCAGTCTATGCCTCGACGGGTCAGGGCTGTTTTGGCAGCAAAAGGGGGACCAACACAATATTAGGAATAATGTTATGCCTGATCTGTGTATTTTGTTCACTTGTGTACTTACATTATCCCAAATGTTTCCAACAATGTTTAAATCCAGAGAAATGTGCAATTTTAACCAGTGTAACGTCCCTCCTTATTGCGTTGCCTGTCAATGTCCGTCATATCCTCGCTTTTACTGCTGTAGAAACCTTGGCAACACAGTTGCTTGGTCCTAATTCACCTACTTATACTATGCTCTAAAAGTATGTACTCTTTTTGTGAAGAAAAAATACATACTTTTGAGTGTGTAGCAAAAGAGTAGACAAACTTTGCTCTACGGTTGCTCTCTGTCGCATCCTGACACGCATCCTGCCACCGTAAACTGGCCTGTCAATCATCTTGTCACAGTTAACAACATTTCATTTCATTTAATTTCCCAACGTATCGGAGAGAAATGCAGTAGCATGTTGATCTGCAGTTGTGGAGTTTCATGCGGAGAACTCTCCTCATATTTTTGCATAATGATGCATTTAAAAGTTAATGGCCAGACAGATCTTTATAAAAGTCCACATTGTTATTGCAGATGAAATATAACATGGATGACATTAAATAAAAAAAAAAAATTCAGGTTAAACTTTGATTATTAGTCACTCAAACCCCTTTATCTCTCACCGTTGGTTGTGCATATCCACCATGTTTTTGTAGTTTTTTTGAACACTTTTTACTCATGTTTGTAGTTCTGAACTGAATCCTTCTCCAAAACACAATGGGTTGTGGGCAATATTAGCCTTTATAGTGTCCACTGATCCACACTTTGAAAATCTATTAAAAAAAATCGTATTTTATTGTAATCTCACATACTATTTAAGATGGATAGTAGTATGGACATTGGGACACAGGGAGTAAGTCTCATGAAAAAATGTGGAAGTAGTAGTAGCAGACCGGTCCGCTGATAGACGCCTGCTTGTGCTTTCAAACGCTCCCACTTTCAAAACACTTTCAAACACTCCCGTGCATTGATCATTGTAGCCAATCACAGACATATCAGATGAGCGAGTGAACACAATGGCCAATCAGAGGTGTTTACGATTCCGCTCAACAGCACTCAAAGTGTCACATTTTTAAAATGACTTGGTCAATATGACTTGGTACTGAAGTCGGTACATTTGACAACACTACAGTATATGTTATAAATAAATAGTAAGTCAGCCTTTTTGCAAATGCTGTGGGTACTGTAAAGTGTTAGTTCACACAAAAATTTAAATTCTGTCATTAATTACTCACCCTCATGTCATTCCAAACCCGTAAGACCTTTGTTCATCTTCGGAACATGAATTAAGATATTTTTGATAAAATCTGAGAGTTTTCTGACCCCCCCTATAGACAGCAACGCCATTATCACTTTCAAGGCACAGAAAGGTAGTAAAGACATCATAAAATAGTCCATGTGACTCCAGTGGTTCAACCTTAATGTTATGAAGCGACGAGAATGCTTTTTGTGCACCCCCCCCAATTAACGACTTTATTCAACAATTTCTTCTCTTCAGTGTCAGTCTCCGATGTAGTAGTGAGCCGGCGTTCTGACTTAGAACCCAGAATCACTGCACTGTGTTTACAGCGTCAGAGACTGACACGGAAGAGAAGAAATTGTTGAATAAAGTCGTTATTTTTGTTGTTTTTTTTGCGCACAAAAAGTATTCTCGTCACTTCATAACATCAAAGTTGAACCACTGTAGTCACATGGACTATTTTAATGATGTCTTTACTACCTTTCTTGGCCTTGAAAGTAGTAATGCCGTTGCTGTCTATGGGGGGTCAGAAAGCTCTCGGATTTCATAAAAAATATCTTAATTTGTGTTCCGAATATGAACAAAGGTCTTACGTGTTTGGAATGACAGAAATAAAATTTTTGGGTGAACTAACCCTTTAAATGTACTTTTAGTATGATTGTTTTGAACACGTAAAACTGCGTTACCATACCATTTAAATCGACACAGAAAGTGGCATGTATGAGTAGTAATTTAGCTTTAAACATTACGTTACTTGCGGCTAATTCATTAGAATGAAATAAAGTCTTGTTATCAAACGTAACTTATAAAACTTTATTTCATTATTACTTCATACATGAACTTGATTTGTGAGTCCCGTCGGATTGATTTCCATCGGCTGTGGAGGTGAAGACGACAACTCCCATTATTCCACGCTCCTTCACAGCGTCATCAAGCTACACCTTTGTTATCGTTTTGAATATGCAACCTCTATTGGTGAAAATGACATAATGTGCCTTTAAAGCTAAATAGAAATATTTAAAAAAATTAATAATAATAACAAAGCACATAACAAAATTACTAAAATGTAATCTAAAAATACAACAAAAAACAAAAAAAAACTAATAAATACTATTATAGTATAGAAATAATACTAAAATAACACTGGTTTCAGCAATGATTTTGATAGTTGCAATTGAGAGTAAACAGTTTTATTTGTTTGATTTTATTTTAGTTATAATTATCCTAGAATAAAATAATTTGAAGAACATTTCCAGAGTTCAGAAATACATTTAACATAAGCAAGCCACGTCTGCATTTACACACCAATCACTGTCCACTATTGTTATAATTTATTTGTTTCTTTCTTTCTTTCTTTTCGGTTAGTTCTTTGTTTTGTTTTAGTTTTTCATTTGCATTAATTATTTTTGTTCAGTCTACAAAAATAGCTTTGGTCTTAGTTTGTCATAGAGTCAGAGAGTGACAAACAGTAAGACACAGATAACGGAAAGCCAATGGTAAATATTTCTGTGTTATTTCATGTATGGCGTTGCTCATTCTGCATTGAAGGGGAGCAGAAAAAGGGACTTGGCAGGGGAACTGCACGTCGACCCACGCCCACTTTCTCCTCTTTATTTGCATGCTCTTATGTGTGAATGCTTCACAGGGCCACAAATTAAATATTCATTCTGTAAAACCCTGGGTTATGTAACCATGGACGTGCAGCTTCAGCAAGATAACAAAAGAAACTAAACTAAATCCAACAAAAACACAATCCCATTTCCATTTTAGTGACTATGGTCATACCTGCCGACGGAGAGACGAGGGATAAGAATGAAAAACATATAAAACAAAACATGCGTAGTACCATATTTCCCACAATGCATTGCGGTCGAGCTCTGAGATATGTGCCCTGTGGGTCTGACTGCATTTCCATATCTACCACATATGCAGAGTGATTTGTCTATGGCATGGATTGTCATGGTAACCAGCCACATTGGTGTCTTTGCCTACAGTATCACAACTTCTGTCATTTAACCTCCCTTCTTTAATCTGAATTGACCTGCGTTAAAGCGATTGATTGCAGTATTATCTCATCGCACAACAATAGCAGGGCACAGCGTACCAGATGCAATTGATTCGACTGCATTACAAGGAAATCACTGGTACTTAATGAAGTGAGTCCTGAGCGTTCTGTCTCTCACAAGCACTTGTGCTGATCAGCAGCTCCATCCAAGATTGTGCATTAAAGATTTTCATTACATGAACGATCAGAATGAGAGGCTGACGTGACTACAGGCATTACTTGTCTGGTTGTCAATTTAATATGTTCATTAAGTGTGACTGATTATGAAAAAGAAATGACCTCATTTAAAACATTTTGATGGAGGTCAAAAAATTGTTTTGAGACACATTTTTAAAGTTCAACTACTGTTATATTTTACCAGAAAATAAAAATTCTGCATGTAAAAATTTTTTTTTTTTGACCACACAATGGAACTCAATGGGCTCCAAAACAATGATCCTTCAGAAATCATTCTAATATGCCGATTTGTTGCTCAAGAAACATTTCTTATTATTATCAATGTTGAAAACAGTTGTGCTGCTTAATATTTTTTTGTGGAAACCATGACAAATTTTTTCAGGATTTTTTGATAAATAGAACAGCAATCAAAAGAACAGCATTTATTTGAAATCTTTTGTAACATTATAAGTATTTACTGTCACTTTTGATCAATTTAATGCATCCTTGCTGAATAAGCGTTTTAAATTTCTTTAAAAATAAATAAATAAATAAAACGTGACCCCAAAACTTATGGTAATAGTATCTCTGAATTATCTTCATTTAGGGGATTTTCTCATAAAATATCAATATAATTGATTATGATTAATCTAATTAATTACATGATATGCAGTTAATTCATTTAAAATGTTAAATTGACTGACAGCCTTTTATTGAAAAGGTGGATTATTATGGGTATCATATTGACTGACACGTTTGTCAGTATCCTATAGATAATACCGTCTCAACTTAATAGAGTTACATAAAACTGAACACGTTTCATTTGTCTGTTTGTTTTTTTATGAGGTGATTTTAAACCAAAGTCTTTCTGTCATAAAACACTGACAGCTGCAATCACATTCCAGATGTTTGATAGCTCTGGATAAATGGGACGCCATTTTTTACACGAATAACAAAAGGAATATGTCAGATTAATGTAGAAGTCATAATTTCAGCCTGCATGCTTGGAGGGTAAACATTCGTGAGCATTTTCAATAATCCTTGACGGAACAGAAGATTATGGCTTTTACAGAAAGCCAAGCCCAAACAGACAGAAGCTGGATCCTCTTGAAAGATGATATGAAAACCATTTCTCCATGCCTATTTCCTGTGTTAATCCTCATTAAGGGCCCACATTGAACACACACACATTGTCTGCACTGCACAGATGTATAGTGTGAATTACTGTGTTTATAGTTTTTGACGCCGATTGGTCTGTAGCCGTGTCTATGACCACTTCACCGAACAGATATGTGTATAACTGCGCAACCACTCTTAGCAACATAAACATAAACAATCAATATACTGTAAAAACTGTTCCATTATGTATTTCAGCACAAGTAACTGTTTATTATTTATTTAATGAAGTATGAATGATCCCTGCTGTTGTTATGTCTGCGTCATTCACCTATAGTTTTCAAAGAAAGAAAGTCTTTTCAGGCGGGAGGTACGTTGATGTGTGCATGCGTGTGTGGAAGCCCATAGTTTCTGAAGTGCAGAGGGAATATTATTTAAGAGTTTTCGGTTTCAGATATGGTACTGTATGTTCATGTTCGAGTTTAATGAGGCTTCTTAGGCAAACTCATGCTGTGCTGCGAATAGGTCTGGTTTAAACTAAAAGACCCAGCTAACACAAATATGTTCTAAGAATGTTTGTTGCTGTTGCTGTTTCCATTAAGCTATGAAAATGTTATTTCTGAATGTTTTTTTTCTTGGTTATGCAAACATTAAGGGAAAATTCAATTATATCATTCTTCATGTTACTTTTGAATGGACTCGAAACATTCTGAAACAAGTAGTAACATTTAAAAGATGTTAGACAAACGTCCAACTAAAACGTTTCTGAAAAAGAAAAAAAAAACGTTTAAAAAAAAGCAATAGCCTAAGCCCTAAGAATCCGTGGTTTACAGTGAATTTAGAACAGCTAAGGGACGTTGTTAGGCACGACGTGGAGCAGTTTTATAAAACGGTTAATCCACATACTGTATCTGGCAAGGTTACATAAAATTAACACACAGACACAAAAATGTAATGCTATTGATTAAAAATATGATTCTTCTGCCAAGCAATGTAGTTCTTCAGAAGTGGAATGATTGCCACACGTTGCAACACACAGACGAAGTGGCACAGTATGCGGTCACAGGTGTATGTTTGTAGAGTAATTTACAACAGCTTTGAACACGGCTCAACCTATCATAATCAAGGACCGTACAAATAACTTTGAACGAAGATTCTATTAATGTTACTGGAAGAACTTTTGAAGAACTTTGAGAGTACCTTGCTTGAACGTTAGCCAAAGTTCCCTCATGTTTGACGTTATGTCAAAGACTGACAAATGGGGTCTCACCTGGGTGCTCTAATCACAGTTAACTACAGCGATTCCCTCCTGGGGAAAAGAGCAGATTTCCCTAAAAGCAAGCAAGTGTCTTTTTAAAGAAGTTTTTTCGTCCTTGTGTTTCTGGATGCGGTTGTTTCCTGTCCTCATCTGACGGCCACTATCGCTGTCTCACATGTCTGGGCCACAAGCATGCTGATATGGCGTTCTTGGATGGTTCATGCTCTCACTGCAAGAGCATGACCATGTCTACATTGCGGTCGTGACTCTCCTTCTTCATGAAGGCATGAGTCCCCTCTGCTGTTACCCAGCCCGCTGCCTCTGCTCAAGGCAGAGCTGTGAATCTGATTAACACTCTGGGAGACCTGAGGGTTACAGTAGGAGCGCTTCCGCCAGGCCAGTTCCCATGGACCCGTAACTCCTCTAGCATACCATGTGCCGTTGAGCTGACAGATGATGGGGAGGGTCCTTCTCGTGGGTCTCAGTTTGCTTTCGAGAGTCGGCCATACCAATAAAAGATCCTCCCCATTGGGCTGTCCCTGTCTCTCACAGGATGGGAAGTGGCTTCTCGATGACTGGCTCATTCTAGCTCACTCTCGAGATCTGTTAAGCGAACACAGGGACCTGGTGCTCAGGCACCTCAGCCATCGGGGGCTTCGGGTCAACTGGGAGAAGATTAAGCTCTCCCCTGTGCAGAGCATCTCTTTTCTCGGTATGGAGTTGGACTCGGTCAATATGACGGCGTGTCTCACCAACAAGCGTGCACAGTCAGTGCTAAACTGCCTGAATGCATTCAGGGGGAAAGCGGTGGTCTGTCTGCAGGCATCCGCAACTGTCTCGGCTCCTCAGCATAAACCTGAATGTGTGGATGTGTGCCACCATCTTATATACCTGTATGTACAGGGGAGTGGCTTGGCATGCAAATTCCACTCGCCAATTCCATTGCCCATTTTGTCTACAACTCAGAGGTGATTGGGGCTCCCAAGTGAGACCCCATCTTCGACATAATGTCTCCGTTCAGGGAATGAGGGTTACATCAGTAACCAAGACGTTCTGAGAATGTTCCTGTTAGCTGTGACAGAAAACAAATGTTTTCTCATGCTGAGAGTTAAGCATATATATATATGTGTGTGAGGAAATATCTTATATTGTGTTAAAAAAATGTATTACATGGCTTTACTATATGTATTGTGTGGTAACAGTTTTATAAAAGCAATAAAGTACTTGAGTCTTGCTGTATTGTGAATTATGAAGACAGAATTTTTGTTTTTGGGTGAACTATCCCTTTAAAGTGAGTAACAAAAACTTATCCATTTAGGCTAAATCTCAGGCAAATAAAAACAGGTCCATCCATATTTAATAGTTCTTTCTGCAGCGCAATCTAGAATCTCCTCCGCTTCCCATGCAGCTGCGACTGGGCCGTACACGGGGGCATGTGGCGCGGCCAGCTCAGGGACACGGATTGACACAGGGCCTAATCAGCGCATCAAGGGAGGAGGACACTGTACAGTTCATGTAATGACTGTATGAATTATGTATGGGCCGCAGCAGGGAAGGAGATGGAGGAAGTGTGGCTGAGGGTGAGGTGGGGGAAATACAGAAACGGTAACTGATTAATATGAGTTTTCCTTCCTCTCCAGCTTTTTTGTCTTCTTTGAGGATCAGAAGGTCTTTTAAAATCAGTTTTATTCCTCCCAAATTAAAAGAAGGGCCCAGCGCCAGCAGACTAGAGTCTCTTAATAAGACTGCCATTGTTGTATTTCCTGAGCTGGCACCTCGAACAGGAATTTGGAAGTGGTTTATCTCACGCCATTACTACAGAAAGATCAACAATGGACCAAAGTACAAATGGACCATGGAATGATTACTCGCATTAGGTCCAAAATGCTCCCGTTTTGCATTTTCATTCAACACAAAATGTTTAATTAATTAAAGTATATTAATTATATTTATAGTGACAATTAAAAGTTAAAAGTTTAATCTACATAATTTCTACAGTACAATTTCCTTATCTGACATGATTTAAGAATCTATCTATCCATCCATCCATCCATCCATCCATCCATTCATCCATCCATCTTCAAACCTTTATATTATATAGATTTATTCAGTGAGGTGCAAACAGTTCCCATTATGTGACCTCATCCATCCATCCATCCATCCATCCATCCATCCATATTCAAACCTATATATTATATAGATATTAGATTCAGTGAAGTAAAAACATTTCCCATTATGTGACCTCATCCCTGACAGTCTGTGTTCAATGATATCCTCATGAAACAGCTCCACTAATCATAATGTTGCTAATGGCATCTGTGAGACATTGATTCATATTATGGAGATTTTTTTTAGTGGTTTAACATATGCAGTGGGTTCCTGATGAAGCTGATTGCACAGAATTTTCTTATTAGAACTGCAGGAGCTTCTTATATATTTAATAACTGAATTAATCATCCATGAGCTATGATGCTAATATTGCATAATATTAGACATACTTTCAAACTCTAAATACTCAGCAGTTTTGTTTGGTCGAGCACTTTTAAGTTACAGCTATGCATAGTTGACTAATAAATAGACCTAGCATGGCCATCGAACTGAATTAAAGTGAACATGTCTTTGGGGAAGTGATTTATCATCTAAAACATGGATTCTGAGTTTGGCTCGTGCAAGGTAGAAAGATGGTAAATGTAATCCATGAAACATGTATGATCAGGTGGAAGGCATGTAGAGAATACCTCCTGATGGAGTTATGCTAGTTACGCATATTTAAATCTCAATAATGTTAATGTGCTCACATGATACAAGGTTTAATTAGTCTGCAGAGGAACACCAGCATGTAATAGAAAGCTTTGTAGCCCTGAACTAATAGCGACTCTCACTTTGCAGCAGGTTTCAAATGCATTTGCAGTTTTGCTTTTCAGCAAACGGCTCCGCTGGGCAGCCCGTCTTCCTCCATTAGTGCATAAGACGCAGACTGTGGTGTAAATCATTTATTGCGTTCTCAAGTTTGCTGTGTTCCGATAGCAGTACGGCAGGAGCTAATGATATTGTTCACAAAGCAAGGCGGTGCTCAGAGCCAATGGCTTAATGGTAAACACACATGGTGAAGTCCAGGTGCGGCCATCTGCACCGTTCAATATAGCACAGTAAATACTGAGAAGATGCGTGTACTCATAGCTTACCCTGTACAAACAACAACCACACTCCACTAACAGAAGACTGTCAGAGATTTGTGTTTTTTTGCTGAAAAGACCACCATGAATGCCCCATGTTGTTCCAGGTTCTAGTTGTTGGGGAAGCATATATATAATAGAATAAAAACATAGTGATAAACAGCATTTAACTAAATATTCCAAAGAACTCCAGAATATTCCAGAACTGATTCACTAGAATGGTACATTTGAGAGCAGGAACTGTTTAAAATGAATCAGTCCCAGCTAACAGGGAATGTTCCCACAACTTTCACTGTTTTGTGAAGGTTATGTAAATGTTAAGATAAAACATTCTTTAAATAACATTCTGTTACATCCTATAACATTAGTAATATTCTAAGTGTTCTCATGATGTTGAGAGAAAACATTTTTAGAATGTCTTTATGATGTTTTTACTTGATGAACGTTCTGAGAACAACAACATCCTTATGATGTTATTATATTCTCATAATGTTAACAGAAAATGTCCTTAGAACAACATTTTCGGAATGTCCTTTCATATCATTATATCAATGATGTTATTGATATGCTGAATGTTAATAATCTTGTAATATTAGAAATAAATTAATGTTGTACTTAGTTATCATAACCTTTTAAATAATCTAATCATGACAAGAAAACTGGACATTTTAGCATTTTAGAAACATTGCACATAACTGTTCCCACAACGTTAGAACATACATTTGTTAGTTGGTTACTTTCCACACTACATATAAAAGTGAGGATTGTTTAGGATGTACAGATTCACTACAATGAATTAAACGTTCTAATGCTACATATGAGAGAAAGAGACAGAGGATGTTTTAGGGAGAAATGATTCACTAGAATGAACCAAACTTTCTAACACCACCTGACTGACTGGAATGAATCAAACTTTTAATATATATCCTTTATATGAGGGTACTGTTTCCTGTGGGACAAACAGATCCACTGGACTGAATAAAACTTTACAATGCTATATTTGAAAGAGAAGACCGTTTATTCACAAGAATGAATAAAAATTTCCAACATTAGACTTGATTAGGATGATCAATTCATTACAATGAATCAAGATTTCTAATGCTACATACAAGAGCGGGAGAAAGAAGATCGATTAGGACAAACTGATTCACTAGAATGAATGAAAGTTTCCTACACTACATATTAGAAACATAATTAATTCACTGTAATGATTCCAACTTTCCAGTGCTACATATGCGAGTACCTTTCAGGATGAACTGATTCACTAAAATGAATTGAACTTTCCAACGCTACTTTTGAAAGCAATGACCATTTAGAGCATAGGCACAAGAATAAATTAAACTTTTCAACACTACATGTAAGAATGAGAATAGTTTACAACAAACTGATTCACTACAATTAATCAAACTTTTTAATACTGCATATGAGAGCGGAAGAGAGAGGATCTATTAGAATGAACCGATTCCCTAGAACTAATCTAACTTTCCAACGCTACATTTGAGAGAGAGGACCTTACAGGGATAGTTCACCCAAAAATGAAAATTCTGTCATCATTTACTCACCCTCAAGTTGTACCAAAGCTGTATAAATTTACTTGTTCTGCTGTACACAAAGGAAGATATTTGGAAGAATGTTTGTAACCAAGCAGATCTCGGCAGCCATTGACTTCCATAGTATTTTTACCCCCTACTATGGCAGTGAATGGGGGGCGAGGTCTGCTTGGTTACAAACATTCTTCCAAATATCTTCTTTTGTGTACAGCAGAACAAAGAAATTCATACAGGTTTGGAACAACACAAGGGTGAGTAAATTATGATAAGATTTTTGGGTGAACTATCCCTAGAAGAACAGTATGTATCTGAATGAGGATTGTTTAGGAGAACCAGTTGACTACGTTGAAACTTTCTAAATTTACCAATGAGAGAGAGGGAGAGGATCCTTTAGGATGAACAGATTCACTTGAATGAATATAACTTTCAAACACTAAATATGAGAGATAGAGAGGAACGTTTAGGACAAACTGATTTACTAACTGAATCTTCCAAAGATATGAGAGAGCAAATGGTTAGTATGAACAGATTCACTGGAATGAATACAATTGAGAGAGAGACCATTTAGGACAAACTGATTCACTTAAATGAAATGAACTTTCCAAATGTACATATGAGAGACACAAACAGTATGAACCAATTAAATTTTCCAAAACTACATATGAGAGGTGACCATTTGGACAAACTGATCCACTAGAATGAATCGAACTACAAGGAAATATATGATTTTAGGCTAACATTACATAAATAAAAATACTAGAATTATTCAAACTTTTTTTGCTGTGATATTTAGAAAATAGGTATATTATTATTCAAATAACACACTTTCAGTTCTGGTGTTCCTCCTTTGCCAACCTTACGCCATCATGTTAGTCTTTTAATCAGCACTATAAACTCAGTTGTGCTTACAGAAGTATCACAGAACTGCACATAAAATAATACGGGTTACAAACTTCACTGGCCTTTTTCTGTTTCTCATAATTGCTGCCATAATCTCTTCTGCGGTTACACAACATATGTCAAAGGGTGTGGTGAACAAGCGCTTAAAAGCCTGAGAGAGTCAAGCGGGAACATAAGCGATGAAACCGAGAGACATGGTCTCCTGGGCGGCTCACAGCCTCCCCGGTCTTGTTTTGGAAAAGATAGGAAGGCATGTGGTATCTCATCTCATCAGAAGCCAAGCTTTTCTTTTTTTTATCTCAGTTTTTTTTTCTTTCCGAGGAAAATCAATTAACACTGTATCATGGGCGCATCAAGTCTCGTAATCCCTCAGTCAGAATTTAAGCATCTGTCAGCCAATGCGACAGAAGCCCCACAATCAATGGCATAAATCAAAAGAAGCTCTGGGTATTAGGTGTCATTGGGAAAGAGGTAAAAATACATAACTCACAGCGGACACAGGTGTCTGTGTCAAATGCCAGCACGAGGAGTGAGAGTGCGGCGAGGGAGGGGAGAAAAGAACCGAACACGTGTTCGCTCATATAAAACGTCCATTAATCACAAGCTGTCCTCCGTGCCTCGCTTGACAAATGGACCTGGAAAATGATGGTTACTGCAAAAAGAAGACAAGTCAGCGTGAGTTACTCTCCCGCCCCGTGACTATGATGTCAAAGTAATATTAGGCACGAAAAAAGTGGACCTGCGCTTCTAATCTCCTCTTTAGCTCATCATTCCGGCCATTCTTAATGGATTAATTTATTAAATAGCATGTGACTCAGGTGACAGACACCCATCGGCACACCCTTCCTTACATTTCATACCACATTGATTTTACTCCAGCGGACCTAATCGGCTCAGATTATTGATTACGAGGAATCGTGCCGGACAATTATTCTTGAAACGTACAACTCACCTTTGCGTGAATGTACAGCATAATGTCACTATCATAAAAACCCTTTATCTCGTTTCATTAAAGGCTGTTGTAATCCATCTAGCTGAGACTTTCCGCCAGCATTTAGTGCTTTATAAAGAATAGTCCTGTTTGACGAAGGAAAAAAAGGTGTGCGGGTGGTTGAATTTTGGGACGTGGCGGAACCACAGTCAATTGCCCTTTACAACCTGGGCTGCAGTAACCAGGACCTGTGCTAAATCATTCTGCGATATACATCCGCAGGGCATGTAAAGGCACAGCCAAGTCGGGCGACAAGATCTGAAGTTTGATTCTGCATGTCCTTGGTGCTCATTTAGTATTCTGCACATTCCATGATGCACTGTTTTATCAGCTGAACTTCATGTTTGTTCATTATTGACGCCAGCGGCACAATCTAATGTCAGGAAGGCCGTCTTTAATGTAACACCTCGCGTACGGTCTGAGTCAAGCAGAAGGTGTGGGCCGCAGTGATGACATCACAATGTGGGTACACTATGTCCCGCTGTATTCATATTACCTTGACATTCAGTTCAATACAAAGACTTTGGTTGGAAATGCCACAGAATTGAGAAGTGCATGATAAAAGTATCACAGGAGGTGGCTGGGGAGGGATGTGTCAAGGTTAGGTCACCGCAATATGGGGAGATGGGTTTAAAAATGGGAGAGAAAAAAGAAAGAGGAGAGAGAATATATAGCGAATGAAATACTAGAGTGGCGTTTATAATCCTGCAGTCTGCTCACATCTCCAAAACACAGCGCGCTAAAGCTGACCGACGGCATAAACACAGTTCCAGAACACCCACGGGGAAGCCTGCATGGGACAGATGGAAATATCTGGAATATTTGTGATATAGATCCGTGATGGGCTCTGTAACACCAGCTGTATTTATGTACAATGGTGGTCCTGGAACTACATGACGAAGTACACACACATTAAGAGGGTCAATGAAATAAAATGCAATTAAACAATAGTGGTGTGGTTTTCATCTCATGCTGATTCTAGTGCAACTGTGAATACTTTGAATGCATTAAATGTCACCCATTATGCAAAATCCACTTTTACAAGGTGTTTGGATATAAATGTGTGTTGACAGTGTGTGAACACAACCACCCTACAATGATAAAAATCCACCCACTCCTTATTTTTTAATCCCCATTAAACCAAAGCGGTCTCATTAGACAAGCCGTTATGATTCTCTGAGAAATGTGACGTCACATTCCTTATGCCCCGCCCACGGCCGCTGACTGACAGCCCTGCATTACCATAGTTTCAGTAACAAACATTATTTCATAGTTTTACAAGTTTACCTTGGGCACCTCTTTACAGTATATGTTCCCGCGTTCTGCTGGCATCCTTGCACACTTACCACAAGTACACCTTTTCGATGTAACGGTAATTATAATACTCTTACAATAACGCCGAAAGAAAGAAACAAAAAAAAAAACATTAATTACCATTCTGAAACATCTTGTTGTAACCGCGTTTGAGGAGGTGGTTGGTTTTCTCCTGTCGTCGCCGATTCGGGGTCTGAGTCTGGCTCAACATTTCCCTCAGCAGTGATCATCATTACCGGTGTTTATATTTACCAAGCCACAGCAGGCTACAGCATACATGACCCTTATTACCTGTGGTTGGCCTGTCACTCAGAAAACAACAGGCCAATCAGAAGAGAGGCTCATAAATATTAATTAGACAGGCCAAAATCGACCTGTTCTTATCAGAGCTCCTGAGAAAGGAGCTGTAAAAATATATTGCGATGGCTTTTGGTACTTATACCGCAAATATATATTCTTAAGGACATCAACACCTAAAATAAAACACTCCAGAAAGGTGTACAATATGGGACCTTTAACTACTATACAAATTGTATTCAATCAGTGTAAGCAAACATTTTGTGCCAGAGATGTCTCGGCACACAAGAATCCTGCATCGGTTTTCAGTGGACATATCTCTGTTGAAAATACCAGCACTGCTGGTTAACAGCATATATGTTTGTATTTTGGATGTTGGTGTGTTGGTTTTCCCATTCAGCTTCATACCAGGAAGCCTCCCTTGGTCACGCAGCTTCTGGTGTAGACACTAAGGGTGGGAATCACAGGATACCTAACGATACGATACATGGCTCAAATCAATATATTACTAGACAATCCTATAATGATGCATCACGATATCTGTCTAACTATGAAAACAAAATGCCTGTGAAAAGGTTAAGTGCAGGTTTTCCAGACTTTGGAGTTAAACATAGCTGGGTCATCTATTATTTTATTCACACTGCTGTCCGCCATCCTGTTAAAAACCTCTTTTTTTTAGGCTAATTAACTTGTGTTTACGTTTCCCTCATTCATGTGCTGAGCCATGAAGTAGTGATGCTGGGAGCAGGGAAATCTATTTAGAGTACCTTATTTTATTAATTAAAATATTGATATTTGGCGCCAACGTATCGATTCTCATATCGCACGGAGAATTGCCCTATTGATATTTTGTCCCACCCCTAGTAGACACGTTGTAAGAGTTATTAGTTCGTGAATCGAATTGCATTGGGTAGTTTCACTGTAGGTAATTCATGGTAAGCTGTTTTTTTTTTCAGCAGATATGATCAGTCTTGTCTTTTTTTCTTTTTTAAAAATACAGGCATAAATAGTCCAACAAATAATACATTCTGCATAAAAAATATATTTTTTTCTGCACTAATGCTGTCAACACATTTTCTTACACACAGTTCAACCGCGTAAAATAAACAATTCTTGCCTTAAACAAGGTCGTTCAAGTACATTTAGTATTTGGCAGATTTCTGTCAGCAGAAAGTATGCTGAGCCGTCAAACTGGTGTAAATCAGTTTTCTGCTTAACTTTGAAAATTTTCTCATTTTAATAAGCCGTTAGGATAGACAGAAGTCAAAACTCACTTTGACAGGCCCACAGCAACTGACATCTTTGATAAAGAATCAACAGCCATTAAGCAATCTCTCTCTGTACTACTCAGTTCATATATCTAAAGCAAAAGCTGGGGATCAACTGTGATACGCCAAGAACGGGAACAAAAACTGCTCACCAAAAATTCTCCCTCAAGACTTTGTAAAATAAGGGAAATGCAAATGAACTTAAATGCAAGAGCAGCTGAATCCTCACTGCATGAGCTGGTTTTAACAACCAATGCCTTTTATTTCACCTCTTCAGAAACTTTATAATGTGATTGTTGCCTTTGTAGTGATAGTTAAACGTCATTGTGCACATTGAGCTTATTAGCAAAGGTCATGGGGAGATGTGGTTTTTGAGACAAGCAAAATGGCATTTTTCACCCGTTTGACTCATAGATGAGTATAATGACACATCTGTGAATTGAAGTGTTAAACAGGACAAGCCATTGCTGTAGGGTTCAGCAGACCTATGCAGGACAACATGTTTTAATGAATATGAGGACAAGAAGTCAAACCACATCAAAAAGGTCAAATTAATCTTAAACAGTCACATATTCTTGAGGTGCCAGGAAAATGTTTAATAAGAAAGTGCTAGTATTGTGTTCATAACCAACAAAGAGCTTAAAGAGCTTAAAATTATATAATTATTACATAGGATGTGTGATGTGTCTTCAACGTTGGGAACTTCTAAGATCCAGTGCTTGATTTTTACAAAATTTTCACTGAAGTTCAAAAGTTTGGGGTCAGGAAAAATGTTTTTTGAAAGAAAGAATTCATATTTTTTAAATTGATCGACAAGTTTTCTATGTAAAATAAATGCTTTTGAACTTTCAATCATGTGACACTGAAGTAATGATGCTGAAAATTCAGCTTTGCCATCAAAGGAATAACTTACATTTTAAAATATATTAAAATAGAAAACTGTTAAATTGTTATAATATTTTACAATATTGCTGTTAAATCAAATTGGTGAGAATAGGAAACTTCTTTCAAAAACATTGACTTTCCCTACACTTTTAAACAGTAGTGTAATAATTTAGTATTTTATATTTCGTATATTGAATACCTTTTATGTATTAGGTTTTATTGTTCGACACTTTTCACAGACTTTCAATAATAAAATATGAAAACTCATTATAAGAATATGAATTATTGCATTTAAAACGACGTGTTAAACAAAGTCGATATCTATTGTTTGAAAATAAAATATTAAAAAAATAAAATAAATGCAAAGATTTTGACTGTTAAATTATGCAAAAAGGAAAAAAGAAATTCATTGTGTATATTTAAAATACTTTTACCACTTTTCTATCGTCATTATCACCACATAATCAATACTTAATTTAAGAATTTTTAATAATATACTAAATAATTAGCAAAAGCTCTTATTCAAAATGACTAAAATGTCATTAAAAATGTGCTGGAAATGATCATGACTTTCAGAAAAAAAGACAAAAATAAACACCCATTTACAGCTATTTAATATGTCATATTCACTGTAAGAGACTTTAGATGGATATAAGGCTATGTTCAGACTGCAGGCAAATCGGATTTTTCTCAAATCAGTCTTTTCAGGCAGACTGTCCGCACTAATATTGAAAGTGATCAAGTAAGATTTGTGTATTCAGACATAACCAACCTATCTGCATGGGTTGCTTTGGTAAAGACGTAGGCATACCCACGTATGTGACGAGGCTTTCAAAACAGATGCAGGAAAAATGGAGGTGCATCATCTCACTCCCCAAATAAGCACCCCTGTTGAAATGCAGTGCTGAACTCCTCTGTAGCACAGGAAAATGCAGAAATTTTGAACATACCATTTAAACATTTAAACCATTTTTTTTGCTGTCCAGACTTTCAGAAACATGTCTGGATAAAATCTGGATATGCAAAAAAATGGATTTTTGCTGACAGTCTGAACATGACCTTGTAGAATGTATAAGAGCTGGCCACACACATGAAGATTTTAAGCCCGATTTTGAGCCCGTTTTGCGATTTTAGCCCGTTTTGCAATCGTCCAAAAAATCCTCAATTGTGGGGTGTCATTACGATTATTTTACTGCTCCCGGTCGCGTCAGAGCTAATGATCCCAAATCGTAAATATCAAACACGTTTGATATTTATGACTCTTGATTTGACTGCCTCTGGCGTGATACCCGCGATAGCCAATGAGAGGGAGCAAGCATCACCTTCCGGATGTTGCGTGCTTCTATAGCTAACACTTGGCAGCCGCAAACATGCCACAGAAGTGGAGTATTGAGAAAGAACATCACCCATATTCTTCATATTTTTCACTGTAAAACAGAAGGCACTCCAGGAGAGCCAGCTGACAACGTCGATTATCCTCTATTTGTTTTTCTTCTCAAGTCACGTTTGATCTTGCGAGTCTCCGTGAGATCTCTCTGTGAAATCGTTCCTACAGTCAACAAGTGTGTGGTCTCGCGGTCCGATAGTATGATGCTGTATGATAGGGCCCATTATGTCTGTGGCCTTCCACAGTTTTAAAAACGGTTAAGATGTGAAAATCGTCTAGTGTGTCCCAGGCCTGAGAGGGCCATGAATGAAAGCACAAGCTCAGTGAGCAGCACTCAGTAGATATTTTGGTCAGAGGTTGGTAAATCCACTGAAATGCGATAACAACAGGTGGAAATCAATTATGTTAAGAGATGCCAGGTGCCTACCTCATAAGGGGATTTGACATTGATCAGGGAGCTCTATGAAAGGCCAGGGGCATAAACCTCGGTACACAGCTGTGTGTCCTTTCCTCTTTGAGAACTTTACATCTCGTCCTCTCCATGACACCGACTTCTGCCAAGTTCGTTTTAATTAACTGTGTACTCTGTGAGCGTAATCACTCTTTTTAAAACAGTCTTCTAATCAGCAAACAATGGCCCGAATCATATTTTTCTGCCCTTTTTTCACTGTCCATTAGCCACAACTCCTTTATCCCTCATCTGTGGCCAAGAGTCAAACAAATATGCAGAGTCCAGTGTTGCAAGCTTATTAGCCAAATAAGAAGCGCACAGAGGGAGGTTCCACCTCATTTTGTCAAATATCACTCGAGAGAGAGAGAGAGAGAGAGAGAGAGAGAGAGAGAGAGAGAGAGAGAGAGAGAGAGAGAGAGAGAGAGAGAGAGAGAGAGAGAGAGAGAGAGAGAGAGAGAGAGAGAGAGAGAGAGAGAGAGAGAAATACATGTTCATTACTGGATTCACAATCGATGTAATAACTTTTTACACAATCATTTTTCTAAGGGACTACAGGAAATACTGGGCTCTGTAGTGGGAGGGCACCCATTAAACTTTTGTGTTGCACCCCATGAAATTCAACAACAGCCCTACTGCATTGTGTAATGTGATGTAATAAAAAAGACATTTCACTCCCTACAAAAATTACTTGAAGGTGATCACACTGCCAACTGCATACTACTGCCTGTGGTTGGAATTCACGGTTGTCTTGGTTACTTCTTTTTTTCCCCTTCACCGAATGTCTAAAAATAATGTCCAGCTCTCGACAAGGAGGACGGCCGCACTGTGTTCTGCAGAAGGAGTAAATCATTACATCACCAGCAATGGTTTTGTTTTGAAAAATTTTAAACTCTCTCCTGATAATTTACAGAATAGAACAAGCACAACCAGTGGGGACGGAATGGAAGATTCCCAGCTGAACCAAATATAAGCATTCCAAATGTTCGAAAATGTTCTTTTTGGAGCCCCCAGCGCTGTACATATGCTGTTTAAACACTTTTACGACATGCTAGGTACTGTTAACAAGCTGTACATAAACATTTTCTCTGGTCCAAAACCTAGAGAGCTGCCTACTGAGGAAACTTTTTACAGCATTGTTGATGTGCTCCAAGGCTTATTTCAAAAAGTAGACAAGTTTATTATGCATTATTTATTAACCTAAAGCAGTATCACATAAATGCTTCACAGAAAAGGCAATCCCAGAATGCACTGTGAGGAGCTCAGTGAAGGAAAAAAAAAAAATCAAAAAATGGCTGACTAGGGTGGAGAAATGCCACTTATAGATTATAATTTAGATTTGATCTCATTACATTTTTATTTTAAATACTGAAAAACAATAATAAACATTTAGTATGATTAATAATTGATTATTTTACCCAACATTTATGCATACTATGTCTGTGTTTTGCCATTAGCTTAGCAACATGCTAACAGCAAACTCGATAGAATGCAATAGTTGGGTTACGGAAGTAAAAATCTTATCCATAGGGGAATTGGTTTTTAACACTTCGGACCCTATTTTAACAATGTGAGCGCATGGTCTGAAGCGCAAGTGCACTTAGGGCATGTCCAAATCCACTTTTGCTAGTTTTACATCTCGTCCTCTCCATGACACCGACTTCTGCCAAGTTCGTTTTAATTAACTGTGTACTCTGTGAGCGTAATCGCTCTTTTTAAAACAGTCTTCTAATCAGCAAACCAATGGCCCGAATCATATTTTTCTGCCCTTTTTTCACTGTCCATTAGCCACAACTCCTTTATCCCTCATCTGTGGCCAAGAGTCAAACAAATATGCAGAGTCCAGTGTCGCAAAAAATGGCTGACTAGGGTGGAGAAATGCCACTTATAGATTATAATTTAGATTTAATCTCATTACATTTTTATTTTAAATACTGAAAAACAATAATAAACATTTAGTATGATTAATAATTGATTATTTTACCCAACATTTATGCATACTATGTCTGTGTTTTGCCATTAGCTTAGCAACATGCTAACAGCAAACTCGATAGAATGCAATAGTTGGGTTACGGAAGTAAAAATCCCATTCATCTTATCCATAGGGGAATTGGTTTTTAACACTTCGGACCCTATTTTAACGATGTGAGCGCATAGTCTGAAGCGCAGGTGCACTTAGGGCATGTCCGAATCACGTCGTTAGTTTAACGACGGAAAAAATGGTCTGCGCCAGGCGCATGGTCCAAAAGGACATGGCGGAATTTGTGAGTGGAAAGACTGAACGCTTCTCCAGAGAGGAATCCTTTTATTTTTAATATTTAAAAATGTCTGTGTGCTGCTGTGCGTCCCTGTGTGTGTAATAAGCAGAGTGTACGCACGTTGTGCACCCGCCTATAGGTGCATATTACTAACGCTCCCTTTAAATAACACAAAAAATACTGTGATTTTGACTTTAGACCAGGTTTTTGTTGGTCAATGGCGCAGTTGTTTTCAGTTGCTTCAAAATAGCAACGCACCAACAATGCGCCTGAACACACCTCATTTTCAGACCAGCACGCCCATGGGCGAACAGATGGGCGTGAGTGCATTTGCTATTTAAACAACGTGGAACATTGCGCCGGGTGTATGATAGGACCCTAACTTATAAGCCTATAAAACAGACCTTCTATGAGCTACGACTATAACAAGGTTGTTAAACTTTTGTTGAAGCCATCAGAAATTTTGACAAGAGTAGGCGGCTGCATTAAGGGGAGAAGTGAAATAAGTGCAGGACAGACGGACAGTTTTCACTTCTCGTGGTGGACAGACAGCTACGAGATCAAATGCGGATATTGTGTGATTCACACTCATGCACTTCGTTTCTAATAAACTGGGTGTAACTTAAGTTCTGTTGCTTTTATATGAAAATAAATATGATGAACAAGACACCTAGAGTACTTGTTATTTTCATCCGAAAGATGCCTTTCCATTTATTATAGTTTAATATGACATGTATTTTATTGATTTTTTTTTTTTTTAGCACGACAGTTTTTTTTTTTTTTTTTTCCATAGAGAGATCTCACTGTCACAGTATTTGGGAAAATTCACACAATTTATACACATAAAATCATCATATCAGAGTTGCAAAATCAAACATTTTAGAAGAGAACAATACATCACATTACGGTTGTTTAAACCAATGAGCATTAAGCTGTGTCATCAGCAAGTCGTTTCTCATTGTGCTTTTAATCAGCTGAGTCTGCACAATCCGGCACGACCACCTTCAGAGGTTTTGATATACGTCAGCATGACATCAGAACAAGTCGGACCACACTCTGACACATTTCTAACCTTGCAGTGATCACCGGTGATCGGTTTGGCGCAGATTTTGCTCATCTCAAATGAGCCTAATCAAATTGTGCCAAATAACTAGGGGTGTAACGATACCCTTATCCCATATCACAATAATGAACTCACAATATGATATTATTGCGATACTCCAAGACATATGGTAAAAGGTTAACAAAAAAATGTACTGTTATTAAAATGCTAAATTTGGTATTACATTGGGTGTGGAAATGAATAGGCTTGGAGTTGGTGCTGGTAACCCAATGCACAGGACAATGGTGACACCAGAATAAAAATATTCATGATTCTGAAGCTGAAAATACAGAATTATTTTACACGAATATACTTGCACTCTGTCACTTACTGTACATAGATATATTTAAAATAATCTAGGCCACTTTTACTGGTAACATAAAACATTTGGCATTATCAGGACCCACAAATATTCCCCCATTGGATTATTATACATTAAATTCGACATTATACTGTATATAGTAGTTTAATGTAGTACACAGTTCAATGTAGTATACAGTTTTTTTTTTTTTTTTTTTTTTTGCAGCTAAATGAGGATAAAACAGAAGTTTTAATTCTAGGTTGTCCTGCAAATTCCTATCCTGCTCTGGAAGCCCAGTTAGGTCCTCTTTCAACAAATGTACACAAACAAATCAAAAATCTTGGAGTGATCTTTGACTCTTCACTATTTTTTGATAAACAAATTAGTGCTGTTATTAGAGGAAGCTTTTTTCATTTAAGATCTATTGCAAAATTGAAGCATCTCCTTTCAAGCAAAGATTTAGAAGTTGTGGTTCATGCTCTTGTAACATCATGATTAGATTATTGCAACTCTCTTTATTCTGGTCTCCCTCAGTCTTCATTATCAGGATTGCAAGTTGTTCAAAATGCGGCTGCTAGACTGCTGACCGGGTCTAAAAGCAGGGACCATATCTCCCCTATTTTAGCATCTATTCACTGGTTTCCTATTAAATTTAGAGTTGATTTTAAAATCCTTATGTTTGTATATAAGGCGTTGTCTGGCCATGCACCAAGGTATATAAGTGATTTTCCTGTGCCATACTGTCCTGCTAGGGCACTTAGATCTTCTACTCACTTGCTCTTAACTGTGCCTCGGTGTCGCTATAAATCGAAAGGGTGATCGGGCCTTTTCTGTGGCTGGGCCCAAGCTTTGGAATGGTCTCCCCTATGATGTGAGGTCTGCTCCTTCATTGGACATTTTTAAATCTACTCTTAAATCGTATTTTTATTCTTTAGCGTTTGGAAACCTGTAATTATTTTTGTGTAGATCTGCTTTGTACTCTGTACAGCACTTTGGATCAATCCATATTGTGTTTAAATGTGCTTTATAAATAAATGTTGTTGTTGTTGTACTGCCACTAAAACTCTGTAAAAAAATTTTTTTTTGGGTGAACTATACACAATACAGATTGTCACTCTCCACGATACATATTGTTGCATTTTTGTATTGCGATATATTGTGTCACGATATATTGTTACACCCCTAAAAATAACTCTTTAGCACCAGCCCACTCCCATGATGCACTGCGAATGACGTACAATAGAGCCAGTCTCAAGAGTCAAACTGCTTAAATATTTGTATAGATATGCATATTTTGCAATAAATGTGTATGCATTGTACACTCACCTAAAGGATTATTAGGAACACCTGTTCAATTTCTCATTAATGCAATTATCTAATCAACCAATCACATGGCAGTTGCTTCAATGCATTTAGGGGTGTGGTCCTGGTCAAGACAATCTCCTGAACTCCAAACTGAATGTCAGAATGGGAAAGAAAGGTGATTTAAGCAATTTTGAGCGTGGCATGGTTGTTGGTGCCAGACGGGCCGGTCTGAGTATTTCACAATCTGCTCAGTTACTGGGATTTTCACGCACAACCATTTCTAGAGTTTACAAAGAATGGTGTGAAAAGGGAAAAACATCCAGTATGCGGCAGTCCTGTGGGCGATAATGCCTTGTTGATGCTAGAGGTCAGAGGAGAATGGGCCGACTGATTCAAGCTGATAGAAGAGCAACTTTGACTGAAATAACCACTCGTTACAACCGAGGTATGCAGCAAAGCATTTGTGAAGCCACAACACGCACAACCTTGAGGCGGATGGGCTACAACAGCAGAAGACCCCACCGGGTACCACTCATCTCCACTACAAATAGGAAAAAGAGGCTACAATTTGCACGAGCTCACCAAAATTGGACAGTTGAAGACTGGAAAAATGTTGCCTGGTCTGATGAGTCTCGATTTCTGTTGAGACATTCAGATGGTAGAGTCAGAATTTGGCGTAAACAGAATGAGAACATGGATCCATCATGCCTTGTTACCACTGTGCAGGCTGGTGGTGGTGGTGTAATGGTGTGGGGGATGTTTTCTTGGCACACTTTAGGCCCCTTAGTGCCAATTGGGCATCGTTTAAATGCCACGGCCTACCTGAGCATTGTTTCTGACCATGTCCATCCCTTTATGACCACCATGTACCCATCCTCTGATGGCTACTTCCAGCAGGATAATGCACCATGTCACAAAGCTCGAATCATTTCAAATTGGTTTCTTGAACATGACAATGAGTTCACTGTACTAAAATGGCCCCCACAGTCACCAGATCTCAACCCAATAGAGCATCTTTGGGATGTGGTGGAACGGGAGCTTCGTGCCCTGGATGTGCATCCCACAAATCTCCATCAACTGCAAGATGCTATCCTATCAATATGGGCCAACATTTCTAAAGAATGTTTTCAGCACCTTGTTGAATCAATGCCACGTAGAATTAAGGCAGTTCTGAAGCCGAAAGGGGGTCAAACACAGTATTAGTATGGTGTTCCTAATAATCCTTTAGGTGAGTGTATATTATATATAATTGACATATTTAAATTACTAGTTTTAATAGTTATTTCTCCATTGTTTTTAATTTGACTGTCTTTTGCAACACAGTCTTGTATCTTTGTCTTTTTATCTGATTTTGAATTTTTTTTTTTCTGCGTGTAATGTTGTGATTGACCTCATAGCTGGTTGATTTGGTTCATGGCTTATAACTCTTAAACAATGACTTTTTTTTTTTTAAAAAATCCCTGTGTAAAAAAATGTGAAAAAAACAAGCACTCTATAGAAAACAACTGCCAGTCAAGTCTTCTGTGTAGAGAGTAGTTGCAGCCTATGTAGAGCTTTCCAAATTAGTCACTTTTGTAGAGAACAAAGCATTTTATGTTTGTTCTTCTCAATAGTACAGTTTGTTTTGTTATTGTATTAAAGATAACTCTTGTTGTAAGCCATTGTTGTCCTGCAATAATTTCTCCGTGACTACTACAGAGTGTAACAATAGTCACTAGTGACAGAGGAAAGCCGATCATATCTGATTAAGCAACACATTGCTATTAAAATCCTTCCTGTCTGATGACCTATCTGCTATTTTCTGCTTGTAAGCCCTTTGTGAACAGCGAAGAGCAGCCGCAGCAGGTGATGATTCAGCTGACGCACACGCATCAGGATGCCTGGAGTGGCTCAGCTTACCTTTCATACTGATCTCAGATCAGCCCTTTAATTACATTTGGCCGCGTAAGGGGCCGGCTAGTCCAGAACGTAACTCGAAAAGGCAACTGCTATTAAACGTGGCTCTGTTTGGCGCCAATTACTTCTGTAGTCTAATGCCATTGAGCAGACTTACCATATGAGCCTCATTCCTTTTGTGGTGACACAGGGATCATGGGTAATGCCTTTCAGATTGGTTTGCGTTAGAAGCATCCTGCCCTTCCTGTCAAGCTGACATAGCAAGGACATTCCGGTGCGGTGCCCCGCTAATGGACTCTTTCCGCATGGTGCTGCACCATGAAGAACACATTAGACATCATCTGCGGCGGCTAGTGGAGTGAAACTCGGCGGGAAAAGCCCAGCTGTAACTGCCTGGTGTTCACTTCCACTGAGAATGGAGCATTTTGAGATATGCAGTAATAAACGTCTTAGAAGATGACACACACATCGTGTTAAAGGCTAATAGAGGATTTGCATTATGGCTCGCAGTCCCTTTGGCATCTTTATCAGTTTAACACAGAGCTTTCTGGAAGTAATCTAGAAAAACGGGAAGATTCTAGTAGGATTGGATCGATACCAAAATTCTGGCTTTGGTACAATTCTAGCCTCTGGTCAGGGGTGTCATGCACTTAGTATTTAACATTTAGTAAAAGTAGCTATTATTATTTATAATATGGCCTTCACGATTTCAGATTTGTCACTACATGATTATTGTGGTCAAAAGAATTCACAATAACGATATTTCATGATATCTATAGAAATCGTGAGTAAATAAATGCTATGTCAAAAAATCAAACCATTGAATACAAAAGGAACAATTACACTTAAAGGATTAGTTCACTTTAAAATGAAAATTAGCCCATGATTTACTCACCCTCAAGCCATCCTAGGTGTATATGACTTTCTTATATTAATAAATATCCTGATGTTTCCAATGGCAGTGAACGGGGCTCACGAGTTTAAAGCTCAAAAAAGTGCATCCATCCATCATAAACGTACTCCACACGGCTCTGGGGGGTTAATAAAGGCCATCTGAAGCGAAGCAATGTGTTTGTGTGAGAAAAATATCCGCATTTAAAACTTTATAAAATAAAATATCTAGCTTCCGCCAGACCGCCTTCTGTATTCAATTTACGAAGAAAGTGTAACGCCTCTCGCAGTTAAAAGCACTTACATTACGTCCTAGTCATATGTTGCGTCAGTTACGCTTTTTCTGTAAGTTGAATACGGAAGGGTGGTCTGGCGGGAGCTAGATATTTTACTTTATAAAGTTTTAAATATGGATTTTTTTTTTTACACAAACGCATCGATTCGCTTCAGAAGGCCTTTATTAACCCCCCAGAGCCGTGTTGAGTACGTTTATGAAGGATGGATGCACTTTTTTGAGCTTCAAACTCGTAAGCCCCCTTCACTGAGATACACCTAGGATGACTTGAGGGTTAATCAATGATGGGGTAATTTTCATTTTAAAGTGAACTAATCCTTTAATGGTAACCATTTTAAAATAACATCCTTCTTTGAACTGATGTGGCTTCTTATCACAGAATGAGGCAGAAATTATATTATTTTATAGTATTCTATACAGTGATATACATATAGATTCTATAAATTATCCTTATGAAAATACCCGAGATCTTTAGAACAACACAGATAAACCATATACTGTCGCAATGGTGTGCTAATTCTCTTCATGTTTAATGTCAAAATGTCTCTAAGCTACAGCAATAGCTGTCTTTGTCGATGTCTTTGTCCATATTAAGCCCCGTTTACACCGCCAGCGACTTTGTCGCAAGTCTGTTCTGTAAAGATGCTTGTGTTTGTTCCCAGTGCTGTCGCTCTAATGTAGACTGCATGCCTGTATAAAACTAAGATATTATTCTAATTTGACTAGGAATTAGACTTAAAAGAATTAATAGTAGCATTCTGCTGTTGGAGAGTGTTGTGATATAAACTACAGCAGTGCTCAGTGAATTAAATCATTAACCAGACGATCGACCAACTAACAATTTAAACTCACTCATACTGTCAAATATTACTAAAACGTCATTCGAATTTGACAAATAATCAATTTTCTTGTCCCTAATCAACAATGCAGGGGAAGCTGTAATATGAACTGCGGCAGTGCCAAACTGCTCACAGTATCATATAATTAACAACAGGAAGTATCAATGTATGAATTAAAATCACTGAGACTGCAGACAGTTTCTTTTCCACGCATCATTTTATTAGCTTCCTGTAACTGCTTTTTGGATACACCATTCTATATAAAAAAAAATCTTCCAGTCAGCGCTACACTCCATCTATGTGATCTTCAATTCAATTATATGCGTTTTTCCATAATAAATGATAAACAAAAATGATCTACTGCATCTACTACAGCCATCTAATTCTGACTTATTGCAGTGGAAACTGAACTTAAAATAGAGGGATTACTGCAGGCATGCCAGTCATTGCCTCATTTACTTAAGACGTCTTAAAGGGTGGCGTCAGATGAAGTTGAGTGACTTGCAATCGTGAGAAGGAAGTCTGTTACTCAGAGTTCAGTGAGGTGAAGAAAAACATCTAAGGTACCCAACCACCAAACACGCACACCATTTCACAAAAAAGAAAACTCTTTTTGCTGAAAACACGACTGTGTGGATTACTTTTTCCCTTGATGTTGTTGGGGGCCAGGCATGCAGCAGATTCACTGAGATGGTAGGACAGCCGATTTACCTAAAACAGCTAACACAGCATACAGGCATCACCCACAATCGTTTCATTGTGCATATTTCTTTGTGAACGTTTGACAACATGACACGGTGTGATATTCAGCAGCGTGTCAGTACTCCTTGGAGAGTCTTGGGCTTGTCACCACATTACTTCAGAGGGCAGCGTTGCAGGGCTTTGTGGGATATACTGTTGGAGATGGGTGTGTGGGTGGAAAGAGAACAGGAGACATGGCAGAGCGATGCATGGCACGAAAAAACTCAAGCAGGCAGATTTAAAAATGGAGAAGCACTAAATAAGAGGCAAAGGTTCCAGAAATTCATCTTTAGAACTGACACAGAAAGACAGGTAATATGAAGATGATAGATACGTCAATATTTGAAAATTATATTGTGAGTGTGTCATGCCCCTCTGACTTAAATAAAGGCTGTATAACACTGAAGCATTAGAACTGAGGTCCTCAAGTGGTTTTGCTTCAGGAGCCAGATTTGGACATTAAGTGGCAACTCAACACAGAGCCAAGACTATTTTTGGTGCCAAAGTTAAAGCAACTTAGGAATGTATCAACGCATTCTGGCTGATACCAATAAGCCAGTATTTATTTTATTTTATTTTTTTTAAGTTATGGCCAATAACAGATACATGGCTGATATTAAAATTCTATACTATTTTGTCTAAAACAATTTAACACTAAATAAATAAATTTAAGTTAATTTAGACCACATTATATTGTATAGTATAAAAAATGGATATTCATTTGAAAATTTGCTAAAGATTTAACTGTGTTATTAAAGCGTTGGATGACATGAAATTGTAAATTAAAACTATTAAAATCATTTTTGTTCATTAAAAAAAGCTGAAATAAATTATAAACATTAGATGGAAATCTTAGAAACTGAAATAAATTTAAGTTGAAGTACTAAAATGACAAACTAAAATAAAAATAGAAATATTTAAAGAATCATAAAAAATGACAAGCACAAATAAAAATTATTCTAAAATTGAACTGAAAACATAAATAAATGCTAATTTATTCAAAATATTAATAAATACTATAATAGTATATAAATAATGCTAAAATAACACTAGGCTTGTGAAGAGCATTCACAATTAAATATTCAATATCAACCAATGCAGAGTTTTAAAAAAACTTAATATCAGTAATTTTTAAGATAAAAACTCTAATATCGACCAAAAACCGATATGGTACCGATAAAACGTCATTTTGCTTTAAAATGTTCTTTGAGAGAAAGACTGTTTTTGCTCAGCCAGCAGAAGATTTCTGGTCCTCGTGGCCTCCTCATGGCAGGCTTAGATCTGAGTCAATCAGGCACAGGGATCAAAACCATGACCTTTAAATCCAGAGGTGCTTAAACTTACCCGACATGGTCTGGGAGGCTTTTAACTTCTCATAATACATCACCATTGACTACAGTCAAGATAAACCTCTGACAAATCTTGGATCACATCCATACAACACTGGCCGGCAATTTTTTTATCCCGGTAGAGAGGAAAGATAGCAATCTACCATCTATTGTGACCAATTACCTTATTATAGGAATCCTTCAGGGTGTTAAACATGGGCTTACAGGGATTTAATATGTCTTGAAAGCAACCCAACAGACTGACCACTGGAGTCATTCATAACCAACCAGTGTCGTTGTGCTCTGAACATTTCTCTTTGAAAGTACTCATCCGCTTTTATTTTGATATTCTCTTTTTTCCATTTTTGTTCATAAACTTCAAATTGTGTCTTGCGGTGCTCTGTTGCTTTGTAGTGAATGTCGTTCCCATCAATATTTCAGTCTAAAGTGCTCAGATGCTTTCAATGGAACATACAAATGCTGACAGATCCACACCGAAGGCTTCGCTGGACTAAACAAATAACGATAGGAATGAAACACAACAAGCTCTTATGTTTGACTTTCTATCACTGTTATTTGACCTACTGGTTTAAATAAAAATTAGAGTACAGGTTAAAATATCAAACACAAGAAAGTAGGGCTGCACCTAATCATTAAAAAAATCGATAATAATTGATAATGAAAATACTTGACAGTGAATTGGATTATTGATTTATTGTGTCTACACACTATGCACGGAAAACACCCCCTAGTCATGTCATTTTACAGCAGTGAATAATGAATTTCTATGGATAAAACACATCTGGAAAACAGTGCAGGACATAGAGTGAGGTGCTGCAGGAAACGTGCACAACCCAAGTTGTCCTAAACACGAGAATTCGTCATATTAGGGGCTTCAAACAAAAGCCTACACTGTAAAAAAAAAAAAAAATGCTGTCTTAAATTTTTAAGTACAATCAACTTAGATGTTTAAGTCACTTCAATTTAAATTACATTAAACTGACTTTTAAAATGAGCTTATTTTGATGAGTTAAAGCAATGTAAGAACATACACTATATTGCCAAAAGTATTGAGACACCCCTCCAAATCATTGAATTCAGGTGTCCCAATCACTTCCATGGCCACAGGTGTATAAAATCAAGCACCTAGGCATGCAGACTGCTTCTACAAACATTTGTGAAAGAATGGGTCGCTCTCAGGAGCTCAGTGAATTCAAGTGTGGTACCGTGATAGGTTGCACCTGTGCAAATCAATTCGTGAAATTTCCTACTACTAAATATTCCACGGTCAACTGCTAGTGGTATTATAACAACGTGGAAGCAATTGGGAACAACAGCAACTCAGCCACAAAGTGGTAGGCCACGTAAAATCACAGAGCGGGGTCAGCGCATGCTGAGGCGCACAGTGCGCAGAAGTCGCCAACTTTCTGCAGAGTCAATAGCTACAGACCTCCAAACTTTGTGTGGCCTTCAGATTAGCTCAAAAACAGTGCGTAGAGAGCTTCATGGAATGGGTTTCCATGGCCGCTGCATCCAAGCCTTACATCACCAAGTGCAATGGAAAGCGTCGGATGCAGTGGTGTAAAGCACGCCGCCACTGGACTCTAGGACTCTAGGACACTGGACTCTCTGGAGTGACGAATCACGCTTCTCTGTCTGGCAATCCGATGGACGAGTCTGGGTTTGGAGGTTGCCAGGAGAACGGTAGTTGCCTGACTGCATTGTGCCAAGTGTAAAGTTTGGTGGAAGGGGGATTATGATGTGGGGTTGTTTTTCAGGGCTTGGTCCCTTAGTTCCAGTGAAAGGAACTCTTAATACTTCAGCATACCAAGACATTTTGGACAATTTCATGCTCACAACTTTGTGGGAACAGTTTGGGGATGTCCCCTTCCTGTTCCAACATGACTGTGCACCAGTGCACAAAGCAAGGTCCATAAGGACATGGATGAGCGAGTTTGGTGTGGAGGAACTTGACTGGCCTGCACAGAGTCCTGACCTCAACCTGATAGAACACCTTTAGGATGAATTTGAGCGGAGACTGCAAGCCAGGCCTTCTCGTCCAACATCAGTGCCAGACCTCACAAATGCGCTTCTAGAAAAATGGTCAAAAATTCCCATAAACACACTCCTAAACCTTGTGGAAAGCCTTCCCAGAAGAGTGAAGCTGTTATAGCTGCAAAGGGTGGGCCAACTCCATATTAAACCCTACAGATTAAGAATGAATGGGATGTCATTAAAGTTCATGTGCATGTAAAGGCAAGCGTCCCAAAACTTTTGGCAATATAGTGTATGTTGTCATAACTTATTGATCATATAATTTTTTTTACAGTGTATTGTTCAACACAGCTTGTCGTCATGTGCTTTGATGAATGCATTTGCTGTTTACATTTTCCTAAAATATTTCTTGTTAGAGTTTAAGAAGTTAAAAATTTTACATGAAATAGAAGTAGTTATTTTTTTATAAGAGCAGTAACAGTAAAGGGCCTACTGTAATGAAGTATAAATGTAATATGTTCAGATGAATGAATGTGTTCCTCCTATACCACTTAACAATTAGTCTGTGCTTGTATTTTAGTGATTTTATCTACAGAATCTACTAAACCCATTTTTTGCACATAAAGTTTAATTGCACATAGATACATCCATTACATTTGTTTTCTTTGCCTTCAAATTGCACATTGTTTGGAGGAAAATGTTGGGCAGGATGTGGAATAATAATTTGGTAAATTATTAAAATTTATAAATTTTTTGTCAAAATTAAGAAAAAAACTTAATAGTAAATGTGTTATTTTTAAACTTTTTAAATCGATGAAGTTTTTTTGTTTTTTCCCGTACGATTAATCAAAAAAATAATCGACAGATTAATTGAGTATCCAAATAATCGAATATCAAAATAAAGGATGTATTAGGGTCCTGCAAGGCATCAGCCTCTTTGGACTTGTTTGAAAGTTAATATAAAGCATTGTTTAATGAAAATAAAGACACTATTTCATAAAACTAAAGATAAATTATAATGAAAAACGAATTTACGATCGTCTTCCATAAAACAAGCACACAACTATAAGCTTTATTAACACACATACCTTTGCTCTCTTTGACATAATGGCTTTTACATGTTGGCCACAGACAACCACTTTTCTTGCACTCCAAACCATTTAGAAACCCTGTATAGTTATAGTGGCTCTGTCTTAAAACCCTATGAGCTTACTTGATGTCTACTTCCTATATAGGCAGCTGTCTATTATCATTAAACTAACCTAAGTGAAACATTAGCACCTGATTTGAGACGCTTTCCATAGGCAGAAACTTTGTTAGCAGGCACTCTCACAAATAACGTCCTTGCAGAGAGATAATGCACACAGCTAATTCTCACATTAGCATGAATCTAGCAAAGTTACAAAATCAATACACCAATAAGTAAATGAATATGTAGCACACATGAACACTGGATGAAATCTGTAATCCTTAAAAAATGGACCTATTTCCTAATCACGTTTGAGCATGAGTAAACATATAACCTATGTTTTTCCTTTAGCTCCGTCCAAACTTGTAAATATTTAGCTTAGCTTTTGTAACCTAAAATGTAAGTGTTCCTTTTCTGTCTCACACATCACATTCTGATTGATTGTAAATGTAAAAATGTACAGAAATTATCACTTTGTTGTTACTTATTTAAAACATTCCCACTTAGAGTGCATTGTGGGATTGTTTTATCTATAAAGGAACATTCTCAGAACTTTAGCTAACGTTCTGGCAAGGTTCTCTCAAAGTTATGAACAAACGTTCTTCAAGTAATGTTATTACAATGTTTGTTCAAAGTAATCTATCCTTAATGTTCTCAAAACATTAGCACAAAGATGTTTATACATTGTTCATGTAGTGTTATTTTTCCGCCTGAAATGTTTTAGTTGGACATTCGTCTGTTTTTTTTTTAAAGAGAACATTCAAAGGTAACATTCCCACTATGTTTCAAGAATGATAAAATGTAATGTTCCCTTAACATTTTCATATAAGAAAAAAACGTTTTGAGATAATTTAATAGGAATGCTATCAAAACATTCTTAGAACATATTTTTGTTAGCTGGGAATGTAGACTCAAAATTACATACAATTTTCTGCCTACAGTTTGAGACAAAAAAAGAGTACATTTATGTCTAAAAATGCTGTTTATGTAGGCAGCTCACTGTGTTTTAAGACTGAGCCTTTATCTTCTTTTAAAACCTTACAAACCCAGCTGCGCTCAAGACTCCATGTTCCCTCTGTAGCTTATCCTTAAGACACATGGAATAAAAGGCCAACATGCAGTCTCACGGTAATTCATTCTCATTAGGGTTTTGTTTGGGACATGGACAAACCAAGTCTCACAGATTTCATGGAACCAAGTAATTAATTAACTGCCACCATCAACTCATGATCTCTGTGACAGACAGAGTGACAGACCAGACCAGGATAAACAATGTGGGACATTGACCCGAAAGTACAGCAGAATTATTGACATTAAGACTAATAAAAGAGGATAATACCATAAAAGAGGATTAGTGAGTAGTGATGGGGTCACCCCCCCAAAAAAAATAAACAGCTGGGACCCCAGCTCAATTTAGACACCCATATCTCCACTCATACACTGATTCAAAAGTTTTTTTTTTTTTTTTTCATTTTTTTTTTTTTTTAAAAGAAGTCTCTTTTTAATACAGTAAACAAACTGTAATATTGTGAAATATTATTACAATTTAAAATAAATATTAAAATAAAGCTGCATTTTCAGTCTTCAGTGTCACATGATCCTTCAGAAATCATTGTAATATGCTAATTTGGTGCCCAAGAAACATTTCTTATTATTATCAATGTTGAAAACAGTTAATATTTATACTGCTTAATATTTTTTTGGAAACCATGCTACATTATTTCCAGGATTGAACAGAAAAGCAAAAGAACAACATTTACTTGAAATAGAAAGCTTTTGTAATATTATAAATGTATTTACTCTCACTTTTATTCAATTTGATGTGTCCTAGCTGAATAAAAGTATTAATAAAAATCGTATTAACAGTAAATGATTGAAATCCTGCATTACTAATAGTACTTATTCACTACTTAATTCTCATATTTAAAAAAATATATAAAACACAATAAGCCTGAAGATGAAAATGATGATTTCTTCTTTAAAATAACATATCAGTGCATTGTAAATGCGAAATTATCTTCTTTAGTCTGATTTAGCAACTAATATCTGTCTGAGTGACAAGGAGAAAGTGTATATCAAGGTCATTTTCAGTACATGCCAACTGTTCTGGCTGGTTTACAGCCCAGATTGAAAGAAAATGCCATTTGAAACTGACTCACGTAAATGTGAATAAACAAATACTGAAATAATGACAGTCACAGAATATGACTGTTTTTGACTTCCACAGTTTTAAAGCCCACTATAATCTGTATTATCCCACTGGACATTGACAATATACAGTACATAAATATGTGGGAATCAAAACTTAATCTCGGACAAAGATTTGAACTGTTGTTCTTGGAAAATCATTTTGGTAAAAAATTTATAGAGGCAAAAACAAAACATTACATAAAATCCTTTGGTATTTGCCAGTTTAAGTCATTGCACAGAGGATAATATGATAAAGCTTTTGAGAGTTTTATTATCTACATGACTGTAATTCTTGTCAAAGCAATAGCCTTTTTGTCATTGAGTGGTTTGGGGGTCTATTTCAGCCCTATGGTCTTTGCTGATCCAGCCCTTCTTTATCACAATGCCAAACAAATAAGGAAGGCAATATTCCAGCAGTCACTGAATTTAGACAAATAGCCTACTACGGTGCCAAATCCTGCGTGGAAAAATAGCACCTGCAGCTCAGAGCGTGTGGGAGAAAACTTACCAAGACAAACAGGAAGGACAGAGAAAGAGCAGTCAAGTTTACCGTCGCTCATCAAACAGCACAGAGATACTGCATCCTTTGTGCTATTTACTTGACATTTGCAATGACCCTCAGGCACTGAAAACACATTATAAGGTTGGTTAAACAGGCCATGATGGGGCACTGGGAATGACTCCGTCAGGTCCAAGACCAAGACCCTGGATTTTAAGCTCATTAAGAGCCAAACGCATCATGGACCGAATCAGGGCATAGGTCTTTGAGGGCACAGTAGAAGTGAAGACCCAGGAGAGTAACAGCGCTGTCTACAGGCACACACTAAATAAACTGTGTGGACACATAATTGGCATTGGCTCACAGTGACTGGTGCCGCTTGATGTAACACTCTAAAAGGTTGATAACAGTTTGTAATAGGGCCGCATGATATTGCTATTCAGATATGGCTTAGTGCGACTGTCGAATCGTGCAGACTGTGATTGAATTAAATAAATATATGCACTACGACTCCAGAGATCCACTGTTCATCCACATGTGTGCAGCCATCATACAGTGCTTCACCGGACCATGAGCTGCCTGCATGCAAAGTGCAGAGTTTCACTTATTTCTTGATGAGTTTCACTTATTTTTATTTTGCACTCACCGACAAAATTCACCCCGCGCATTCTAGAATTATAATTTTCTAAATATTCAAATCTGGTGAACATGTAAGGTGTGGAGGACAGAACCCAAGCACAAAACAGCTGGAGAGTATTTATTAGGTCTGTATTAGCAAAAAGAAACACAAAAACCTGGCTAAAACTAAAGCCCAGACAATAGCCAATAAGGCTAAAACATAGACCTTTGGTAGGGCAAAACTAGAACAAAAACTTTGCAAAAGGAAACAGGAAGGGGCAGGAGGGAGCAGCCAAGGCAAACCGACCAACAAGACTAAGAGTACATTTATACGACAATGATGTACTAAAAATGGAAACGATTTTCCTTTGCGTTTTTTGCATACAGACGACAATGTTGTCCAAACAATCCCCATTCACACAGATCCGCGAAAACGACTGAATTACTGAACACGTAATCCGCATGTGCATGACACCACCGTTTTCGCATTTTTGACGATAACAGTATTGATTTAAAAAAACGTGTACTTTGAAACTGATTTCAAAAGTTTATGTTTTCAGGCCCCCAAAACTCTGTTGTCGTGTAAATGAATGGCCAAAACGCAGTTTTTAGTTGAAAACAGTGTAGTGTAAACGGCCCCTAAAAAGTTGCCAGCGCCAGCATTTTGGATCATATTCACTAAAATTTCATGGTTCCCAGAATATTTTCGCAGAACATTTCGAACAAAAAGCTGAGAAAATCGCATTTTTGTCAAAGACATTGTCTGGATCAGATTCAGAGCGATAATCAAAACATACACTCACCTAAAGGATTATTAGGAACACCATACTAATACTGTGTTTGACCCCCTTTTGCCTTCAGAACTGCCTTAATTCTACGTGGCATTGATTCAACAAGGTGCTGAAAGCATTCTTTAGAAATGTTGGCCCATATTGATAGGATAGCATCTTGCAGTTGATGGAGATTTGTGGGATGCACATCCAGGGCACGAAGCTCCCGTTCCACCACATCCCAAAGATGCTCTATTGGGTTGAGATCTGGTGACTGTGGGGGCCATTTTAGTACAGTGAACTCATTGTCATGTTCAAGAAACCAATTTGAAATGATTGGAGCTTTGTGACATGGTGCATTATCCTGCTGGAAGTAGCCATCAGAGGATGGGTACATGGTGGTCATAAAGGGATGGACATGGTCAGAAACAATGCTCAGGTAGGCCGTGGCATTTAAACGATGCCCAATTGGCACTAAGGGGCCTAAAGTGTGCCAAGAAAACATCCCCCACACCATTACACCACCACCACCAGCCTGCACAGTGGTAACAAGGCATGATGGATCCATGTTCTCATTCTGTTTACGCCAAATTCTGACTCTACCATCTGAATGTCTCAACAGAAATCGAGACTCATCAGACCAGGCAACATTTTTCCAGTCTTCAACTGTCCAATTTTGGTGAGCTCGTGCAAATTGTAGCCTCTTTTTCCTATTTGTAGTGGAGATGAGTGGTACCCGGTGGGGTCTTCTGCTGTTGTAGCCCATCCGCCTCAAGGTTGTGCGTGTTGTGGCTTCACAAATGCTTTGCTGCATACCTCGGTTGTAACGAGTGGTTATTTCAGTCAAAGTTGCTCTTCTATCAGCTTGAATCAGTCGGCCCATTCTCCTCTGACCTCTAGCATCAACAAGGCATTTTCGCCCACAGGACTGCCGCATACTGGATGTTTTTCCCTTTTCACACCATTCTTTGTAAACTCTAGAAATGGTTGTGCATGAAAATCCCAGTAACTGAGCAGATTGTGAAATACTCAGACCGGCCCGTCTGGCACCAACAACCATGCCACGCTCAAAATTACTTAAATCACCTTTCTTTCCCATTCTGACATTCAGTTTGGAGTTCAGGAGATTGTCTTGACCAGGACCACACCCCTAAATGCATTGAAGCAACTGCCATGTGATTGGTTGATTAGATAATTGCATTAATGAGAAATTGAACAGGTGTTCCTAATAATCCTTTAGGTGAGTGTAGAACGAGTAGATTGAGTTCATCAACACCCCCAAAGCTTGCACAGTCCTATACCACTTCATGGGTTTGACATTTCATTCGATAACATTCATTCGATAACGCAGTTTTGATTTATATGCTGTTGAATGTTTGATGATCATGTTAGCTTAATTATGCATAAACAACTTCTATCCGCTCCTTCTGGTTTATGCATATCTTCTTCTTCATTTGTTTTTGGATTTGAGGATGCTGTACTCTTTCAGAAGATCCATAACAGCGCCCACTATGAAAACATGGGAAGCCAGGCGGGGAAGGGTTGTCAAAAATGACGGAAAATCTTGTCAATGGCAAAAAAGAGAGTTAAATGTCTTGCACATTAATTATTTCCTCAACCACTGTTTCTGCTTGGCAGATGGGTCGGTAGTGGATGGGACAGTTTAGGTGCCAAGAAATAGAGAAAGCACGTGTAAGTATGTCTGAGGGGGGCTGCTGCGTAACATCGTCTGTTCTCGTTCTCTCATGCACCTGTTCGGACTCTAGCAGAGATGAATATGAGACATGAAAACATAAACTACACTTTTAAATTTTTTTATCTCAATAGGAAAAGAATGTAAAATGCTCCAGAAAAATCCAGCGTTACTTCACCTTATACAATGAAAACTTTTTGTACTGATATAATTAGTTTTCCTTTTTTAGAAGCAAATTAATTACCATAAACTTACGTGAAACTTTTTATGATATTTAACAAGATGTAATTTCACCGAAAAATATTGTTTTTTAAATAAAAATATCTAAAATATATATTTATATATATATTTTTTATAAAGCATATAAATTATAATTAATGGTAAAGAAATTATATGTGTAACTAGACAATACATGTCATTTTAATGTAAAATATTGTAAACACTGCTTTATGAGCAAATCAATTAAAATTACCTAAAATTGTTTTTTTTTTTAAATATTAACTGTAAAATATACAGTGTCATAAAATAAAGTTAAAGTTATGGTTACCAAAGCTGACAGTTTTTTTATTTAAAGGTAACGTTTTTGCAGTGTACACATTTCCCTCATTTCAGATCAAATCTGTGGTTTAAAAATGCCAAAATGTATTAAATGTAATGCATATCAAAAACTCCTTGCATCCACACCTGAGCTTTATAAAATACTCTTTTCAAGTATTGTTTTGTTTTGTTGTCTTATGCCAGCATAAAAATAAAACTAGCACTATTAACAATAATAAAGAAACTTTGTTGCTTAAATAAATAAGGTATAATGATGAAAGTCCAATTGCAGTCACATTCCCCTTCTTCCTTTTTGTTTTACGCAAATTATTGGTCTAAATGCTCGTCTTTTTATTCCAAGCTGGTAAGTGGAATTGTGCTCAGTCATTAGTTTAAGATAGCAGTCAGACTCACACCCGTACACCAAACCCTTCCAGATCTCCATGGCAACACTGCAAACACTGGGCTTTCTTCACAGAGAGGGGTGAAAAAATGTAGTTAATTATTATTCCTACTTTTCCTACCCTCTCACTTCCGTTTCAGCTGTTACGACTATTTTCTTTTGCCAGCAAGGACAGAAACAACCAAAGGGGCAGTTGCTGACATCTAGCGTGCTGTTTTACCGAGTCAATTAGTTCATCAATCATCTGCACCACTCCCACTGTGAGTGTTCGTGAAGGATGTAGTCACGACACACCTTCTGCCCCCTGACAATGACCAGCAGCAGGTGGCCCATCATGGCAGGGACACCTGGAGGAACACATACAGCATCGCAAACATGATTGACTACCGGCCAAATATAGAAGTGTTGCATTAGGTGCCAATGCCACCATGTCTTCTCATCCTTGAAAGATAACAGAACGCACAAGATTTCAGTCTTCCCACACCTCGAGAAAGATACAGCTCAGGGCGGAGTTACAGACTGACATTTGGTCGTGATGTGTTAGAACATACAAAAGAAAAAAGGACAAAAGTTTGTCTGACAGGACCTCATTCTACGTGTTTTGACAGTGTTTATACACTCAATGTTTAGGATTGACAACCGTATTTACTAAAGGCCAATTCACACTGTACTGACAGACGCCTTCCAAATGGGACAATGACAGTACATCACTTCTCAGACATTCCACAAGCCGACAAACAGCGATTGAATGTGTTCAATACATCACTTCTCAGACATTCCACAACGTCAAACGGCAATCGAACATGTTCAATTGGCGAAAACAAGCACCGACCAATGTCAACAGATGCCGACAGGGGTAACACACTGATCCAACAAAACCTGACGACAAATAAAACCCTGATCCAACAAAACCATTGATCAGTGTCTGTTGGTGCAGTGGCCTTAACAGGTGTGACTCTCGAATTGTCATATTTAAAGGGTACATACACACAATTTTTGCCAATCTCATGTTAATCTTGAGTACCTATAGAGTAGTATTGCATCCTTCATATCTCCAAAGAGTCTTTAGTTTTTATCATATTTTTAAAAGACAGATACGCTGTACCGATTCTGTCCGAAAACAGCTGAGCTCGTGGAGGTGTGCAGTGGGTGAGGCTAAAGAGTCACAAGCACACACACACACACACACACACACACACACACACACACACACACACACACACACACACACACACACACACACACACACACACATACATACATATCATGGTGTTATCCCTGGATAACTTTCAATTCACTATACGTTCGTGTAGTTTACATTATATGCACATTTGCACGCGCCGATTGCCAACAAAACACAGACATTTGATGCAGTTTTACTTACTGCCTGCGGTTTCGACTCATGATCGGGAACAAACAAACACACTTGCAGAACTCCGTTGCTGCTCCGGAAAAACAAACTGCATCCACTGTTTCCTTAACGCTGGGTTATTTGGGAAGCTGAACAAGGTTATCTTTCCCTCACAACCCGAAAACACACTTCTTTAGTGACTGTTGATTTTGTGGTCTAAAAACAAAATGACAGCTCTGCCGACGGCTTCCGTAACCCGAACGAAGCTCATTGATGGGCGTGCTTTTGCTCTCGCTTTGGTCTTCCGGGAGAAGTGCCCATACAAGGAATTCCGCCCTTTATGACGTCATACAGGGCCGTGAAAAAAACTTTCCGAAACTTATTTGAACCCTGAAGGAGTGTTTTTGGCACAGAAATACTCCATCATACGTCCAACTCGTTTTTTTAAAATTTTAGTCATGTTTAGCATGAGAACTCTTTAACAGTGTAAATAAGTCAGAATGCATGAAATAGCATTAGACCCTGCCCCTTTAAACATCAACTTACAGAATTAAACCGAATAACATTAACAAATTAATAACATAAAGTAATTTTTCTATTCTTTTCGATTTTCTATTCTTGTGTATTGACAATAGCAACAGTGAATATAAAAGAACGTCTTCCATAACACCGTAAGAATCCATTCACAAAGAACATGTTTTTTTACATTCGACTGCGTTGCTTTTTCATTGTTTTTTTCGCTCTCGTCTCACGTCTTTTTTTCATTCCATTGCTCAGCGTCTTGCTTTTTTAACTTCAAAAACACTTTCTGCGTTTACACGCCACCGTTTTCAGCTGAAAATGGAAAACTTTTTATGCGTTTTGGCCATTCATTTACACGACAACGCCGTTTTGGGGGCCTGAAAACGCAAGCTTTAGAAAACGGGTTTCAAAGTGCAAGATTTTGGAAACGATGCCTTTACAGTGTCCATGTAAACAACAAAAAGTGATTCTGTGAAAATGGTGACGCCATGCGCATGTGTATTACATGTTTATGCATGTACACATATGAGAGAATGCATGTGTTATATGCATATACATATATATTGTAATGGTATGATATTTACTTGGTCTATGTGTTTTACGGGGACTAATGTGTTTTATGTGTTTTTACTATGTGATAGTGTGGATGTATAGTATTGCCAGCGTCAAAGATGAATTTCTGTCCAGGAAAACTGAACAGACAATAAAGTTTAACTAACTAACTAACTATTACATATACGCAGGGTGTAACGCTTGAATGAATGATTCAATTACTCACTAAAGTGGGCAGTTTGCATGTTTCGTTCCGGAACAAATCATAATTTTTGAATGAACTGGTTCAATGAATGACTCAACGACACACTCATAAGGACAGTCACAGTCACAGTAATTCAGTGTAACCAGCAGAAAGATTTTCTGAAACTAAGGCGCTGTTGTTGTGTACACCTGGTATTAAGATGCGTTTTGTTCGCTCAGATCACAAGTAGATGAGGGAGACATACCCAGTTACACCTGGTGTTTTAATCCGTCTCTTTTGTCGACTTTCAACCTCTTCTGTCCTGATGCTCCTGGAGACGGCATATGGAGAGCAGCAGCTTTCCTTTCTGCTCTGATAGCCGTGAGTGCGTGTTAGAAATCAGGAATGGTGAGAGAACATTGTGCTAAGTAAGTTTTCATCTTCAAACCAAACTTGGGTCTTCAGCCAACAAAGTTTAAATCCCGTCTGGCTAGCGTGCTTACATAATGTTTACACATTAGGTCAGTAGGCGGTCTTTTGTGGTTGTTCGAACACATAGTTGAGCATCTACACTACAAAAGCAATCCAATTGAATGCGTGTTCAACTACCTCTGGAAGTGGTCGAAAGTGGACAAGCTCAAAACGTTTTAGAACCCGTTTACACCTGTATTTAGCGTCATCCACTTGTGATCCGATTGACCAAAACGCATCTTAATACCAGGTGTAAACAGGGCCTAATATACAGACTGACAATCTGTCTGTCTGAAACCGTAACTAACTGTTGTCTAAAAAAGGAATAATTGACTCCGGGCCTAAAATAATAGCGGAATAATTATTAGAAAAATAATGCACACCCGAGGTGGTAATGCGGTTACGACGCGAAGCGGGTGTGCATTATTTTTCGAATAATCATTCCACTTATACTGCGGTTACCACACCTCAAAACATTGTTCAGATGATTTATTCCAAGACATTTGTCAGGTTTTGTCTTTAAAATGCTCTTGTGTGCAGGACTAATTTCTTACGCATCTAAACCCAAGCCTGCGTTGCTAATTCCAATACGTCATTTTAGAGCTACTAACGAAAGCTTGAGCCATTGATAGCAGACTAATGCAATTATTAATGCAGTGAGTTATTAGAGAGAGAGAGAGAGAGAGAGAGAGAGAGAGAGAGAGAGAGAGAGTATGTGAATTACCTCTGTCTGTCTGTCTCTTTCAAGTGTTCGGCAGCAACGTCTACTAATATGGAACTGTAAGAACAACGCGTTTATTACCTCACTAGTGAGAAATGTCATGTAGCTTTTAAGTTGCTAAACTATTTTACTGATAAAATTGTCAGAGCAGAACTGACAACACGTTTCTGTGCGAGTGTGTGTCCGTACTGTATGTGTGCGTGTGTGAGTGGGAGAGCATAGAGAGCGGGAGAAAGAGAGTAAGTGCGTTTCGTACATAATTAAACGTAATTTTATGGGAAAAACATGGAAATAATTTGTTGTTTTTATCCTATTGTTTACTATATTTCTTTGCTTGGTCAGTGTCGCAGTGGGTTTTGGTTATTTTGCTGTTGTATGCTGTAAAGACATTTGAAATAACTGAAATCATTTGGCAAAGTGATATGGAACTGTAATGCGGTCAAGACCTGCCTTGAACTACCTTTGCCGTGAACTACCTTTGCACACCTTAGAATGTTCGTCAGCCAATCAGATTCAAGCATTCAACAGCCCTGTAGTATAAATAGTTTATAACCAAAATATGCATAAACATAACCACATTTGCCACACTAAAACAGGACATGTGTATTCTGCTGTGAACCTGTGTGTCTCTTGAGGATGAAGATGTTGAGAGTTGTATGTCAGGTCAAAGAATTCTTTCACAACAACCGCAAACGTTTTCAAAGAAGCTGTCAAATCTTCTTTATTTTTTAAAGCACTTTCACAATACTAGTTTTTTTTTTTTTTTTTTTTTTGTATGGCAGGACTTACCAGAGATCAAAACTCTCCACTGAGGGATTCTGTGAATTCAAAACCAGGTCTATTTGGGGCTTAGATAGAGCTACTAGACCATCACCTCATTTAGAAGAGCCAGACATTCAGTGTTCCTCTGTCTTGAATACTTCAAAACGCAAACCCAGACTTTTTTTTCCTCATTAGTTAAAAGTTTTCCTCCCTCTTGGACATGACTTTGATCTTTTTTTTACAGATGTGAGTTCTACACATATTGCTTAATAAATTATATATTTCTTCAGTTATTTTTGGCATCCAAATCATCAAATTACCGTCTTTCATCAACATCAGACGTAAATGCTGTGTTTTCTCTGCATTCTTGTCTCTGTGTTGTCTTCAGCCATAGCAGCACATAAAATTAAGCTATGCTATGCAATGCCATAGCATCTCATGGGGATGTTATGACCCCCGGCCAACATTTCTGATGTCTCCCACCAGCAAGCTCTCTTGCCGGGTCATTAAAACAAAGCACTAAGCGTGAAGCATATTTGTCTTGAGCTTGGTGTGAAAAGTCTTGTTTCTTGTTTTTTATACTTCCATGCTTTTGTAATTACTGGGGCCATTGATTTCTGGGTTATGTGTGAAATAATTAAAACTGCAAATCAGAAATGTCAAGGATTTCATTGGTGCAGATCAATGAATGAAGTCAACAGGAAGAGGCAAGTGCTAGCCTTTTTTACCCATTGATATTTCCTCTTTTTCTCCAGTTTAGTAACTCCTGCTCTTCAGGTAAAACACATTTGCGCTCCTTATTCACCGCTGTGTCCTTAAATACCTGTCCAGGGCCAAATGGGATCACTTCGGATGCCTTAAGCTCCTAAAATAATCTGAGCCTCCTAAATCATATCCCCATGTCATTTACATTGATTTGTTTGTGTCTGGTGTTACTGCTCTTTGTTGTGGTTAGCGTTATCCCTGAACCATTTTATAATTACTCTGCCATTTCCATCACTTGTTCTCTGACCTATAAATTTAGCATTTTTTCTGTGTTGGCTTTATTTTACAAAATGAAAAATGGCCACATGGTTGTACAGTCTGCCATTCAGTTTATTGGAAGCAAGTGGATTGCCCATAAATTACATTTGTTTAAAAAGATTTGTGATTTTGCTTCTGTATATTTTGCTTCTCTAGGAACAGTTAACCTAAAAGTTACTGTATGACTAAAGTCACTGTAAGATACTGTATGACTTCAGTGGAACACAAAACGAGAAGTTTTGAAGAATATTTATGCTGTAGCTCTTTTTCATACAATGAAAGTGAAGTTCCAAAACAAAAAAAATCAGCATAAAAGCATCATAATAGTGGTTTCAAATCTTCTAAAAGATATGACAGCTTTGTGCGTAGAACAGGCCAAAGTTGTTCACTAAAATATGTGGTCACCATTCACATCCATTCTATGAAAAAAAGAAAAAGGGCAGCTTGGACATTCTGCTAAACATCTTCTTTTGTGTTCCACAGAAGAAAGACAGTTACATAGGTTTCAAATAACATGAGGATGAGTAAATAATGACAAAATAAAGGTTTTATGACTATAATCGAATTAAATGGATATGTGAGCACCACATAAACTGGATTACTGTATATCAATAAGTTGAATGTTAATGTAAATGCTCAAGCATTCAAAAGCATTACGAAGAGCACTATGAAATCTAATCTTTTTTGATTATATTTTAAACAAAGGGCAAAGTCTGGAACATCCCTTCAGCCATGATGCTCTGCAACCAATACAAAGCCAGAGGAACCGTTGTTACCCATAATCCAAAGAGTTCTTATCTGATTATGAATGCGTAAAGAGGATTTAGGACGTGGCACCTAAATGTTAGTCTATGCTGATTAGGTCTCTCTGGAAAGTATTATGTAACTACACTAGCACAGTTTAGAAGAGGGTGCCTTTGCTCTGTAAATGACAGCTGGACCTGAGGGGTCCTCTAATTTAAGGACTGCATGCCGTTGAAAGTAATTTTGGTGTTATTATAATGCTCTTTGAAGATCTGATGGGACGTACACAGCCACAGAGCACACAAGCAAAGTGGAAAATGATAGCCGAAGTATTCTGTCTTGATAAAAGTAATGATTTTGACAAAATGAAAACCTACTGGACAGTCCAACTTTGACAAATAAAGCTTCCACAAAAGAAAAGGTCCATGTACTGGAAAAGTTAGTCTTTTTTTAGAACAAAACACAATTCGCACGAATGAAAGGTGAGTAATAAACGCTAGATCCACCAGCTGCTTCTTTTCGCCACTGGTAATAGTGAAGAACCATGTCAAATTCGGAGACTTTCTTGGGAACAGACCACAGTTGCCTATTCACACACATGTGAAGATGTGTGTTGAGCAGATTGGTGTTATAATTGTTCATGGAAATACTTACTAAAATAAGAAGTGAACTATACTACATTTTCATGGCTCCAAAACCAACTAAACTAAAATAAAATAAAATAAAATAAATTTGATTAATTACAAATTAATTTTAGTTTTATATACAGAATTTATTGTAATAAATTACACATTAATTAAATAAGAAAATGCAAATAAAAACAGTAGAAAGCCCTGAGAAATGCAATGTCTCTATTTAAATGATCATTTAAAGGGATAGTTCACCCAAAAATGAAAATTATCCCATAATTTACTCACCCTCTAAGCCATCCTAGGTGTATATGACATTCTTCTTTCAGACGAATACAATCAGAGTTATATTAAAAAATGTCCTGGCTCTTCCAAGCATTATAATGCCAGTGATTGGCAGCCCAAAGTTTGAAGCCCAAAAAAGTGTATCCATCCATTATAAAAGTAATCCACACGGCTCCGGGGGGTTAATTAAGGCCTTCTGAAGCGAATCGATGTGTTTTTTTAAGAAAAATATCCATATTTAACACGTTATAAAGTAAAATATCTAGCTTCTGGAGGAACGCCTTATTCAACTGCCTCTCACAGTTAAAAATGGTATGTCAAACGTCATCGTCGCACCAGTTACGCTTTTTTACGCTACGTCCGACGTCATCGTCGCGCCAGTTACGCTTTTTCCGTAAGTGTGAGAATGTCATATACACCTAGGATGGCTTGAGGGTGAGTGAATCATGGGGTAATTTTCATTTTTGGGTGAACTATCCCTTTAACACACTAACCTTGGAATCGCAAAAATACTAATAAAAATGAAAGTGAACTAAAATACATTTTCATGACTCCATAACCAACTCAATTTGATACAAAATTAATTGTTACATTAAAGGTTATAAATTTTGCAGTTTGGACAGCTTCTGCTTGTTTGCAATGCAAGGGTAAATAAAGAAGCGAGTGAATAAGTAAAGCGTTTTCTTTACTCAAGAAACACCATAAAGGCTAATGTTTTATGTATTTAGGAGTGGAGAAGTGTCTTAGTCTAGCATTTGTCGTGGTGTCATAGCCAATACTGTCTAAAATAGCCTTGGGGTTGCACTTCATCTATTATAACATGACATTTTGGCCAAATGACAGAAAAACCTGAGCACCCACATAGCTACAGTAAACTTTATAACCTGTACATTTTTGAAAACGTAATGCGATGTACTTACTGCCTCATGTCCGAAATTCTTAGAAATTCGCTAGTCAAAAACCTCCATTTGAGCTTGATTTTGGTAAAATGTTAATAATATAATGACATATGCGAGTGCCATATAATATACAGTGGTGTGAAAAAGTGTTTCAAAAGTGAATGGTCTCTGATCTCTTGTCATGTATTCTCCAAACTCATCAGGCATTATAGGAGAAGACTCAGAGCTGTTATCTTGGAAAAAGGAGGTTGCAAAAAGTATTTAATAAAAGGGGGCAAATAATTGTTCCCAACATGTTTTGGAGAAAAACATTTATTTCATAATGTGATTTCCACCCCACTTTCAATTCTTTTACTTCAATGAAAGGTTAGATTTTTGCTAATTTTTTAAAATAAAACATCAAAAGGATTAACAATGCAGATTTATTTTTTACAGCCATCTTTGATCATATTTAACAAGGGGGCAAACACTTTTTCACACCACTGTATAAATATGACAATATATAAAGCCACAATATCAACTTTGACAACAAAACTTTGACAATTACATTTAAATTTCAAATCTATAATAATCCTGAAGCAGACCCACCAAATCTAAATCCATTCACACTCCATCAGACTTCCTCTACATTTGAGGTGGCAAATATACTGTTGTTTCAAAGACCTGACATTAAGTGGGCCTGTACCCCTCTTTTAAATCAAACCAGTTCATTTAAATCATCCTGCGAGTGCGAGCGCCAGTGTGGTGGAGATTTGCGGCATATTTTAGCCCCATAATTCTGTTTGAAACGTGGGCATAAATACAAGGCAAGAGGTGCATTAGCCAAATATGTAAAAACGACACCTCTAGCATGAATCCTTAGTAAGGTTATTAACTTAATTTTGAGTGAGCTCTACAATTCTGCGACAGTCACTTAAACCTACAGGGCACAGCTGTTACTCTGCAATAACAAAGATACACTGGCACTGCGGTATATATGAGACATAGGCGACTATAAATAAATCACATATTATGAACCAACTAAAAATTGAATGAGCTTCAAGGCCTCACTGTGCATTTCTATTTATTTTGAAGAATCAAGGCAGTTTTAGGCTGATTATGCAACGTGATTTCATTATTATTCATATTATCAAGAGGTGAAGTACATGAAGTGTCGTTCTAGCCCATTTTTTCACCTTTAGGTAGACTAATACATGCAATATCAATATGGACAGCTTCTAAAACAACTTTTTATGCACTGTATATGTACAAATCTTTAGAAATCCTTTGTTTATGCTCATAAATTAAAGAGGCATGATACATTGGGTGATATTTTTAAGGGATATCTGAGTTCTTGTTTGGTTTTGTCACGTGTAATCTTGCCTTTGTTTGATTTGTATTGGTTTTGCACGTGTTCTTGTTCTGCTCCATTGGTTTGTATTTGTTTCAAGTCAAGAGTATTCCAAGTAAGTATTTTGTTTCGAGTTCCTTGTTAAGAAACATCACTACTGCTGCTACTACTATTATTATCTAATACTGTCACTGACGGTTACAATAACGATGAGAAAATCATGATGATATACGGTATATTTAATTTTACATGCTCATTTCCCCTATTTTAACATTTAGATTATCCTTGCCATCATCTAATGATCACTTAAAGTTAAAGTTAAACATTAATAATAATGTAAAAACACTGTTTAATGTAATCTTTAGCAAATCTCAGAAATGAATATCCATTTTTCATACTGCCTAAATTCACTTGTAGCATTTAAAACCATTGATTTTAGATTCCAGTGTTGCATTTTTTTTTTGTCAATATATAATATAGAAGTATAGATTTTTAATAGCAGCCATTTATTGGTTTTCAGTCATGAAAATAATTATCAGCTTAAGGCTATTGGCCAAAATTTTAATATCTTCCTATCATACAGTATAGCACAGATTTTATGGCATTCATATATCTATTTAATTGTAATAAATGACATTATTTACATTAATGTCATACATTTGATGGCATTAAAAATTATTTAATGCTTTAGAAGTTTAGAACGTTTTAGCATAAGGTATGTATCATTGTCTATCCAAATGTAAAAAACAAAAAAACAAAAATAAACTACGAATAGATGGAATAGTAATGAAATCTCATAGGAATATGGCTTTTGCAGATTTGCAGGAAATGCCTCAAACAACAGTTATATGTCAAATGAAATTATTCATTGACACATTTACTAAGACCACCAGAAGCAATGCACCTGTTAGGAATGTGGCTGACTATTACTTAGAATGCTGTATTTACAGTAACTTAGTTTATTTACATCTCTGATTATAATAAAGGCATTTGCTCGTACCCAATGTTACCCAATGTGGTTTAGTTCCTGGAGGAAAATTTTGCAGATGTGGACAAACATATGGCTTAATGTATGATGCATGACTCTATATAACGCCACACAAACACTCCACTACAGTACATAAGAGTGCATTTCAGTCATCTCCACCTTGATTTATTGATGCAGTCTAGCATCATCTAAATTCTATATTTAATCTTTAAATGAGAAAGTCATCATGAAGATGCATTACTTTCATTTGATTAATGCATCTTTTTTTGTTTTTACCAGTCCTTCTCGGTTTGTCCTGTGAAGGACTTCCTATATCTTTCGTCCTTTGGTACAATCCCCTTGGTGAGTGAAAACGTTGTACCCTCACCTAAGGCTACTGTTGCATTAGCCAGCTGCCTATTTATAGGCGTATGCGTCAAGGTGCAACTCTCCCAAATGATTCTCTCTTCTCTGTGAATGTTACCTCTGTAAGCCAGGACCGCATTACATCAAGCTGCATGTGTGCATGTTTGTGTGAATAAGTGTGAACTGACCAATACATTTATTATTCATGGTGAATGTTTGAAGAGAACTGATTCAGAAGAAGACGCATGCTGTGGTTTCACTTAGATTACCAGTTTCTCTCTCCCTCTCTCTCTCTCCAGTCTATCAGTTTCTCAAAATACACGCTGTATTGGACTCATGCAACTCTACCTTTGATCGGACTCCCTAAACAATGTGTCAATCATCCCCTTTCCATTTTTAACCTGTGTTCACTGGGAAGGAAGTGTGGTAAATGATTGCTCTGTGTTGTAATGTTTGGACACATTAGTGGAGTTTCCTCTGAGGAGATGTAATGAGATCTCTGCATGTGTGCGAGCAGTGTCGCAGTGGTGGGAGGGGGATTCGAGCAAGTAATGGTCCTTTACTGACCAGGGAAAGAACGGATAATTTCCTAATAGAGCATTTTTATTCGTTTTTTGCTCTTTCTCTCTCTCTCTCTCTCTTTCTTTCTCTCTCTCTATCTCTCTCTCTCTCTCTCTCTGTACCTTAAAGTCACCATGAAATAATATTTTTTTTTTTTTTTTTTTTTTACAGAATGTTGCAGTGTTTATTATAAATGATTTATCCATGCACATCCTTATCTTTTTAAAATTCATATGTTCCCTTGTAATCTTTAATCAAAAAACGTTATCCTCCCCTCCCCCTACAAACAACATCAGTTCTCTTCATGACGAATGGGCGGGACTAAATATCCTTCACAACTCACAGCAAGCTGGGGCTGTGTCCGAAATCCCCCCCCCATACCTTTAAATAGTGTATTTATGTCCGAAAACATAAATACACTATTTAAAGTGTGGTTATGTCCGAAAACATTTGTTCAAAAACATAGTGGAGGTTATTTAGTGCACTCATTCAATCCCACAATGCACCGCAATAACGAGTGTACAACTGGTGTACGCTCAATGGCTAGAGAATACCCATAATGCACTGTGAGAGCGAATGAATTCCCGCATCTCACCAGAAGATGGCGTTCGCAGATGAATCGTCCATCCATCCATTTTCCAAACCACTGGTCCAATGTGGGTGCAGTGTAATATCATACAGGTATAAATTCCTTTTAAATTGATTATTAAATTGTTTAATTAAGGTTTATACATAGTTTCCATGGCAGAGTTCAAGATAAATCTTTTCATTACTACTGGAGCTGCCCGTTTGCTACGTTTCAAATGATTATTAAACAGGCAAGTACAAACTATGTAAAAGCGGCAGCCCTTATGTTGCACTCAGTGTCTGAATTCACTCACTCGTTTTCATTCACTCCTTCAAGTGGACTATATTAGTGGAGTAATGTAGGGAGTAGTGAATGAGGGTATAAGCAGGGTTGCCAACTTTTAAGTTCAGGTTGGAGTGAGATTTTTTTTTGCGGGGGCAAATTGGCACAAATACCAATTTCGATCTTGATTCAGTATCAATTTATGTATATAGCCTTCTGTACATATAAGGAAAAATAAGTTTGCCTTTTTAGCACTATTTTAAACTTTTCTTGGGTTAAATTATATTTGCTCGCATTCATTAATATTCACTTGTGTGTGCTTATATAAGTATCATTAAAAATATTAGGATGTGGGTTATTAACGTTTTAAAATTTCACATTTAAAGAAATCTAGTGTTTGATCATGTCTAAATATTTATTCAAATGCAAAACCTAAAAATAAGCAGTTATGATCTGCAATACTTTTTTGAGCAGCTAGACTAGATAGGCCTACATGTATATTTATTAAAGAGCCATACAGGCACCTAGTGGGTAATGGCATTACAAATGAAAATTATTATTTTTCCAGCCCAAAAGTGACACTAATTTGCCTCTTTGCATTGGAATTCTCAATTTTAACCTTAATTACTACACTAATTGTAATATAAATAATAAAAATACTAGAAGAAAAATATTTTAAGTGGTCATTTATTGCACAAATAGTAGCCTATTTAGTACCAAAATATATCCTCAAAATATTCAATAAATATTATTGAACTTAAATATAGAACATTTATTTAATTGAAAAATAGTTAAGGTGTATGGTCACATTTGACCACCAATGAGTATGAGTGTGACCAATTAGTAAGGAATACCTGAGGGCTAAATACAAGAAAAACATTAACATTAATGTTAACAATGTTGCATCTCCATCACTCTCCATAATAAAGTGATACTGTAAATGTGGTTGACGTAATAATCAATGCACACTATGCTGTACTGTTTACCAAAAATTGCTGCAAATACCTGTATAGTGAAGCTGTTGTCTAGCCGCTTAAGCCATTCAAATGTATTGACAGCGCTGGTTTGTTTAGAGCTATTGAGAGCTCCATGAACCACGTGAACACAGCATGGCATTCAGATCTAAGTCCATTTAGTTAGCCATGCCCAACTTCCTATGATCCAATCAATTCCTGCGGACGAAATCAAGTTGCGCCCTACATTTTTTTCTCATTCCAGAAGCCATTTCACTTGATATACATCACAATAGGGAAGAAAAGAGTATTGCAACTTCTGTTTCATGCAGACTTTGTTGAACTGTCTATCAATTCTCTCTAGAAAAATAAGTAATTTGGTCTGACAAAATAAGCCCAAAATAAGCCAGTTACCAAAAAAAAAAAAAGCTGAGTCTTAGATGGGGCTATCTGTTGGTCCAACTGACTGCAGACAAGGGGCGTGACCAACATTAGTTCAACCAGTTTGGAGGCGGGACTGTCTGTTTGTCTAACCAATGGTAGGCAGGGAAATGTTCTGGAAATTTGAAACATTTTTTTCTATTCATTTTTCGCACAGGGATTTTAAAAAGTCTTCATTAAAGAGTTATAAGCCATGAACCAAAGCAACCACCTACTAGGTGAATCACATTAGAAATTTCGATTTGAAGCAAAAAAGTATTTGAAAATCAGACAAAAAGACAAAGGTACATGACGTGTGCTTAACAGCTTTAATGAAGGGAAGAACTTGAAGCATTGCAAGTGACAACTAAATTAAAAATGAAGGAGAAATATAAAACTAATGATTTAAAGATGTCGTTTATGTATATAGAAACCTGGGGAAAAAACTAACAATAAAGTACATTTTCATGACATAAAAATTTTTAGTTAATTAATTTGAGTTTAGGTTTTTGACACATGGTATATTATGAAACTATAATAAAACTAATGTACATTGAAATATATTATATTACAAAACTAAACTACATTGAAAAGACAAACTGACAAAAAAAAAAATAAATCAATCAATTACAATTTGACATTCATTCAGTTTTGTGAAACAAAAATGACACGCTTCAGCTTTAAATTGGTGTCTCTGCATCATGCACACATTTTGATATGAGGGATTTCCTGTGAATATAAAGAGGCTTCCCTCATTCAAACTGCATGAAGCTCTAAGGCAAAGATATATGAGCAAGCTGTTGTTCGTACATTTAGGAACACACATGCGCACTCTATTCACTTCAAGCATGTAATTTCCTCTCTTTGTGCCTTTGCATGCTGTTTAGAAAGCCTTAACAGAGCACTGACAAACACAAATGACTCTCCCTCACTTGCCTGTGAGGTAAAACCAAGGCAGTACCACAGTGTTCCCAGACCACAGTGAGTGTCTGAGCTCTTATAATCCACACCCAGTGTAGGAAACAGCCAATGCCTCTTCTATATTACCACAATCTTCCTGCTCTTTCCATCATGCGCCTGTATCATAAATTAAGTGGGTGGAGGCAGGCTGAAATTGAATCAGCCATGATTCCTATATAGGTGGAGGAAATGTCCAACAAAACGATGACACTGCATTTGTGATAAAAACAACAAGCACTGCAGGACGTCCAAAACGGTTATGTTAACAACTGTGTTTTTTCATTATGTCTCACATGGCTGTGTACTTTTGTCATACTTTAAGGGGATGTTTTTATGATACGCTATCTCAGACGTGAAATATAATCCTTCTCTGCGCTGCGCTATATGCTGGATACTCCTCGTAAATGATCAGTGATTGAATTTCATCAGCGTTCCCCCCAGCCAATGGATGACTTAGAGCACAATGTACGCCCTTAGATACAAGCACACATTAGAAGCTACACAGGACATACAACCATTCGTTCTCCCTGCATTGTGAGCAAGTACAATGAAAGTTCAAATGAATGTAATCGGATAGATGTAGCATTGTGTGAGATGAACCATTTCAAAAGGCAATGGCCTTTATATATATTCGAATAACAGAGTGACATTCAAAAATTCAGCAAGCACTAAATACTATCTAAAAATTATGCAAGATATAAGTTTTAATGTGACATATATGGTCACTCTGACTCAACAAGCAGAGCTGCTCTTGCACACATTGCATCCAACAGCTAACTGCCAACCGGTGCCAACTGTCTGTGATCAGTAACAGCAAAACAAGCCTTTCCACCACAGACGAAAACCTTTGCAGCATCAAAAATTATCACATTTTTGCATCCACTCTAATCGTGCTTTATTCATTACACTTTGTATTCAGGTCAAAAAATATGTTCTTTCCTTCCTATTGAAATTAGCATTGCACTCAATTTGCCAAACACGTTTGCACAGCATTTTTTTCCAGTAGGCATAAATATAATCAATTAAAACGTCTGTTACCACTGGAGCAATATAATATCCAGAAACAAATGCTCTGGTCCAAAACCTAACGAGACCATTTTAAAACACAGTTGGTGCATAGCAAAATTCATATATATATGCTGTATATATAATGTATTTCTTTTTTTTAAAGCTACTCTATGTAACTTTTGGTCATCTAAAGGGGTTAAGAAATAAAACTGCAGTCGTTTTGCAGAAGAACATTGTTTTGAACATTTTCTTTTTGTGGAAGTAGTTCATTGTACGCATGGATTCAGAACATTTTTTTTTTACAATCAAAGATTTCCCAGAGGTTACACAATATTTGTGTGCATTATGTTTTTATGCTTATTAAGGTGCAGTCACATTAGCGCAATTTTGCATGTAAAAAAGTCCATTGTCTATTGTAAATGGTGTAGAGATGCATAAAGCACAGTTCACACAGAAGTAACTGTCAAACCAAACAGCTTTCTGTTGGTCAATGCAGTGAATTTACATGAACCCATTGCAAATTCTGCATGAAAAAAATATTTTGCCTTCACACGAAATTCCCAATCGCGTTGATTGCTATTGCATGACTGGATTTCACCTGTGGAAATTCACTGAACAGCGGTAAATGTGACTGCACCTTTATTGTGCTTTAGCTTAGCAACATGTTAACGTCAGCGATTCTTACAACAAAATAAGCTGTTTCGTTTCGAAAGCTGCTTCCTCTGGAGGTCGCATTTGTCGGCCACATATGTCATTGAGGCTGTCAAAGTCATCAAGAAATTACAACTATTTACTTCACATTGAATAACGGTCAATTTTATAATTGTTACTTTTCTGAAAAGAAAGAATTCTTGATGATGTATGCGAATGACAAATGCGACCTCTAAAGGACGTTGCCTTTGAAATGAGACACAGCTACTGTCTCCAGTGCAGAGCTGCCTATGAAGAGTGTTCCAAATCGGTCACTTATGAGATCCTTAGAAGGCAGCTGTCTTAGTAGTGAATGAAGTACTAAACTTTGGAACAGAACAAAACAGAAGGCAGTATTTATGCTTATTAGAGTGGGCCTATTGTGCTGTTAGTTTAGCAACACTAACATCAAACTCTTGAAAACTCAAAAGTTGAGTTTCCCACACAGTAAAGCCAATGTAGATTGTTCCAAAGCAGTCATTTATGAGGTTTCATAGATTAGAATACTGTTTTAAATGCGAGGAACCGGTAGCTCACTCGGTTCTGGAACAGAGCTACTCTGAATCAACCAAATGTACTGACAAAGAGCACACACTGAAGTTGAACTGCACTTCATCATTAATAAGAAGGGCTTGTGATATTGCATGAAAATGGTTATCAGGGAGTTGTCAAACACCCCAGGAGGCCCAGACTGTACCACAAGGTGTACCGCAACACCTTACCTTAGCAGCAACTGAGGAACTTGGCTTCTCCAAAAGGTCCCAAAGTTTCTTCCTCTTGTCTGAGCAGCAGGTGTTATCAAATTCCCCCTCTCCCTCCCTATCTCTCAGAGTCTCTGCCTCTCTCCTCAGCTCCTCGTTCATCTGCTCTTTCTTCTGATGGTAGCGAGCCTGGCAGCACGACTCCAGGTAGATCTCATCAATGCCCCAGTAATCGAGCTCTTGCCCGAAAGACAGAGCACACATTTCCTCCATCATGTGAAGCTTTCCAGTTCTGTAAAAGTTTAAGATGGACGTGAACGCACCAGGGTGTCTGTCGAAGAAGTATTCATTCTCATTTAGGCAGTAGTCGTCGCAGACTTCCATTAGTGACTCGTGGGTGTTACAGTCTCTGAGCTTGCCTAATCTGGTTCTGGGAAGCCGGTCCAAGGTCCGCCATAAGACCTCATGGTTGAGGCCCCCGACGTTGATGCGGACCCTCCTGGAGCGGGCCTTGGTCCGGATGATCTCGATAGGCTCAGGTGGAAGCGAAGTCGCAGATCTGCCTCCAGGTTTCGGAACCCCCAGTCCAGTCTTCTCTGCCATTGTGCGCGAGGAGACGGGCGACTCTTGCCAGGAAGAGGTGTAAAGACGAAAATCAACCAGAAGACAACTGGAAAAAGACAATTATGTTGGGTCCTCCTTAGACGAGTCCCTCCATGGCTGCGAAGACAGACACAAGAGAAAGGATGCTGGAATATCTGAAGTAAATGTTCTGATCATGCACAGACACCTGTTGTTTCCACATTGCACGTTGTGTGAAATTACATTTTTTTTTTATGCAGTGCAGTGCACAATATTCCAGCTCATAATTGTTTAGGAAATGCCCTTCCTCTGAGATCCATTAAGAATATGTTAGATTGTACTGTATATGTTTTGCAAAGTACATTTGGAAGCATTAGATCCCATTTACATATCACCAACCAAGCCTGCCCTGTATGTAAAGAAGAAGCTTAAGCGCTGGCATGCTTCACCAAAGCCTAAGCTAAGAGAATCGTGGCACATCTTGTTTAAACTAAAGAGAATTCATAATTAACACACGCATTATCTTGTTGCCACATTCAATATTCATCATTGGCCTTACATCATTTCAAGGTTAGGTTCAGGAGTCTAATGTAAGCCAATATGTGAGCGGATATAAAGGATGTCATTATACAGAACATGCAGTTCTCCTTTTTCTTTCTAAAACAAATAATAAAACATAAAATAACAGCAAAAATAATTGTTTTATTGTACACTATACACTACTGCTCTATTTTACTTTTTTTAAGTAATTGAACTAATTTATTTGCATTTAATGGCATTAACAGCACAAAAAAAGCTATATATTATGTTATTTCTGATCTCTTAAAGATGACTTTCATTAGTATAATGACTAGTATTGTAGTCAAGTTCATTCTGTCATATTAAACATTATTTTTGACTAATGAAACTAGATAATTTAGAAATATTTTAGTTCACAGGGTTACAAATCATATACATACAAACTGCAAACCCAAACAGACTCTTTCACTCCACTAATCAGCCGTAATCTTTTCATTATCAGATTTTATTTTAGAAGTTAATAAACCAAGGCAATAAAGTAATATATATATATATCAGCAAAATATCTACGTGTACAACTTGTGCGCCCATCTGTACCACAGTGTCTATTAAACCCGTTTTATGCTTTTGCAATGCATTTAACTTTGTAGCCTTGCTATTTAAAAAAAATGAACCTGTTTTGAAAAGCAAATCTCCTTTCACTTCATCTCAGCTGTTTCACTCAAACAAGTGACGTCCAGGCATCACGACTTGCCATAACAATGTTTCTGCCAATGCAACAAACTATATTTCTTACCTTCTTGAAGTGAACCACCGTTTGCATATACAAACCGCTGTGTGCGCAAACGGGAGAAAAGACGTCTGCGGGTTTCCTTTAAGATTCCCAGCTCTCAACCGAGGCTTCAGTTATGACCGGACATGTGTTCCACATTTTGTTCAGATCTCACAGTACACCGGGAAATTTCTGTCACTAAAAGAGCTCCCCTTGTCTCGCTAAGAGCGCTGCCTCCATCGATGGCTTGATACGGTGAGTCGGGATGTCTGCAGATGTCGGACGCGTAAAAGCGGAGGGCGCGCGCACTGTGTGTGGAGCTGCAGAGTGACACTGAGCGCGCGTGTGTGTCTCTGTGTGTGGACGAGATGGATCGTCTGAAGCACGAACTGCATCACAGCCTAGAGGTGAAACCTAATTGGATTGGTCTGTACATCAGCAAGGGCAGCAGCAGATCAACTTCAGCAGGAACTCTCTCTCTATCAAGTTTATGTTCCGTACATTTATGAGTAGCCAAATAGACAATAAATATATTGACCACCTGTAAAATGTATAACCCTTACAGGGAACTTAGTCTAATGGAATTATATGCCATACGTAATGCAATAAACATGAAATACAACATAATGTTCAATGTTAAATGTTCAAAAATGAGAAGAAACATTTTTAAATAGCAAATGTGATTTTAAACAAATGTGATTGCTCAGCGAATCCTACGATTGGGAATGCCTCTTTGTAAATTATAAAGTATTTTTTTTTTTTTTACTTAAAAAACACAATTTTAACCATTTTTAACACTAAAAGAATAACATATTGTCTTGTTAAATAAAATATTATTTATTATTTACATAGAATATTTTTCTCTGTACATGATAAGGAAATCCATACTTTTATTCCTAAAATATTTTACAGTAAAATGACGTGTTTTAAAATATAATCTCATTTTTGTGCTGTATAACGTGACTTGCAGTAAACCATTTAACAATTTGTATTGTTGTACTGTATTTTACAGTATTCTTTTCCTATTAAAATCCACTATTTTTTTTTTATCATAAATGTGACCCTGCACCACAAAACCAGTCATAAGGGAAATTGAGATTTATACATCATCTGAAAGCTGAATAAATAAGCTTTCCATTGATGTATGGTTTGTTAGGATAGGACAGTATTTGGCCGATATACAGTGGTGGTCAGAATTATTGGCACCCCTGGTAAATATGATCAAATATGGCTGTAAAAAATAAATCTGCATTGTTTATCCTTTTGATCTTTTATTAAAAAAATCACAAAAATTTACAAAAATCTAAAATTTCATTGAAGTAAAAGAATTGAAAGTGGGGGGTAAATCACATTATGAAATAAATGCTTTTCTCTAAAACACGTTGGCCACAATTATTGGCACCCTTTTATTAAATACTTTTTGCAACATCCTTTTGCCAAGATAACAGCTCTGAGTCTTCTCCTATAATGCCTGATGAGTTTGGAGAACACCTGACAAGAGATCAGAGACCATTCCTTCATACAGAATCTCTCCAGATCCTTCAGATTCCCAGATCCATGTTGGTGCTTCTTCTCTTCGGTTCACCCCACTCATTTTCTATAGGGTTCAGGTCAGGGGACTGGGATGGTCATGGCAGAAGCTTCATTTTGTGTTCAGTGACACATTTGTATGTTGATTTTTATGTTTGTTTTGGATCGTTGTCCTGATGGAAGATCCAACCACGGCCCATTATAAGATTTCTAGCAGAGGCCGTCAGGTTTTGATTTTTTATCTGTTGGTATTTGCTAGAATCCATGATACCATGTATCTGAACAAGATGTCCAGGACCTCCAGCAAAAAAATAGGCCCACAACATTAAAGATCCAGCAGTATATTTAACCGTGGGCATGGGGTACTTTTTGTCCCTGTTTGCACCAAACCCATCTGGTGGATTTGCTGCCAAAAAGCTCTTTTTATAGTTTCATCTGACCACAGAACCAGGTCCCTTTTGAAGCTCCAGTCGTGTCTGACAACTGAATATGCTGGAGTTTGTTTCTGGATGAGTAAGAAGGATTTTTCTTGAATCCCTCCCAAACAACATGTGGTGATGTAGGGTTTTTTTTTTTTTTAAGGATTTCTGAGCCCAAGACTCAACTAATCTCTGCGATTCTCCATCTGTGATCCTTGAAGAGTCTTTGGCCACTCAAACTTTCCTCCTCGCCGTGCATTAGGACGATATAGACACATGTCCTCTTTCAGGCAGATTCGTAACATCTTTAGTTGATTGGAACTTCTTAATTATTGCCCTGATGGTGGAAATGTGAATTTTCAATGCTTTAGCTATTTTCCTACAGCCACTTTCTATTTTGTGAAGCTCAACAATCTTTTGCTGCACATCAGAACTATATTCTTTGGCTTTACTCATTATGATGAATAATTAAGGGAATTTGGCCTTTGTGTTTCCTCATATTTATACTCCTGTGGAACAAGACATCATAGCTGGACAATTTCATGTTCCTAGTCACCCTGGTGTGCTAAAAAATGTAAATATTAATGGGAATATACTTCAGAGATATTTTAAATTCTAGGGGTGACAATAATTGTGGCCAACGTGTTTTGGAGAAAAGCATTTATTTCATAATGTGATTTACCCCCCACTTTCAATTGTTTTACTTCAATGAAAGGTTAGATTTTTTGATCAAATTTTTTGAATAAAAGTTCAAAAGGATAAACAATGCAGATTTATTTTTTACAGCCATATTTGATCATATTTACCAGGGGTGCCAATAATTCTGACCACAACTGTACAACTATTTGAAAATCTGGAATCTGAGAGTGCAAAAAAATCTAAATATTGAGAAAATGCCTTTAAAGTTGTCCAAATTAAGTCCTTAGCAATGCATATGACTACTACTAATAAATTGTTTACATAAAAGATCATTTTGACCCATACAATGTATTGTTGGCTATTGCCACAAATATACCCGTGCGACTTTTGACTGGTTTTGTGGTCCAGGGTCACAAATGTAAAACCCTTGTGGTCTCAACATAATAAAGAATGCTACAGTAAGTAGTCTTAAGTTTACAGTATGTAAGACATTTTTATATGCAAGACAGATTAAGACAGATCATAATGAATAAATCTATACTGGGAATCAGTAGGTGTGACTTGAAACTTCAATGTTGTAAAGAAGGCACTAACAGTCTCAGCTGCACTGGAGCCAGTGTCAGCAAGGTCCTCTGTATATTGACTTTTTTTTTGACTGGCAACAGTCAATACATTAAGCTATACAGTATATGTGACTTGGCACTAAGCCGTATATGTACTGCATTACTAGCAAATATTTTACAGGTTATAAGAAACCATAAAATTGCTTAGCACTTTGCCATGCAGTGGCAGCAGTGGGTCCTTGTTTTTATTACATTGGCCTGGGGAGCCATGTATGAAGTGTGATTTAAAATGTGTAACTACGTGAGGATATGTAGTCACAGCAATTATTAGATATGAAGCAGCTGTATTGAGTTTCAGTCGGTGTTGAATGACCTGCCTGAGTCTGTGCTGTTAAAATTCCCTCCATAACAGTAATTAAGCCTCTAAAAATGCGTCTGCTTTGTCTTTCAAACAGGGCCAAGTGAAAAAGATGAAAGGAAGCTATAGTTTGGAGACCTTCCATCTATACGCATGAGGTGTCACAGGACTACAGGAGACACAGTGGTTGAAGAACAAATGGTGCGTGCTATAAATATATTCTATGCGTATCAAAGGAGCCGTAGTTTGATTTCAATAGACATTATACTGTGGCTCAGTGGCATTGATCCGTGAATGATACTTGAAAAAGGAAAAGGGTGACATTTACATATACACTCTAAAAAATGCTGGGTTGTTTTAACCCAAATTTAGGTCAAATATGGACAAACCCAGCTGTTGGGTTAAATTTTTTAATTAAATTTTCAACCCAATGGTTGGGTTTGTCCATATTTGACCCAGATTTGGGTTAAAACAACCCAGCATTTTTTAGAGTGTACATTAATTTCCAGATGACTAGTACGGCTAATAACAATTAACAAATTGTGTTTCAGCATTTTAGAGAAATGCCTTTCACCCAAATGCTTTCTGTCACATTTTCCTCTGACCACGGCATTTTTGTGAAGCACATACAGCGCGGTGTGTGTGATTGATGTTCTAGCCTCAAATGATTGGTGATCAATACATCTCCATTGATTTTTCTGACACATGTGCATAGTCTACTATGAGCCACAATGTGAGGGTGAAGGACAAGTTGGACAAAATAGATGAAATTGTGACAAAGGAATAGACACAATTTAATAAGGAGTCGTAATCTACTGCCACTGCAGTTCAAAAGAAATATGCTAGTTGGCCGCCTACGTCAGTGCACCCTAACAAGTAAACATCTTGCTGCTATGCCAGTCCATCTTAAGCACAGAATAGGACCATTCACACAGGTTTCTGTCTATAGTTTGCATTTCTCATCAATCCAAAAATTCCTAGCTTCTGTATTAAAAAGTATTATATATACAATACTATATATAAATGCCATTAACAATTATTTAAAATATATAATGATTTAACATATTTCATGATGAATTGTGAATATTTTTAGTAAACATCTTACTGTTGTGTATATATATATATTTATATATATATATATATATACACCGATCAGGCATAACATTATGACCATTATGTGAAGTGAATAACTGTTATCTCACTGGTTATCTCTTCATCACGGCATCTGTTAGTGGGTGGGATATATTAGGCAGCAAGGGAACATTTTGTCCTCAAAGTTGATGTGTTAGAAGCAGGAAAAATGGGCAAGCGTAAGGATTTGAGCGAGTTTGACAAAGGCCAAATTGTGATGGCTAGACGACTTGGTCAGAGCATCTCCCAAACTGCAGCTCTTGTGGGGTGTTCCTGGTCTGCAGTGGTCAGTATCTATCAAAAGTGGTCCAAGGAAGGAACAGTAGTGAACTGGCGACAGGGTCATGGGTGGCCAAGGCTCATTGATGCACGTGAGGAGTGAAGGCTGGCCTGTGTGCTCCGATAAAATAGACGAGCTACTGTAGCTCAGATTGCTCAAGAAGTTAATGCTAGTTCTGATAGAAAGGTGTCAGAATACACAGTGCATCGCAGTTTGTTGCGTATGGGGCTGCATAGCCGTAGACCAGTCAGGGACCCCTGTCCACCGCCGAAAGCGCCAAAGCTGAACAAACAAGTCCGATCCATGGAGGCCCCACCTTGCAACTTACAGGACTTAAAGGATCTGCTGCTAACATCTTGGTGCCAGATACCACAGCACACCTTCAGGGGTCTAGTGGATATATAATATATATATATATACACAACAGTTACTTCTGGTCCTCGAATCTGATTAGCTGAAAGGTCTTTTCAGCCATGCGATATTCTACCAGTATCACTACGGGAACCGTTTCACCATTTGTATCACTTCACTTGCTGGATACTATTGTTTCTCATAGTGTGTCATGGCAGAGGAGCATAATTTTACAAATACTACTGTTATTGTGTCACAGAAGATGTAGTTGTTTAGACCTCATATATGCGATTAATATATAGACATAGCGCCTATTTAAAAATTAGTTTAGACGTTTTCGGAGATTTGAGCTCCAGGCCGTCAGCCGCCATTCAGCGCTCATGTACCTGCCGAGAACAGCTTTATCTTGGCCAGTCCTTCGGGAATTTGCTACTGGCTTTTATGTAGATAATGGTTAAACATGAGATATAATTCATTTTAGGTAAATTAAATGGCCAGTCTTTGGTCCTATTAATCTATTGCTTGGCTTTGTATTGTTATTTAACTTAAATCATGTACTAATTATACCATGGTCTGTCTGAATACTCGATTCAGATTGGCTAGAAGGTGTGCAATAAAACAGTTTAATGCACAGGTAGTTCCAAGTCAGTTTAATCACTGTTATATATTAATGCACTATTTTCATTAAAACGCACACACACACACATCACTCGCACACAGATATTGGAGATCGAGCTGCGCACACAAAGAGACATTCAGGAGCACAGAAACTTGTTATCAACGCTTTCCCACAACTTTTAGTAACAAAATAGCTTCGCTACTGAATTGCTACATTATATTTCTTATCAACGAGGGGGTAACATTGCTGGTTTTGAAGTAAGAGGCGCTGAGCAGATGCAGGTAATTCACACACGCATCTCTCATCTCTGTCTCGCTCTCTCTCTCTCTCTCTCTCTCTCTCTCTCTCTCTCTCTCTCTCTCTCTCTCTCTCTCTCGATAATTAATTCAAATAAACGCACTACTTTATCTCTGTGTCTAATTCAAAGCAGGCAGAATGCTATATCTAATAATCTGTAACTGACGAAAATAACCGTCATTTTTATCCTTCCATTCAAATATTGGGGTGCAAACATGAATAACAGCTTTGTGCCGGGTGGTTCTTAGCCTCCACGTTGTGCATTAAAATAATTTAATGTCCCCTCACGGACGACTGCCGCACACATAAACAAAACAACGTAAATGTCCCAGGTCTGGTCCTCTCTCGCTCTTCACTGTCATCACTCCTCCTTTTATCAATCCGGAGCTCCTCCTGATCATTAGCAATCGCGTCACCGGCCTCGCACCGTTCTCACAGCTCTCGGCCCTGTCCTGCTTGCCACATACCCCCATCACCCCTCGAAGGCCGGGGGGTACCCACGAGACTGTGTTCTACTCTCCCACCCTCTCCAGCTCCGCAGCACCTGGGGGAGAGGACAGACGAGGCGAAAGAAAAGGAGACGGAAGGATGAGGAGAGACAGAGATGAGAGACAGAAATTAATCTTGGTCCAGTTCTCAAAACGCACTGCCATCCGGTCCTCCACCAGCTGGGTGAACTCCTCCGCGATGGTGGACGGCTCCTCCGGGTTCGGGCCGCTGGCAGGAGTCCCAGGTTTCCTGCTTCTCTACATCATGGCAGACGGCAGCAGGCTCCGGCCTCAGCAAATGGTGGCGACTCCTCCGCTCCCTTTCGGACGACAGCCGCCCCTCCAGAACCCAGGCGGCCGGCAGCGAGTTAATCCGTCCCCTCTGCAACTCCAGCCTACTGCCTCGAGCGTCAATGGTGGCAGACTCTACTCAGCCATGCTCGATGGCACCGCGGATTCCCCACAGTGGTGAGGGCTCTATGACAGAGCGTTTCTCCTTCCCGGGTTTCGGCACCAATGCAACAAGGTTAGTTGATAAGGGAAGAAGGAGGCGGGAACCGGCGAACGTAATGTCCTCTCTCGTCCTTCACTATCGTCGCTCCTCCTTTTATCAATCCGGAGCTCCTCCGTGAGACACTCGAGACCAGTGTGGCGTGCAGGTGACGCTCATTAGCAATCGCGCGACTGGCGACTTTTTAGAATTAGTAATGGAGGCTTGGGCTCAACTGTTAAACTGTCAACTTTAGATTTGAATCCGAGGCGGAAGTTTTTCCACACAAAATAGGGTTTTTAAGACACTCCGTTGTTGTTGCATTTGTAGTTGAGCGATATGGCTCTATATCAGCACGGCTGTGATTGTCTTCAGCCTGCGGCCTCGTGTGTAACACATACTGCTCTGAAACATGACTAGGAGATCCAAACCAAGCTTTATTGAGAGTAATCCATAATCATAATCCATATAACAAGCATCAGGTCAAAACCACAGGGTAATCAATACAGGTAATAAAAAAAGGGTCCAAGGCACAGGCAAACAGGGTAATCCAGAGAGACAAGTAGAAGAACAAGACCAGGACAAGGAAACCAGAGGTAGCGTCCCGAAATGCAGTGTAACACGAACATGTAGCAAGACTTAGCAAAGAATGACAAAACACACAGGGCTTAAATAGTCAAACGTAAACAAGGTGATCAAACACAGGTGTCAGAAATCAGAACATAATGACTCCAGGCAATGAATCATGGGAAATGCAGTTCATGATACGATTAAGGAGACAGGAGGAGTGCCCTCTTGTGGCCTATGGCCTAATCACTGCTGTGCTGATATAGAGCCATATCACACTCCTACTCTTGTGGTATTAAGTAATTTATAATTTATTTATATAATAAATACAGAATGTAATTACAATTATTTAAGATAATAGTCCATCTAAAAAGTCATGCAGTTCAGTGTGCATATAGTGGTGTATGTTGACATCTGTATTACCAGTGTAAATAAGGCTGAATTTCTGCTGTCTAGAGGCACTCTGGGCCCCATGTGAATGATGAGCTTCTGCATCTTTAATTTTAAACTTTATGCCAACATTGTGTCAAAGCACTCTGTGTTACCAAGACTACAAAAACATTTTGGGAATGAAATGCATGTTTAATACTCAGTATCATGTGGGCATGTGTGTGTAGGCAGTTGCTATAGAAACGCCAATCCTAGCATCATGCACAAGTAACATTTTGGCACAGCAAAAGGGTTATGCCTCAGAGCTAGAATTGCATGATGCTATCAATATATCTGATTGATTTTGTACATAAAGCAAGCATGAGGGCCTGTGTGTATGCGCTCGCAAAGGAAAATATGCAAGCGTATGCAGCCCATGCATGTGTCAGGTGTGCATGCCAGTGTTGGTATGTGCTTGCTTGTGTGTTTGTGGGTGGGTGTTGATAGTGGGAGTGTTTATGGTGGGATTTAAGAAATGGTTTTAGCTTAACCATCTAACAGGTAGTTGCCCACACCGGTACCCAGTTGTTCCTTCCCATTTGTTGTAAAGTCCCCTGACCCCTCCAAATATACAGAGTGCCAGATGCTCCGTTTCTATGAAACCAAAATAAACAGCATAACATAGACACAGAAAGGCTAATGGTTCCATATAGACACGGTTGAAGCATTTCAGTGCTCCTTGTGAGCTTGCAAGACAATTGATGCTAGTGAGCGGCTCTGTTTATTTACTCTGTGTATGTGTGTATGTGCATGGCATTAAGTTATCAGAGAACTGAGAAGGGAGGGAAATGTGTGTGTGTGTGTGTGTGTGTGTGTGTGTGGGGGGGGGGTCGTGGGGGGAGGTGGATGGCTATAATTTAAGTGAACGTCTGCAGGAAGCCGAGGCGGGAGGGACTGCTCAGTTAAATTATAATAATAAGCTCCCAATCGATGCAGGACCCCTTGCTAAAAATAGAAGCAACTGGATTGGATTTTGCTGTGTGTGTGTGTGTCCATAAAAGAAGTGGGTTAAAATAGGGTCAATGATGTACACACAATGGAACCTGTGTAAACACTCATGTATTCTTAGGATGTCACACAAGTGGTGATAAAAATAAGAAAAAATGACGCCCTTTTGGAACCTACACAGAATGGCTGAGGTAGGAAATTCTGTCACAGTTTTTTTTTGTGTCAACCAAACAGCCTTCTGTCAGACGACATTACAAATTAAGTGAGAGACCTGGAGTGATGTACTTTTCAATTCTAATGATTAATGGATTTCTGAAGCGCAAGGCGAAGAAAACGCATTAATGAAGCAGCCGTTGGACTAGCAGCCATGGTCAGGCCAGGATGAGGGGGAGATGGTTGATGTCAACAGGAAAAAAGCAACCCATCCATTTGTTTGCTGGGGTATTTTTAGGCTCTGAAGCAACACTCAAGAAAGCCACTGCGGCGAAAGGACATTATCTTACAGAGAAATCTCAGTTCTGGATAACAGAATTGAAACACCTTCCTGTTTGAACATGTCTTCAGCTGTTTTTCCATTGCATGTTTGCAGAGCAATGCCATAGCTAGTCCCTCTATTATTGCATGTTTGCAGAGCAATGTCATAGCTAGTCCCTCTATTAAGTATCTCTTCTCACATTGAGAGCTTTTTTTATATTTAATATTTTGCTGCACTAACACCAAATAACTTCTAAACTACAAATCATATACAGTATGGATGTTTTATCATCTATGGGCAGTTTTAGCCCTGTGGATGATTTGACAAAGTCTTGTAGAACACAATTTTCATTTTTTTTTTCCCCAACAAAACATTTTTTCTTTTTTCTAAAAAGTAATGGAAATTTTAGACACAGTGTCAATTGGCCACTTCAAAATAGTAGCCACAATATAATTCATGCATGAACACAACACAACTCTTTTGTGTCACCAAGGCTAATCTCATATTATATATCCTAAACACACACAACACATATTACCTTGATTTCTTTGTTTTCTTTACACGTCTCATATTCCTTCTTAAGCATTTCATTGACACCATTGTCTACTAATTTTACTAAACTTTATTATAGGCAAAATTGCTTGGTGTGGCAGAAATGAAGTCAACTGTGGGAGAGTTGTAATTTTCATACAATACATTTTAATGGTTTATGTTTATTTCACTATTTCTTTAGCTGATTAGTGTTAAACATATACAAACCTGATTCCAAAAAAGTTGGGACACTGTACAAATTGTGAATAAAAACAGAATGCAATGATGTGGAAGTTTCAAATTTCAATATTTTATTCAGAATACAACATAGATGACAAATCAAATGTTTAAACTGAGAAAATGTATCATTTTAAGGGAAAAATAAGTTGATTTTAAATTTCATGGCATCAACACATCTCAAAAAAGTTGGGCCAAGGCCATGTTTACCACTGTGTGGCATCCCCTCTTCTTTTTATAACAGTCTGCAAACGTCTGGGGACTGAGGAGACAAGTTGCTCAAGTTTAGGAATAGGAATGTTGTCCCATTCTTGTCTAATACAGGCTTCTAGTTGCTCAACTGTCTTAGGTCTTCTTTGTCGCATCTTCCTCTTTATGATGCGCCAAATGTTTTCTATGGGTGAAAGATCTGGACTGCAGGCTGGCCATTTCAGTACCCGGATCCTTCTTCTATGCGGCCATGATGTTGTAATTGATGCAGTATGTGGTCTGGCATTGTCATGTTGGAAAATGCAAGGTCTTCCCTGAAAGAGACGACGTCTGGATGGGAGCATATGTTGTTCTAGAACTTGGATATACCTTTCAGCATTGATGGTGCCTTTCCAGATGTGTAAGCTGCCCATGCCACACGCACTCATGCAACCCCATACCATCAGAGATGCAGGCTTCTGAACTGAGCGCTGATGACAACTTGGGTTGTCCTTGTCCTCTTTAGTCCGGATGACATGGCGTCCCAGTTTTCCAAAAAGAACTTCAAATTTTGATTCGTCTGACCACAGAACAGTTTTCCACTTTGCCACAGTCCATTTTAAATGAGCCTTGGCCCAGAGAAAACGCCTGCGCTTCTGGATCATGTTTAGATATGGCTTCTTTTTTGACCTATAGAGTTTTAGCCGGCAACGGCGAATGGCACGGTGGATTGTGTTCACCGACAATGTTTTCTGGAAGTATTCCTGAGCCCATGTTGTGATTTCCATTACAGTAGCATTCCTGTATGTGATGCAGTGCCATCTAAGGGCCCGAAGATCACGGGCATCCAGTATGGTTTTCCGGCCTTGACCCTTACGCACAGAGATTGTTCCAGATTCTCTGAATCTTTGGATGATATTATGCACTGTAGATGATGATAACTTCAAACTCTTTGCAGTTTTTCTCTGAGAAACTCCTTTCTGATATTGCTCCACTATTTTTCGCCACAGGATTGGGGGAATTGGTGATCCTCTGCCCATCTTGACTTCTGAGAGACACTGCCACTCTGAGAGGCTCTTTTTATACCCAATCATGTTGCCAATTGACCTAATAAGTTGCAGATTGGTCCTCCAGCTGTTCCTTATATGTACATTTAACTTTTCTGGCCTTTTATTGCTACCTGTCCCAACTTTTTTGGAATGTGTAGCTCTCATGAAATCCAAAATCAGCCAATATTTGGCATGACATTTCAAAATGTCTCACTTTCAACATTTGATATGTTATCTATATTCTATTGTGAATAAAATATAAGTTTATGAGATTTGTAAATTATTGCATTCCTTTTTTATTCACAATTTGTACAGTGTCCCAACTTTTTTGGAATCGGGTTTGTACAAATTCATATTTTTATGGTGGATTTTCAAAGTTTATGTCTGAGGACGATGCATAGCGAAAGCTAGGACTGAAACTAGATCCGTTTTATAAATTGTGATTTAAACCACATGCTATGTTTAATAAAACATAAATAAATAAAATTTAAAAAAGCTACTGGTCAATTGGGAAGTAACTTGTTTCATTTACTTCACTGGCACTTGGCGGGTGTTAATTTTCGACCCTGTTTATGTGTATCTGCACAGACGTTATGTAACAGACGTTGATAGCAACTAAAATCAATGGCAATATAGGCCTGCTTCACATTATAATTACTGTAGCAACAAACTTATAGAGGTGATTTGCCAAACACTGAATAAGACAGGTGCGCTCAACCAGCATATTCACAAACGTTTCACATTTGTAGTAACAAGGCCACATGTAGTGCCATCACTCACTCTCTTTCTCTCTTTCTCAAGAGTCCTCAACAATCACGCACGCACGCGCACACACACACACACACACACACACACACACACACACACACACACACACACACACACACACACACACACACACATACATTCAAAGTGAGGCCCACACACAGACAGACTCTCACATGGATGTGCCCACACAAACTTTCTGTGAATACTAACATCGCTCCTGAAATATGATCCACTGCGTTTTACCTCTTGTTCTGAACTGTTATCTTCAGTCACACATCAATTAATGACTTTAATTATTGTATAAACAGAAAATGCTTTTTTTTTTTTTTTTTTACATAAAATCAGCATATTTATTTATATTATAAAGAAATTAGACTCCCCTAATTAGAGTTAGAATTAAGGTTGTGTAATGATATCGCTTAAAATAGGATTATTTCTGAAACTGTACATGAAAAAGGGTGAAGGCTAAATATAAAAGAAAATGGAAATTTACTGCAGCCCAAACATGAATTTTAATTATATAGTTAGTATCTGGACTTCAATGTGAAGTGCAGAACGAATCGAGCATTCCTGATGGACAAAATTAAGTCCCGCCCTACTTTTTTTTTGTTCAAGAAGCCGTTTCACTTGGATATACGTCACAATAGAAAAGACTATCACTACTTCCATTTCATAATGACTTTAACATCTGACATTCTGCCATCCCTCTGTGCCGCTTTGCTGGCAGTCTTCATTTGTACAGACAGCCAAGGCTGTGCTCCATGGTATCTGTGAAAAGGTCAGACAGAGAGTCTTATTTGTGCCATTACTGTGGTTGACAAAAGCTTTTTAGGCTACAAATGGATGGGAGAATAAGTGCATCTAATCTTATCTAATTTGGTAAAGTCCACAAGTTTGATATAATTGTTTACTGATACAATCATTTTGACTGAATCTGATGGTGAGGAGGAGTGAAAATGGCTTGTGTAGATCAGACAGTTCATCCTAAAGTGGTATAGGACAATCAGTTTCTGGTTTCTAGCTCAAACTTAGCATTGCATCATACCTAAGGCTTTTAATTGCTTCAAGTAAGAGGATATGTAAGGGATAATGTACAGGGATAATTACCCCCGTCTTGTATCACTCTGAAGGGATTCATTTTGTTATAAATGACTGGCTGATTGTACATTATCCTGCATAATACACAGCTAGTCACTAAATAAATACATTTACATGAGGATTAAGTTGAAATAATTTTATAATTGTATCTGTATATTCCTTAAAGCTTAGAGCAAAGTAGTCCATTACAAAATATAAAGCTATAATAACAGTAATAGCATAATCCATCTTAGGTCTGGTCTTCTGTTAGCAAAGTGTTGCACAGACAGACAATGAAGAAAAAGATGAAGTTTCAAAACACAGAGTTTAATAAAAGTCCACAAAGTACTCCACAACAGGCTCAGAATTAACTTGCACAGACTTTAACGCAAAGAATGAACTTAAGTAGTGACACAAACAAGCTAAATTAACGATACACAACTGAAAACAATGAACTAATCATGTTAATAACCATAGTGACAAAGGAGTGGCAGGAAATTCAAACAAAGGAACACATGTGACTAATGAAAACAAACTAAAAGTCCATGAAAACCAACACAGAACTTAAATAGAGGGTATGCACGTGACATCACTGTCAGCTGGAGTGACTGCGGTCACGCCCACTGAGTGGCAAAAAGACTGAGAGGCAGCATTGGTTTTCAGCGTGAATGCAGTGAAAAACACACAAAACCAGGTCTATGCGAAATAAAAAAATAATTAATAGGCCTATAATATAATCAGAATTTGAATAAAACTTTTGTTTTCCAGTCTTGACACGCTTTAATACATAGGTCCATCCGCATAAATGCGGGATTCACTCTCGAAATTGTGATGACTGACAGTGTTAAATATTTATGTATCGAAATAAGGCTCATATAAATGTCAGGAAACATGATTCCTGGCTGCATGTCAATATCCATAGATCACTGGATCTTTGGTAAGTTGTAAGGAACACTATATCGAGTACAGCCTTTAGTTTAAACTGATAACCGTTTGTTTTACTCGCGTTTTCCCCTATTAACTCCAATCATGCAGCAGCTCTTCTGCCACTCAGTCCCGGCTGAGGGGGCGTGTTCCGGCGGGAAAGTGATGTCGATGCATACCCTCTATACACAGACCAAACTAATTAACCAAATGAACATCAGGTGCAAACGATAATCAAACAATGAATAACCAAGGTAACTAACTGAAAACACAGGAAACTGAACTAAACTAAAGAACACAGATCACCCGTGTACCCATATACAGTGTTGCCATGGATGAAGGCGATTAGGAATGACCGTTGGATGGCGCAACTTACCAGTAAGAATTTAATATTCAAGAGAGCTGTGACACATCAGTAGCGGTAATAATTTTAATATTGGTTCATCCCAAGTATTATTTATATTGGGTTGCCTTCAACAATTGTCATTATTCAACTTACAAAAAACTATCGTTCAAAAGTTTGAGGTCAGTACGATAAAAAAATTTTAATGGGGAAAAAAAAATGAACTTTTATTCAGCAAGGATGCATTACATTGATCAAACGTTAGAGTGGAGACTTTTACATGGTAACAGAAATGTTCTGTTTCAAATTAATGCTGTTCTTTTGAACTTTCTATTCATCAAATAATCCTGAAAAAAATGTTCCACAATCACTTTCCACAAAAATATTAATCAGCACAACTGTTTTTAACATTGATAATAATTAGAAATGTTTTTCACCAAATCAGCATATTAGAATAATTTCTGAAGGATCATGTGACACTGAAGACTGGAGTAATGATGCTGAAAATTCAGCTTTGCACCACAGGAATAAATTACGGTTTAAATTGCATATTTCAATCTTTACTTGATTTTTTTGTCAAATAATTGCAGCCTTAATGAGAATTAGACACTTTCACTTCTTACAAACATTTAAAAAAATCTTACTAACCCCAAACTTTTGAGCTGTATAATGTTTGTCTTTGCATATTAATGATGTTTGTCTTTGCACATTAATCACAGGACAAGAGAAAATATTTTAACGTAGAAAAAAAATACACACTTTACCTTTAACAATCAAGTCTTTTCAGTTAACTTTGTTTGCAACAAGCATCATTAAACTTTAATGATACCTTGTAGCCAAGTGAATTGCAAGAATTAGTAAAGCTATTTAAAATAAATCAGCAGAAAACTTATCTCATTAATACATTTAAAATAAATCAGCAGAATGTTTACCTCATTAATATTGATTATGTGCACAAGCAGGCTGCTCATGCTTACAGACACGTATCAATGGCCTTGACAGCACATGTAATGATACCTGTTTCTGGCCTGTTTGATCTTATCCTTCAGTTGCAATGGGTGTCAGAAGACTCAACGGTCACATGCAAGTCCAGGTTCTAGTGCTTTATACTTCCCCCACTTCTTTAAGTAGGACTGAGGCGGAAAAAATCCAGCGTGCGCTAGAACTAGAAGCTCAATTTGAACACTATGATAGGTCAATACTGACAAAAAACATACAAAGACAGTTCGTTTAGTTCTCATTGTGAAAAAACCTTCAGATCAGCCATCAGATGATGGACAAGGGGGTTTGAAATGGGGACATTATTAGAAATTGCCTGCAGCGAGTGTCTCTTTGAGGACGTCCTGCGACTGGAGGAAGTTTCTGGAAAATTTCGCCAAAAATTCCCAAAACTCTGGAAAGGTTTCAGGGGATTATAGTCCTTACGACTCACCTCTCTGTGTACTTGCTATAATTGTAAGAGTACACCTAATTGTGTAACCCACACCTGAAGGGATGTCAAGCTCGGTCTACCTAATTAGACTGTCGAGGGAGAGGTAATTAACCTAATACAGTTTAATTACACAGAGTGCGTGTCTCTGAATGTTTAATCAAATGTTTATTTTGGTGTTCAATTCTGCGTGCAATAGACTGGCATCATTAAATTTCGAAGTCATGGAAACAGTAAGGACTCAGTGAAGAAATAGTGGTTATATTTTAACAATTGATAGTCAGTTTTTTGCGGTCTATAAATAATAAACAACAGTATGTATTGTATTCAATGAAGAAACTTGACCGTGGCTATTTTTTAAGTGTAAGTGATACCAAGAAAGTAGCACCTTTTTTTTGAGAGGTTCTCAACCAGGGGGCCTCAGCAAACTTCCTGCAGGAAGTATTTAAATTTTAAATAATAAAATAATCGAACTCTAAATTAAAATGCTAAAAATAAACGCATAAAACCAAGATGTTGTCACGTGTGTTGTGGTAAGCAAGACACTTTATTAAGTCTTTAGTAAAGAAATCAATGACGATAACCGACAAATAACAGAACGAAACAGGAAGTATAAATACACATATTCAATCATTTTTTTTTTATTTGTCCATTTTTATAATCTCAGTTTTGTAAGATGAGCACTAGAGGTTGAAGGACCTCAGATTTTTTGAAGTCTATAGTTATGTGATTAAAGTCGAGTCGATGTTGACTAATCACTTATGGCATTATTAATAAAAACACAAGAGATGGGAATACTTTGCAACATGCCACAGTTTGCAACTAGAGGCTAAAATTTGTGAACAAACTTCGATGTTGGCTTGAAAAGCCTGAACCTTGAGCCGAGACTCAAACCCAGAACGCCTTGTGCACAGCTGCGGCATTTGTCAGAATGCTGCCCACAAGGCTATTGCTTCTACATACAGTAGCAGCTTATTTTATCAGTTATGTTGTCTATAGGTAGTTATATTTCTTGTAGGTTCTGCTTGTTCTAAACCAGAAACAGATAAAGTAGCACAGTAAGATTACATTTATTTGAACGCATTAGTGAGAGAGCGATTGTGTGTGTGAATTAATCCTACTTGTCTGTGCAGCGTCTCTCTACTAATAGTGAAGCTGTGGGTTTTAGTTACTTCAAAAACAGAAAGAAATATATGCTAGAACTTTTCAGTTTTTAAGATATTTTATTTATAAGTCACAGGACAGCATTTGGCAGTAATTTTCTGTGCTCCTGAATGTTTCTGTGTGTGCGTGATCTGCACGTGATGTGCGAGCTACTGTCTGTATGTGTGTGCGTGTTACAGTGTAGCAGCACATTAGTTTGGAACGGCGATAAATCTTCTGCAAGCGGCCATGTTGTTAGTATCAAAATCACATGATCAGCGACTAGTCAACATCAAGCTTAAAGCTCATAGCAAAGCATTAAAGTCGACAAGTCGACTAATGTGTAAACACGCCAATCTATTGGAAGACTGCAGTTCATGATGTCACACACGCAGTGCTTATGCACATAAAAGGGTGCCCAATTTACACGTCCGAAGGAGATTTGCAAGCATGCCCTGAAGTATGGCAATGAGATGAAGTTCCTCGTTCCTCTTCTCAGGGAACCGGGTTGCATACACAACTTAAGACGTTCCCTTTTGAAGCTCGAAGCGCTTGGCCTGAGAGGTTCATTGGGGGCACCCAGAAGGGAGCCCTGAAACTCTCATTCGCCAGGTTCTATACCACAAGGGAATCAAAGGGGAGCTTAAGCCCTACTTAAAACCCCAATAAGTAGTTGGGGAGGGCGGAATAAGAATGGGACACTAATGGCTCGTTTCCACCGAGCGGTGCAGTACGGTTCAGTACAGTAAAGTACGATTTGGGACCGTTAACCCTGATCCAGCTTGTGTTTCCACCACCAACAGTACGCTTATGATAGGCGTGGTGTAGCGATTGATGTCATTCTCACGCGAAGAAGAAAGCGACACAGTAAACAAAAATGGACGACATACAGCAGATCTTGTTCTTGCTTCTCAGCATGTGGCTGTTTTCACAAGAAGAAGACACACTGTAGAAAAACACAACAGAAAATGCATGCGCAAGTGACGATTCTCTGTCAACCAATCAACGTTCTGCAGTGAGTCTAGCTCCACCCTTTAATACCGGACTACTGCGCTAGGGACCCCAACGGAAGGGTGCCAAAAAAGTGGTACGGTATGGTATGGTTCGGAATTAGGGCACCATTCACAACTTCTGACAATGGAAACGGCAAAAATTGCGTACTGTACTGAACTGTACCGCTCGGTGGAAACGAGCCATGAGTCCTTTCCTATTTATCCGGCTCTTACACTAACTATACAAAAGGTATGCTCCAGTGACCTCCAGTATTGCACCTAAGTGGGCAACAAATAAGAGGGACGCCATATTCCAAGCAATCTACCTCTACTGTCATCCCTACTATACACGGATCATACTAGAAGAGACTTCTAGGGGAAAGCATTAATATAACGAAAGTTTTCTCCTTGATTTCCGACAGATTAAGCTACAGGTGCCTCTCCGTGACCACCGTACGAACGACTGATGGCAGCGGCCGCCTGCTTAGTGGCCTGGATAGTCAAGTCTGTGGTCTGACACAGTTCAGCAACTGCCTCAGGTGACAATCCCTGCCCCTTGTCCAAGTTCCTAAGCAGGTCGGCTTGGTATGTAATTTCACTATCATGCCCTACTCCCTCCATATCTAGTTCCGAAGAAACTGCAGAGCGGGCATCTGAATCCAGCAGATCTCCTTAACTGGCAAGAGGAGATTGGGAATTGGACACCCCCCTCCCAAACTCCTCCGTTAGCTCAAGCTACGACCCCCATGGACGGAGCCACCGGGCAGCAGCAGGGCCTGAACCGCAGGGTGGAGACACTCGTTCCTCTTCCCTCGAGAAAAGGGACAAGCATGAGTGGAGCTTTTTCGCAGTGAGCACATTCACCTCCCTCAAGAACTGAATGTTCGTGCTACGCTCCAAGGCAGATAACACAAAGCTTGTGCTTGTCCTCTGTGGTCATAAAGCGAGGACACGGAGAAACACACTTCCTGAAAATCTTGTTCTTCATTGACACACGCTACAAACAATCGGCTCCTAAACACAAAAAAAGCTGATGACGTCTAACTTTTATATGCACAGGCACTTTGCATGTGATGTCATGGTCTGTCGTCTGCCAGTAGATTGGTGTGTGTTTACACGCGCTCAGATATCGTTCACTCCGAGGGCGTTCACCATAGCGTAAACACTAAGACACAGCGTCAAAGTTCCACTTCGAAAGGGAACTAACAACTGAGTAGTTAAATCTAAACCACAGTGAAACTCAAGAAACAAAAACAGAGGAACAGAAAGACAACTAAACTAATCAATCCTGAGAAATGTAAACTGAAATCATATTTCTTTCAATTTTCCCCTAGTAATTACTGTTTTTATTGATGATTACTTATGGAAGTTTTTTTTTCTCTATATTTTTATATTATTATTTTATATAATGTATAGAGCGTCTTTATTCTGTTTTAAAGCCATGCTCTGTTTAACCATGCCATCAATAACTGAGTTTGGTAAAAAAAAGAAATTGTAAAAAAAGTTACAGAAGATTCATTGCGTGCCATTTATCTGACATTGCCAGCTGGACACTCTCAGATAAGGGCAATTTTAATGGCTCCGGGAGGCACAGCAGTTTAAATAATTAGATCTAAAGGTGACTTTTGATTTTACAATGAGGGTAGGCATGGGTATGTGCTAAAGGGGAGAGGCAGTTTTCACTTAATCTAAACTGGAGAAAAAGTCACTGAAAACAAATAGATTAGATTGCAAATTAAGATCACAATCTGAGTGCTCTCAAGCAAAGATGGAGAAGGAATCAATAGGTCACACCGGGTCAAAGAACAATTCAAAGGTAACCTATTAAAGCGGCAGAAAGTGAGGGGAAAAGCACATTTCCATTGCATCAGCGTGTGCAAAACCAGTACGATAAGCAATGAATAAATTATTCCATGCTTTACTGCAAGGTCAGGGTGGCATGTCTTCTCCCATGGCGCTGCATCCCACGCTAGGAAGAACATACCCACACACAGGTCAAAGTCTTCAACCTTCCTTGTACAGTACACATACACATACAGTCAAACTGATTCTTCTTAAACTTTTTATTTCATAAGGCTTTTTCGTCCAGGGTTGGATAATGATTCTATGCTAGGACGTTGTGCTTAACCTCTGCCTGGGCTCTGCATGTGGGAAGCTGCTCGCTATGAGACGAGTACCATCCTTAACAACTGTAAAATTAAGCGTATCTAGTATATAAACATGTTGTGTATAAGGCCTGGCCAATCAATCTAATCTCTTGTCAAGTTTTCTCTTTTCATACTTGTGATTATTTATGTGATATAAGGGGTAATAACCTGATGCCCCCATCACTGGACTGCCCAACTTATGAGAGGCTGTAAATATCTCTAAACTATAAACACGTTCATTATTTATAATGTGCTGAGGAGGCATGTTTTGGGCATTATTTATATGCAAGCTCCTACAAACACTTTTTGGATCTGTGTCAGCATCTTGCCTCAAACTTGATCTTTTAAAATACGAAGGTTGTGATGTTGGCTCTTTTTCTGATTTTTACCCGTATTTACAGCCAGTTACCTTCAGACATTTTGTTTCTGTTTTTTATTTTGCCAAGTGCCATAGTGAAATGTGTCAGGACTTTTCCTTGAGAAGTTAGTCTGATGTAATTTTTTTTGTTGTCTATCTTCTTTTATGCCAGCCTGGTCAATATGAACTGCAGGCATCAATACGTAACATTTTCAGGTGCAAAACGGACATTTTTGTTTGTCTGGATAGATGCTGAAACGTACAATATAGACGTACTGACAACATTTAAATGTAAACATTATTATGCATTTACAGCTAAAAAAAACATACTTTTTTTTTTTTTTTTTTTAACAAATCTTTTATATCATAAAGATATTTGTATAATTGCCCCATGTAGATTATAGATCCCTTAACCCAACCCCTAAACATAACCATTTTATAGAAAATATAAAAAGAATATATAAAATGTAATGGACAGAAATGTGTAGTACAATGACACTTTTAGTAACAATATACCATTAAAAAGACCTCTAAACCTAAGCATTTCTTAAAAATATGTAGAGTTTATAAAGAAAAATATAGACAGACAAGTGGAATCACAATAATTTATTTATTGCAAAAATGTCAAAAGCTGTACTAAAAGTAGTTCAAATAACGATGTGTTGCAGTCGCAGTCCTCTCTGGCGATATACAATAGTTTTGTGTGAGAACAGAAATTAAAGGTATAATTCACCCAAAAAAATGAAAATGACACCATGATTTACTCACCCTCAAACCATCCTAGGTGTATATGACTTTCTTCTTTCAGACGAATACAATCAGAGCTATATTAAAAAATGTCCTGTCTCTTCCCAGCTTTATAATGGCAGTGAATGGGGGTTGAGACTTTGAAGCCCAAAAAAGTCCATCCATCCATCCATCAAAAAAAAAAAGTACTCCACATGGCTCTGGGAGATTAATAAAGGCTGCGATGCGTTTGTGTAAGAAAAATATCCATATTTAAAACTTTATAAACTAAAATAACTAGCTTCCGACAGACGGCCGTATGCATCGATTTACGGCAAAAGAGTAACCCCTGATCTGACGCATGACGCATTGGCGAACGTGGAAGCGCAGAGGATAGAGCAAAACAAAACACCGCTCACGAATTAGAAGTCTAAAAACACGAATTGTCAGAGGATTTCAATATAAGAGAAGACCAGCTTGAGTTTGTTGCTCAGCCCTATTTGTTTGAACCGCAAGAGGCGTAGAAACTTATGCTGAGGCATTAAAGCTTATGCTACTCTTACATCTTACAGTGGGGAGAACAAGTATTTGATACACTACATTTTGCAGGTTTTCCTACTTACAAAGCATGTAGAGGTCTGTAATTTTTATCATAGGTACACTTCAACTGTGAGAGACAGAATCTAAAACAAAAATCCAGAAAATCACATTGTATGATTTTTAAATAATTAATTTGCATTTTATTGCATGACATAAGTATTTGATCACCTACCAACCAGTAAGAATTCCGGCTCTCACAGACCTGTTAGTTTTTCTAACTCAGTTCTCCACTCATTACCTGTATTAACTGCACCTGTTTGAACTCGTTACCTGTATAAAAGACACCTGTCCACACACTCAATCAAACAGACTCCAACCTCTCCACAATGGCCAAGACCAGAGAGCTGTGTAAGGACATGAGGGATAAAATTGTAGACCTGCACAAGGCTGGGATGGGCTACAGGACAATAGGCAAGCAGCTTGGTGAGAAGGCAACAACTGTTGGCGTAATTATTAGAAAATGGAAGAAGTTCAAGATGACGGTCAATCTCCCTCGGTCTGGGGCACCATGCAAGATCTCACCTCGTGGGGCATCATCAATGATAATGAGGAAGGTGAGGGATCAGCCCAGAACTACACGGCAGGACCTGGTCAATGACCTGAAGAGAGCTGGGACCACAGTCTCAAAGAAAACCATTAGTAACACACTACGCCGTCATGGATTAAAATCCTGCAGCGCATGCAAGGTCCCCCTGCTCAAGCCAGCGCATGTCCAGGCCCGTCTGAAGTTTGCCAATGACCATCTGGATGATCCAGAGGAGGAATGGGAGAAGGTCATGTGGTCTGATGAGACAAAAATAGAGCTTTTTGGTCTAAACTCCACTCGCCGTGTTTGGAGGAAGAAGAAGGATGAGTACAACCCCAAGAACACCATCCCAACCGTGAAGCATGGAGGTGGAAATATCATTCTTTGGGGATGCTTTTCTGCAAAGGGGACAGGATGACTGCACCGTATTGAGTGGAGGATGGATGGGGCCATGTATCGCGAGATCTTGGCCAACAACCTCCTTCTCTCAGTAAGAGCATTGAAGATGGTTTGTGGCTGGGTCTTCCAGCATGACAACGACCTGAAACACACAGCCAGGGCAACTAAGGAGTGACTCCGTAAGAAGCATCTCAAGGTCCTGGAGTGGCCTAGCCAGTCTCCAGACCTGAACCCAATAGAAAATCTTTGGAGGGAGCTGAAAGTCCGTATTGCCCAGCGACAGCTCCGAAACCTGAAGGATCTGGAGAAGGTCTGTATGGAGGAGTGGGCCAAAATCCCTGCTGCAGTGTGTGCAAACCTGGTCAAGAACTACAGGAAACGTATGATCTCTGTAATTGCAAACAAAGATTTCTGTACCAAATATTAAGTTCTGCTTTTCTGATGTATCAAATACTTATGTCATGCAATAAAATGCAAATTAATTACTTAAAAATCATACAATGTGATTTTCTGGATTTTTGTTTTAGATTCCGTCACTCACAGTTGAAGAGTACCTATGATAAAAATTACAGACTTCTACATGCTTTGTAAGTGGGCAAACCTGCAAAATCGGCAGTGTATCAAATACTTGTTCTCCCCACTGTATGTCACACATCGTGTCAGGGCATCTCTTTTGCTGTAAGTCGGCTTGCGTAGGCCGTCTGTTGGAAGCTAGTTATTTTAGTTTATAAAGTTTTAAATATGGATATTTTTCTTACACAAACGCATCGCTTTCAGAAGACCTTTATTAACCCCCTGGAGCCGTGGGGAGTACGTTTATGATAGATGGTTGCACTTTTTTGGGCTTCAAAATCTCAACCCTCATTCACTGCCATTATAAAGCTTGGAAGAGCCAGGGCATATTTTAATATAACTCTGATTGTGTTCGTCTGAATGTCACATACACCTAGGATGGCATGAGGGTGAGTAAATCATGGGGTAATTTTCATTTTTAGTGTGAAACTATCCCTTTAAGTTAGTAATCACTGAAAATGTTTTCCTGATCCACTCTGTGAAGGGCAATGCATTTCTCATTCAAATGCACGTCGCAAAACATTGCATGTCGCAATCTGTGATGAAGCAGGTGAAAGCCAATGAACGTTTGATATCACTGCCTTAAAATGTGTTGTAAAGTTTCTGCGTTTTCCTGTGGATTTTGGCTACTTTTACACTGCTGCCATTGGGTTTTTTAGTTCCCCCTCCTCCCCCCGCCTGTGGAGACAATTTTTGAAGCGTTGTCGCAGCTGAGAATGGAGATGAAGATCGCTGAATAAAGTCTTAAATTTGGGTCTCTTCCTCGCAAAGGTGTGGAATCTAAAGATGTGTATTACAGCGCACAAATAAAACTGATTACTTTTGTAAATTTATGTCACCTTTTTGGCGTATTTTATGGTTCTATTGTCAGTTTCACCATTGGACTATACTGAGAAACCATCTTCCGTGTCCCACGGCAAACAAAATAAATATTACATAATAAACAATGGTTAAACGATTACAGAAATGCAATTCATTTTAAGGGTTATGTGTTTAACATTAAGTTAACATCTCGTTTAACATTTATGTAATCTTTCTAAACGAGTTTACAGCAGAAGTCAGAAGAGAGAAAAATGTTATCATTTCATAAAGTAGATGAGTAAACTGCATTTAATAAATGTGACTGACATTGACATGACAATTAAATGTAATAAGATCAAAATATTAATGCTATAATTTTAAAATTGATAAATGATTCATACACATTTGTACGTCTAAAAGTTGTTCATATGTAAATAATTTACGTTTTAGTGCTGTCAGTACATAAATATTGTACGTTTAAGTGTATGAAAACGTAAGTAAATGTATGTAAAATAAGCTACACATGAATACTCACGAGATCACTTTTTAGCTGATGATAAGGAGCCAACCAGTGTGTTTATGAGCTTGTGCAGTAATTTCAAAGAGTGCACAGATGGAACAAACTTACAGTGTCCACACTGAGTCAGCACTGAGAAACTGTACTTATTTTTGATCTAGGGTATATTTGAAATGCAAATAGGGCTTTTTATGCAGAGAAAATCTTCATGGAACCACATAAATGGATTATTCTAAATGTCAAATATTATTCTTTATTTCAAACCTCAAACTCTTCCACTGTCACTAAATCTTGCCTGTCAAAATATGTCCACAAGGTGGAGATGTGCTCATTAGCTATTAGCTCAACGTCAGCCATCTACAAACACAAACACATTCAAACAAATGATTTTATTATTAATAGCTTAAAGGTTAAGACTAGGGCCTGCCTGTGAGTCTGTAGGTGAGATTATGAAAACAGGCCCACGGAAGTGTCATAACATAAAAACATCCATCCATAGAACCAATGCAAAAAATTTTAAGGTGAAAGCGCTAAAAATAATTGTTCTCTACATACACAACAATTCAAAAGTTTGGGGTCATTTTTTGTTTTTTTGTTTTTATTTGACAAAATCAATGATCTTATTCAGTAATGATGCATTCAGTTTTTCAAAAGTAATGTTATACAATATTTCTATTTGAAATATATGCTGTTCTTTTGAACTCTCAGTTAAAAAAATTAATCAAGGTTTCCACAAAAATATTAACTTTTTTCAACATTGATAACAATGCGAAATGTTTCATAAACACCGAATCAGCATATTAAATTATTCCTGAAAGATCATGTGACACTGAAGACTGATGTGATGCTGAAAATTGCCATCACAGGAATAAAGTACATTTTAAAATATATTAAAATAGATAGCAGTTATTTTAAATTGTAATACTATTTCACAATATTACTGTTTTTACTTTTTTATCAAATAAATACAGCAAGAGACTTACCGATGTGTTTATCTGTGCTGAAATTTTTTTTTTTGTGCAAACAAATGTAAATAGTATAAATCAGGTACAACAATATGGAAAAATAAGATCTTTGCAGAACAAATACATTTTTATTTCAATTTCAACCAATTTAACAGTAGAACTGCTCATTTCTGGTGTAGATTATATGATAAACACTCTTGCATCATATTTTACTCGTTTTCTGCTACGTTAAGGTCCTAGACAACTTTCTATATTGCCTATAGAAAGGTCTGTCCTTGTTTAACACAGTTTAATTCCCATTCCTGCATGAATAAATTCGTATTTGCTCCTTGTAGCATACTGGCCACACATAGATAATTGCACAGCTGTATATTTTTCCCGTAGGAAGATAAATAAAAATACTCAGCTTCATTTAGAGTCGTGTATGGAAAGCCTGTGGGGTGTTTTTCTAACCAATTGCAATCCACTGTCATGAAACTGGAATCATGTGCTTGAGTGCACTCGTGACCTCTGGTATTGACCTTCATGACTGGCTTGGTACGGGAGGAAGATGCCTTTCATTATTCAACGCAATTGACAGCGAGGCATCTCGAGCTGATACATTCATACCCGTTCTGCCAAGCATCAAATGTGCAGAGGAGGTCTCTAACGGTGCTAAAAGTCACTCTGTCTGTTGCTTTTTCTCAGTAAGTGGCCTGGGATAGAGAAATGGAGACATATGGTGGCGTGCCTGAAAATAGATTAAAGTGGATGGAGGGGTTTGAGAAGGGAACAAACGCTATCAATGAGAGACCTAACCTATGCTCGAAGTGATTCTGCTTGATTGGATTCAACTCATTGGGAAAATATGCATTAGTGTATTAAAATGATCATTCATGCATGCATTTGTAATGCACTTTACCTGTAGTACTCCGGTAGCTTTTCTCAATTGTGTTTTTGCAGCTATATCAGTAAGTACAGTTCCCTTTCGTTCAGTCACTCCGAGTAACGTCAGTGACTGACGAATGGGGGTTTCGCTTAGAAGCCTATCATCTTCGAGATCTAGAAAACGCCCAATGGCAGCGCCAATGCCATGGGCATGCGGAATTTGCATAGCGTAACTCCGCCCCACAGCGTGTGTATATAAGGAAGTACGCTGGCAACATCGCATTATGTTTCTGCTTCGGAGCCAAGAGTATCTCTTCACTCCTCAAGCCTTCTGAGTATCGTCAGCTTCTTCGAGACGAACAGCTTTCCAGTTGGTGTTGGTGTGACGGCGTGTTCCAGCGATCGTTTACTGCCTGCCTGCTGATCTGTGCAGTGGTCTGCATTCAGCCGGTATTCGGTCCCTGGGCGCTTCGGCATCACTGCGAAGCTTCTTCTCCTAAAAGAGCTCACACTTGGCACGTCTTTTTCAAGATGTCTCGCCAGTGTGCTTCTGGGTGCGGTCGATATCTGCCGCCCTCTGATGGGCACAATCACTGCCTGATGTGCTTGGGCTTTCAGCATGCTCAGGCAGCGTTTGTGGATGAGACATGTTCCCACTGCGGGGACATGCCCATCTCGGTGCTGCGGTCGAGACTCAATGAGCTCCGTAATAGAGTGAGAGTCCCCTCTGCCACACCCCAATCTGCGGTCTCTACGCGAGGCAGCACTTTGGCTGGTGGCCAGGGTGACCTGAGGGTGACGGTGTGGAACAAAGCCCCGACGCTCATGCCTCGGACCACACCCCCCTCTAGCGCACCGTTCCCGCCATGCGCTCAGACTGAGACACCGGAGCCGGCTCCTGCTGTTCCGAGTGTGTCGTTTGGCGCCGCAGAGGACGAGCGAATGTCGATCGCCGCATCACAAGGTGGGCTGGAGTCCTCCGAGGATGATGATTCGGCTGTGCTGCCGCCTTCCGGTGTGCCAACATTGTCCGAGTCGGACCCGGAGTTGACAGCCATGCTTTCCCGGGCAGCCGCGAGTCTCGGGTTGGAGCGAAACCCTCCACCCCGTCTTGAACGCTCGCGGTTGGACGATTGGTTTTTGGGGGCGCCGCGTTCTGACACCCGTCAGACCACGCCCCCAATACCTTTTTTCCCGGAGGTGCATGAGGAGGTCACGCGGTCCTGGAAGTCCCCGTTGTCTTCCCGTGACCGATCGGCGGCCTCCTCCGCCTTCTCTGCCCTCAATGGGGCCGCGGCCAAAGGGTACACTGGGGTTCCCCCGGTTGAACGCTCTGTTGTGATGCAACTGTGTCCGCAGAGTGCTTCAACGTGGCGTGGCGACCCTAAGCACCCCTCCAAAGCCTGTAGTTTCACATCAACCTTGGTGGCGAAATCCTACAGAGCTGCGGGGCAGGCTGCCGCCTCTTTGCATGCCATGGCCATCCTTCAGGCCTACCAGGCCCGGATGCTCAAGGACATGCACGAGGGTAGAGCTGACCCAGGGCTCAGAAATGAGCTGCGTGCCGCCACCGACCTCGCCCTCCGGGCGACGAAGGTGACCGCACGCTCCCTGGGCCAGGTGATGTCCACAGCAGTGGTCCAGGAGAGACACCTATGGCTCAACCTGGCTGATATGCGGGACGCCGAGCGGACTCGTCTCCTCGACGCTCCCATATCCCAGGATGGGCTATTCGGCGGCGCGGTTGAGAACTTCGCCCAACAGTTCTCAGCCGCCCAAAAGCAGACTGAGGCCATCAAGCACGTACTGCCCCGGCGGCCAGCTGCTGCTTCCACCCAGCCGCCGGCACAGTTGCCTCAGTCTGCTCGCCGCCGAGGGCGCCCTCCCGCGGCTCCCGCGCCACCCAAGCAGCAGCCTCCACCTGGGCCGCGCCGTGGAGGACGCCGTAGGAAGGCGCCCCAGTCCGCTCCAGCCCCGCAGCCCGCCAAGCGCCAGGCTAAGCGGCGCTCCTGACGCGGACAGCTCAGGGATGGGCAGTTCTTTCCAGGAGATGGTAGCAGGACCACTCCTTCCCCCGGTGGAGGGCCGGGGGAGAATCCTTTGTTCCGCTGCTGGCCCCCGGGTCAGCAGCACCCTTTTATGGTTAAAGAAAGAACTGACATACCCATCCCTGAGCGACCAGAGACCGATGGCAGTGTGCGCCGCCCCCGGGCCACGCCACTCTCGTCCCTCTCTGACGCCAGTCTCCTCTCAGAGCAGACCCCAGTGGAACGCGCGTCCTTCCCTGGTCTCCTCTGTCAGGACGCGGCTGATGACCGTGCCCCCACACCGGGACGCTACGCCTCCCACGTCTGGGCCGGTCACGCCGCCTCGCTGCCCCACCCGGGGTACGTCTATGGTTCGCATGACCCCGCTGGTGCAGTTTCTGGGAGCCTGGCTTCAGCTCCCTGGACTGTCCCGCTGGGTCGCGAAGACCATCAGGCTCGGCTATGCGATTCAGTTCACTCAGGCTCCTCCTCGTTTCCGGGGAGTCCGATTCACCATAGTGGGGCCCAATGCCCCCCTCATGCGTGCGGAGGTTGCTACCTTGCTGGCGAAGGGTGCGATCGAGCCTGTCCCTCCAGCCGAAATGGAGTCCGGCTTCTACAGCCCTTACTTCATTGTACCCAAGAAAACCGGTGGGTTACGACCGATCCTGGACCTGCGCGTCCTGAACCGATCCCTTCACAGGCTTCCGTTCAGGATGTTGACAGCGAAACGCCTTTTCGAATGCGTTCGTCCAGCAGATTGGTTTGCAGCGATCGACCTGAAGGACGCCTACTTCCATGTCTCCATTCTTCCTCGACACAGACCGTTCCTATGGTTTGCTTTCGAGGGGCGGGCATACCAGTACGCGGTCCTCCCATTCGGGCTAGCTCTGTCCCCTCGCGTCTTCACGAAGATTGTCGAGGCAGCCCTTGTGCCACTCAGGCAACACGGGGTTCGCATCCTGAACTACCTCGACGACTGGCTGATCCTCAGCCACTCTCGAGAGCAGGTGTGCGAACACAGAGACCTGGTGCTCCAGCACCTAGCCCGTCTGGGCCTTCGGGTCAACTGGGAGAAGAGCAAACTCTGCCCAGTGCAGAGGATCTCTTTTCTCGGTATGGAAATCGACTCGGTCGCCATGTGTGCGCAGCTTACGAGCGAGCGCGCGCAGTCACTGCTGACTTGCCTTCGTCAAATCGAGAGCAAGAGTGCGGTTCCACTGAAGTTATTTCAGAGGCTCCTGGGGCATATGGCATCTGCAGCCGCGGTAACGCCGCTCGGTTTGCTTCATATGAGACTGCTTCAGCACTGGCTTCGCGATCGAGTCCCGAGATGGGCATGGCAGTCGGGCACGCTCCGGGTCCCAGTGACTCGGGCCTGCCTGCAGACCCTCACCCCGTGGTCGAACCTCAGTTTTCTACGGGCCGGTGTGTCCTTAGAACGAGTTTCCAGGCATATTGTTGTGTCAACAGATGCCTCCACCACGGGCTGGGGTGCCATGTGCAATGGACATGCTGCCGCGGGCTCCTGGACAGGACCCCAGCGCCTCCTGCATGTCAATTGCCTCGAGTTGCTGGCAGTACGGTTCGCCCTGCACCGCTTCCGAGCGCTGCTCAAGGGTCAACACGTGCTAGTCCGGTCAGACAACACGGCCACAGTAGCGTACATCAACCACCAGGGTGGTCTGCGTTCCCGCCGCATGTCTCAACTCGCCCGCCATCTCGTCTTATGGAGTCAGAAGCACCTGAGGTCCCTTCGTGCCATCCATATCCCGGGAGTCCTGAACCGTGCAGCCGACGAGCTCTCACGGCTTCAGCCACTTTCTGGAGAATGGAGACTCCATCCCCAGACGGTTCAGCTGATTTGGGAACAGTTCTGCGACGCACAGGTAGATCTGTTTGCCTCCCACGACTCTTCCCATTGCCGCCTGTTTTATTCCCTGACCGAGGGCCCCCTCGGCACGGACGCTCTGGCGCACAGCTGGCCGCGGGGCCTCCGCAAGTATGCGTTTCCCCCAGTGAGCCTTCTTGCACAGCTTCTGTGCAAGATCAGGGAGGACAAGGAGCAGGTCCTTTTGGTCGCCCCGTATTGGCCCGGCCGGACCTGGTTCTCCGAACTTGTACTCCTTGCGACAGCCCCTCCCTGGTCGATTCCTCTGAGGAAGGACCTCCTTTCTCAGAGACGGGGCACCCTTTGGCACCCGCGTCCCGATCTTTGGAACCTCCACGTGTGGCTCCTGGATGGGACGCGGCAGGTTTGAGTACCCTACCACCTCAGGTGGTGGCTACCATCACTTCCGCTAGGGCCTTGTCTACTCGACACGCCTATGCGTTGAAGTGGAACCTCTTCGTCACCTGGTGTTCTTCTCGCCAAGAAGACCCCTGGAAATGCCCGATCGGGTCCGTGCTCTCATTCCTCCAGGAAGGGTTGGAACGAAGGCTGTCTCCTTCCACCCTCAAGGTTTATGTGGCCGCTATTTCTGCCTACCACGACCTTGTGGAGACGAAAAAGGTAAGTCAGCACGACCTGGTCATCAGGTTCCTGAGGGGAGCGAGGAGACTGAATCCTCCTCGCTCTCCCCTCGTACCCTCTTGGGACCTCGCAGTACTCCTAAGCGCTCTGCAGAGGGCTCCCTTCGAGCCATTGCGGTCAGTCGAGCTTAAGTTCCTGTCTATGAAGACAGCGCTCCTGACCGCCTTGGCCTCCATCAAGAGGGTAGGGGACCTGCAGGCATTTTCGGTTGATGAAGCGTGCCTGGAATTCGGGCCGGCCAACTCTCACGTGATCCTGAGACCCCGGCCTGGATATGTGCCCAAGGTTCCCACCACTCCCTTCAGGGACCAGGTGGTGAACCTGCAAGCGCTGCCTTTGGAGGAGGCAGACCCAGCCTTGGCACTGCTCTGTCCAGTACGCGCCCTCCGTGCTTACGTAGACAGAACGCAGTGTTTCAGGACCTCAGACCAGCTCTTTGTCTGTTATGGTGGGAAGCTGAAGGGAAAGGCTCTCTCCAAGCAAAGGTTGTCTCACTGGATAGTGGACGCCATTGTTTTGGCTTACCAAACGCAGGGGCGCCCATGCCCCCTAGGGATCAGGGCTCACTCCACCCGGAGTGTGGCCTCCTCTTGGGCTCTAGCGCATGGCGCCTCGCTAACAGACATTTGCAGAGCTGCAGGCTGGGCGACACCCAACACATTCGCCAGATTCTATAATCTCCGAGTGGAGCCAGTGTCCTCTCTTGTACTCGCCTCTACTAGTGGCCGGTAATGGACTAGGCTCAGGTGTCTTCGCTTGCTTGCCATTCCACTCCACGGACTGGATACGTGCGATATTTTCCTCAGGTAGTTTCCCTGAAGCCCTGAGTTCCTCCAGCACTGTTGATGCCGACACCAGTACGTCTGCCCACTCTCTCAGGCCCTCGTGTTGGCTAGGTGCCACCGTGTGCATGGTTCCCCCGTTGGGCGACCCCCACATGTGTATTCCCACTGTAAGTCTCCCTGAGCAGGTGTCTTTCCCTTGGCAAGCCCCTTGCCACCCCTGGGGGTAAAATTCTTCCACCTTCGACTGGTTACCCCAGAGTTTCCCATATGTAGCCCTGAGCGGGTCATATGTGTTCTTAAGTCCTCCCTACGGGTAGGCAAGTAGGCACTTCCACCTGGAATATGCTTCGCAGTGTGCCTTGGTATTCCTGTGTTAAGTGGGAGTCCTTCGTCCGTACTAGCTTACGACAGGGAGCTCACGCTTACGCAGGGCACTGGATGACAGCCGAGTGGCGTGATTATATTGGGACCCCCATTCGTCAGTCACTGACGTTACTCGGAGTGACTGAACGAAAGGGAACGTCTCGGTTATGTATGTAACCCTCGTTCCCTGAGGAGGGAACGGAGACGTAACGTCCCTCTGCCACTTCCGCTGTACCGCTGGAACAGCCGGGAGTTCAGTCTTGGCTCCTCAGCAGGTAAACATAATGCGATGTTGCCAGCGTACTTCCTTATATACCCACGCTGTGGGGCGGAGTTACGCTATGCAAATTCCGCATGCCCATGGCATTGGCGCTGCCATTGGGCGTTTTCTAGATCTCGAAGATGATAGGCTTCTAAGCGAAACCCCCATTCGTCAGTCACTGACGTTACGTCTCTGTTCCCTCCTCAGGGAACGAGGGTTACATACGTAACCGAGACGATTTTCGGATAAGTAAGAGGACTTAGAGCTCAAAGGTGCCAGACGACATAATGGAATATCCTCCTTAAACTGCTAACTGTCATGCACAGAGAGCTTAAAGATCCCCTGTGGTGAAAATCTAGTTTTTATATGTATATGTGGTGTTTTTAATATGCTTTAACACAAACCATGTGCAAATTCATAAGTCAACACCATTGCTGAGTATTTTCTCCTTAAAAGTCCAGTGAACTAAAGACTTTTGTTTCTCACAAACTACCTTGTAACCAATCACGTCAATGTGCGGTCAGGCTTTAGCATATCATTACTATGCTGCAAAGCTGGGGAGTCTCAAGAGAAGCCAGGTTATCCCAGTATATTTTTCTGTTGATATGAAAAATCGTGTACATTTAGCAATATAGCGGGTGATTATGTATATGATGTATGTTATGATGTTATGATGAACTATATGCCTTTCTCCACTGATGTTCTATGATGTTCAAAGCTTTTCTAAGGATGCTGATTTTTAGAAGGCAGACTGAGATGGCGAACGGGAACATGGTTTGTGTAACATTAGCAACACATTATTAGCTGTCAAGCAAAGTAGTCAAGCAAAAGGAGCAGGGCTAATTTGCATATTCACGGATCCACATATACTAAATGAAGCAAGTGTGTAGTTACATTCAAGCTATTTTAAGGCATGAAGAATTTTTTTCACAGGAAAAAACATTTAAATATGTCATTTTGGTGATCAAAGATGAGTTTTAAGGGATACAATTATTGACTACAGGGGGACTTTAAGAGATTCAGCTGAAAGACGATGAAATACAGTTGACACAAAGCCAGTCCAATATATTTTACTAAGTACTGGTAAAACAGCAAAAAAAAGCAAGCGTACATCTTTCTGTCATATACTGCTGTTAATACTTTTTTTTTATTACACTTAAGTAAATGGAATATGTACTTAAAATCATATAAATACTTCATACTGTCAGGAGTAGTTAGCAAGCACGCAGGAGATGCAGGAGATTTCAGGAAACAGACTTTTATTAACCTAAACTGAACAATCACTAAATCTCAAGAACAGAAATAATATTATCCACATTAATCCAAACAAGAACCGACAAGAGACGGAACTAATATATACACAAGATTAAATGAGCGAATTGACAAATACAGTACTTTAGGATAACATGATAGATAGATAGATAGATAGATAGATAGATAGATAGATAGATAGATAGATAGATAGATAGATAGATAGATAGATACACTGAATTGATAAATTATAAACGCAACACTTTTGTTTTTGCCCCTATTTTTCATGAGCTGAACTCAAAGATGTAAGAATTTTTCTTTGTACACAAAAGGCCTATTACTCTCAAATATTGTTCACAAATCTGTCTAAATCTGTGTTAGTGAGCACTTCTCCTTTGCCGAGATAATCCATCCACCTCACAAGTGTGGCATATCAAGATGCTGATTAGACAGCATGATTATTGCACAGGTGTGCCTTAGGCTGTCCACAATAAAAGGTCACTCTAAAATGTGGAGTTTTACTGTATTGGGGGGGTCCGGTAGGTCCAAAAAAAAAAGTCAATATCTGGTGCGACCACCATTTGCCTCACGCAGTGCAACACATCTCCTTTGCATACAGTGGGTATGCTCAGTGGGTGACATGTCCGGTGAGTATGCTGGCCATGCAAGAGCTCGGATGTTTTCAGCTTCCAGGAATTGTGTACAGATCCTTGCAACATGGGGCCGTGAATGGAAAAGATGGAGTAACTCAAGTACATTCTAATCATATATCTGTTTCCAGATTAGAAGTTTTGTGGAGCCAGCAGTTCAAATATGACTTCCCTGAAGGTTGCCAGGAAGAAAAAATGGAAATGTCGAAATCAGACCTACTGTTCATGGAAAGGGTCTCTCAATCAACCACAATGATAGATGGGCACTACTGCATTGGATTACCGTTTAAGAATAAACATGTGGAAATGCCTAACAACTGCAGCCTGGCTGAGCAGCGTACGTTAAACCTGAGAGAAAAAATCCTCAAGAATCCATTATTTCATCATGACTATGTTGATTTTATGAATGATGTAATCACAAAGGGATATCCAGTGAAGGTTACAAACCTTAGTCGTAATGATGGAAAGGTATGGTACCTTTCACGCCATGGAGTGTATCATCCCACCAAGCATAAAATTGGTGTGGTATTTGACTATGGGGCTTCATTCCAGGGAACTGCCCTAAATGAGCAACTTCATCAAGGACCAGACCTGACCAGTACTCTAACTGGAGTTCTCATGAGATTTCGCCAAGAGCCTGTGACAATTATGGCAAATGTGTAAGCGATGTTCTACCAGGTAAAAGTTCCCTCTGAAGATGCTGACATGCTCAGATTCTTGTGGTAGCCTGATGGTGACCTTAGCCAAGCTTTAGAGGAGTACAGTATGGTCATGTTTCACATGTCAGAACATCTGTTTGGTGCTACATCATCACCAAGCTGTGCTAACTATGCCCTGACACATTGTGCTAATGACAATGGTCACCAATTTGTAGTAAGTACCATGATACACAACTTTTATGTTGATGACTGCCTGAAATTCAACAGTCAGTTCTGTTGATCAAGCCATTTCTCTGTATCATGATCTAACAGATCATGTCAAGCAGGGGGCTTCAAATTAACAAAATGGATTAGTAACAGTACTGCAACACTGGCACAAATTCCTGAAGAAGAAATATTATATTATAAATATTATTAGTCTTCTTTTAATAATAATAATAATAATAATAATAATTATTATTATTATTATAGGCCAGAACAGACTAGAGACAAGCAAATAGTCACAGAACATTAGTGCATTTAAGAGACATCTGACCATTTGAATTAGATTTTGAATACTCAAATGAGATCTGTCATTACATGTACATCATCTGCATGATCACTGGCTATGTAATATAATATGACCTAACATATTACATAGTAAAATAAGCACCAGCACACTATTCAGAAGTTTATACTAGCCAGAGAAGCCTATACTGTAACACATAAGTACACATAAAGAGAAAAAAATTGCTTTGGTAAACATGCTTTGGTAAATCGTAATTATAACATAATTCCCCAGTTTCACAGACACAGTTTAAGCCTAGCTCCAGACTAAAATGCATGTTTGAGCTGTTTTAACTAAAATAAACTTGCACTAGATGTCTTAAAATATGTCAGTGACATTGTTTTGTCTCAAGATGCACACCAGTAATGTTTTTTCTAAGGCACGTTTATAAAAGCTACTTAAATGTCCTAATTGAACTAAAGCTTAATCCTGGTTTAATCTAAACCCTGTCTGTAAAACCAGGCCACCAAATCATAATTATGAGATGAAAAATCAAATTATGAAAAAGTCATATAGAGTCATATAAATAGTCATATAAAAAGAAAATTATGACTTAATTATGACTTTGTGCAGTATGGCATGACTTAGAAATTATTACTTAGTACAGTATGTCATCATTTTGACTTTTCATCTCATAAATATTACTTTAGTCCCCCGATTTCACAGACGGCTTAAGCCTAGTCCCAGACTAAAATGCTTGAGCTGGTTTAACCTTAAGTATCTTAAAATATGTCAGTGCCATTGTTTTGTCTAAGGCACGTTTATAAAAGCTACTTAAATGTCCTAATTGAACTAGGCCTAACCCTGTCTTAATCTAATCCCTTTCTTTGAAACCAGGCCAGTATGTCATAATTATGATTTACTAAAGCTTTTTTTTTTTCTTATGTGGTAGACATTAACTTCCATACTTTTGTGTGATGCACCTGATGTGAAGTATCTCATTTAAGTATGAGTAAGCACAGCTAGCATTGCTGACTTTCAATTGTTTGTCTTTTTTGTCTATATTAGGCCAATATTTCCTTGGTACGAACATATTTAACTGGTTTGTAACATTATTATCTTCTTTTATGATCCACCACTTTTATTATTCATCTCTATGTAGGATGCTTCAGATAAAATGTTCTGCTAAATGAAAAAAATGTAAATATAAATTGAGTTTTTTTTTTTCTTTTCTCACATTCCTGTCTCTTACAATCTGACTCATATTATTAAGTTATGTGGCAGTCTGGCTAAATATGCAATTCCTAAATTAGATACAGTTTTCTCAGCAGTTTTGATTTGAATTCTCTGATGAGGATGGAACAGCAAAGAGTGCATTAAATATTTAATTTTATATTTTCATACATGCATGTTCATAATGCATTTGTGACCTATCACTTGTGTGGTTGCATAATATTATACAGTAAATAACCATACTATTATAGGACAAACTAACTAAAAGTAGAAATGCTAACTCTCGGTCCTCTCTTATATATACAGTCAAGCCCGAAATTATTCATACCCCTGGCAAATTCTGACTTAAAGTTACTTTTATTCAACCAGCAAGTTTTTTCTTGATTAGAAATGACACAGGCGTCTCCCAGAAGATAATAAGACGATGTACAAGAGGCATCATTGTGGAAAAAATTATTACTCATCTTTTATTTACATTTGAACAAAAAGTGGCATGTCCAAAATTATTCATACCCTTTGCAAACTGTCACAGTCTATGGGAAAATCCAAAGATCTATACCATTCCAAATAGTCCAAGCTGTTCTAAAGCATCCTAATTACCCTGATTCATTGGGAACAGCTGTTTTAATCAACTCAATAGGTGAAAAACAGAAGCTCTCTGCTGCTGGTTTTTGGACAGTCATGGCTAAGACAAAGGAGCTCACTGAGGACCTGCGGCTGCGCATTGTGGCTGCTCACAAGTCAGGAAAGGGCTATAAGACCATATCTAAATGTTTTGAAGTTCCAGTGACTACAGTGCAAAGTATTATTAAAAAATACAAGACGTTCCGCACTGTGAAAAGCCAAAAGTGACACCTGTGCTGGCCAGGAGGATAGTGAGAGAGGTAAAAAAGAATCGTCTCGGTTACGTATGTAACCCTCGTTCCATGAAGGAGGGAACGGAGACGCCTGTCGGAGACCGACAAATAGAAATCTCGCTCGCGAGAGCCAATCTACTTCGAGTGTAACTAAACGAGCCAATGCACATTGGCATGCAATGATTGCACCAGGTGCTCATGCCACGCAGCGCGGGTATAAATGAGACACAGGTGCTTGCATCAAATTAGCTTCTTTTGCTGAGGAGCCGAGTAGGTAACTGGCACCCCAGCAGGGTACAGCGGACATGGCGACGGGACGTGGCATACGTAACCGAGACGTTCCCATTCAGTCGGTCACTTCCGACGCCACGTCGGAGACCGACGAATAGGAATCCCTACCAAAGCGCCATGGCCTCTGCCCCCTTCCAGTGCCCTGAGCTCTCTTACCTGATGAGACGGGGCTCACACAGAGAAGTCCATCACTGCTGTTCCGCATGACCCGCTCAGTGACTATTGGATAACACTGGGAAAGCGTGCCCTAGTGGAAGGGAACGCTGCGGAACCCACATCATCCCCCGAAGGAGTTATGTGGGGTACAATGCTGAGCCGTAGCTCGCAACCGAGAGGGGGCTCCAGCCCCACTGAAGGGGGGGCTCTCCCAAGGGAAAGACACGGGCTTCCGTTAGGAGCAATCGTGGAAAAATATATGGGATCCCCGCAGGGTCACTCATATAACCCCAGCCCAGTACCGGTTCTCCAGGATTCATCGGCAAAGGGCCTGATGCCAGACGCTCTGCCACGTCCGGCACCGAGGGTGATGGAGGACTCGACAGAGTTTGCTTCTGGAGAATATAAGCACCGTAGCACAGCAAGCCGACAAGAGCCAGGGCCTCTCAGTGCTTCTAACCGTTTGAGGTGAGAACACAGGAGGAAACCGGCTCTACACGTAGGCTATAGAATCTAGCGAACGTGTTGGGTGTCGCCCAGCCCGCAGCTCTACAGATGTCTGACAGCGAGGCACCACGTGCCAGCGCCCAGGAGGATGCAACACTTCTAGTAGAGTGTGCTCGCACCCTGAGCGGACAGGCCACACTTTGTGCTTGGTAAGCCAAGGTGATGGCATCCACTATCCAGTGGGCCATCCTCTGCTTGGAGACAGCCTTTCCCTTCTGCTGGCCTCCGTGACAGACAAAGAGCTGATCTGAGGTCCTGAAGTTTTGCGTTCTATCCACGTAGATCCACAGAGCGCGGACGGGACAGAGCAAAGCTAGGGCTGGGTCTGCCTCCTCCAAGGGCAGCGCTTGCAGGTTCACCACCTGGTCCCTGAAGGGAGTGGTAGGAACCTTGGGCACATAGCCAGGCCGGGGTCTCAGTACCACGTGGGTGTCACCCGGCCAGAACTCTAGGCACGATTTGTCGACCGAAAATGCCTGCAGGTCCCCTACCCTCTTGATGGAGGCTAGTGCAGCCAACAGCAAAGTCTTCATAGACAGAATCTTTAGCTCTGCCGACTGCAAAGGCTCAAATGGGGCATTCTGAAGTGCTCGGAGCACCAGAGCAAGATCCCAAGAGGGTATGGAGGGAGGTCGAGGAGGATTTAACCGTCTCTCCCCCCTGAGGAACCTGACGACCAGGTCGTGCTTCCCAACCGACTTACCTTCTACGTAATCACGATAAGCAGATATTGCAGCAACATGGACTTTGAGGGTGGAGGGCGACAGCCTATGCTCCAACCCGTTGCAGGAAGGAAAGCACAGACGCGATCGAACATCTTCGGGGGTCTTCTCGGCGAGAAGAACACCACTCGTCGAACAGGTTCCACTTCGAGGCATAAGCCTGTCTCGTAGACGGTGCTCGTGCCGAAGTGATGGTGTTAACTACCTCTTGGGGTAAGTCACCTAGAACCTCCGCGTCCCGTCCAGGGACCAGACATGAAGTTTCCAGAGGTCTGGACGCGGGTGCCAAAGGGTGCCCCGTCTCTGAGTCAGAAGGTCCTTCCTCAGAGGAATGGGCCAGGGAGGGGCTGTCGCGAGGAGCATAAGCTCCGGGAACCAAGTCCGTTTGGGCCAGTACGGCGCCACCAACAGGACCTGCTCCTCGTCCTCCCTGACCTTGCACAGTGTCTGTGCAAGTAGGCTCACTGGGGGAAACGCATATTTGCGCAGGCCCCGGGGCCAGCTGTGTGCGAGTGCATCCGTGCCGAGTGTGCCCTCGGTCAGCGAATAAAACCACTGGCAGTGGGACGTTTCTGGGGAAGCAAACAGGTCAACCTGTGCTACCCCGAACTGTCTCCAGATCAGCTGGACCACCTGGGGATGGAGTCGCCATTCTCCCGGGAGCACAGCTCGTGACAGCTCGTCGGCCACATGGTTGCACACACCAGGGACATGAATGGCCCGAAGCGACCTCAGACACGTCTGACTCCAGAGGAGGAGATGGCGGGCGAGTTGCGACATGCGACGGGAGCGCAGACCACCTTGTCGGTTGATGTACGCAACGGTCGCAGTGTTGTCCGTACGGACCAATACATCTTTGCCCCGTAACAGCCTTTTGAGGCGGCTCAGTGCAAGATGTACTGCTAGCAACTTGAGGCAGTTGATGTGCCAATGCAGGTGCGGGCCCGTCCAAACCCCTGACACTGCATGCCCGTTGTACGTGGCCCCCCAGCCCATGGCAGAGGCATCTGTGAAAACCACAGCATACCTGGACACCTGTTCCAAGGGCACCCCGGCTCGAAGGAACAAGGGGTCTGACCACGGGCTGAAGGTTTGGCGGCAGGCCGGTGTGATACTCATCCGGTGAGTGCCGCGTTGCCACGCCCATCTCGGGACCCGGCCGTGAAGCCAATGCTAAAGCGGTCTCATATGAAGCAGGCCGAGCGGTGTTACTGCCGCCGCGGCTGCCATATGCCCCAGGAGCCTCTGAAATTGTTTCCGTGGGACCGCCATCCTGCCTTGAAACGTGTTCAGGCAGTTCAGCATTGACTGGACGCGCTCCTCTGTGAGGCGCGCCGTCCGTTTGACCGAATCCAACTCCATACCGAGAAAAGAGATCCTCTGCACGGGGGCGAGTTTGCTCTTTTCCCAGTTGACCCGAAGACCCAGCTGGCTGAGGTGTCTGAGCACCAGGTCCCTGTGTTCGCACAACTGATCCCTGGACTGTGCTAGAATGAGCCAGTCGTCGAGATAGTTGAGGATGCGAACGCCCTGTTCTCTCATGGGCACAAGGGCCCCCTCCTTGACCTTCGTAAAGACACGGGGGGACAGGGACAGCCCGAAGGGCAGGACTTTGTACTGATATGCTCGACCCTCGAACGCAAAGCGCAGAAATGGCCTGTGTCGAGGGAGAATCAAGACATAAAAGTATGCGTCCTTCAGGTCGATCGCTGCAAATCAATCTTGGGGACGGATGCACTCGAAAATGCGTTTCTGCGTGAGCATCTTGAACGGTAGCTTGTGAAGGCTCCGATTCAGAACTCGCAGGTCCAAGATTGGCCGTAACCCACCGGTTTTCTTGGGTACAATGAAGTACGGGCTGTAGAAGCCTGTCTTCATATCGGCTGGAGGGACCGGCTCTATCGCGTCCTTCGCCAGTAGGACTGCAATCTCCGCACGCAGGACATGGACATCTGCAGCATTCACTGAAGTGAATCGGACGTCTATGAACCTGGGGGGACGCTTGGCGAACTGAATCGCATAGCCGAGCCTGATGGTTCGATGAGCCAGCGAGACGGACTGGGGAGCGTTAGCCAGGCTCGCAGAGACCGTACAAGCGGGACCAAAGGAACGACCGGCGTACCCACCGTGGGGCAATGAGGTGGAATGCAGGTACCGGGCTGGGGCGGCTGTCTCGTGGAGGCGGCCCGCAACGAGGTGAGAGTGTGCTGTGCAACACTTACCTGATTCCACGAGTGGGCAGGGGGTACGTGAGGAGGCTTGGTTGCGTCCTTGAGCCGTCCACTGCTGCCCGCTGGTGAAGGGGGAGGATGAGTGTGGTCCGGCGTTTGACCAGCCACAGCTCTCCGAGCCCCCTGAGGACCCGGAGATAGAGGAAACTGCTCTTTTATTGAAAATTTGGGTACCGCTGAGACTGGCCCAGCGGCGGAACACAAAGAAAACGGAACCAAAGATTCTCCGCCCGGCCCTCCTCCGGGGGATGGAGCGGTGCGATCACCGTCTCCTGAAGAGCAGTCCTCCCCATCTCTGGGTCGCCCGTCTCAGGGCCGCTTGCCCTTGGCCTTGCCACCCCTCTTGGCGGGGGCCTGGACGGGCGGGGCGGCCTGCTTGCGCCCGGCTCCTCGACGTCGCTGCTGCTGCGACGTGGGAGCGGAGGCAGACGCAGGCGGCCGCCCTCAGCGACGAGCAGGCTCAGGCGCTGCAGGCGGCGGGGTGGAGACAGCAGCTGACCGCCGTGGCAGGATCTGACTGATCGCCTCAGTCTGCTTCTGTGCGGCCGAGAACTGCTGGGTGAAGTTCTGGACCGCGTCGCCGAAGAGGCCGGTCTGGGACACGGGGGAATTAAGGAACCTGATCTTGTCAGTTTCCCCCATGTCAGCCAGACACAGCCAGAGATGGCGTTCCTGGACCACCATCGTGGACATTGCACGACCCACTGCCCGCGCCGTAACCTTCGTCGCTTGAAGTGCGAGGTCCGTTGCGGTTCTCAGTTCGTGCAGAACTGCGGGATCGTGACCACCCTCGTGCAAGGTCTTCAGTGCCTGGGCCTGATGGACCTGCAACAACGCCATGGCGTGTAAGGCGGACCCAGCATCTCCACAAGCCTGGTAGGCCTTTCCGATCAGATCGGACGAGTACCCACAGGCCCGGGAGGGGAGACATGGGTTCCCCCTGGATGTGGAGTTAGGGCACAGTTGCATAGCAACGGCCCGTTCCACGGGAGGAACCTGCGTGTAACCCTTTGCAGGTCCGCAAGGGTGGTGAGGGAGGAGGATCCACCAGGCCAGTTTCGGGCAGTAAAAGGTGCCGTCCATGACTTGGTGAGCTCCTCGTGCACCTCCGGAAAGAAAGGAACCGGGGTGGGGCGCTGAGAACCAGCACGGGCCACCCCGAGAAACCAATCGTCCAGCCTCGAGGGTTCAGGACACGGTGGAGGGTTCCACGCGAGCCCGACTCTCTCAGCGGCCCGGGAAAGCATGGCCATCATTTCTGGATCCGTATTGGGCACAGCGGATCTTCCCGAAGGAGCCCCCTGCGCCGACACGTCATCTCCCGAAAATTCTGACCCTCCCTCCTATGCAGCGATGGACATCTGATCATCGAGAGGAGCCCCGAAGGATACGGATGGTACACACCTCGTGGGTGGCCCACCGCATTCCGACGGCAGCTCTACTGGCTGCGAAGTGCGGGAGGGGTGAGGGTTCCCCGGGGGTTGGGTCCCTGGGGGAAGCGCGCTCACCGTAACCCTCAAATCACCCGTGCTACTGCCTGAAGTAACCCTCTGTGGAGGGTTAGATCGAGGCAGAGGCACGGGGACTCCACCCCTTGCGAGATGGAGTCTTGACTGCAACTCCGAGATGGTCATGTTCCCGCAGTGAGAACATGAGTCATCCACCAGCGCTGCCTCAGCGTGCTGAATGCCCAAACACGAGATACAGCGCTGGTGACCATCCCTCGGTGACAGGTAACCACCGCATCCAGAAACACACAGATAGAATGTCATCTTGAAAAAGACGCTCTCCTTGGTGCTGAAGCACACAGGGGGAAGGGTCGCTGCGACACAGTCAGGGAATAGTGCAGCCTGACGTGCGCGCTCTCTCTCATGAAGGTGCTCTCTTACCAGCTGTAGGAACAGCTTTTTAGCGCTCTCCACCTAGCGCACCGAACCAGCTGTGAGAACAGCCTTTGTGTTCGCTCTATCAAACAAAAAAGAGAGATGATCAAAGAACCACACGACCCACTGCAGCGCTGTCACACCAACACCGACTGAAGAGATCACTTCAAAAAGGCAGACTTCAGTCAGTTCCACTGCGTAGAAGAGAGTGATATCTGGACGATCCATTTACCACTCGGCTCCGAAGCAAAAAGCTAATTTGATGCAAGCACCTGTGTCTCATTTATACCCGCGCTGCGTGGCATGAGCACCTGGTGCAATCATTGCATGCCAATGTGCATTGGCTCGTTTAGTTACACTCGAAGGTAGATTGGCTCTCGCGAGCGAGATTCCTATTCGCCGGTCTCCGACAAAAACATTAGCGTTTTGCAGTGGCCCAGCCAAAGTCCTGACTTAAATCCCATTGAGAATCTGTGGAGGGAGCTAAAGATCAGGGTGATGGCAAGGAGACCCTAAAACCTGAAAGAGTTGGAGCTCATCGCTAAAGATGAATGGGCAAAAATACCAGTGGAGACATGCAAAAAGCTGGTCAGCAATTATAGCAAGCATTTTGATTGCTGTAATAGCCAATAAAGGCTTTTCTATTGATTATTGAGAAAGGTATGAATAATTTTGGACATGCCACTTTTTGTTCAAATGTAAATAAAAGATGAGTAATAATTTTTTCCACAATGATGCCTCTTGTACATCGTCTTATCTTCTGGGAGACGCCTGTGTCATTTCTAATCAAGAAAAAACTTGCTGGTTGAATAAAAGTAACTTTAAGTCAGAATTTGCCAGGGGTATGAATAATTTCGGGCTTGACTGTGTATAGATTTGAAAAGTCTGCTTCATTCACATTCTGTCCTGAATGGTTCCCTGATATGGAATTTAATAATCAATTCATTCTAGTAAATTTTTAGTAAATAGTTTGGACAAACAGCTTATAAAATAAAGCAATAAAACCCCAGGAAGCCGTGGTTTACAGTGATTTTAGAACAGCAAAGGGGCGCAACACAGAGCATCTACAGTACATATACTTTGGCAAGGTCTCATAAAATAAATACACAGCAACAAAATTGTAGTAATTTATTGATAACAAATAATAATTATTCTACCAAGCAATGTAGTTCTTCAGCAGTGTAGCAGAATGCTTGCCAATAAACAGAGACGCAGTAATACTGATGTAATAAGGTCACAGATGAGTTTATATAGTGTTTTACAACATGACTCAGCCAATCATTGTCATGGCGGATCAGGCAAAAACGAGAAGGATCTAAATGCAGTAATATTATTTTATTAATAACAAAAAACTAAGAAGATAATCCAAACAGGAAAAAACAAAGGAAACCAGCAGTAAACGCAGAAATACAAACTAAGAGCCCATCAAAACCAAACTGAAACCAAAACAGTAACTTTACTGTAGTTCATTTTAGACTACACTCTTAGAAGAAAAGGTTCTATATGGAACTTTAAATTTATTTATCTATTATAATGCATTCAATTTGTCTTCAGAATTGGAAAATTACTGTCACGGTTCATGGATTCACTGTCTTGCCCTTGCGCTGTGTGTGTGTGGGCGTTACTCGTTATCACGGCTGATTAGCTGATCAGCGCCAGCTGTTTCTCGTGTAGCGCCCTATTTAATGTCTGTGTGAACCTGTCCTGTTTGTCAGATTGTTTCAGGCTCTCCTCTGACATGGTCGATCAGTTCATATATGTCTACCTGGATGACATTTTGATATTTTCCTCCTCTCTCCAGGAACATGTTCAGCACGTCAGGTGAGTGCTCCAGAGGCTGCTCGAGAATGGGCTTTTTGTCAAGGCGGAGAAATGCGTTTTTCATGTACAGTCAGTTCCGTTCTTAAGGTATATCGTCTTGTCCGAGGGAGTGCGCATGGATCCTGACAAGGTTAAGGCTGTGGTAGATTGGCCAATCCTAGATTCCCGTAAGGCCCTACAGAGGTTCCTGGGATTTGCCAATCTTTATCAGCGTTTTATTTGCAATTTCAGCCAACTAGCCGCTCCTCTGACCGCCTTGACCTCCACCAGAACGACGTTCAGGTGGTCTAATGCAGCTGAGGCTGCGTTTACCAACCTCAAGAGCCACTTCGTTTTAGCTCCCATCCTTGTAGCCCCTGATCCGTCACGTCAGTTCGTGGTGGAGGTTGACGCGTCTGAGGTGGGGGTAGGTGCAGTACTTTCGCAGCGCACTGCCGCGGACGATAAGATGCACCCATGCGCGTTGTTTTCTCATTGCTTATCGTCTGCCGAACGTAATTACGATATTGCTAACCGAGAGTTGTTGGTAGTCAAGTTAGCATTGGAGGAATGGTGTCACTGGTTGGAGGGATCGGGGGTACCCTTTATCTCCCTTTCGTACCGTCCGGGTTCTAGAAACATCAAACCCGACGCGTTGTCCCGTATTTTTGATCGATCTGAACGCCCATCTACTCCCAAGTGCATTTTACCGGAGAGACTTTTTGTCTCTTCACTCACATGGGAGGTCGAATCGAAGGTCCACATGGCCTTAGAAGGGATAACACCTCCGCCCGGGTGCCCACTGGGTCGTTTATTTGTGCCGGAGGGATTACGGTCTGACGTAGTTCGGTGGGGTCATAGTTCCAATGTGGCTTGTCATCCAGGAGTAAGTCGTACCAGTTTTTTGGTCTAACAACGATTCTGGTGGCCTTCCAAGGCTCGCAACATTCAAGGTTTTGTTTTGGTCTGTTCGGTTTGTGCGCGTGGTAAGGCTTCCAATCGCCACCCTGATGGGCTCATTCAACCGCTGTCTGCCCCTTCGAGACCCTGGTCCCACATTTCCAGAGTTGCAACTGGAAAAACTAGGGGGAGGTGCAACAACCCAGACCTCAGAATCCAATATGGCTGCTTAGCGCACTGTAGTGAAACAGTAGTAATATATTGATTATTAGCACTTCTGTTTGTCTGTGTTAACTCAATCGTCCACATATGGAACTTATATTTGTGGGCACGATACTTAGGCATTAATATCTGTGCAAAATACTGTATTCCGAAAACACAAGCACAACACGTGAGGTCAATCCCAGCTACGACATCCATCTTTCGAGGTAAATGGAATGCAGTATTAGGTTAGGGTTAGTAAAAGAAAGTTGAGATGTACTTGCAAAGTTACTTTTAGCCAGTAGAATGTCTGTGGCACATTCCTGGCATCCTTGAACGAACCTTCGGATGTCACATGCCATTCCTGGCCACCAGAAGTGATCTTTTAGCAATGAGAGAGTTTGAGAGGTCCCTGGGTGGCCAGTGCCCATGGAGGAGTAAACTGAGAGAATCAACGAAGTACGGTGAGTTCTGGAGACGTAAGTACAGTTTGGAAGGACACCCCGGCAGAGTATTTTTGCTGGCATTGGCTTCGGCGAGCTGGGGCTGACGATGAGGCTAGGGGGAACAATGTGCTCTGGAGACTCAATGAGATCATCGGGAGTGAACAGAGATCTGTAAGAGATGGTAAAGTTAAACCTGGTGAAGAACAGTGCCCAGCGAGCTTGACGGGGTGAGTTTCTTGGAATAGAAGGCACATGGATGGAGCTTAGGAGGATTCCCCTGCTGCTGAGATAGCACCGCTCCTACTCCTGTGGTGGAGGTGTCGACTTCCACAATGAATGCCTTCTCTGGATCAGGGTGAACAAGGAGCAGTGCGCTGGTAAAGGCTTTTTTCAGTTGCTGCATGGCTTTGGTGGCTGCTGGAGTCAAGGACAGAGACTTAGGCCTGCCTTTCAGGAGAGTTGTAAATTGTGGTCTGGTGATGGGACTGAAATTGTGGATGAAACAACGGTAGAAATTGGCAAACCTAAGGAAGCGTTGCAACTCTTTTACTGGCGTAGGTGTAGGCCAGTCACGGATGGCAGAGACTTTCCCCTCGTCCATCTGGATACCATCTTTATAGGGTTGATGAAACAGGCATTTCTCCGCTTTGAGGAACAGGTTGAACTTTCTCAGGCATTGGATGACCTCCAAAACGTGCTGGCAATGTTCAGCCAAGCTCCGAGAGTAAATAAGGATGTCATCAATGTAGACCAGTACAAACCGGTGGAGGTACTCCCAGAGCACCTCATGCATGAAATCCTGGAATGCGGAGGGAGCGTTGCCCAGGCCATACAGCATGATGCAATATTCATAGTGGCCTGTAGGGGTCACAAAGGCGGTCTTCCATTCATCTCACTCACGTATCCGGATGAGGTTATAGGCACTTTGGAGGTCCAACTTGGTAAAGATGGTAGTGCCTCTAAAATGTTCCAGGGCCACTGGGACGAGGGGAAGCGGGTAACAGAATTTCACTGTGATTTTGTTAAGTGCCCGGTAATCAGTGCAGGGCCCCAAGCCTCCGCCCTTCTTGGCCACAAAGAAGAAACTTGAAGCAGCAGGGGAGGTGGAAGGACAGATGTACTCACTTTCTCCTAGCTGAGCGGTTTTCCCGTTATGGAATGACCTTGTAACAGACTTCGTTGTACCTTTTCTTGAGCTTTAGATGGTGGCAGAACTTTCCAGAAATTAAATTGTTGGCTGACCCACTGTCAATGAGGGCATTGACTGAAATGGAGACATCAGAGGCAGTAAGGCACACAATGGAGGTACGTGGTGATAAATTAGAATTAATATCATGTACGAAACTCACCACTGGACGAGGAGGACGAATGGGGTAGTTATTTATGACATGCCCCTTGATGCCACAATACAGGCAAAGACCCTGGGTCAGCCGACGTTGCCGCTCAGCCAGAGCTAGACGGGTGGACTCGACTTGCATATATTCCATGCCTGGTTCTGGAGAGCCTACATACTCTGGTTGGCGGGGAAATTGAGAGGCTTGCTGACCCTGTTGGTGTTCCATACATCCCTGCACATGATAAGCGACTCTGATGGAAAGCTGGACGAATTTCTCTAATCCCATGGCATCATCGTATGCAGCAAGATGCAGCTGCAATTTAGGCTCGAATCCCTGACCATAAGTGGTGAGGAGCGAGTGCTTGTTCCATTTGCTTGCAGCAGCTAAAGTACATAAACGCGAAGCATGGGCCACGAAAACATCTAGGGACTGAGTCATGGGGCCATTCTGGTGCCAAATCACTTCCGCCCATTGGCGCGCTCGCCCTGTCAGCAGAGAAATGATGATGGATACTTTAGCCTTTTTGGTAGTGAATCAATGAGGCTGCATCTCCAGGGCCATTGAGCACTGTAGGAGAAACCCGTTGCAGTCCTCAGACGAACAAGAAAAGGGTGCTGGATTGACCACGGGACTGGCGATAACGGTAGGTAAAGAAGTGGTTAGCGGTGCGGCAAATAAGGGGGTTGCCGTTGTAAGCATGCGGCGAAGTAAGTCCACAATGTCCTGGAAGGGATCTGGATTTGGATTGCTCATGCTGCTGGAGTTGTTAAGGTCTGGTCTTCTGTAACGATGCCCAGACAACAGATGAGAGTTAACAGTGTTTATTTTAACAACAATGAGCAAATCAGGCAGGTAATCATTGAGAATAGCAATGCAATGGAGAACGGTGATCTTGAATGAATATAACACACTCTTTTCTGTTTTGTAGAGCATGTGAAGCGATCAGGACGGATGGATGGGATGATGGATAGCACACACCTCAGTTGCACATTGTGCACATTGACGAGAGAGAGGATCGCTGGAGACAGGAACTGGAGAGGAGACCTTGGAACAGAGAAGCAGGAACTAGAACCTTCTTAGGTAAGTAGAGCATAGGTAAAGCTGGGCATACACTGTACAATTTTCCCATTTTGAGCCAAATTCTGACTCATGCCGATTTTCAGCTTTGTTGTGTGTCATTTGTCGTGCAGTGTTTATGCAGTGTACGGGGGAAACAAGACGCGATAAACCTCTCCCGACCGACAATCGGATGGTCAGATGAATTTCTGGCATGTCAGTCGCCCCTTGTGAGGATATCGCACAGCTGAAGCAGAGCTACGAACCAATTGCAATAAACTCAGTGTTTTTTCCCTCACTGCACCTGTGCAAAAACAGAAGCAAAATCATGTTTAATGCAGCAAGAAAGAAAATTAAAAGAGGGAGTTTAAAAAAGTTCTGTAGCTACCAAACTAGCTGCAATTTAGTAAACTATTGCTTACCTCCAGTTCATGTTGCAAAATGGATAAACCATTACCCACATCCTCCAAGCCTCCTGCGTTGCGTGTACATATAGGTACACCGGCACCTCTTTTATTAATTTTCTTGATCATTAATTTACTTGTTTCACTTTTCACTTTAGCTTTATTTACTCATTTATTTAATATTTACTTAATTTTATTATCACGGGAAATGTGAGCCGTTGTCCATCATTTGACAAGTGGTGATAAAGAAAAATGTCACGTCGCAATATTGGAATTTTTTCCATTTTAAACCATGAAGGCGACTCAGTGGATATCACACAAGAAATGTGCAAACTTTGAGCAAGAGTTATGCCGGTGAAGAAATCTCAAACCTCAGTCCATTATTCACTACAGAAAATGAAAGTAAAAACTGACAAGCTTTCGACGCATATTCTCAATGAGAGACAATGAGAGATCCTACTTCAACATATGCTGAAACGGTAGGCTATATAACATATAGGTCTTAATTTATTTTCTTAATAATTTTCTTGTGGCCCATATTTGTAGTGAAAAAATGAGAAGATAACTATTTCATGTTAAACAAGTTGTTTTTTAAATAAAGCTGCTCTTAATTTTCATTGATGACTTATTATTGCAGTGTTCAGACATAGACTGTTAATAATTTTAATGATAGGCCTATATAGGCCTATTTATTGCGTACATTTCACACGTTTAGTGTGAGCAGACAAGTTGCAGCTCGACGATCGGACCGTATAGTGTGAGCAGATAAATCGTGAGCTTTGGCTTTACATCGCATGCGATCTACTCGTACAGTGTGAGTTGGTAACCTTGCTGAAATAGAAGTGTATGCCCACCTTATGTCATGTATCCGTTTGGGAGACCAGACAAAGACTGAGACTGAGCCTGCGTTTACACTTGGCATTAACATGCGATCACCGTGATCCAGTTCTCCTCTGGCCGACGAACAAATAGTGTATGATTATGATTTTGGCACATTACAGGTCAGAAGTCATATTAGATCAATAGATATTCGTAGGATTATTCGAAAGATTGGAGTCGTCACGCCGGGGACGGGTTTAATGAGGATGTCGTGTCGATGCGGCATTTACAGGGGTGAGTTTAATTGACACGGTCTCTACAGACACTTCAGTGATATGGTCATCAAGTCCAGGCTAAGGTCCACCATCTGGTCTGGATATGGCCCGGATCCGGCCGACTGCAGTAAACCTCGGGATAAACAGAGAGACTAACATTAGCGTAGATGCCATTCTTCTTATGATGTAACGAGTACATCAGGTGTTATTGGAAGTGTTCCCGGTTCCGGCTGACCTAGTTAATGCAGCCTAAAACAATCATTTAACTGATTTGAATAATAGAAATTAAAAATGTTTTATGTGTATGCCATAGTAAAGAGATGTGTTTTTAGTCTAGATTTAAACTGACAGAGTGTGTCTGCTTCCCGAACAATGTTAGGAAGACTGTTCCAGAGTTTAGGTGCTAAATAGGAAAAGGATCGACCGCCTGCAGTTGATTTTGATATTCTAGGTATTATCAACTGGCCAGAATTTTGAGACCACAATAGACGTGATGGAGTATAATGCGTTAAGAGCTCGCTCAAGTACTGGGGAGCTAAACCATTTAGTGCTTTGTAAGTAATCAGCAAGATTTTAAAATGTATACGATGTTTAATAGGGAGCCAATGCAGTGTTGCCAGAACCGGGCTAATATGGTCATACTTCCTGGTTCTAGTAAGAACTCTAGCTGCTGCGTTTTGGACAAGCTGCAGTTTATTTATTAAGCGAGCAGAGCAACCACCCAGTAGAGCATTACAATAATCTAGCCTTGAGGTCATGAACGCATGAACTAACTGTTCAGCATTTTGCATTGAAAGCATGTGCCGTAATTTAGATATATTTTTAAGATGGTAGAATGCAGTTTTACAGATGCTAGAAACGTGGCTTTCAAATGAGAGATTGGTATCAAAGAGCACACCCAGGTTCCTAACTGACGATGAGGACTTGACAGAGCAGCCATCGAGTGTTAGACAGTATTCTAGGTTACTACTTGTAGAGTTTTTTCGTCCAATGATTAAAAATTCAGTTTTTTCTGAATTAAGTTGCAGGAAATTACTAGTCATCCAATTTTTTATATCAGCTATGCATTCTGTTAATCTTGTGAATTGGTAAGTTTCGTCAGGGCGTGAAGAAATATAGAGCTGAGTATTGTCAGCATAACAATGAAAATTAACGTCATGCTTCCTAATAATATCTCCCAGTGGTAGCATGTACAGGGTGAAAAGCAACGGTCCTAGCACTGAGCCCTGCGGTACTCAATACTGAACTTGTGTTCGGTGTGACATCTCTTCATTTACTGCTACAAACTGATAACGGTCAGATAAGTATGATTTAAACCATGCCAATGAAATTCCACTAATGCCAACATAATTTTCGAGTCTATTCAAAAGAATGTTGTGGTCGATAGTATCGAATGCAGCGCTAAGATCGAGTAACACTAACAGAGAGATACAACCACGATCGGATGATAAGAGTAAATCATTTCTAACTCTAATGAGAGCAGTCTCAGTACTATGATACGGTCTAAATCCTGACTGGAAATCCTCACAGATACCATTTCTTTCTAAAAAGGAGCATAATTGTGAGGACACTGCCTTTTCTAGTATTTTTGACAGAAAGGGTAGATTTGAGATTGGCCTGTAATTGACTAATTTTGTAGGATTAAGTTGCGTTTTTTTAATAAGTGGTTTAATAATAGCCAACTTAAAAGTTTTTGGTACATATTCTAATGTCAAGGATGAATTAATGATATTAAGAAGAGGATCTATGACCTCTGGAAGCATCTCTTTTAGTAGTTTAGTCGGTATGGGGTCGAGCATACATGTTGTTGATTTTGATGATTTAACGAGTTTAGCCAATTCTTCTTCTCCTATAGCAGTGAATGAATGTAATTTTTCCTCAGTGACACTACAATGCACTGTCTGATGTGATACTGTAGTAGACGGCTGCATGGTTATAATTTTTTTCCTAATATTATCAATCTTACAAGTAAAGAAGCTCATAAAGTCATTACTGCTGTGCTGTTTACAAACATCAGAAGGTGAAGCTTTATCTTTGGTTAATTTAGCCACTGTATCAAATAAATACCTAGGGTTGTGTTTGTTTTCTTCTAAGAGAGTCGAGAAATAAGCAGATCTAGCAGTTTTTATGGCCTTTCTGTATGCAATCATGCTCTCTTTCCACGAAATGCGAAAAACTTCTAGTTTTGTTTTCTTCCAGCTGCGCTCCATTTTTCTGGCTGCTGTTTTAAGGGCCCGGGTGTGCTCGTTGTACCACGGCGTTGGGCTATTTTCTTTAATCTTCTTTAAGCGCCGGGGAGCAACTGTGTCTAAAGTGCTGGAAAAGAGAAAGTCAATAGTTTCTGTTGCAACATCGAGTTCCTCTAGGCTATCTGGGATGCTGAGGAGATGAAACTGATGAGGAAGATTATTTACAAAGAAATCTTTAGTCGCAGCAGTGATAGTCCTGCCATATTTGAAGCGAGGGGACGGCTTTGCAGCCTTTGCTAAATTAAGTGTACATGATACTAGGTAATGATCTGAGATGTCATCGCTCTGCTGCAGAATTTCAATGGTATCAACATTTATTCCATGTGACAGTATTAGGTCTAACGTATGATTACAGCGATGAGTGGGTCCTGACACGTGTTGCCTTACTCCAATAGAGTTTAGAATGTCTCTAAATGCCAATCCCAATGCGTCTTTTTCATTGTCTACATGGATATTAAAATCACCAACAATTAGGACTTTATCTGCAGCCAGTACTAACTCTGATAGAAAATCAGCAAATTCTCTGGTAAAGTCTGTATGGTGCCCTGGTGGCCTGTATATAGTAGCCAGCACAAATGTCAAACGGGATTTATCAATTTCACTACATAACGTTACATAAAGCACCAAACCTTCAAAGGAATTATATTTGAAACTAGACTTCTGAGTAATACCGAAGATATTATTATAAATTACAGCAACACCTCCCCCTTTACCTTTCAGACGCGGCTCGTGTTTATAACAATAATCTTGGGGGGTGGACTCATTTAAAGTAATGTAATCGTCAGGTTTTAGCCAGGTTTCTGTCAAACACAGCACATCTAGGTTATGATCTGTAATCATATCATTAACAATAAGCGCTTTTGAGGAAAGGGATCGAATATTCAGCAGCCCGAGCTTTATCATTTGATCATCTGTATTATATCTGTTGTTTATTTGTTGGACATCAATAAATTTTTTACCGTTGAATGGTTTTGATGTTTTTTTGTATTTACTAATTCGTGGAACAGACACAGTCTCTATGTGATAATATCTAGGTGAAAGAGTCTCTATGTGCTGGGATTTATCTGACTTCTGTGACGTGAGACAGCTAGCAGGCGGTCGGGTAAGCCAGTCCGTCTGCTTCCTGACCTGGGCCCCAGTTAGTCAATGTTTAGCTCTAAGACTATGTGCCAAATTACTAGAGAGAAGAGCGGCACCATTCCAGGAAGGATGAATACCATCTTTTTTCAACAGGTCAGGTCTGCCCCAAAAGCTTTTCCAATTGTCTATGAACCCTATGTTATTTTGCGGACACCACTTAGACAACCAGCCATTGAGTGATGATAGTCTGCTAAGTATCTCATCACTCCTTTTAACGGGGAGGGGACCAGAGCAAAAAATGTCATCTGCCATCGTACTTGCGAGTTTACACACCTCTTTAATGTTAATTTTGGTGATCTCCGACTGGCGAAGTCGAACATCATTTGTGCCGACGTGAATAATAATCTTAGAGAATTTACGATTAGCATTAGCCAGCACTTTTAAATTTGCTTTGATGTCAGGCGCTCTGGCTCCCGGTAAACATGTGACTATGGTGGCTGGTGTCTCTATTTTCACGTTCCGTGTAATAGAATCGCCAATAACTAGGGCACTTTCAACAGGATTCTCAGTGGGTGCATCACTGAGTGGGGAGAACCTGTCTGATGTTCTAATCGGAACGGAAGAGTGGTTTTTTGATCCGCGACTATGCCGTCTCACCGTCACCCAGTTGCCCTGCTGCACGGGCTCTACAGCTGGAACCGAACAATGTACAGAGTTCACTAAGCTATTCGCATCCAAAGCAGTGTCTAAAGCTGTTACATTCTCACTACTCTCAAATAAAGTCTGGATGCGTGTCTCTAATTCTGAAATCTTTTCCGTCAGCCTGACTATCTCCTTACATTTATCACATGTGAAGCCCTGTTCGCCAACGGAGAAAGATATACTAAACATGAAACATGCAGTGCAAGTGACAGTGACAGGAGAAGAAGACATGGCTTACCGTATTTGTTGATTAATCCAACTTACCACAGTTGTTTGATGGAATCTATTTACTAATCCAACTCACCACAGTTGTTCAATGAACTCAGAAAACAAGAGACCCGAGTGCAGAGATGGCAAGCTAACAGGCTAGCTAACGCGTGATAGTGATTTAGATTAAAAGCTAGCAGTGTCAGATTTAATGTGGTAGGCAATATTAGACAATATATGGTGATGGGTAAATTATATTTAGCAGTTTAAACAACAGGGAATGATATCAAATAAAGATTCAAAAGCAAGCAAAGCACACGCGAGCACAGCAGTCAGCAGGACAAACAAAAGGCAGACAATAGAGTACTTAATCTACCAATTTAAATTTCCCAACATTAATCTTGTATGATGAAAAGATCATTATTAGATATATAGAAGTCATTATTCCGACGCATTTCATGATTGAAAGGAGCGCGCAAGCATTTATATTGTATGTGTATACTAATAGCCTATATAGAACACGGCAGAATCTGACCACCTTTGTATTAAAGTGCCCCTATTATGGATTTTTGAAAATTACCTTTCATGTAGTGTGTAACATAGTTCTAAGTGAATGAAAACATCCTGCAAAGTTTTAAATCTGAAAGTGCAGCGTATATAAAGTTATTGTCTCTCAAAAGTAAGAGTCGACTCTGAGTCAATTAAACGAATCATTTTTCAAACGAGTCGCAAGCTGCTTCGTTGTGACGTCAAGACGAAACATTAGCATATTGCCCGTCTACTTATTGCGCGCGCACACCGCGCAGAGACCAGGGAAGCCTTGAACACTGCAGGGGATATTGGATAGCATCATGTCAAGAAGACGCTGTGCTCTACAATGTGTTTATTGTGTTTCATATTGTGTAAGTATCTGGCTAACCGGCTAACTGTCTTACTGAAATACTACTGTAAATCAGCTGTGGGCTGCAGTATTACCTAAAACTGTGTCTATTAATGCAGATTATCTGTCATTCTTACTACTTTGAGTAAAGATAAAGGATGGAGCAAGATTTTTGCAAACTTTAATGTTTACATCAGCTGGGCTAACGTATGCACTGTTATTTATACAGTTCCCACATGTGCACCGCAATACATTAGACACACACACACACACACACACACACACACACACACACACACACACACACACACACACACACACACACACACACACACAGTAAAATCTAATTAGTTAGACTTACTTAAAAAAAGCATGCAAACCGACTGCCTTAAAAAAACCAAGTAAAGAGAAATAGGAATAGTATGTTGTGCTAACAAATGCTTAGTTAGTATAGTTCACTTACACAAGAGTTCTAGTAACTAAAAAAGAACTGTAGAGAGTATTTGATCTTTTACTTTAGATTTACTCTTGACTTAGTATAGCTACCATTGTTGTTACCATTGTTGTGTTTTGCATGCTGAATGTTGAAGTCTGTGTGTGACTCAACCATGGTCAACTGCAAGATATTGTTACAAATATAGAGGGATTATATCAACCCAATTAAAAGTTTCACAGGCGTTTATGACGTAAGTATTAGCAATAAAATTGTAAACGATCATTATACAACATAAAGGGAAATATTACATTCATTTTAAAACGTGACCTTAATTTCTGACTAAATCATTAGCTATAGTTAATTATTCAGTCAGAAGCTAGGTCAACTTTTAAAAGCAACCTATTTATTACTTATCTTCCTTTGAAACCAAATAACTGTGATTTCTTGTTACATCGCAGCATCAATAGGAACAGAGTTATAATAATATGAATGTTCCAAGTGCCCAACCAAAGTGAACACTGATCACCATAATGGTGAATTTTTTTTTTTTTTTCCTTGACAAAATGGCACTCAAACCAATCAATTAATCTTAACTTGGGTTTTCTGAGTAAACAGTGAATAGTATGTGAATAGTACAGATTAATAGATTTTTACAATTAAGTTAAGATATTAAGTAAAGTTAACTAAAAAGTGTTAGTTAAAATCACTGTTGGATTTTACAGTGCAGGTTTGTTGATGGAAGCACACTTGCTAATGCTGATGGTGAGGAACAGTTTAAACATCTCATAATGTACCTCAAACTGAGTAGCATCACTGAGAAACATCCTGCTCAAGGTTCGGGTTGAAAAATTTGTTCTTCCATTGTTTCATCATCAATTCGGACTCGCGCTGGGATTTATGTAAAATCAACGTCATCATTACTGTCTTTACAGTGTGTACAATCGCTGAGCTTTAGGAAAAGAAAGCCTCCTGAATGGAACTGGAGTTCAGTTATGGTAATGGGCATTTGTTTCCGAAATACGCGCTGTATGTGGTAGACCAATCACAACAGACTGGGCCGTCTGAACAATCAGAGCAGAGTAGGCTCGTGGAAAGGAGGGATTTAGAGAGACCGATTCATCCGTCGAGTCGTTTGAGAATCATTGAACATTGTGGTGATGTGCAATGTATATTATGAGAAAATGAAACCTTTGATGACCCTTGATGCATGTAAACCTGTTGTTGGAGACCTCCAAAACTAAATTAGGAAATTTTAAAATAGCATAATAGGGGCACTTTAAAGAAATAAAAGATCACACCTCATTAAAGAGCATTAATTAGAACTAAATAAGGGTAGGCTATTCGACAACATATTAAGAGTAAAGATGATACAAATTAAATAATTGCCCATTGTTTTCATTCACTTACTTTACTTTCCGATACAATCTCCAGCTCAAATTAAGTTTAAGCGTGCAGCTCTTTATTAAGATCTCATGACTGTTATTGTACAGGCGATCGCCTCGTTCAGATAATGTTGCACAATTAAAATAAAAAAATGTCTGTTGGTGGACCATCAAAATAAAGTGTTAGCAGATATTAAGCAGACAGTCTACTAATAATGTAATGACTGGTAGTTGACATCTACGTGTAAAGTTACTTACTTATAGTTAGTAGAATTTCTAAAGTGGACTATTGTACTCGACACCTTTAAAATTGAGTGAAGAAACCTAGGGTTCTATATAGAACCCCACTGAACCTTTTTTCTAAGAGTACTTCCCCAACACTTTATAAACTCTTAGAACAAGATTGAACTTTATGTCAACTTTTAACCTCAGTCTGGTTTTATGAAGTCAAGGATTAGACATTGAGTCGGAAGGCAGAATTCTGGAACATCTTGAACTTAAAGTAGAGAGTGTTATATATAGCATGCTTTAAAGTTAATGACACAAAATTATATTTTTATGAATTCTCCAAGACAAACATGTATAATACATGTGGATGCAATAAATCTGTTGGTTAATATAATATTACCATGTAGGTCACTGCAGGTATAAAATACTTCATAGCTTTTGATTTCTGTAAGTACAGCAGGTGCAGATTATTAATGTAATCACCACCCTCCCATTTGGGATTTCTATGTCAATGTACTGTACTAGCAAAAAGCTTTCCACAGAGTGCTCTCTGCTCTCCTGGGATTTACATTTATTTAGATAGAAAGCTGATAATGCTCAGATCCTGAGTCTTTTAAACAGCAGATTTCAAAGATGTTTTGGGGAAGTGGAGGAGTTTGCCCATGGTAATCTACATAAGAGTGAAGATCAGGTTTCATTGTTTTGTGAAAAGCATATGCAGTCCAATCTGCCTATTACAGTATAAAGGCACTTAGTAATATGCTATGGGTCAGTAAGGACAACTGGATACATTTATTAGAACATGAGACATATTTAAAACCACAGATGGTTGGGGAAAATGGTAAGTTTAATTGTCATTAGGAAAATTGTAGTCTAAAATGGATTTAGGACTAGGATAGTGGATCTTTATGAATGGAACATTATTAAAATCCATTGTGATTTTATTTGCTTTGTGGTGAGTATACTAGTATGGAGTAATTAAACTCAGGAAATTACTGAAATATGACCTTGGGGAAGGCAAACATTCATTCATCATTTTGCACATTGCCGATGACAGGTGTTTCCACAAAACTGAACAGATATTGAATACACACCAGATAAGGTATAGTCTTTACACCTTAACATAAAGTTGATTTGATTTTTAGATTTTTATTAAAACTAACAGATTTCAATAATAATAATAAAAAAAAACCTTTATTTATTATGAAGAGCATTTGCAGTCTGTCCTGAAAATATTTTTACCAGGCCATTTTTGCTACTTTTTAAAATGTCTTTATAGGTATGGATTGTATTGTTTTTACCACTTTTCCAGACCATTTTAATCTGAAATTATGAACAATTAAAACTTAAAATAAAAAATCTAAATAATATTTTTATCATTTTATAATACTTTCTTTATTATTTTTTATATTATATTATTTATATTATAAACAAGATTATCTTTAAACAAGAGTGTGATAAATGTAAATAAATGAAATAACAGAGCTTGAACACAATAACGGCGGTATAGTTGGATGAACAATAAACAGGTATGTTTATTAATACAAGCAGCAGGAACACAATCCAATTCAGGTAAGCAATGATGAGCAGGATAAATAGCAGCAATGGTGACTATGAAGATGGTAACTGGTTTTATTTTACAGGAGATCCGGACACACAGACACAGAGAAGGGAGCAGACGAGAAGATGAGACAACTTGTATGATTGTATTTCCTACTCCCCACTTCTGAAGTCGTGATTATAAGTTCGGCACATTCAAGTGCTTTGTTGTCGGAAAGAACAGGAGTCATGGCGGACGCGACACCAGGTTTATTCTTGCATATTTATTGGGAAAATCTTATTTAAAATGATATTTAACGTCCCATTCATTGACAACCATGTAAACGTTCACCACGCTATCTAGATGAATTTAATTCTGGAATTTAGGTCAAATACAGGCTATTTTCACTTCAAATGATTATTAATATATGTAAATATAAACAACTTTAATGACAAGACAAGGTGATGTAGCTGTTGTGGGAAAAACTAACAAAGAATACTAGTCACAACAGCAATCGTTTTCCCCTCCGCCATGTTTAAAGTTTATAGCACGCTCAACTCGGGTATCAAAATTATTCACGAGCTTCCCAGTGGGAAATATGACTTCAGATGGCGTTCATGTCCAATTTCAAACTAGGAAACTCGTATTTACAATAATTCCAATAGTATGTGAAGGCAGCATTAGAAATGACTTGGATGACTCGAAGGCGACTTGGAACAGGATAACAGCATTGCAGACGATCACTGAAGCCTACAGTAGGCTTTTCCTAGGTAAGTTTCCAGGTAAGAGAGTCTGTGTTTTCAAACGAGGCCAGTCAACTACGTGTGTGTGCTTTATAGTGCTGGTGATAAGGGGTGATGAGTACTCTGGTGACCTGGAGTGATCATGTCAGTGGTGGCATCATTTTCACCACAATCATGCCTCTAAGTATATTACTCACAAGAATATAGTGGATCATTTCCGAACTAGCTCTAATTTTTCTATATATTTTATTAAAATTTTTTATGTAAAGTTGTACAAATACATTGATATTAATTCATATTAGTGTTGGCGAATCGATTAATCACGATTAATCGCGTCTTATATAAAAGTTTGTAAATATATAACGTGTGTGTGTGTGTGTGTATATATATATATATATATATACAGTATGTACTGTGTATATATATATAGCCTAATCACACACACACACACATATATATATATATATATATATATATATACACACACACACACAAACTTTTACGTTAGGTGCGAATAATCATGATTAATCGATTTTACAGCACTAATACATATTAATTAATTAAGTTTGTGTCTTTATGGTGCATATAATCAGGGGTGCACATAAGTGGTGTGCAGGTGCGCATACCTGACCAAAATAAAAAATGCGCTGGGTAAATAAGTTCAGACCACTCATTTGCATACTGACATGGTTGACAGCTGTTAATGCACAGCACTGCAAAGTGAATCATTTCACTCTGCAGTGCTAATGCTGCCTTCACGTGCTATCGGAACTAGCATAAACACTAGTTTTCTAGTTAAAAAATTGGACATGAACGCCCTCTCAAGTAAAAATTTGAATTCGATGAGCTCGTAATCACCACTTCCGATAGCACATGAAAGCAACATAAAACCTAGTCTCGTGTAGCCAGACCTTCAAACTGATGGCAGAGGGTCTGGACTCTATCGCAGCTTTCATTGGTCAAGGACCGCCCAAGAGGACATTTGACTGACATGTAATGTAACCAATCACAGTTCGTTTTGTTCCGCGTCATGTTTATGGGCGTGAAAATGTAAAGTCGATTTCCCTGCAATAACAATGAAGCCGTAACCTTCACATACTTTTGAAAATCAAGCCTTTAATTGATCATGGTAAGCGCTCATTGTCACAGTTGTAAACACGATGGCATTCTTCTTCCACGAGGGAGTTTGGCGTCACGGCATTTGTTTTTTGGCTTCTGTGGTTTTAATGCTACACACTATGTGCAGTGTGAGCACCAAACCTAATCTCCAGGTGCTCTCATGTGAATCAGACTGAAAAACATATGTGTACCCTACATATAATATACTAGCTATGAAATTAGCATTAGCAAGACAAAATGAGTCAGTTTTATACCAAATACCACAGGATGTTGTGGAAATGACATTTGTTAATTGATCACATTCTCATGTGATGACATTGTTAGCGACAAATGGAAAAAAAGCAAATGACAAATGAAAAAAATATTTGCATGTAGTCGCGTGCTGTTTATTACAACAATCGCAATCCCTCATTTTAAATGATAAAGGAGATACAAACATTTGAATGGACTTGAAGTGGAACGGATGGATACAGGACAGTCTGTTTGTCCTTATCTGACATGGTAAAAAGATGAGTATGCCTCTGTGTTTATCTTTCTCTCTTATGTTTATAAATAATCATAAAGTAGGAACAGCTGCTCAAAACTCACTTGCCCAAACCTCATAAATATTTCTGCCCACCCCATGGACTATCAATGTAATGAAAGTTGCAGATGAGTTTTACAAACTGCCGAGAGCAAGATCCTCATGTTGATTATCTAGTTTCCTACCCAGAGTTGACACTTGCGACCAACACTTGTGGTGTATTATGCAAAAGATTTAAATTTATGAGTTCAGCTGTCGAAATCGTATGAGGCAAGTAGTAAACAAGTCTACAGTGAGAATACAGTAATTCTTGATATCCCCCACATAATCCCTAGTTAATTATGTATTTTATCAAATAATCCTTTTTGATAAACAGTATGCCCACTTTTAATTCCAGCCTTTCTTTTCCCAAATGAATATTGTATAATCCATGTGATCAGCAGCCTGGGGAGTCCAGCTGAGTCCAGCTTGATTTGATCTTGTAGCAAAGGACTGCTTTGTGATAAAATATCAAGGGGATTTACCTTAGAGACAGTATGGAGTGTGAGCTTTATCAGATCATGCATGGACATGTTAGGAAGTTCAAGGGAAAAAGAGCGGACAGTTTGAGGCCAAGCCTCAAAAATATGATTAATATCGAGGGCTGCTCTTTGAACGTGAGCTTGACAATTTCAGAATCCTTATTGTAAGCATTTGATAGGGTCAAAGATTCAGTCGTCATGGGAATGTAATTCATTTTTAAAGCATTGTTTTGTCATTAGTAATGATATGTGACATCCAACAAGTTATTTAACACAATTTGTATTCTTTGTACAGTGAATTACATTAAAAAAACAAAAAAAACATTAGGTCTATTTTTAAGATGTATGCATTTTAATAAAATAAAATGTCAACCCATTTGGATTCCACAGTTTTAAACAAACTTAATGTGATGCTTATTTGTCATTCATAAATAAATTAAACAAATAAGAATGTGATTTAATGTATTTATTAGTACTAATAAACCGAATATGTTTTAAATACACAATAACAGGTTTATATATTTTTCATCAATAAATCCATTAAGGAATATGACTAAATACATTTACATATGTATGTATGTATGTATGTATATATATGGAGTGATGTGAGGTGAATGTATTATGTGCCATCTGATGAGGCGACGAGGTGCAGGTGTTTGTGATTAGTACTCTGGTGATGGCGTGCGCTGGGATTGGCTGGTGAGTGAGCCTGGCAGATCTGTTACAGTAATGTTACAGTACACTTTTTCAACAGTGACACATGGAAAGAAGTGTGAATTCTGTAGTGAGAGGGAAGTTGAAGTTGGTACGTGACAGGGTTGATCTGTTTGGTGATGGTCAAGGGGCCAATAAATCTGGGGCTGAGCTTCTTTCAGGGCAGGCGCATCCTGATGTCCCATGTTGACGGCCAGACCTTCTGGCCTGGTTGGTAGGAGGGTGCTGCAGCTCTACGAAGGTCTGCTGTCATCTTACATCTGCGCACTGCCCTCTGAAGCTGATGGTGAGCTGCGTCCCAGAACCTATCGCTCTCTCGGAACGAGTGATCGACAGAGGCGACATCTGATGGCTCCCCGAACCAGGGGAACAGAGGTGGCTGGTAACCGAGTATGCACTGGAAGGGAGTGAGTCCAGTGGTAGGCTGATGAAGAGAGTTCTGTGCATACTTGACCCAGCCTAGGAACTGGTTCCAAGAGTTCTGGTGGCCATGGCAGAAGGTTCGCAGAAAACGTCCAATCTCCTGAACTTTCCTTTCCATCTGCCTGTTTGACTGTGGATGGTATCCAGATGAAAGGCTTACTGTCACACCTAGGAGAGTGAAAAACGCCTTCCATACCCTGGATATGAACTGTGGTTCACGGTCGGAGACGATGTCTTCGGGGATTCCATAATATCTGAAGATATGGTTAAACATGAGCTCAGCTGTCTCAATAGCCGTTGGAAGACCTCTGAGAGGGAGAAGACGACAGGATTTGGAGAATCGATCAACAATTACTAGAATGCATGTGTTACCATCTGACACCGGTTGGTCTGTGATGAAATCCACTCCTAGGTGTGACCATGGGCGGCTGAGAACAGGCAGAGGCAGGAGTTTGCCTGATGGTAAGTGGCGAGGACTTTTTGAGATGGCACAGTCGGTACAACCCTGGACGAACCTTCTCACATCCCTGGCCATGTTAGGCCACCAGAAGCGATCTCTTAGCAGCAAGAGAGTGTTATTGGCCCCTGGGTGGCCAGTGCCCAGTGAAGAGTGAGTGGAGTGAATCAGTGCAGTGCGTTGGTGTCTGGTGACGTACTGCAATCTGGGTAGACAGCCCGGCGGAGTGGCGTTGGAGGCATTGGAAGGAGTAGCTGGACTGGGGGACCACTGGATGGGACTTAGAATGAGCTCCTTGGGAATGATGGGTACCGGTTCTTCGCAGACCTCTTCTGGAGTATGGATGCGAGAGAGAGCGTCAGCTTTCACATTCTTAGGGCCTGGATGATAGAAAATAGTGAAATTGAAGTGTGTGAAGAATAATGCCCAGCGTGCTTGGCGAGGGTTTAGTCTCTTAGCTTCACGTAGATGCTCTAAATTCTTATGGTCTGTGAGTACGGTGAAGGGATGCTGAGCGCCTTCCAACCAATGCCTCCATTCTTCCAGAGCCAGTTTGATTGCCAGAAGTTCTCTGTTGCCGATGTCATAATTTCTCTCCACCGGGCTGAGTTTGGGGAGAAGAAGGCACATGGATGGAGTCGGGCTGGCGTCCCCTGCTGCTGAGACAACACCGCTCCTACACCAGTAGTGGAGGTGTCCACTTCCACGATGAAGGGCTTGTCTGGGCCTGGATGGACGAGGAGCGGTGCGTTGGTGAATGCCTCTTGGAGTCGTTGGAAAGCTTCGGTGGCCACAGGTGACCAGGACAGAGACTTGGGCTTGCCTCTTAACAGACTGGTGAGTGGACAGGTGATTACACTGTAGTTCTGAATGAATCGTCTGTAGAAGCCGAGAAGCTGAAGTTCCTTGATGGTAGTGGGAAAGGGCCAGGTCTTTATGGCTTCCCCCTTCCCCTCGTCCATCTGGATACCACTGCTGCTGATGTTGTACCCAAGGAACTGCACTGAGGATTGATGGAAGGAGCATTTCTCAGCCTTGAGGAAGAGGTGGAAATCTCTCAGGCGTTTCAGGACCTCCGCCATGTGGTGGCAATGTTCGGCCATGGTCCGGGAGTAAACGAGGATATCATCGATATAGACGAGAACAAACTGGTGGAGGTACTCCCGGAGCACTTTGTGCACAAAGTCCTGGAATACGGAGGGGGCATTTACTAATCCATACGGCATCACAAGGGATTCGTATTGTCCTGTAGGAGTCATGAAGGCAGTCTTCCACTCGTCCCCCTCATGTATCCAGATCAGATTGTATGCACTGCAGAGGTCCAACTTGGTGAAGACAGTGGCACCACAGAGATGTTCGATGGCGGATGAAACGAGGGGAAGTGGATAACGAAACTTCACCATTATCTTGTTGAGTGCCCGGTAATCAATGCAATTCTTCTTAGCCACGAAGAAGAAACTGAAAGCAACTTTTAGAATTTAGATCAAGGTAAATTGTACTTAATTTTTCTTCCGGGAAACATGTAAGTGTCTTCTGTTGCTTCCGAAGGGCAGTACTAAATGAAAAAAATTGATATTTAAACAAAACAAGACATTTTTTGATATCTTTATCCTGTTCAAAAGTTTTCACCCCCCGGCTCGTAATGCATTGTGTTTCCTTCTGGAGCATCAGTGAATGTTTGAACCTTTTTTAATGGGTGTGTTATAGATATATAGTTAGTTAGTTAGTTAGTTAGTTAGCTCTGTAACCTAATAAGTGTAACATGCAAAAGCTAAAAATGATGGATTTCTTTTTTTACTAAGTCATCATCATTTAAATATTATTTGTATACCTTTTCAAGTGTTTCCTTTTAAATAATGCAAAGGTTTAACCAAGGACAAACCAACATTTTTTTTTTTTTTAAGATTTCAGTACTCTGAGGGGAAGCCACAAGCCACATTTTTTCTTTTTTTCATAAATCCTTTTTTTCAGTTCTGGGAAGTACTGGGAAGGCCATTGTCTGGACATTCACTTTTACATTTACCAGCATTTGAAGTACTGAAGTCTCATGTCAAATTAGCATGGGCTTTAATGATAGCGTCAGATGACATTACCAGATGAGTGAGAGCCACTCTAACTGGATCTCTTTCAACCAACACAGTATATAACTCACTTCATACTGAGAGAGAGCAAGACCACAGCACACAACTGCTCAGCCGACACATCATCTAGGTAAGAAAAAGTATCTTTATGTCTATCATCTAACAACCATTTAAGTTTGTGATGTATGTGATATAAAATATATGACTATTTATTTTGACTTTATTTTTTATTTATGATTAGTAAGTATTCAATTACAATTACAAATTATGCCTTTATATTCAATTTCAGTACAATACCAATGCATGATTTGGTGCATGAGTCTTATGCTAAATATATTTTAATAATAATATTTTAATTGACTATCAACTCTAATTTCACAAATATTTTTGAATATGTGAATAAAAAGTTTTTTTTTTAAATAATTTATTATGTTCTACTGTTGCTGGTATACTTTCTTTGACAAATTTTTAATGATGAACTTTAATGAGTCACTGTTAGAGGAGGCATGGCTTGATTAGTTAAAGACTACCGGTAATCACATTATAGATAATGGGTAAATTCTGGAGTACAATGTGTATTTTCTCCTCTATTATATGTTGCAAATTATCAGACTATAAAAATGATTTGATGACAACAAAAACAAAAGAAAACAATTTGCATCTCAGCACACCTGTGCAACGGGCTGTATTCCAAGAGCATACTGTTGTGTTTACAGCAGCCCGGGTCTGTCTCATTTAGCAGTGTTTGCTCACTGCTTGGCAACCATCTTTAGTGCTTCATATTGAAAATAAAAAGACTTCCTGTATTCACTGTGTCTGCTGCAAATTACACAGACGGAAATCCATCAATTAGCGCATTTATCTGGCAGAGGCTATAATGTGTTTTCCTTGAAAATTAGATGTTCTATTGCAAAGTTACTGAATTGGACTGTTTTCCAAGAATAGTCTCACACAAAAGATGCACACTGCACTGCCTCAATCTGAATTTAAAAGCACGTGGATGTTGTCAGCAAGTGTTCGGATCTTCAGTAATTTGACACCTCAGTCTGGGAGGCTCAGTGTGTGGACATCAGTAAACAGTTGAAATGGAGTAAAGCTTTTTCTGTAGTTCCAATCAGACAGGCGGTTGTTTTGTGCATTTGATGTTCCTGCTTCTGTACACCCATCACTGACTGATTCTCAGCATTGTGGTTATCTGAGGTGAAGCATGATAACAACTCATTCTTCATGTTAATTGTGATTGCTAACTCACTCAATTTTGTGATTACTCTCATATATAGCGTTGGAAAATCATTTTAGTAAATCAATTTTATTTGAATGCTTTATTTCCATGAAACTGTTTTTAAAAACAGGGTCAATTAAAATAGCCAAAAGCCTATAGTTTACATCACAGCCATGAACCATGACTTGCAACTTATTATACAGAAGTAGATGGTATTCAGACGAGGGACAACCAGTGCAGGATCAGTCATCAATAGTTTCTGTCTGTTTTCTGCAAAGAAAAATACTTCACATTTTACATGCATAAATCTGATAAAAATGAATTTTGTCAACGTTTAGCAGTATGCTAGCATATGGATGACCTCAAAACTAACACACATGGACTACAAACCAAAAGATGTATGTTTTTGATTAAGTTAATGTATATTAAGTTGGTTGTTTTCTGGTTTAAATGTAGTGTAAATGTATCTGTTTTTTCTCTGTTTATGTTTTGTGTTAGATAAATGCTACTCTGATAACAAAAATAAATTGTATATGCAAAATCTTTATACAAAATTAAAAGGTTTGGGGTCAGCAATTTTTTTTTAAGTTTGAAAATACAATTATGCCAATCAGGCATAACATTATGACCGTTATGTGAAGTGAATAACACTGATTATCTCTTCATCACGGCACCTGTTAGTGGGTGGGATATATTAGGCAGCAAGTGAACATTTTGTCCTCAAAGTTGATGTGTTAGAGGCAGGATGTGTTAAGGATTTGAACGAGTTTGACAAGGGCCAAATTGTAATGGCTAGACGGCTAGATGGCTAGCTCTTGTGGGGTGTTCCTGGTCTGCAGTGGTCAGTATCTATCAAAATCAAAAGTGGTCCAAGGAAGGAACAGTGGTAAATTGGCGATAGGGTCATGGCTCATTGATGCACATTGATGCACATGGGGAGCGAAGGCTGGCCCGTAGGGACCGATCAAACAGACGAGCTACTGTAGCTCAAATTGCTCAAGAAGTTAATGCTGGTTCTGATAAAAAGGTGTCAGAATTCACAGTGCATCGCAGTTTTTTTGTGTATGGGCCTGCATAGCCGCAGACCAGTCAGGGTGCCCATGCTGACCCCTGTCCCTGCCGAAAGCGCCAACAGTGGGCGCGTGAGCATCAGAACTGGACCACGGAGCAATGGAAGAAGGTGGCCTGGTCTGATGAATCACGTTTTCTTTTACATCACGTGGATGGCCAGGTGCGTGTGCGTCGCTTGGCGGGGAACACATGGCACCAGGATGCACTATGGGAAGAAGGCAAGCCGGCGGAGGCAGTGTGATGCTTTGGGCAATGTTCTGCTGGGAAACCTTGGGTCCTGCCATCCATGTGGATGTTACTTTGACACGTACCACCTACCTAAGCATTGTTGCAGACCATGTACACCCTTTCATGGAAACGGTATTCCCTGGTGGCTGTGGCCTCTTTCAGCAGGATAATGCACCCTGCCACAAAGCAAAAATGGTTCAGGAATGGTTTGAGGAGCACAACGAGTTTGAGGTTTTGACTTGGCCTCCAAATTCCCCAGATCTCAATCCAATTGAGCATCTGTGGGATTTGCTGAACAAACAAGTCCGATCCATGGAGGCCCCACTTCGCAACTTACAGGACTTAAAAGATCTGCTGCTAACATCTTGGTGCCAAAACAATTAATGTTTGTCTTTGAATCCATTCAATAGTCATGCCAGTTTAATGCTGGCCAATGTGGATATTCAAGTTCAGTGAAAAAAAAAAAGAACAAAAGCAATAATTAATATCGAAATATTCTCTCAAAAAGTAATTCCACTCTCAATAAAGAAGCCAGTTGTCATTGTAAGTAGACAGATTCACTGAAGTAGAAGCATAATTTTTCTTAGACTTGCACTAATATCTGTGAGAGGCTACCATCAGTGTTTTTTTTTTCTACAATGCTTTGCTCACACCAGTCTTTACATAATTTACATGGTAGACTGGCATCACTGGTGAGGTTATTGTGTGCAAGTCCAATCACCTGCTCTCAGTTTAACCTTGAGCCTCAGCGCACAAAAAGAAAACACAATCAATGCATTTCTGAGGTTATTATTAATATCACCAATTGAATTGTCTTTTCAGAATATCCTCACTAAGCTCACCAAATGCAGTTTGGAAAGGAGTTTGTGAGGCAAAACAGCTTCTACAAATGTGTGATAAATGAAGGGGAAACAGACCTGGATTCTCAGGATGTGTTTGAGGTGCGTGTTGTTTCTGCTATAGATGTGTTTCGGAAAGCTGAGGGCGGATGGGAGCACAAATATTTACAAAAGATGATGCCATCAGCATGTGTGTATATGTTTACTTCTCTATCCAGTACAATAGCGACCAGAAAAAATACCAGGTAACTGAAACTGACTTGTGTTGTTTCACCTTTCTTTGGCATGATGCTTTTATAAACTGTTCCTCTGCCAGTTGGCTTTCAAAGGGAAGGCTTCTGCCATCGATCACCTGATCCAGAAAAGTCCAGAAAACCTAAGCTTTAGGGATGAGAATGGAGCTAGCCCACTGCAGTATGCCTCAGCCGGAGGAAACCTGGACATAATTCGGCTCATTGTTTCTACTGTGGGTCCTGAGGGTAAGACTTATTCCTCGACACGGTTTTAAATTGCAATGTAATGGAAGCAGGGGCAGGTTTTTACTTCCATATTGTGATGCAAAAAAAAATGTAGGATGGTGACTTAGTTATGTCCATCAGTTGTTGATTGGATGGAGGCAGATCTGAATGCGAGCTTGCAGTCGATTGTAGTTTAACTGAGAGTTTAACAGAGTTTATACATCCCCAGAGAGAAGTCTGCTGTTTCACTGGAAAAATTAAACATTTAAAAAATGCATAAATTAATTGTGCTGCAAGAATGATGTATTTTTGTAGGCCAAAACCCGGATACAAGTTAGCATTTTAGCACTTCCTGTACCATCGTCCTGAACTCAATGGATCTTTCAAATTGGTTTTTTGGTTAAAAAAAGTTTAGTTTTGGTTAGTCGTTTCTAAAACGTCCTCTTTTGATTATGAAAGTGCTGCAGTTTAAGATTCCTTATATGACTGTATGGGGACGTTCCATTTTGGTTATTTTATGGTCACATAGCAACGTTACAAAGAGGACATTTGGGACGTTAACAGAACGTTCCCACATGGTCCTCTGTTGGTCATATAATAACGTTCCTTATATGACTTTAGGGGGACGTTTAATATTGGTTATTCTATGGTCCCATAAGAATGTTACAAAGAGGACATTTGGGATGTTAACAGAATGTTCCCACATGGTCCTCTGTTAGTCATATAATAACGTTCCCGATATGACTTTAGGGGGACGTTTAATATTGGTTATTCTATGGTCCCATAAGAACGTTACAAAGAGGACATTTGGGACTTTAACAGAACATTTCCACATGGTCCTCTGTTGGTAATATAATAACGTTCCCGATATGACATTAGGTGGACGTCCCATATTGGTTATTCTATGGTCACGCGGCAACGTTACAAAGAGGACATTTGGGACATTAACAGAACGTTCCCACATGGTCCTTTGTTGGCCATATAATAACGTTCCCGATATGACTTTAGGGGGACATTCTATATTGGTTATTCTATGGTCACACTGCAACGTTACAAAGAGGACATTTGGGACGTTAACAGAACGTTGCCACATGGTCCTCTGTTGGTCATATAATAACGTTCCTTATATGACTTTAGGGGGACGTTTAATATTGATTATTCTATGGTCCCATAAGAATGTTACAAAGAGGACATTTGGGATGTTAACAGAACGTTCCCACATGGTCCTCTGTTAGTCAGATGGGGACGTTTAATTCGGGACTGCACTGCAACATATCTTGTTCAGTGCAGTGGTCTCTACACTACATTACCATATGTTTGCAGGACCTTTAGGGAACCAACCTAGAATGTTATTTTTTGGTCCTATTTAGGTCCTTCCATCATGTTTACTGAATGCTTTCAGAACATGTTTGAGTGAATCAATGTACACTGGGCTGCTTTGCAAATGAGGGTCAGTAAAACACAGGATTTGCACAAAAGTTGCTTCTCAAAGATGGATCAATACCATCCAACTTCATATTCAGAACATGTAAGTACCGCACATTATATTTTGTGAACGTACGCAAATCGCCTTCGTGAATGTGCTTGTTAGCATACTGACGACTAATGTGGCTAAAGTTGCCATTGCCTTCCTACTGTATTCACAGAGATCAGAGCTATGTCATTGTTTTTATTTTTAAGAAGCAATAAAATTTTACAGGCGGTGAGCATTTTTTGGGCTAAAAATAACAGGCTCTGGTCTCTGTGAATACAGTAAGAGACAACGGTAACTTTAGCCACATTAGCACATTCAGAAAGGCGAGTTGGCAAACTTGCGTGTTCTGGATATGAAGTTGGATCACAAAGGGTTGGTATTGATCCATCTTTGAGAAGCAACTTTTGTGCAAATCCTGCATTTTACTGACCCTCATTTGCAAAGCAGCCCAGTGTACATAGATTCACACAAACATGTTCTGTAAACGTGATGGAAGGACCTAAATAGGACCAAAAAATAACATTCTAGGTTGGTCCCCTAAAGGTCCTGCAAACGTTATGGGAATGTAGTGTGGAGGGAACGTCCTATAGTAATTGTCCCCTAAACATTCCCAGAACGTCCTGAATGTTCCCTGAAGGTCCGCCAAATAACGTCCCCCAATCCTTAAAAGAACTCCACATCGTGACCATCTCGGAACGTTCTAGGAACGTTACCAGGCGACGTCCTTGACACCAGCGGGGACGTTCTGAGAATGTTCTGGGAACATCAAATTTCCAAATAAAATATGGTCCCCTAAACGTTCTGAGAACATCCTGAATGTTCCATGAAGGTCCGCCAAATAACGTCCCCAAACCCTTTAAAGAACTCCACATCATGACCGTCTCGGAACGTTCTAGGAACGTTACCAGGCAACGTCGGGGACGTTCTGAGAGCGTTCTGGGAACATCAAATTTCCAAATAAAATATGGTCCCCTAAACGTTCTGAGAACGTCCTGAATGTTCTGTGAAGGTCCGCCAAATAACGTCCCCCAACCCTTTAAAGAACTCCACATCATGACCATCTTGGAACATTCTGGGAACGTTACTAGGTGACGTCCTTGACACCAGCGGGGATGTTCTGAGAACGTTCTGGGAACGTGACATTTCTAGCGGGGTAATTTCTACACCATTAGCTGCACTATTGGTCAGACAAACAGATAATCCCAGCAAACAGCAAAATCTGTGACATTTTTATAATAAATTAAATCTGACAACCCATAAATATAACTAACGTTTTGTAGAAGGACTACTTTTAGATCAATCTACAGCAAAAAGGAAGTAAACAACTTCAAAGTTTAGGATCCAGTTCTAGGAATTAAGAAATTGGATCCGACTCTTGAGGCAGCAAATACATCATCTTCATTATCTACATAAAATGACATTTTAACCATCATAACAAACAACATATTTTGAGAAATTACACTTGAGTCTATGCTTTGCACCAGTTGCATTGTAAATGTATAGATCTGTTTTGAAGGCCTTGTCCTTAGGCCTTGTTTATTCGCACCAGTCTTTTGCTATTCAGATCACATCAGGTCAATGTGTCATTATGTTCTAATGATTATAAAACTATCACATAATCTCCTCAGGGATCACACACTTACGTCACTGGGCTGCTTATTGTGAACACAGTACTTCAATAAATCATTGACAAAACAGAGCCACCGGTTCACTCACTACCAAATGATATTCAGAGTGCACATTTCTCTTCTTAATTACATCTATTACAGTGCAATATCCTGTCGAAATAAACAACTTTAACCAGCCCAAGGTGGTTAGCTGGTCTCTAGCCTAAGAGTTCTGTTCTGGTTTTAGAGGGGTTTTAGACACTTGTTAGCTAGCTAGGATGGGAGATCAGCTGACCAACCAGCTAAATACTAATGATTTTTTTCTCAAACCAGTCCCAAACTCCCCCCGCAGCCAATTCTAAAGATTTCATTGGTCATTTCAACCACAGTTGCCTACACAAAGCTGAAACAAATAGTAACCCTTAACTAAACCTTAGCCTTAGTATGATGTTAGTTGTTCACCCTGATATAGCATTAGTTTTTGTCATTATCAGATCCATCCCTGACATTTCTGAACTCTGAACTGAATCAATGAAGTCTGAACTTGTCTTAACAGGTTAACCAATATTTCTATGATGGTAAAGCTGAATTTTCAGCATCATTACTCCAGTCTTCAGTGTCACATGATCCTTCCGAAATCATTCTAATATGCTGATTTTCTGCTCAAGAAATATGCATTATTATTATCAATGTTGAAAACAGTTGTGCTGCTTAATATTTCTCTTTTTTTTTTTCTTTTGTGGAAACCATGATACACTACCATTCAAAGGTTTGGGGTAAGTAATATATAAAAAAAAATATAATAATTCTTTTCAGCAAGGGTCCATTAAATTGATTAAAAGAGACAGTAAAGACATTTATATTTTTACAAAAGATTTCTATTTCAAATAAATGCTCTTCTTCATACCTTTCTATTCATCAAAGAATCCAGACAAACATGTATCACGATTTCCACAAAAAATATTAAGAAAAAATATAAAAAATGTTTTTCAACACTGATAAAAATAAGAACAATTATTAATAATTTAGCAACAATAATAATTGAGCACAAAATCAGCATTTTACTATGATTTCTGAAGGATCATTCATGTGACATTGAAGACTGGAGTAATGATGCTGAAAATTCAGCTTTGACATCACAGAAATAAATTACATTTTAAACTATTAAAACAGAAGAGCTATTTTAAAGTGTAATAATATTTCACAAAATTACTGTAATATTTTACAATAATACTGTAAAGGAGGCGCAAAGCGGCTATCCTATTTGAACTTGAAATCAAAACTTCTGCACATTTTTATTCAAAAGTTCACAATTTATTGCCTTCAGCCCAAAATTGCAATTGCGTAGTAATTTTAAATATGTTTTTTAAAAAATCTGTAAATAAACATTTTCCTATGATTTGGTAGAATTCATTATTTGCTTTGAAGTCATTATTCGTGCCTTTCCAAATAAGGTTTTGACTCATCGTTATGACACACTGCTTATCTCTGAACACTTACTGAATGTCCTACCGTCCTGAACATCACAACCATGGTATATATTTAGTGTTTTTTGCTTTGCAGAGCTGAATGTACAAGATGAGCAAGGCAGAACTCCTCTGCACTGGGCTGTGGAGCAGGATCAACAGCAGAGCTGCGAATTACTGCTGGAGCTGGGTGCTGACCCCAACATCCTCAACAGCGGCCTGATGGGCCCTCTGCATCTGGCTGTCACTAAAAGATACAATCATCTAGTAGAGGTCAGTCACACATGCTGCTGGTAATCTGTTGGGGTTACTGTCAGGGCAAAGAGCAGTATAGATATGCATTCTCTTGAGTATTTTGTTATGATGGTCATCAGACTGCATTAAATATATATTGTCGAAATTATACAAGTCTCTTATGCTTAGAATTTATTTGATCAAAAAACACAGTAAAAACAGTAATATTCTGAATTTTAAAGAACTGTTTTGTGTCCTTGTTACATGTACTTACTGTAGTAATAACATTAAATTATGCATAATTATGTGCAACTAAACCCAACTCTAACCCTTATTATATAGTAAGTACATGTTATTAATTAATATTACTTAGTATTTAAATGTATAGTTAAAAATAAAATAAAGTGTAACCTACTGTTTTCTATTTTAATATATTTTCAAATATAATTTATACCTATAATGGCAAAGACGTAGCCTGACAAGCCAGACCCACATCAAATGTTGGGTCTGGGAACACACCATTGGCAGGTCTCAATCCGAGGGGCAGGATAAACGGTTGTCTTTCAAATTCCCTCTGCACGCAATAGGATAGCGCTACAACCAACCAGAGCAACGAAGAAGGTGAAGCGGAACTAATTGATAGATTAAACTTTTGCCGTATCCGGTCGGCAACACTCCGAACACATCTTCCTTTTTTTAAGAATGACTTCAGCGCCGTTCTTTGTTCTTTTCTCAAAGAAAAGCTTAACTCGCGGCCAAAGCCGTTTCGAAAGACCGCTGTTCGCCAGCTTCTTTTTTTTCAAGTAGCACGCGGAACCGTCGCAACTCTGCCGTCATTATGTTAAGCCCACCCACCGACTCTATACACGATGTGATTGGCCTGGCTAGAGTTTGGTTTTTCAAGCTCGCAAGCCAACGGAGAGTTGCTAGACGAACCTGGCTGCAAATTACATTTGCTGCTGCTAGGGTGCGTCTAGATTTCTAGGCTAGCAAAGACGAGTTTTCAGCAGACATTACTTCAGTCTTCAGTGTCACGTTATCCTTCAGAAATCATACTAATATGCTGATTTGGTGCTCAATTTTTATCAATTATTTTTGTTGCTCAATTATTAATAATTTAATGTTAATGTTTTCATCATTAACAATAATGAAAATTTTGCTACTTAATATTTTTGTTGAAAACAGTTCTGTCATGACAACTCTCGGAGAGATTGGCATGGCAATGGATATGGATATGTTAATGTATTTGGTTTTGGCGGAATAGATCTGCTAAGCTGCTGCTGCAGTTGATTATTGCTGCTGCAGAGCAAGTACAGAGACTTGCTACTGCCAATATATTCACAGACATGCTGCTGCTGCACATGTAACATACATGAAATAACCCCATAGTAGATCTATACAGGTGGAGCTGGGGAAGGTGGAGGGTTACTGAAAGTGCGCTGCAGACTGCTAACAGCAAACACTACCAGTATTTGAATGCTGAGCAGAAAGCTCATTGGCCGCTGATGCCACAGCAACCAATCAGCTGCGCTATGTAGATAACGATGTGATAGCTAACAAACTGAGTTAAGGACCTATCAGTCTGCGCCATATTTCCGAGTTTCATGACAGAACTTTTTATTTCTGTCATTTGAATAATTCACGAAACTGATTTATTCAAAAAACACTAGCTGCATCTGAAATTGCACACTGACTAATAGCTACTACTACTCGTTTCGAAACTTACTTCAGGACCATCAAAAAAATATGTTCTATATTATGAATATGGTAGTATGAATGAAATTCATCTTTGGAATGCTATGAACTCATCTGTCTGCAGTTTTTTGAATGCTATGAATTCAGACATACTAATCTTTTGGCCTTCTGTTTTTCACATACTTTCCATTCAAGTAACTGCCTGAATTCGTAGCATTGTATTCTTATTATGTCTGCTATATAAAGTTGTTTCAGAAATTGCATTAGCATTCTATGCTTTTCTGATTTCAGCCAGTGACTTTATGAGTGAATCACTGAATTATTCATTTAACCGATTCATTCAGCACTAATTAATTTATTCAGGACTGAAACACAGTGCCTCAAAACAGTCGATTCTGTCGTGGCTTTGTTGAAATTATAAAATCTTTTTTTGGTAATTAAATAAAGCTGAAATATAATGAAAAACTTAGAGAAATGTTAAAATTAGAAATGTTGCCTTACAATATTGTGTCTAAAATGTAAGTTACTAAGTATTAACTTCTTGTTTATTGAACAGTTCTACAGAAGCAATGTCACACTTGTAATCTCATCATGCTGTAATTACCTGCATCCTCGTGCCTACAGTTGAATCACAGTCATACAGATTTTCTGGCTTGTGAGATATTCATTCGATAGCATAGGGAGAGCTCAGTGGGAAACTTAATGGCATCTTCCGTGTAGAATGTGCTTCCTGTTGGGCTGAAATGCTGGAAGAATTATACTAATAGAGTGCCTTGCAGATAACGATGAACATTTTGCTCATGTCTGGCACAGGTCCTTCTGTCCTGTGACAGAACAGATGTCAATCTGGAGGGGGATCTGGGAAACACCCCTGTGATGCTGGCCTGCTGCAATAATAATTGCCAAGCTCTCCGTTCTCTTGTGAGTACAAAGGGCAAATAAATTAAGTGTGACAGACATAATCCAGAATCTCACATATTGTGTAATAAAAGTGATTATTTTCTTTCCTTGCAGTTCAAACATGGTGCCAAGATGTGTCTTCAGAACAAACTGGGTCACTATGCCATCCATACAGTTGCTTTTGCAGGTGCCAAAGAGGCCATGGAGCTGGTTTTGAAAATTGGTAAGCAAGTTTAATATTCATGTTCCACCAATTCACCATGATGAATCCACTCCCAACCCATTCACCATGCTGCTTAGACAGGCACTGAGATTCTGCACAATGCATGGGTGGTCCGGAAGGATGTGTTCAAGACATAAATATTTGTGGGTTTTTTCCGACAGCTCCCTTTGGCTTAGAGACAAATGACACAGTTTTCATTTACATTACAGTCCAATTTTTTTAGATGCTGAAATGCAAAACATTTAAAACAGATAGAAGGGTCAACAGGTCAAATGTGACTGGCAACCTCCGGCGCTATGGGATTTATTTGCAAGCATGTCACATGGTAGCCAAACAAAGCAGTCATGCTTTCATTGTGATTGAGGTTTGTGACATCAAAGGGATAGTTCTTGCAAAAATAAAAATTCAGTCATCCTTTACACCCTCATATAATTTCAAATCTGTATTACTTCAAAAAAGATGCAAAAGCACCATAAAAAGGGGCCCATATGCCTCATGCACTATATTCCAAGTTTTATCTATTGTATGACTCCAGAAGTCTTGAAATATAGAGCATGAGTTGTATGAAACACTTTTATAATAACATTATGATGCTTTCTCATTTTGGAGCTCCAGACCCCGTTCATGTCATTATATTGAAAAAATGGCCAGGATATTCTTCAGAAATGAACCTTTTGTGTTTAACTTTTGAGTTGTGGAATGACATGAGGGTCAGCAAATGATGACAGAATTACATTTTTTGAAAATGCCTCTGCATCTACTTTCATCTGTATGAACTGTCAAGTATTAAAAAAATGAAGCTGAACTTTTCATCTCCTCTCTTTCTCATCCTCATGAAGGAGAAGAGCAGGGCTATTCCACTACAGTGCATATTAATTATTTGGATAAGACCAAAAGCACCCCCCTCCATCTAGCTGTACGTGGGGGAAACATTGAGGTGATCAAACTTTGCATCATTAAAGGAGCCAGAGTGGATCAGCAACAGGTAACTGCTGTTTTAAGAGGTATAAAATGTCTCAGTTAGGACTGTAACCATGGTTCTCTGAGGAGGGAACGAAATGCTGCGTCAGAATGTTGACGCTATGGGTACGCTTCTGTGTGACCTGCATCTGAAGCATGTGTAAAATCACTTCAATCTCATTGGCAAAACGTAGTCCCGTGACAGATGACAGAGCCAAAAAAAAGACATCCAGACCAAACATCATTAGCTTCTATTGGCTGAAGTAAGTCGCTCTCAGGCATGCAGGAATTATGGTAAAGCAACCCAGCATCTCATTCCCTTCTCAGGGTCGCAAGCGAGATGCACCTCAACGCTGCACCAGAATGTTGAATCTATGGGAACATTCATACCCACTACAGCCATACTGAAAAAATGCCTGCTCAAAAGTTGAGTCATAACGAGCACAAAGCTTTAGCACCTGGAAACCTGGTGTAAATTCCATGTCCAGACTGTATAACCTAATGAAGGTGTGTATCCAAAGAGATAAGTGGTGGACATAACAATAGTGGACCCGCCTAATTAAAAAAAAAGCTAATTAAGCTTCTCTTGGTCCATCTTCTGTTGTAAAGTACCACTTAGGAAACAGGACACTAAAGGGTGTTTCCCCAATGAACCACCATCGAAAGGTGCTTGGTAAGCAGCAACGGCCACCATGTAAACCTGGAAATATGGAAAATATGGAGGGGGTTAACCCAACAGAAAAACAATCTTGAAGGAACTGCACTGAACAGCACTGAACCAAACCAGGCAGTTGACTGGGTTCAAATGGTGCTCGCTGTTCTCTGTAAAGAGTTTCCACTTTAAGGCATACAGTTTCCTCATGGAGGGAGCTCTAGAGTTAAGGGTGATCTCAGCAACCTCAGTTGAAAGACCTGAGTTTAAGAATTGATCCCCCTCAGGGGCCAAACCCTCTCTAGAATTCCTGGGAGCAGAGTGATCAGGGAAAATGTGTACAGGCATAGCCTCTGTCACATCTGAACCAAAGCATCCAGCCCCAATGGAACTGGATGCCTGAGATAGAACCGGAGCATACAGTGTGTTCTTTTCACGGATGCGAACAAATCCACTTCTGCCTGGCCGAACTTCTTCTAATCAACTCCACTGTTTCAGTCGTCATTCCCCAGGCTTCTGCCCTTGGCTCGACAGGATGTCTGCTCCCTGATTCAGGTGCCCAGGGATATAAACTGCCCTCACCGAGAGCAGCTCGCCCTGGGCCCTCTAGGAGTATCTGGTGCGCCAATCAATATAGCCTTCTAAGACCGCACCACTGCACCACTGCAATGGTCTTATGATTAGAATGCCCAAAAAGAATCATGTAGGACAAGACTGCCATGAGTCCTAACAGTCCCCTGAAACTGTTTTACAGTGACAGCTTAGCCAAGCCTGATGAAGCCTACGGCTTAGAGAATCGACTTTGTATGAGCAAGAGACAGATGTGCCTGCATTGTAGTCAAGTCCCATATCACTCCTAGAAAAGTGGTTATCTGTTATGAAGAACAAACATTCTTTTGATTTGATCTCTGGTACAGGCTGAATAATATGCCCCGGTGCCCTGAAACGGCTTGCCAGCAGGGAACAACCGAACATACTTCTCAAATATCCTTCTCAGAGAGCAAGCATCCCAGCTTCGCAAGGTTCCCAGGTGAAGACTGTGCAAGGAGCTCGCTGGAAAGTGCTGTGCCCTGAAACACCTGAGGTCACAGGGTTAGCAGACTGGCCTCCCGAGAACACTGAAGCACATTAAAACATGGTGTGGGACACTTCTCCTCGGAAGGGCATCCCCTAAATTTCCCTAAATAAGTGTCAGGACTTTTTGCCCGAAGCCTTCCTCGAGAGGGTGACAGTCCTCAGATCCGTCTGTCTCTGAGAAGACTTCTGCTGCGAGTGCTGCCTCGACCCCCAGTTTCTCTCAAGTAGCAACACTCTGTTTTTATAATTTGCGAATATGTTATTAATAAGTAATATATATTCGATGCCCTGAAACAGCTTGCTGGCAGGGGACCACCGAACACCTAGTGTAGACTGAGTAATATGCTCGATGCCCTGAAACAGCTTGCTGGCAGGGGACCACTGAAAATACTTCTCCAACACCCTCCTCGGAGGGAGTGAGCATCCCAGTTCCACAACATTCCCGATGGAGACTGGGCCAGAAGCTCACTGGAAACCACTCTGCCCCAAAACACCAGAGGTGACAGAGTTGGCCTCCAGAGGGACAGAGCACGGAGAAGTAATGGCAAACTTAACCCTGGTGTGGGCCACATCTCTTTAGAGGTGCGTCCCCTTGACGCCCTGACGCCTGTTTTTTGGCCCCCGGAAACCTCTCGACGACAGTATTAACTGCGTCGCTGAAGCGGCCAGGAGGAGAAAGCAGAGAGTCCAGCAGGATCATCTTGTCCCTCTCTCTTATCCCTGAGAGGTTTTAGAAGGAAGAAGAAAGAAAAGAAGGGTCCAGCGTGGAGGTTGTGAATTACTCGACAGGAAGCCCTCATCTAACTTTCTCTTGTGATACACTTCTCAGCTGGCCAATCGATGTTTAGTGAGTGAGTCACAACCTTCAAACTTTCCTCATAAGCAGGGGAGAGAGATGGCGAATCTTCAAACTCCCCTGCCTCGATGCTAACAATATCCAACAGAGATGCTTCAGGGTCCAGAATGAAGCCAACTCACAATGACAATGAGAGCTTACTAAAAATACAGAAGCTGATGATGTTTGGTCCGAGTGTCCTTTATAGCTTCCGGGTGCACCGTCATCTGTCATTGCCCTATGTTTTGCCAATGAGATTGGAGTGATTTCACACGTGCTTCAAACACAAGTCATGCAGAAGCGTTCTCATAGCATCAACATTCTGATGAAGTGTTGAGTTCCCCCAAAAGGGAAAGTTAAAAAGCAAAACTAAAATGATCAAAGAACTTAACAGACTCGATGGCCCAAGGTTTGTGATGCAAAAGAAAGAGTTTTTTTTGTCTGTGGCAGCCCATATAACTGTATGATATTGTGGGAATAAAAATTGTGAAATTTGACACACTAATGTCAAAAAGGGAGAGTCTGAAAGGGATAGTTCACCCAAAATTGAAATGAAAATTCTGTCATCATTCACTCATTCACTTTTTTTTATAGAAACTGTGGGACTGTGGAAACTTTGGGACTCTCAATTTCAATCCTTCCTAGGAAATTTTTGTCAAAATATTTTTTTGTCATAATTTCAACATTTGATATAATTATGATTTACCAAAGATTGATTTTTTGCACTTCCATACCACTTGGTTTAGAATATAAACCTAAAATCATAATTATGAAACAAAGAGACTTAAAATTATGACATTAAAAACATAATTATGAAAATATTTAAAATAATAACATAAAATAAATAAACATAAACATAAAAAATCAAAATGGACAAAAAGACAAAATTATAAGAAAATATTTGACATATGTTATATGATATTATGATTTACCAGAGTATGTTTTTCTCTTATGTGGAGGAAATGGGCTTCAATAGAATGGCCTATAAACAGAAATCATGGCAGGTTGAAACCACCACTCCACCTTTCTGCTGACTAGATTATCCAGCAATTTGAATTTAGTCATAAACATATTTTATCATACTCCCCCTACAGCTGTAATAAGATACTCTGCAATTTGATATAATATAATCATGAGCCCATTATCATCAAGACTTATTTCTGTAAAAGCTTTTTGATACATTAAACCACACCATACTCAGTAAGAAGTTTGGGGACAAAAATAACAAAATTGTTAAATATGCCTAATGTCAGGCTATAATGTCACAATTCTGAAAAAAGTCCTTTCATGAAATGCAGCCATAGAAGAATGTGGTTTGCAATGAATACAAAAGCAGCCTGATTTCCTGACTCTTGATCTCGACCACACAGACACAAACACACTCACACTCCTCCATTTGTCGTCTTCAGTCTGTAGTAGCAGGGTTGATGCATTCAGTAATTGCTTCAGATAGTTAAATTGATACAAATTGCAGCCACTTACGTCTATAACTGAGCTTGGCCGTTCTGTCCATTGCCACAGCAATTCAGGGTGCTCTCTCATTAATGGTTTGTGTTATTGGTGCAGCAGCTGAGAGATTGTCCCCCTCTTGCATTACCTGGCCCTGCCTCGCCTACTTATGCCAGGCTAATAGCTGACTTCCATCTCAGTGTCTGTGTATGTGTGGCTTGATTGTTTTGCAGTGTGACAAATCTACGGCCCTCCACTTTGCCTGCACTCAGGGTGCTCTGGATGCCGTCAAAATCATGCTTTCCTCTTACAACAGAGTGGAGGACATCATCAATGTCAGGGATGGAGCCAATCAGACCCCCTTACATAGGTCAGTGTGATGCCATACTGCTCTCTAGTAGTAATTATGAAGTGAACTAGCCTTCTGGGTTATCTTAGAGCTGATCTCAGTTCATGTTAAAGGGACAGATCACCCAAAAATTTTAATTCTGTCATCAATTACTCACTCTCATGTGGTTCCAAATCCATAAGACTTTCGTCCATAGCCAAAACACAAATAAAAATATTTTTTAATAAAACTGAGTGATTTTTGTCCCTCCATTGAAAATCTATTCCCCCAAAACTTTCATAAAGAGATACATAAATTCATATGAATCAAGCATACTTGAGCTTCCACTGACCAAATGTGAGTGTTCTGTATGTTCACTGATCAATGTTTATATGTGAATTAAATTTGTTCATCATATAAAGCTATTGTGTCTCATCAGTAGACTTGGATTAAACTGCTTGATTCATATACAGTAGATTTATCTTATCTCTTTATTAACGTCTTGAAGTGTCAAGAGTTTTACGTGAAGAGACTTGGGTGGAACGACGTGATGTTGAGTAGGGTGAGGGTGTTTTTTTTTCATTGGACTTTATGGTAAAAATATTTAAATGATTACAAACCCGATTCCAAAAAAGTTGGGACACTGTACAAACGGTGAATAAAAAAGGAATGCAATAATTTACAAATCTCATAAACTTATATTTTATTCACAATAGAATATAGATAACATATCAAATGTTGAAAGTGAGAAATTTTGAAATGTCATGCCAAATATTGGCTCATTTTGGATTTCATGAGAGCTACACATTCCAAAAAAGTTGGGACAGGTAGCAATAAGAGGCCGGAAAAGTTAAATGTACATATAAGGAACAGCTGGAGGACCAATTTGCAACTTATTAGGTCAATTGGCAACATGATTGGGTATAAAAAGAGCCTCTCAGAGTAGCAGTGTCTCTCAGAAGTCAAGATGGGCAGAGGATCACCAATTCCCCCAATGCTGCGGCGAAAAATTGTGGAGCAATATCAGAAAGGAGTTTCTCAGAGAAAAATTGCAAAGAGTTTGAAGTTATCATCATCTACAGTACATAATATCATCCAAAGATTCAGAGAATCTGGAACAATCTCTGTGCGTAAGGGTCAAGGCCGGAAAACCATACTGGATGCCGTGATCTTCGGGCCCTTAAATGGCACTGCATCACATACAGGAATGCTACTGTAATGGAAATCACAACATGGGCTCAGGAATACTTCCAGAAAACATTGTCGGTGAACACAATCCACCGTGCCATTCGCCGTTGCCGGCTAAAACTCTATAGGTCAAAAAAGAAGCCATATCTAAACATGACCCAGAAGCGCAGGCGTTTTCTCTGGGCCAAGGCTCATTTAAAATGGACTGTGGCAAAGTGGAAAACTGTTCTGTGGTCAGACGAATCAAAAACTGAAGTTCTTTTTGGAAAACTGGGACGCCATGTCATCCGGACTAAAGAGGACAAGGACAACCCAAGTTGTTATCAGCGCTCAGTTCAGAAGCCTGCATCTCTGATGGTATGGGGTTGCATGAGTGCGTGTGGCATGGGCAGCTTACACATCTGGAAAGGCACCATCAATGCTGAAAGGTATATCCAAGTTCTAGAACAACATATGCTCCCATCCAGACGTCGTCTCTTTCAGGGAAGACCTTGCATTTTCCAACATGACAATGCCAGACCACATACTGCATCAATTACAACATCATGGCTGCGTAGAAGGATCCGGGTACTGAAATGGCCAGCCTGCAGTCCAGATCTTTCACCCATAGAAAACATTTGTCGCATCATAAAGAGGAAGATGCGACAAAGAAGACCTAAGACAGTTGAGCAACTAGAAGCCTGTATTAGACAAGAATGGGACAACATTCCTATTCCCAAACTTGAGAAACTTGTCTCCTCAGTCCCCAGACGTTTGCAGGCTGTTAAAAAAAGAAGAGGGGATCCCACACAGTGGTAAACATGGCCTTGTCCCAACTTTTTTGAGATGTGTTGATGCCATGAAATTTAAAATCAACTTATTTTTCCCTTAAAATGATACATTTTCTCAGTTTAAACATTTGATATGTCATCTATGTTGTATTCTGAATAAAATATTGAAATTTGAAACTTCCACATCATTGCATTCTGTTTTATTCACAATTTGTACAGTGTCCCAACTTTTTTGGAATCGGGTTTGTACATTTTTTTTTAACAATTATATAACATTTACATGTTAATATTAAATTATTTAAAAATTTACATTATTGACAAATGTATTTGGAAACAATATCTAAAGTAAAAACCTGAAAGAAAAAACCTTTACAAACTGTGTGTGTGTATATATATATATATATATATATATATATATACAGTGGGGAGAACAAGTATTTGATACTTGTCTGCCGATTTTGCAGGTTTTCCTACTTACAAAGCATGTAGAAGTCTGTAATTTTTATCATAGGTACACTTCAACTGTGAGAGACGGAATCTAAAAAAATCCAGAAAATCACATTGTATGATTTTTAAATAATTAATTTGCATTTTATTGCATGACATAAGTATTTGATCACCTACCAACCAGTAAGAATTCTGGCTCTCACAGACCTGTTAGTTTTTCTTTAAGAAGCCCTCCTGTTCTCCACTCATTACCTGTATTAACTGCACCTGTTTGAACTTGTTACCTGTATAAAAGACACCTGTCCACACACTCAATCAAACAGACTCCAACCTCTCCACAATGGCCAAGACCAGAGAGCTGTGTAAGGACATCAGGGATAAAATTGTAGACCTGCACAAGGCTGGGATGGGCTACAGGACAATAGGCAAGCAGCTTGGTGAGAAGCCAACAACTGTTGGCGCAATTATTAGAAAATGGAAGAAGTTCAAGATGACGGTCAATCTCCCTCGGTCTGGGGCACCATGCAAGATCTCACCTCGTGGGGCATCAATGATCATGAGGAAGGTGAGGGATCAGCCTAGAACTACATGGCAGAACCTGGTCAATGACCTGAAGAGAGCTGGGACCACAGTCTCAAAGAAAACCATTAGTAACACACTACGCCGTCATGGATTAAAATCCTGCAGCGCACGCAAGGTCCCCCTGCTCAAGCCAGCGCATGTCCAGGCCCGTCTGAAGTTTGCCAATGACCATCTGGATGATCCAGAGGAGGAATGGGAGAAGGTCATGTGGTCTGATGAGACAAAAATAGAGCTTTTTGGTCTAAACTCCACTCGCCATGTTTGGAGGAAGAAGAAGGATGAGTACAACCCCAAGAACACCAATCCAACCGTGAAGCATGGAGGTGGAAACATTATTTTTTGGGGATGCTTTTCTGCAAAGGGGACAGGACGACTGAGGGGAGGATGGATGGGGCCATGTATTGCGAGATCTTGGCCAACAACCTCCTTCCCTCAGTAAGAGCATTGAAGATGGGTCGTGGCTGGGTCTTCCAGCATGACAACGACCCAAAACACACAGCCAGGGCAACTAAGGAGTGGCTCCGTAAGAAGCATCTCAAGGTCCTGGAGTGGCCTAGCCAGTCTCCAGACCTGAACCCAATAGAAAATCTTTGGAGGGAGCTGAAAGTCCGTATTGCCCAGCGACAGCCCCGAAACCTGAAGGATCTGGAGAAGGTCTGTAGTGGGCCAAAATCCCTGCTGCAGTGTGTGCAAACCTGGTCAAGAACTACAGGAAACGTATGATCTCTGTAATTGCAAACAAAGGTTTCTGTACCAAATATTAAGTTCTGCTTTTCTGATGTATCAAATACTTATGTCATGCAATAAAATGCAAATTAATTACTTAAAAATCATACAATGTGATTTTCTGGATTTTTGTTTTAGATTCCGTCACTCACAGTTGAAGAGTACCTATGATAAAAATTACAGACCTCTACATGCTTTGTAAGTGGGCAAACCTGCAAAATCGCCAGTGTATTAAATACTTGTTCTCCCCACTATATATATATATATATATATATATATATACTCCTGATATGTATTCTTGTTGGTACAACTTGTTTGTTTCAGTAAAAATGTTAGAACTAATTCTACTTATGGCTTTTAAAGCACTTTTTGCTATGACCAAACAAATGTATTTCTAATGGTGATACAATTGGGGTACTTGTCCTATTGTAATTTGTAGCTATATTTGTTTGATTAATTTCCATGCTTCAATGATTAACAATGACTTTCTTTTCCTAATAGAGCCACATTGTTTGATCATGTCGAGTTGGTTGAATATCTTATTTCAAAGGTAAATGTTTGAATGGCTGCTTTGTGAGAATGTGAATGTCAACCACCCAATATCTCATTATCTTATCGCATGTCCTTTGATAAAGCCAGTAATTCACTGTTATTCGGATCTCATTTGTCTTGGAAAGGGAGCAGAAATTGACTGCATTGACTCTAAGGGACTGTCTCCACTGCTGGTGGCCTCCAACTGCGGTGCTTGGAAAACCGTTGCATTTTTACTGTCAATTGGTAAAACATTTTCATGAATTTATAACACATTTTATCTTCAATATCATTTGCATGCACGTTTCTGCATAAAAAAACATTTCGTCCTATTGAAAAAGGTGCCGATTTCAAAATCAAAGACAAAGCAGGTCGCAGCTTCCTCCACTTTGTCATTCTTCAACCAAAAGGGCTGAAAAATCTTCCTGAGACAGTCTTACAGGTGTGAAAATCTTCCTAAACGTCAAGTTCAGTTTGTCAAATGCAGTACACTTTCATTTTGAAAGAAAGCCTGAAGAGTCCAAGTGACCCTGTGTTATGGATTATTACATAATGCATTGTTTTGAACATGCGTATGTTCTGTATATAGTTATAAGAACCCATTGCCTCCTCCAGAGTAATGCCGTGAAGGAGATGTTGTCTGATGAGGATGTTGAAGGCTGCACTCCTCTGCACTACGCCTGCAAACTTGGCATTCACGATTCGGTCAAAAATATGCTGGGTCTCAATATCTTCTTGGGTCAAAAGTCACGGGAGAAGAAATCAGCGCTTCACTTCGCTGCAGAGTAAGAACGTTTGTAATGCAGTCAGAGCTATATCAAAGCCAGATCTTTGTGCTTATTTTCTTATAAGTAATAAGTTTTGACCTACAATAACATATCGTTCCTGACCATTTATGAGTATTTTGCTGGAATTTATACAAATTAATGCAGAATAACTCAAAACTTTCACATTTCACATGCTCCCAAACCTGTTAATATAATTTTTTCTCCAATATCTGTCAGATATGGGCGTTTAAACACATGCCACAGGCTGCTGGAGACCCTCGCAGACTCCAAAATGCTGAATGATTGGGACGAAAAAGGTCTGACACCCCTCCATCTTGCTTCAAGGGCAGGACACACACAAGTAGTGTACCTGCTGCTTCGGAGGGGAGCACTGTTTCAAAGGTACAACATTCTTTTCTGGGAAAGCAAAACATCTACATTTTCAAACATATTTAGTCATCACAAGCAGTACTTCATTACTCTAATAACTACCAGGTAGTGTTATTTCAATATCATTGAGATACTACACTGTAAAAAGTGGTAACCCAGTTGTTACCTTGAAGAGCTGTTTTTAACCCATAAACATGTATTTTGTTGGTATAAATTAATATATTTAGGTTGATTTAGCAATATTAAATCATATTTCTGACTGGAATAAAACCAGTTAACCAGTTTTATCTTACTGTATTATAGTTTGTTAATATTTGGAAAAAAAATGTCTGTTTTCATTTTAGTTAAAGTTTTAGTAATTTTCTTGTGTTTTTGTCTATTTATTTGTTGTTGTTTTTTAAAAAAAATATATAGTATGTCTATAGTTCTTATTAAGTTTTAATTTATTTTAGTATGTCAACTTAAACTAAACGAAACGTTGCCATGTTTAAGTTTAAGGGCCCTATTTTAATGATCTAAGCGCATGGTCTAAAGTGCACGGTGCAAGTGCACTTAGGGTGTGTCCGAATCCACTTTTGCTAGTTTAACGATGGGAAAAACGGTTTGCGTGCCCGGCGCATGGTCTAAAAGGGTTGTCCCTATTCTCTTAATGAGTCATGGGTGTATTTTGGGTGTAACGTGCAATAAACCAATCAGAGTCTCATCTCCCATTCCCTTTAAAAGCCAGTTGCGCTTGCACCATGGCGGATTGCTATTTACATGGCGGAATTTGCGAGCGGAAAGACTAAACACTTCTCCAGAGAGGAATCTTTTTATTTTTAATATTTAAAAATGTTTGTGTGCTACTGCACATCCCTGTGTGTGTAATAAGTAGAGTGTATGCGCATTGTGAACCCGCCTATAGGCACATATTACTAACGTGCTCTTTAAATAACAAAAAAAATATTGGACCAGATTTCAGTTGGTCAATGCTGCAGTCTATTTCAGTTGCCTCAAAATAGCAACGCGCCAACTATGCACCTGAACACACCTCGTTTTCAGACCAGCACGCCCATGGGTGAACAAATGGGCGCAAATGCATTTGCTATTTAAACAACATGGCGCTGAAAAACACTTGCGTTGCGCCTGGCGCCGCATTGTGCCGTGTGTATGATAGGGCCCATCCATCCATCCATCTATCATCTTCTGCTTATCCTGGGCTGGGTCGCGGGGGCAACAGTCTAAGTAGAGAAGCCCAGACTTCCCTCTCCCTAGACACTTCCTCCAGCTCTTCCGGGGGAATACCGAGGCGTTCCCAGGCCAGCTGGGAGACATAATCCCTCCAGCGTGTCCTAGGTCTCCTCCCGGTGGGACATGCCCAAAACACCTCCCGGGGAAGGCGTCCAGGAGGCATCCAAAACGGATGCCCGAGCCACCTCACCTGGCTCCTCTCGATGTGAAAGAATAACAGCTCTACTCTGAGCTCCTCCCGAGTGACCGAGCTTCTCATCCTATCTCTAAGGGATCGCCCAGCCACCCTGCGGAGAAAGCTCATTTTGGCCGCCTGTACTTTCGGTCAAGACCCACAACTCATGACCATACTGTAGGTGAGAGTAGGAACGTAGATCGACCGGTAAATCGAGAGCTTCTCCTTACAGCTCAGCTCCTTCTTCACCATGACAGACCGGTACATCGACCGCATTACTGCAGAAGCTGCACCGATCCGTCTGTCAATCTCCCGTTCCATCCTTCCCTCACTCATGAACAAGACCCCAAGATACCTGAACTCCTCCACTTGATGCAGGAACTCTCCACCAACCTGAAACGGGCAAGCCACCCTTTTCCGACTGAGAACTATGGCCTAGGATTTGGAGGTGCTGATTCTCATCCCAGCCGCTTCATACTCGGCTGCAAACCGTCCCAGTGCACGCTGAAGGTCCTGGTCTGAAGAGGCCAACACGACAACATCATCCGCAGAAAGCAGAGACGAATCGTGTGGTCCCCAAACTGGACACTCTCCGGCCCCTGGCTACGCCTAGAAATTCTGTCCATAAAAATTATGAACAGAACCGGTGACAGCCCTGCCGGAGTCCAACATGCACCGGGAACAAGTCTGACTTACTGCCAGCAATGCGAACCAAGCTCCTGCTCCGGTCGTACAGGGACCGAACAGCCCTAAGCAGGGGGCCCCGGACCCCATACTCCCAGAGCACCCTCCACAGGACTCCTCGAGGGACACAGTCGAATGCCTTCTTCAAATCCACAAAGCACATGTGGATTGGTTGGGCAAACTCCCATGAACCCTCCAGCACCCTGGAGAGGGTATAGAGCTGGTCCAGTGTTCCACGATTCCTCCTGAATCCAAGGTTCCACTGTCGGCCGAATTCTCCTCTCCAGTACCCTGGCATAGACTTTCCCGGGGAGGCTGAGAAGTGTGATCCCCCTATAGTAGTCTATGGTGTCCTGGTGCCACGTGCACTGATGGACACCCTTATGCTTGAACATGGTGTTCGTTATGGACAAGCCGTGACTAGGACAGAAATCCAATAACAGAACACCGCTTGGGTTCAGATCAGGGGGGGCGTTCCTCCCAATCACGCCCCGCCAGGTGTCACTGTCTCCGCCTACGTGGGCGTTGAAGTCCCCAAGTAGAACGACGGAGTCTCCAGTCGGAGCACTTTCCAGCACCCCTCCCAGAGACTCCAAGAGGGCCGGGTACTCTGCACTGCCGTTCGGCCCATAGGCACATACGACAGTGAGAGACCTGTCCCCGACCCGAAGGCGCAGGGAAGCGACCCTCTCGTTCACCGGGGTGAACTCCAACACATGGCGGCTGAGCTGGGGGGCTATAAGCAAACCTGCGTGGAGGTGAGCCCGACTATCTCTAGTCGGTACCTCTCAACCTCCTGCACAAGCTCAGGCTCCTTCCCCGCCAGCGAGATGACGTTCCACGTCCCTAAAGCCAGTTTCCGTGTCCAGAGATCGGGTCGCCAGGGCCCTCGCCCTCGACTGCCACCCGATCCACTATGCACCGGCCCCTTACAATCCCTCCTGCAGGTGGTGAGCCCACGGGAGGGTGGCCCCACGTCGCTCATTCGGTGCTGAGCCCGGCCGGGCCCCATGGGGGAAGGCCCGGCCACCAGGTGCTCACATACGAGCCCCAACCCCGGACCTGGCTCCAGGGTGGGGCCCCGGCTGCGCCATGCCGGGCGACGTCTCGGTCCTTGATTTTGTTTTCTACATAATGGGGTTTGAACTGCTCTTAGTCTGGCCCGTCACCAAGGACCTGTTTGCCTTGGGGGAGACCCTACCAGGGGCATATAGCTCCGGACAACATAGCTCCTATGATCATTTGGGTACTCAAACCCCTCTACCACGATAAGGTGACAGTTCAAGGAGGGGATGATAGGGCCCTGAGTTTATATTTTATTTTTTATTAGTTAATGTTTATTTTATTTTAAGTAATGAAAATGTTTTATGGTTTAAATATTGATAGCAACCCTGCTATCAGGTCACGAATGGGTGAAAATATCAAAAGCTAAAATTCCTACTTTTTAGCTAGGTTAGTGCCAACTACACAAAATTCATTCAGCTGGATGTTCTGTCATAAGTAATCTCATTGTGATCTCTAGTGATTACAAAGGCTGGTCCTGTTTACATCATGCTGCGGCTGAAGGATACACAGAGACAATGAAAATCCTCCTCGCAGCCAATGTCAAACTACTAGATGGAACAAATGAAGATGGGGTAAGCGGCATAACAGTCCCTAACACCTGTGGAGCACAGTCAGTTTGAAGAATACAATTACCAAGCCATAGGAAACTAAGCTTTGAAAGTAAATTTTGGTAGTAAGATTGAAAGAAATGAATACCTTTATTCAGCAAGGATGCATTAATAAGGCATTTACAATGTTACAATGTTAAACTTTCTATTCATCAAAGAATATTAATTTTTCTTGAACACCAAATCAGCATATTAGAATGATTTCTGGAGGATCATGAGACACTGAAGACTGGCGTAATGATGCTGAAAATTCAGCTTTGCCATCACAAGAATAAATTACATTTTAAAATATATTACATTAGAATACAGAAATTTTAAAATGTAATAATATTTAATAATATTACTGTTTTTACTGTATGTTGTCAAATAAATGCATAGCCTTAGATGCTTTTTTCAAAAATGTATTTATTTTTGTACTTTTACTATACTGCATTTATTAATGAAAGTAATTGTCATTTATGATAAGTTTGAATGACACTGCCTTTTAATCATACATGTATGCTTTAATAGAACACAGCCCTTCACATTGCTGCACAAGCGGGACATGTAGGTGCTGTTTTGCTGTTATTGGACAGAGGAGCTGAAATCACTCTCAACAATGGTGACAACTCTTTTTTGCATGAAGCTGTGCGAAATGAGAAAAAAGATGTAGTGAACGCCACCATCGAAAGTGAGAGGTAAGGAGACATCCACATTCAAGATGACCATGCTAATAGCCTTGCATTGCTGGGACACCCCAAAGTTAATGCCTGTAGTAAAAACAAAACAAAACAAAAAAGCCTTGGAGGACAGTATTCATTTTAATATGAATTAATATTGTAACATTGTTGCAGTGTTCATTTTGTTGCTAGGCCGATTGTTTTCTGTTTTTCTTAGGGGAAGCTTTAAGCTAAATAAAATAATTTAATATCAAATCAGTATTTTAATCAAATTGTCCATGTATTTACTTGGTAATAGCCATTATACACTCACCTAAAGGATTATTAGGAACACCTGTTCAATTTCTCATTAATGCAATTATCTAATCAACCAATCACATGGCAGTTGCTTCAGTGCATTTAGGGGTGTGGTCCTGGTCAAGACAATCTCCTGAACTCCAAACTGAATGTCAGAATGGGAAAGAAAGGTGATTTAAGCAATTTTGAGCGTGGCATGGTTGTTGGTGCCAGACGGGCCGGTCTGAGTATTTCACAATCTGCTCAGTTACTGGGATTTTCACGCACAACCATTTCTAGAGTTTACAGAGAATGGTGTGAAAAGGGAAAAACATCCAGTATGCGGCAGTCCTGTGGGCGAAAATGCCTTGTTGATGCTAGAGGTCAGAGGAGAATGGGCCGATTGATTCAAGCTGATAGAAGAGCAACTTTGACTGAAATAACCACTCGTTACAACCGAGGTATGCAGCAAAGCATTTGTGAAGCCACAACACGCACAACCTTGAGGCGGATGGGCTACAACAGCAGAAGACCCCACCGGGTACCACTCATCTCCACTACAAATAGGAAAAAGAGGTACAATTTGCATGAGCTCACCAAAATTGGACAGTTGAAGACTGGAAAAATGTTGCCTGGTCTGATGAGTCTCGATTTCTGTTGAGACATTCAGATGGTAGAGTCAGAATTTGGCATAAACAGAATGAGAACATGGATCCATCATGCCTTGTTACCACTGTGCAGGCTGGTGGTGGTGGTGTAATGGTGTGGGGGATGTTTTCTTGGCACACTTTAGGCCCCTTAGTGCCAATTGGGCATCGTTTAAATGCCACGGCCTACCTGAGCATTGTTTCTGACCATGTCCATCCCTTTATGACCACCATGTACCCATCCTCTGATGGCTACTTCCAGCAGGATAATGCACCATGTCACAAAGCTCGAATCATTTCAAATTGGTTTCTTGAACATGACAATGAGTTCACTGTATTAAAATGGCCCCCACAGTCACCAGATCTCAACCCAATAGAGCATCTTTGGGATGTGGTGGAATGGGAGCTTCGTGCCCTGGATGTGCATCCCACAAATCTCCATCAACTGCAAGATGCTATCCTATCAATATGGGCCAACATTTCTAAAGAATGCTTTCAGCACCTTGTTGAATCAATGCCACGTAGAATTAAGGCAGTTCTGAAGGCGAAAGGGGGTCAAACACAGTATTAGTATGGTGTTCCTAATAATCCTTTAGGTGAGTGTATATATATATAAAAAACAAAAGCCATTATGTCACTTTTTTCTAAAATGAGACAACAATAAACACTTAAGTTTCCTGGTCCCTTTTAATAAAACACAAAAATATCTCAAAAACAATTTCAGTGTAGGATTTTTAGTGCAACACTATTAGAGAATAGGTTGAGGGTTTACATTTGCAAAATGTTATTTTTTAAAACCTATTATTATCTTTCTCTTCTTAGTTTGCCAACGATTGACAAAGACATATTAATTCACTACAGGTGTGCTGAGGCAATAAAGTCATTTAAAGCAAAATCCCGCTGTGTTGTGATGGACATCATAGAGTTCCTCCCAGAGTCTTTCATGGTCTGTCTATTAACTTCACAACTCAAGAAAATCTTTGAGATATTGTTAATGAATTCTTTGACATGAAACTCCCCTCTCTTCTGAACAGCACCTTCTGGACCGGTGTATTAAAGAGTCTGATCATGACGCCAACAGTCCAGATTATCATGTAAGATTTCCACAAATGTGCAAAAAGTTGCATTGGAACTATTAATGCTATAAAAAAATTCATTAATGCTATAAAAAAAAGTACATTTTTTATTGATATTGGCAGATCAAGTACGATTTTCAGTGGCTTCAGGCTCCTATACAGTTGAAGAAGTATGCTAAAACAGACAAAACAATGGATTTCCAACCATTGGCAGCTATGAATGTAAGTCTCTTTAAATCATGTTACAATAGGTTACATTCCTTCAAGGCACTCATCATTTCTAACAGTGTAAAATTGTGTATTAAAGGAGAAAACTGAAAACATGAGCATTTTATCTACAAACCCGATTCCAAAAAAGTTGGGACACTGTACAAATTGTGAATAAAAAAGGAATGCAATAATTTACAAATATCATAAACTTATATTTTATTCACAATAGAATATAGATAACATATCAAATGTTGAAAGTGAGACATTTTGAAATGTCATGCCATATATTGGCTCATTTTGGATTTCATGAGAGCTACACATTCCAAAAAAGTTGGGACAGGTAGCAATAAGAGGCCGGAAAAGTTAAATGTACATATAAGGAACAGCTGGAGGACCAATTTGCAACTTATTAGGTGAATTGGCAACATGATTGGGTATAAAAAGAGCCTCTCAGAGTGGCAGTGTCTCTCAGAAGTCAAGATGGGCAGAGGATCACCAATTCCCCCAATGCTGCGGCGAAAAATAGTGGAGCAATATCAGAAAGGAGTTTCTCAGAGAAAAATTGCAAAGAGTTTGAAGTTATCATGATCTACAGTGCATAATATCATCCAAAGATTCAGAGAATCTGGAACAATCTCTGTGCGTAAGGGTCAAGGCCGGAAAACCATACTGGATGCCCGTGATCTTCGGGCCCTTAGACGGCACTGCATCACATACAGGAATGCTACTGTAATGGAAATCACAATATGGGCTCAGGAATACTTCCAGAAAACATTGTCGGTGAACACAATCCACCGTGCCATTCGCCGTTGCTGGCTAAAACTCTATAGGTCAAAAAAGAAGCCATATCTAAACATGATCCAGAAGCGCAGTGTTTTCTCTGGGCCAAGGCTCATTTAAAATGGACTGTGGCAAAGTGGAAAACTGTTCTGTGGTCAGACGAATCAAAATTTGAAGTTCTTTTTGGAAAACTGGGACGCCATGTCATCCGGACTAAAGAGGACAAGTACAACCCAAGTTGTTATCAGCGCTCAGTTCAGAAGCCTGCATCTCTGATGGTATGGGGTTGCATGAGTGCGTGTGGCATGGACAGCTTACACATCTGGAAAGGCACCATCAATGCTGAAAGATATATCCAAGTTCTAGAACAACATATGCTCCCATCCAGACGTCATCTCTTTCAGGGAAGACCTTGCGTTTTCCAACATGACAATGCCAGACCACATACTGCATCAATTACAACATCATGGCTGCGTAGAAGAAGGATCCGGGTACTGAAATGGCCAGCCTGCAGTCCAGATCTTTCACCCATAGAAAACATTTGTCGCATCATAAAGAGGAAGATGCGACAAAGAAGACCTAAGACAGTTGAGCAACTAGAAGCCTGTATTAGACAAGAATGGGACAACATTCCTATTCCTAAACTTGAGCAACTTGTCTCCTCAGTCCCCAGACGTTTGCAGACTGTTATAAAAAGAAGAGGGGATGCCACACAGTGGTAAACATGGCCATGTCCCAACTTTTTTGAGATGTGTTGATGCCATGAAATTTAAAATCAACTTATTTTTCCCTTAAAATGATACATTTTCTCAGTTTAAACATTTGATATGTCATCTATGTTGTATTCTGAATAAAATATTGAAATTTGAAACTTCCACATCATTGCATTCTGTTTTTATTCACAATTTGTACAGTGTCCCAACTTTTTTGGAATCGGGTTTGTAGTGACATTCGACTTTTGTACAATGGGGTCATTGTGCAGTATACATTATTAAATACAAACTTCTGATTTATTTTGCATCTTGGTTTAAGAATAAATCATAACCCTTGTACCTCACTAGGCAATGGTGCGGTATAACCGTCTGGAGCTCCTCACTCATCCTGTGAGCCGAAAATACCTGGAGATGAAGTGGTATGTTAAAGATGTATTGTAACTCTCTCAGAGTCCCAAGTCCCTACAGTTCTGGTTGTGATGTTTTAATTCACTATAGCCCTATTCAGTTGGTAATTGTTTCTCATGGGGGTGTAAGGTCATTTCAACATTTACAGGGGCTAGTCAGTGTTTTTACTGCTGTTTAAATCCAGAATGTCAGTGTTTTTCTCCAACCACACAGGTTAACAATTCCCGGTCTAATTACCTTTTTTTTTTTTTTTTTGACAAACACCAGGGTCATGTGGCAATTTCATTGCTGTCTGAATTTACATCTCTGAGTTTACAAGAAGAGATCAATTCAAAAGTCACTGTGTAAATTGTTTCTGACCACTGCCAAGCACTGTACAGTAACTGTTGCACTTTGCAGTAATGGGCATGCATTTTAAATATGGACACTATTTTGTGAAATGCTGGGAATAAGAATAGTCGTCAAGTCGAAATACCATTTTTCTCTAAGAAGGAATGTAGTTTTGAGGATACTGAATTTTCTACTATTTATTTATGTGACATAACACCCCATCTACCACCCCCAATGAAAAAGAGCCAAAGGACGAGACCATAGATGGGCTGGCAGAAGGGAACACCAAGGTGGAGACGAAGAAGGAAGGACCAGGGTGGAGACAAGAGAAGTCAGAGGATGACCCAGACCAGAGCCAGGACGAAGGTCCACGGCGGAACTGATGGAGGGAGGAGCCAAGATGGAGCAGGAGCCCAACTGACAGAGGTAACGTCGTGATAGGAGGAGACCCAGGAGGAACAAAAAAGATGAAGACCCAGGGTGACACTGAAGGCCTGGAGGGCAAAGGTGGAGCCGCAGGCTTTCTTGACTGAGGTGAAGGTGTGGGCTTGGCAGACCTGGGAGGAGTCAGTGAGACTGAGGATGATGGTGGAACTGGAGGGAAGCCAGAGGCGTGGAGGGTCGAGACGCAGCAGGAGTCCAAAGCAAAGCCAGAGCAACGATAGAACAAGGTGGAGCTAGAGGGACGAGGGAGCCTGAGGGATGACAGACCATGGTGGAGCTGAGGGAGCAGGGCTGAGGTGGAGTACATAGCTCGGAAGCCTGAAGCAGAGCTAGGAGATCCGAGGAACTGAAGGGAGACAGCGGAGCCGAGGCCAAGGAACTGGATGGCTTTGGCAGAGGAGGAGGGAGAGGGAGGCTGGGCGGGACCATCTACAAACAAAGAGACTTGGAGCTGTGCTATGGAGGACCAAACCTGCAGAAATTAAAAATAAATGAATAAGTAAATAAATGAATAAGTAAATAAATATACAAATATGTAAATGAATAAATAGATAAATAAATGTGATAATAGGAAAATAAATAACAGAATAAACAACTTGATAAATTAAATGATTCATATTTAATCAAATTAAATTTCGTATTATCTTTCCCTTAATTTATTATTTTCTGCTTTTATACGTTTTTAAAAAATATTTGTAACTTTTATTTATTTGTTAATTCATTTTAATATTTATTTTAATATTTAGATATTTATGCATTCATTTATTTTTTAGATGTATTTATTTTTATTTAGATGTATTTATTTTTTAGATGTATTTATTCTCGCTTAGCTGGTCTGACGATTCTATGCGTGAGCTCTCAACCAATGATGCACTGAAGCTACACAAGGACCACCCTCCTCATTTCCATGTTGCACACGGAAAAGTAAAAATAAATGAATCAATAAATAAATAAATCTAAAAATAAATACATGTGGGAATAAATAAATATAAAAATAAATGAATGCATAAATAAATAAATGTAAAAATAAATATTAAAATTAATTAACAAATAAATAAAAGGTAAATATTTTTTACAAAAATATTTAAAAGCAGAAAATAATAAATTAAGGGAAAGATAATACAAAATTTAATTTGATTAAAAATGAATCATTTATTTTATCAAGTCATTTATTCTGTTATTTATTTTCCTATTATCACATTTATTTATCTATTTATTCATTTACATATTTGTATATTTATTTATTTATTCATTTATTTACTTATTCATTCATTAATTTATTTATTTTTAATTTCTGCAGGTTTGGTCCTCCATACTGTGCAGAGCCAATGGCAATGAAGGAGACTTGGTGCTGGACGATGAAGGAGACTTGATGCTGAACAGTGAAGGAGACTTGATGCTGAACAGTGAAGGAGACTTGATGCCGGATGATGAAGGAGACTTGGTTCTGCGACAAAGGAGACTTGGTGCTGGACGATGAAGGAGACTTGGTGCTGGGCGGAACCAGCGGCAATGAAGAAGACTTGGGGCTGGGCAGAACCAGCGGCCATAAAGACAACTTGGGACAGGGCTGAACTAGCGGAGATGAAGACGACTTGGAACTGGGCTGAACCAGTGGCAAGCAAAAAAACAACTTGGGACTGGGCTGAACCAGCAGAGCCAATGACGACAAAGGAGACTGGAAGTGGGCTGAACTAGCGGTGACAAAGACGACTTGGGAGAAAAGTGACTTGGAACTACGTAGACAGAATCAACGGAAAATTGGAGATCTTGCAACATTTCATCATCCAGCTTATCAAACAATAATTATTCAGCAGGGACCCAGCTCATAACATGTACCTCAGCAATGGGAGTGTGTGTGGGGCTCCAATCCATGCCAACAAACTCTACTAAAATACTTTTAGTGGCGTGCACTGTTGCTAGCTCACACACCTGGTCAGACTCCTTTCTGTGCTTGGGCAAAATTGGCCACTGGCAGACACTCTGGCATTCGCGTCGCGGTGGGCTAGGGCTCAGAGTCTGTGGTGGCTTTGGCTTATTATCCATAGTGGGCATGACTGAAGGCTGGCTGGGCTCTGGGTCTGGAGTGGGGCTAGTGTTGTCTTAATCAGTGAGGCAGACAGTGAATGGCGATCCACATTGGACCAGCACACACTCCACATACTGTGTAAAGCTCTCTCAAGGACCTTCCACGGGCAGGTGTGCCCTCAACCACTCGTTGAGGCCAGTGTTGTAGAAAACGCATAGCGAGCGGTCGGGAGAGTGGGTCAGGCACGCCAGATCTCTCTCGTGTGATCCTCGAGGGAGCGATCTCTCTTCTCGAGGAGAAGCAGGTGAACAGCAGGTAAATTCATATATATCCTTTTCTTCTGCTGGTAAATCTAATCTGGGTTCAGTGTTCTGTCACGGTTGCGTGCAGTGAGCCCAATAAAGATGATGCGTGACCCAGAATGCATGAATAAAGAGATTTTTAATAAACACAAGGAGTACAAGAAACACACTGCACTTACACTTACACACTAACACTGACTACTGTACGTTTACATGTGCACCAATAATGCAATTATTTCTAATAATCAGAGTAAGGTCTTAATCGCAGTAAGATGTTTACATGACACGAGCAGAACTCTTTACTTCAGTTTACATGCAATTTTCATTGTTCAGATTATTCGCTAATCTGTATGTCAGATAGACATACAGTATGCATGTTACTGGCCAATCTACTCACATCAAATTCAAAATACATTTTTATGGAAAAAATCGGTGTACACCACATAGTTTAATACGAATATGGTTACTACAATTATGAGCTTAATCGCATTAGTTAGATCGAAGTATTGCATTTACATGAGTTAAAGTTTAATCGCAATATTGCCAAAGTCCAATTATAACCGCATAATGATTGTGCATGTAAACCCCTTTTCCACCAAGGCAGTTTGAGTGCTGGTTCGGAGCCAGAGCCTAGTTCCAAATCAGTTAATTGTCTTTCGACACCCAAAGCACCAGCTCTGAACCAGGAAAAGTGGTTCTTAAGTGGCAGAAAAACATTGCTGGTCTAGAAGTAAGAACCGTTTGCATTAGGGGCTGGGGGCGGGGTTAACGTGACCAACAAGACGAACACAAACTTGTGACCGCCATTTTTGAAATAGCAGCTAATCGCGCTAATAGCAGCTCGATTGTAATCTCCGTCTATACAATTACGGCGAGCTGCATGAACGCGTTGGATTCTCCGTGTTTGGATGCCGATGTAGGTTTGCAAAGCCATGTGCATCAATAGTAATGGAACAAACCGATTGACGTATGACATCAAAGTACCGCGAGAGCGTTTGGAGAGCATACGACTCCTGCTTTTGAATTGCTCTTGCAGTACTTTGATGTATATGCCGATCGGTCTGCACAGCGCCATTGCATCTCGAACAAGCCTGGTGTGTTTGCCGCTGCCGTGCTAGTGGTGCTGGGAAAGATGAGACATATACAGTGGCGTAAGACCTGGATCTGTGGTGGCTCTCTAGCCCATGGAAAGGCAAACCGGTTCTTAGAAGGCTCGTCAGTCGAACCAACTCCGAACCGGCAATAGCACTAGCTCTGAACTAGCACCCGGTTAGTGCTGTTGGAAAAGGGGTACAAACTCATTGATGACACCGAACAATGAACAGAAAGAACTCAGGGCTTAAAAACACACAGGGATAATCAACAGAACAAGAAACAGGTGTGTAACATCATTAAAAACTATGGAAACAAACAAAGAACCGGGTAAAACAAACAAAGCACACAGGAACAGGGTAAACAGGACATGACACTGAATACTATTAAACTAAACACGACAAGATCGTGACAACATAAGTTTTATCACTGAGTTGCCATGCAAAAATATTTTTACAGACATACCCATGAGAAACAATTACTGATATGCTAATTTCAACAGTCACTTGTTTTTATGTCCTATACAAAATAGTCACTGTTTTTTACTTTTGTGCGTATGGTTAAAAATAGCAGCAGTAGAGTCTTGACATCACTTCAAACAAATAGACTGGTTTACATAAGCACACTATTGAATATTCTAATATTGTGTTTTATTCTGACAGGAAGGCATATGGAAGCAAGGTTCATTTGCTCAACCTGGCAGTCTACCTGCTTGGCTTGTTGCCCCTCACATACCTCATCCTCAATCTGAGACCGAGCCAGGACATTTCCACCAATGGCACATCTGTCATCATGGTGCCCGTATCTTTTAGTGAGGTAGACAGCCTCTATTCAGAGCTCTCTAGTTTCTTGCAGGGAATAGATGAGCTCAAAGAGTTTTGTAATTTGTGAGACAAATGACAGCTGGAGATGCTTGTCTGTGACAATCAGAGAGTGAAAGGTGAAAGAGAATAATGGTAGTTGAATTTAAATGACAATCATATTGATTGTAAATTACTTTTCAGTCACAAATGTCATAAATACTAAGAGAGAGGAAAATTAATTGGTAATGTATTTTGTCTTTTAACAGCTGTCTTCTAAATGTGGTGCTACACATCAACAGTGTGAAAACATATGGGAGGGTCTGTCTGTTACGAGACAATTTAGGGGGCACTTTCCATGAATAGAAATTAGTATAAAATTCCCATTGCTTTTTACATTAAGGCAATAAAGTGCAACCCTTTTATTTTATTGTAAGAAAAAGGATTGTACAAATACTGTTCTTTAACAAAATATGAGAAGAGAATATGAGGTCAATTTTTTTTTTTTTTTTTTTCAACTTTTAGCTTTGGTTTTCATTTGCAGTATGTTTTTTTTTAACTCTTTCCCCTCCATTGACAGAATTTTCTGGCTTTCCATGTTTTCACTATTATACGGTAGGGGGCACTATTACGCATCTTCTGAAAGAGTACAGAATCTCCAGATTAAAACACAGGAAAAACAGAAGCAGAAACAAGTGATAAAAAGCATTGCTAAAGCATGTTGTGGTCTTTGACAAAAAAGCGATTTTCTCAGCTTTTTGTTCAAAATGTTGCGTTTTTATGAAACTTACTAACATTCAAGTTTTGATAAAAAAAAAAAATGCATGAAGTTAGAAAAATTTTGTTTGTTTGTTTGTTTAAAAGCAGAGGCTCTATTCTTTCTGAAATATTGCATGTTCAGATATTCATAAAACAAAATATTATGAAAGTTTTGTGAAAATTAACAAAATGCTGGCGGTGGCTGGAAAAAAAACACTGGCAGGGAAAGAGTTAATATTTCTTTAATGTCAAGAAAATAATGATAAAATCGCAAAAATCTGGGTTTAAAGTCGCGATGTAAAAGAAGTAACATTAAGGTCTAGATCAGGGGTAGGCAACGTTGGTCCTGGAGAGCCAATGTCCTGGAGAGTTTAGCTCCAACCCTAATCAAACACACCTGAACAAGCTAGTCAATGGCTGCGTCCGAAAACCTAGGCAGCTGACTTGTTGCCTTGCTGCCTTATCAGACAATGACTTGTAAGGCAGCGTTTGTGCATGAAGGCACCTCACGAAACTGATTTCGGACAGACTTATAAGGCAGCGTAACAGTTTAATGATCTACAGCAAAATAGAGAAAGCTTTGGTGAGAACTAAACAAATATTGAATTACCTCATTAGTAATTACTCGATAGAAATGACATCAGAAGTGGAAAATGTTGGTCAAAAACGTACATTTACAAACAAACTGACCAGCAAACGCAACTTTCAGATGCCATCTTTATTTCCTAGCTCAGCTGTCACAGAATGGAACACAGGATTGTGGGATATCAAAGGCAGCGAAGGATACATCTATGCTGCCTTCAAAACTCGATCTCAGGGGTATCTCAAAAAGGTATCTCAGGAGACAGGAAAGTGAAGCCAACATTAGATTCGGACGTGCCTTGATGCCTTCCTATCTTAAAATGTGTCCTCCAAAGGCAGCATTTTCCAGGTTTCGGACGCAGCCAATGTCTTTAGGATTACTAAGGCTACAGGCAGATGAGTTTTTTTCAGGGTTGGAGCTAAACTCTGCAGGACAGTGGCTCTCCAGGACCAACGTTGCCTACCCCTGGTCTAGATGATAAAGATGAGGATTCAAAAGGTTACAAAACAAAGGTATTTATTATAAAACAAACTCAAATAGTCCACAGATGAAGAACAGGTAACGTGACAGCGTGTAAGACAACAATACCGGACAACTGAAGTGAGCACACAGATGAACTTAAATATACAGTGATGATGAGACGATGATAAACAGTTACAGCTGTGATGATTAATGAGTGTCCATGGAAACTGAAGACTGGTGGGAAACTAGGAACAAAGGAAACAGGAAACAGGAAACTGACAATAACCAAACTAAAAGTCCATAAGAGAGAAACTAAATACACAGATTGTGACAGAAGTAGCAGTTGAGTGAAAAAAATGTAGGGCAGGGACTTGGTTCTGTACATCGGTTGTTGATTGGATGGAGATAAACTTGCAGTTGATTGTAATGAAGGGACGGGGTTTAAGGAGACTAAGTGATTGGCCTAAATGAGTCTGTTGTTTTGCTGGAAGAGTTATGACAATTTCATTAAAAAATTATGAGCTAAAATTTTTTTCAAAAAATGAAACATTCATGAATAAATCATTCACAATAAAATCAATATGCATGTAGAAAATAGAGAGGGTGAATTTTAATATCATGTCAACTTTAAAATTAATTTAGGCACATCCTAGATTTCGATGATCAAGGGGGAGGAGTCAGACCACTTCAGAGATAGTAAATGGGACAATTCGTAGAGCTTAAAATGTTGATTGCATGTGACTTTTTAGCACCAGTTGAGGTAAATTTAAGATATTGTTGTTTTAAGATTCAGTTTCAGATATTGATGATTTCATAAACACTATATTGCCAAAGGTTTTGGGATGTCTGCCTTTACATGCACATGAACTTTAATGCCATCCCATTCTTAATCCATAGGGTTTAATATGGAGTTTGCCCACCCTATGCAGCTATAACAGCTTCAACTCTTCTGGGAAGGCTTTCCACAAGGTTTAGGAAAGTGTTTATGGGAATTGTTGACCATTCTTTTAGAAGTGCATTTGTGAGGTCAGGCACTGATGTTGGACGAGAAGGCCTGGCTCGCAGTCTCTGCTCTAATTCATCCCAAAGGTGTTCTATCGGGTTGAGGTCAGGACTCTGTGCAGGCCAGTCAAGTTCCTCCACACCACACTCGCTCATCCATGTCTTTATAGACCTTACTTTGCGCACTGGTGCGCAGTCATGTTGGAACAGCCAGTGGTGGCGTGCTTTACACCACTGCATCCGACGCTTTGCATTGCACTTGGTGATGTAAGGCTTGGATGCAGCTGCTCGGCCATGGAAACCCATTCCATGAAGCTCTCTACGTAATGTTTTTGAGCTAATCTGAAGGCCACACGAAGTTTGGAGGTCTGAAGCTATTGACTGCAGAAAGTTGGGGACTTCTGTGCACTGTGCGCCTCAGCATGCGCTGACCCCGCTCTGTGATTTTACGTGGCCTACCACTTCGTGGCTGAGTTGCTGTTATTCCCAATTGCTTCCACTTTGTTATAATGCCACTAACATTTGACCGTGGAATATTTAGTAGTGAGGAAATTTCACAAATGGACTTATTGCACAGGTGGCAACCTATCACGGTACCACGCTTGAATTCACTGAGCTCCTGAGAGAGACCCATTCTTTCACAAATGTTTGTAGAAGCAGTCTGCATGCCTAGGTGCTTGATTTTATACACCTTTGGCCATGGAAGTGATTGGAACACCTGAATTCAATGATTTGGAGGGGTGTCCCAATACTTTTGGCAATATAGTATATATTATCCAAATGCAAGCTTGTTATTATCTTGACAAACAGTTTTGAAGATTTCAATCTTTTTCCATTCAAGTACAGTAGATACTGTATGAGCTTTATATACATTCCCTATATGGAAAATGTATATAACTATAGCTGCTCTGGGTCATATGCAAGAAAATTCTGTCATTTACTCACCCTCATGTTGTTCCAAACCTAAACTGGAACTTGCACAAAAAGGTGTTTTGTAAAATTTTCTTATAGGCTTATGTTCCATAGAAGAAAGCAAGTCATATGGCATAAGGTTTGGAACAACATAAACGATGTGGTGTGTAAACGATGACAGAAATTGAATTTCGGAGTGTCTATTTACACCAAGTGCAAATAGCCCACCTTGTTGGCAGAGTCTATTTATACTAACTCTGCCCACCATTGTATGATTGAGCTAGTGGCGTAGAGAGCAAGGCGGTAGCGTTAACTTTTGTTGCGACTGACCCAAGTTCGATTCTGCCTTTTTCCTGAACTCATTCTTCTCCCTTTTTCCCATCGCATATAAGCTTGGAGAAGCGTTTATTTTAAACAAAAAGTAAGAAATGGTCGAAAAGTGGAAATAAAGTGGCTAACGGGTATAGAATAGTGGGATTAAAGTGTTTAATGGGCAGGGTTAGGGGTGGGCTTTAGGGACAGGGACAAGTAATATCCCAGTAAGGCGGAATCCATTTATGATTTTAATAAATATCATATACACTGCATCTAACTAGTGCAAAGAAAATACTGCTATTTTCACTTAGTTCAAATAGTCGCTGCCTTTTATTTTTTGGGTGAAATGACTTTTGGGGTTACTTAAAGCACACCAATATTGTCATCCCATGCCTTATTTGTCATTTAGCCAATTATCTAAGACATCATTTACAATCACATGCATCTCCAGTCTCACATTTGCATTCACTTCCTTATAACCTTGTACATGTCCTATTACTTAATTTAGTGAGTGTCATTATGAACTGAATGGCATCCATCAACTTTCCACTTATTCATCAGTTCCAAGGTTATTATCTCCATGAAATGAAGTATGTCTAATCTTGTATACATATTACTATTTATCTTTTGAGAAATGGTGCATAAAACTCATATTGGCATTAATATTATAAATTTTTGAGTGTGAGGAACATGCACACACCATAGCTAATATTTTTTAATTTAGCGTAATATGCTAGTTGGGTTATGAATGAAAAGTGATACACCGATTATGTAAATGTGATTAATTTGGCGATAATGTTGTAATGATGTTCTCTCCCTCTCTCTCTCTCTTTTCCCTCCATCCAGCAAAAATGTTTAATCTCAGTCTGCATTATCATGGTGCTTGTCATGAATGTGTATTCCATTTGCAAAGAGCTGGTGCAGTTGGCTCAGCAGGTAATAGTCATGTCATCACTTCCCATGATGCATCCACTATAAATTCCTCTCATACTACTACAGAGACTCTCAGCAGAGGGCAATCAAAATGTCACTAATCATAAATGTCATGATGCACATTAAATACACATGCCTTTGCTGTGGGGATTCCCGCCTTCCAGCCAAGTGATTTACCTATAAATCAGAATTTATACAGCTCAGAGTTTGCATGCATTGTTCTATGGTCTGTGCCACTGGCGAGAGTATTCAAATTGCACTATGTTTGGAACCTAAAGGTGATTTTGTTTAACCCATTATGTCTTTCACATTGTAGCGAATAAATTACTTTACGGACTTCTCTAACCCTGCTGACTGGAGTGCAGCTGTTAGCTCTTTAGTCTTTGTCATTCCCATGTGCTTCAGTGTAGACAACACGTGGCAATGGCAGGCTGGCGCTTTCGCCATTTTGACTTCATGGATCGGCTTCCTGCTCTATTTCCAGAGGTAGATTTAATGGCCTGTGGTGTTCCTTTATTAAATTTTAATATGAATAATCACATTTTATGCTTGTACAAATTTATCTCAAGGACATTTACTGGGGATTTCAATCAGTTAATTTCTAATCAAATTAATTACAGTACATGATATGCTGATTAATCACTATGAATTGCATTTACTGTATATACTGTAAGAAATGCTCAATATATATTGAAACTAGTTATTTGTCGATATTCAAGATTTTTATTAATTTATCAGTATCGGTCAATATTTGATATTTAATTGTACATGTTCATTTCCCCTATTTTTACATTTAGAATACACTACCATTCAAAAGTTTGGAGTCTGTACATTTTTATGTTTTTGAAAAAGCGTGCTCACCAATGCTGCATTTATTTTATTAAAAGAGCAGTAAATGTGAAATATTATTACAGTTTTTTTAATAACCATTGTCTATTTTAATACATTTTAAAATGTAATTTATTCCTCTGATGGCAAAGCTGAATTTTCAGCATCATTACTCCAGTCTTCAGAGACACATGATCCTTCAGATATCATTCTGATATGCTGATTTTCTGCTTAAGAAACATTTTGGTAACACTTTACAGTAATGTTTCATTAGTTAACATTAGTACAGCATTTATTAATCTTAGTTCATGTTAATTTCAACATTTACTAATACATTATTAAAATCAAAAGTTGTATTTGTTAGCATTAGTTAATGCACTGTGAACTAACATGAACAAACAATGAACAGCTGGATTTTTATTAACTAACATTAACAAAGATTAATAAATACTGTAACAAATGTACTGCTCATTGTTAGTTCATGTTAGTTAATACATTAACTATTGTTAACAAATGAGACCTTATTGTAAAGTGTTACCAACATTTCTTATTATTATCAGTGTCGAGTGGTTTTGCTGCTTAATATTTTTGTGGAAACGGTGATACACTTTTTTGGATTCTTTGACGAATGGAAAGATCAAAAGAACAACATTTATTTGCAATAGAAATTTTTTTTAAAAAATCTATAAAATTTATAAAATTATAAATGTCTTTTCTTTACCGTCACTTTTGATCAATTTAATGCAGCCTTGCTAAATAGATGTATTAATTTCTTAAAAAAAAAAAAAAATTTTACTGACCCCAAACTATTCAATGGTAGTATCTTTGCCATGATATAACACTCACTTAAAGGCACAACATGTAAAATTTTTGGATTCAAATATCCAAAAACCACTAGAACTATGTTATATATTTTGTTGACTGTACTTACACCTGGTGTACTTACATTATCCCAAATGTTCCCAAGAATGTTAAATCCAGAGAAATAAGCAATTTTAACCAAGACATGGACCGTGTCCGTGCGTCGCCTATCAATGACCTCATACCTGCGTTAGTCTTGATTTCCGTATTTCCATATTTTGTAGAAACCATGGAAACACCAAAGACGCTTTAATATATTATGTGTTTTATTAGACAGGTGAGCAACTTTGTGGATACATTCATCGACAGTAAACAAATCGTTATATAGCTCAACACAGTTAGTCTTATTGTTTAAATCTCGTTTTCTTGATTTACCATGAGTACCATGTTTTACCATGCCTAATATCGATCTAGCTTACTGCAGTGTGCAACAAGTGTCTCATAGTAGCCGCCGAGCGAACGCACAGAGTAGCTGTGGCGAGGTGGGCGAGCGAGAGACATGGGAGGAGCGAGCGAGACCGATGCGTGATTGAGAACGAGCGTCACCTGCGAGGCACACCAGTCTCGAGTTCTCTCATGAGGGAGCCCGGAGGAATATAAGGACGAGCGACACCAGTGAAGGACGAGAGAGGACCAGGCCTGGACTTTACGTTGTGTTTTGTTTATGTTTTATTATGTGTGTGCGTGGCAGCCGTCCATGAGGGGCTGCCAGCGTTACTTTCAGTTTATTTGTTTATTTGATTAAAGTTTGTTAACGTTCGCCGGTTCCCGCCTCCTTCTTCCCATATCTACGAACTGTATTACATTGGTGCCGAAACCCGGGAGGAAGGAGGGACATGCTGTCGGAGAGCCCTCGCTGCTGAGGGGGATCGCGGTGCTGAGGAGGTCGGGCAGCGTGGAGCAGAGAAGACCTCGAGTGGCTGCCCGAGGCAGTGGTGCTGGAGTGAAGGAAGATCCGGTGGGACGGAGAGCTCGCTGCCGTGCCCCTGGGTCGAGGTGGAGTGGCTGCCGTCCTAGAGGGAGCGGAGGAGTCGCCGGCGTTCGCTGTGGGCCGGAGCCTGCTACCATCCGACATGACGGGGAGGAGCAGGGAGCGCGGGACTCGCTGCCGGCTGCCCTCAACAGGAGGAGCCACCGCCGGCCGCCAGGGGGCGGAGGGGGATCGAACCGTCCACCGAGTGCCCAGTACCATCGCATGGCACCGTGAGGAAGAGCCTCTCAGATGGCTGAGGACCGAGCGGCAGTGTGTCCGGGAACCGGAGTAGGCGCCGTCTCGGGTGTATGTGGCAAGGTGGGCGAGTGAGAGACATGGGAGGAGCGAGCGAGTCCTCTCATGAGGGAGCCCGGAGGCATATAAGGACGAGCGACACCAGTGAAGGACGAGAGAGGACCAGGCCTTTTACGTTGTGTTTTGTTTATGGTTTATTATGTGTGTGCGTGGCAGCCGTCCTTGAGGGGCTGCCCGCGTGTTACTTTCATTTTATTTATTTATTTATTAAAGTCATTGTGAACGTTCGCCGGTTCCCGCCTCCTCCTTCCCTGAACAAAGAACTGTATTACAGTAGCATTATAACATAACTTTCAACACACTCAAATCTAATATGATAAAATTGTGCTGCATTACCCCACATACGCATGACCGTAAGAAGCGGAAGCAGCGACTGTGGCATAATAACATCTCCACTGCTCTCGAGCCGTGTGTCACGCTTGTCTCTCGTTAGCAATTGCTCCAGTGGCCTTGTTCCGCTCCAACTGCTTTCAGCCCCACCCTGCTTCATAGTTCAGTAACGTTAATAAATCTTTAATACATAAGTTCATCCATAAATATGATTTCTGGCCGAGTCCCGTCGGATTCTTTTCCAACAGCTAGAGGTGAAGACAACAACTCACATGATTCCGCGAAATCAAGGCGTCATCAAGCTATGACTTTGTATTGAAAAAGCGACCTCTAGCGGCGAAAATTACATATTGTGCCTTTGAGGTTAATCTTTAGAAATGTAAATTATTGAATTACAGTGTTATATGTAATCTTCAGCAAATCTAAAAAAGAATATCCATTTTTATACTAAACATTAGTGTTTAGTTTACAAATTTATTTTTAGCATTTACTATGATTGATTTGGGTGGGGTTTTTTTTATTTTTTTTTTATTTCTACAAAATTGTCTAGAATGTACAGTAGTGTAGAACATTTAAACTCTTATGCTGTTTTCACATGACAGGTTTGAGCGAATTGGAATTTACGTGGTGATGTTTGGTGGAATCGTTAGGACCCTGGTGTGCATCATGGTTCTTTTTATCTTCCTTTTGCTGGCATTCGGATTGGCCTTCTATGCTTTGATGCTCCATCGGGTACGTCCAAAAAGAGAGATCATATCAACCCAGCATGACAGACCCGTCAAGTCTTGCCAAATTGTTGCAGTTTGCTAATGATTTTGAACAGTTTACTGTTTGCTGCTTTCAACAGGCTGAGTTCAACTCCATCAGCCTTGCACTAGCCCAGACATTTGTGATGACAGTGGGAGAGCTGAACTACCAGGGCACATTTCTGAACACTTATGAAGAAGGCCACATGGCGTTCCCTGCGGTCACCTATTTTGTGTTTGTGCTTTTTGTGCTTCTTATGCCTATTCTTCTCATGAACCTAATGGTAGGACACTCAACACTTGCTTGTTGGAAGCCAGCTATTGTTGTTAATGACAGCTGCAATTTGTCAGGATGTATTAGGCTTATTTGTCTAAATCATGTTGCAGATTGGTTTGGCAGTTGGAGACATCGCAGAGGTACAGAGAAATGCAGAGTTGAAACGGATAGCCATGCAGGTGAGCAGACTGAATTGAATACCATGCACTTATACCTCTAAATTGATGTATATTTTCAACAATATTTTGCTAAATTGTTTTGCAAAACTCTAGTAAGATTTAAAGACATCATTAACTCACAATTGGAGATTTGCATGGTGTTTATTTTATGTCTGTTAGCTTTTAAGTGTACTTGACAAAGTGACCTCAGATATACTGTTTAAAAGTTTGGGGTTTAAATTAATACTTTTATTCAACAAGGATGCATTGAATTGAAGTGACACTGAACATAATATTACAAAATATTTCTATTTCACACAAATGCTGTCCTTTTCTCATGAAAGAATACTGAAAAAATGTGTCATGGTTTCCAGAAAATGTTAAGCTGCACAACTGTTGTCAACATTATATTATTATCTAATAAGAAATGTTTCTTGAACAGCAAATCAGCATATTAGAATGATTTCTGAAGGATCATTTGACACTAAAGACTGAAAATTCAACTTTGCCATCACAGGAATAAATCACATTTTAAAGTATATTAAAATAAAAAAGATAATATTATTAGTATTATTAATTGTATTATTATATTATTAGTATTAAAATATTGTAATATAAACATGACTCATCTTGTACTCAGAGGCGTGTCAAACTTTCTGTTTCAATAGGAAATATTTCAACACACTTATTAATAGAAGTATAAATAGCATGATAACATAACATTAATCATTACAGATAGATCTTCATACTGTCCTTGAGGAGAAACTACCTTACTGGTTCCTGAAGCGAGTGGACAAATCATCTATCACCATTTATCCCAATAATTGCAAGGTTTGTCTAGTAACAAATGACACATGAACATTTGATCAAATTCTGTAAACTAACATTTTCAATTAATATATGACATTTGAGTGAATATTAAAATATTACAATGACAATGACTTGTTATACAGAAAGTGCTAATGCAGGTCTTCATTTATGGTGAGATCCAAAACACAGTTCGCACCCGTCTGAACCTCTGCTCACGGCAGGGAGGGCATCTAGAGAGAGAGCTGCACAAACAGAAGAACAGGTGATCTTTTTTTTTTTTTACCACCACCACCACCTCTCTTTTGGGTTTACTCAGGTACACCAACCAGAGCAATAAGGGACTGATTTCAGAAGTGAACATAAACTGTTGAGCTTGCGTGAACTTATATTTCTCTATTTATTGAACATCACAGTGGAAGTGGGAGTGTTTATCAGACTTTATATGCAATATTGTGCCTATAAAACCATCTTTCAGAAAAAAAAAAAACCTGTACCTTTAGAAGTACCTTAACTATCTTTAAAGGATGCATATTAGTACTTTAAGATGTACTAATTACTAAAAGTTTTTTCTGTATTTGTTTAGGGTATTATGTAAGGTTTTCTTTTTATTATAATTTACGGGTGAGTTGAAACTTCTACTCAATATTTGGGGTATATGCATTTTTTTAGTAATGTGCTAAAAAAATAATGCACCTCTAATATATAATCAGGTGGATGCATAAGTGAGAATAAAGCTTATATACTTCAGTTTTGAAATCTGAATATCACAAACCTTTTAGACTTGCAGGAGAGCAGCCCCTAGTGTTCATCAGCTATAATGCACCATCAACCTGACATAATTTGGAGTTTGGTTTGCTACATCAATAACATCACAAATTTAATAGAATTTTTATTTCAAAGAAGTTCTCAGTTCAGATGTGAATGGAGGATGTCTCTGATTCACATACCCCACCTATCCCACTTTTAAGTCAGTTTCAGATAATGTGATTTAATATAGTTTTCTAATTAATATTTTATATATATATATATATATATATAGTTAACATTTGCTTTTTTTATTTATTATTATTATTTTTTTACTTAAAGGCATTGTTCTCCCAAAAAGAAATAATAATAATAAAAAAAATCTGTTATTTACTCACCCTCACGCTCCAAACCCACAAGACTTTTTTGTTCATCTCCAGAACACACATGAAGTTATTTTCATGAAACTGACATTTAAAAAAATTTCATATAGAGATCGTAAACTAAATCTAAAGTGAGCGGTTTTATCTAAGTCAGACATGAGCCTGAGCCTGGTTTCTCCCAAGGTTTTTTTCTCCATTTCTATAACCGTTAGTGTTGGGTCCCTTGCCACTGGCTTGCTGAGAGGACACATAATATTACTGATACTAGTCTGTACTGACACTATTGGATGATAACAGGACTGAGTTGGACGATGACATCACTGTTTTCTACAGAGCTGCTTTATAGATGAGTTGAACTCATTCCATATTTGATGATCTTAGCACAGTTATTGAATAGAACACTCAGATGAACACTATTTTCTTTTAAGAGCTGATTTACAGCCAGATGTAAAGAGTACCTGAAAACCATACTTGAGTAAAAGTACAGATATCTTACATCGGAAATGACTCCTTTACAAGTTACAAGTCACCATTTCCAATACAACTAAGTTTTAGAGTACCTGATTTTAACAGTACTTAAGTATTTCACTACTGAATGTAGGCTCAAAGATGCACTAGTCCTCAACACCTAAGAGACATGCCAGTGAAAAACAAGAAACAGCTGATTTGTGAGGAGTGGAACCTTATGATTATTTTTTTTAAATCAAAATAAAATTGCAATAAATAAATATTGACACAACAGCCTCTTAAAATTAAAATTAAATAGTCAACTACGTATCTACATAAAGTAGCCTTTTTACTAGTTTGGGTGAGTTGGCCTGTAGGTGGCGATATCACTTCTTTTGTAGCAGACATAAACTGCTGCAGAAAAAGTTAAGTGCCATGCAAATTGTAATGAGTAACTGCATTACTCATCACAGATGTATTGGAGTAAAGAGTTCATATGTAACGAAGGCCAGCTATGCAGGACTGAGAGCTGTGCAAGTAAACCTGATCCCAAGAGGCGCACTAGCGACTGATGCTAGAGACTGCGGTCTTCATTTGTGCTGTGACATGGATAGGAGTGAGGTATAAACAGTGGCTGAATCGCAAATCGGCCCCTATACCCTCAAATAGGGCATTATTTGAGGGGACAGCCATTTGTAGTTGTGTCAGAAACCATAGTGGATGTTATTGAGTGCACTCATTCAATCCCACATTGCACCGCAATAACGAGTGTACAGCCGATGTACACACAACGGCTGTCCGAATTCACTCACTCGTTTTCATTCACTCCTTCAAGTGAACTATATTAGTGGACTAAAGTAGGGAATAGTGAATGAGGGTTTAGGGGCGACTTCGGATTCAGCCTCTGACTCATCTTGTGAGATCAGCTAGTGAGAGCTGTGCAGGTAAACCTCACTCCCCTGATCTCAAGAAGCGCACTAGCGACTGACGCTAGAGACTGCGGTCTTTAGCGTCCTTGTTAGCGTGCCCACCTCCCATGCCGGCGACCCGGATCCGAGGTCCTCACAGAGTGGGGTAGGACCTGAGGGGTTACATTGGTGCCATGACACGGATAGGAGTGAGGTTTAGGGGGGTGAGTGTAATGGAGGCCAGCTTGTGAGAGCTGTGCAGGTAAACCTCACTCCCCTGATCCCAAGAGGTGCACTAGCGACTGCGGTCTTTAGCATCCTTGTTAGCGCGCCCACCTCCCATGCCACCAACCCGGGTTCGAGGCCCGCACAGAGCAGGGCAAGTAGGACCTGAGGGGTTACACATATACTTATTCAAAAATGTAGTCAAGTAGAGAGTAAAAGTTGCTAATATCTTTGATACTCAGTAAAACTACAAAGTAGCCAAAAAGATACCTAAATACAGTACATTTATTCAATTACCTTACACCGCTGTTTACAGCAGAAGTGAACTCTGTTTGCATTATTGTATCATTATTTTCCTGTTTATCCCTATAAAGCTGCTTTGAAACAATCTGTATTGTATAAAGCGCTATATAAATAAAGGTGACTTCACTTGATCGCTTTATATGATGAATAGATTTCATTAGGCTTTTTTTGGTAAACGGAAGCTGAAGCATGTTTGCATGATGCGCCAGAACCAATGAGGTTCATTCTCGTGTGTTACGCCAGCACGTTTGAGCTTCAGCAAGAACCAATGAAGTTTGTTCTTGTGTGTCAAGCAAGTACAGCATCTGTTTATGTAAAATCAGTGTTTTTACGTGGATATAAACCTAAATTAAATCTATTCATCATATAAAACCGATCATGTCTCTTTAGATGGCTTGGATTAAACTGCTACAATCTTTTTATGAAAGTATCAAAGTTTTGAGTGAATTGACTTTCAATGGAGGCACAGAAATCTCTTAGATTGCATTAAAAATATCTTCATTTGTGTTCTGAAGATGAACGAAAGTCTTGTGGATTTGAAATGACATAAGGGTGAGTAAATGATGACAGAATTTTCATTTTTGAGTGAACTATACCTAAATTGAGTTTATCAGACGTACAATATGGAGTGGTATGAACTACATTTGATCTGCTTTTCCCTTCAGGCTGAAAGAAATGTCCTGTATGATAGAGAAACAGCATAACCTGCTCAAGCTGATCATCCAGAAAATGGAAATCACTTCTGAGGTTGATGAATATGACGGCCCACAGAACCCTAGAGCTCTGAAACAGCCCACTTCCTCCTCATCTCAGAAGTCAAAGTGGGTCCCACTGATGCAAGCTATTAGGGCAAAGAAATAATATTAGAGACGATGATGCCATAATGTAAACATCAGCCAAATACTCCGCCATCATTACTTATATTGACTGTTTTGATGTTAGTTTTAGTTTTTCCTCCCATCTGATTAAGTGTAAATGTGTAATCATGGGATTATAATGTGTTTGGAAGGTTACACTCATGAATATATTATGAGTCAGTCTATTAAACCCACTTAAAGTTTGTACTGAACTCAGAACAGAAGTGTTTGAATGATATCCAATACTTTAATACATAATGAAGATCTTATAGCTCCAGTACTGAAGATGATGTGGTTTGAGAAAAGCATTTGGAATTAATGCACTGACAAGCTCCTAATGCAAACTTAAGGACTTCAAACTCTGTGATGCATCACATAATGATTTATCACACTGATTGGTCCACATTTGTAGAAGAATTAGCATGTACATTTCGTCTGGCCTTGTGCCCGGACACTGTCATAACACTGATTTCAAAGTAGTTCTGTTAAAGAAGAGCACAAGTGTGTAGCCCTCATTTTTTGGATCTGTTTGAGCTCCCTTTTTAGTGTATCCACCACTATATCACGATGATATTCCCATGAAAGCTGCATTACATAAAACCATCTTGTTGATCAGATTGTCAATGGTGATTTCACAGACTTCACAGCAAAAGTCACTCATGTTGGGAGTAGATTAAGACATGCACCTGCATAGCCAGAACACTGTAAAAATCACTTTGTGATTTAGCATGCACATTGTGAGATGTAGTAAATTTGATGACAAGGATCATAATATCCAGATGGAATGGATTTGCTTTAGATTTGGTCACATATATCTTTACTGCTGTTGAGTGCATTTCCTTGAAGCATGAAAAAACAAAATAGAACATTTTGAGGAAAATAAATTAAATGCTACAATATACTGTGTACGAGTCTTTCGAGTCTTAATATCTCTGACACCGAAGCCCAATCAGCTGTGTTTAGGCTTTGGAGACAAATGAGAGAAAAGCAACAATTCTTATCTGTCATCTGGTCAGTGCTTCACAGCATTAGGAGTGTACAGAGCCCAGATACATCACTTCCTCCTCCAAAGGGTAAGCAGTATTTCTCACACCCACCACCCAGATCTCAGCTAGACAGATATAAAAAGATTTCAGTGACAGAGCATTCGCACCGTTCCATATCACAGATTTGATCAGCAGATTCATTGCTCTTGATGTGCAGAAACATCAAGACATTTCGCAATGCTTGGCATTTTAAGATGTATTTTATTACCAGGTGATTCTAACAAAAATCCAGAATCCAAAACAAAAGCATTATTTGCATTAAAATTAAGCATATTTCCAGAAAATACTTGTTACCATAACTGTCACAGTTATGATTAGTTTTGGTTTAGTTTCCTATTAGTCTGTTTAATCACCTGTATTCCTTTGTTTTATTTTTCCCACCATAATCAGTTACCCTGGATATTCATTTATTCGTCACAGCTGTTCATCATTTAGTTTATCACCATGGCTGTGTCCAAAATCGCCCCCTATACCCTCATTCACTCTTCCCTACATTAATCCACTGATATAGTTCACTTGAGGGAACGAGTGAGCAGATTCGGACACTGAGTGAGCCTGAAGGGCTGCCACGTTTGCATAGTTTGTGCTTGCCAATTAATAATCATTTGAAACTTGGCAAACTGGCACCTCCAGTAGTAAGATTAAAAGATTATATTGCATTCTGTCATGGAAACTATGTATAAACCATAATTAAACAATTTAATAATCAATTAAAAAGGAATTTATACCTGAATGATATCACGCTGTAGCCACATTGGACCATCGGTTTGGAACATGGATGGATGATTAAGCTGAGGGAACTATCTTCTGGTCAGATGCGGAATTCATTCGGCGTGTGACTCTCACAGTGCATTGTGGGTATTCTCTAGCCTTTGAGCATACATCAGTTGTACACTCGTTATTGCTATTTAAGGGTATAGGGGGCAATTTCTGACACAGCCTGTGTGTATTTAAGTTCTTCACCTTTACTCATTCTTTGTCCGTTTGTGCATTGCACACTGTTTCAAGTAGTTGGCTTATGTTTAATAAAGACTGCATTTATACCTTTCTTCTTCATCACTGGACTTAAACCGTTACAGAATTAATATGGCTCAAGCCGGACAGGTTATTGCCCTTGGCATGGGGCTGGACTTCCATTGTTTGAATATTCACTTCGCTTTTGTCAAATTGCTGAATGAACGGACTTTCATGATGAGATGTTGAAATCAATGTTCTGGATTTACACTACCCTTGTGACTTACCTGATATGAAGGAGGCAGCATGGAGAGACTACCCCGAACTGATAACATCTTGTACAGCCACTGCAGACTCAAAGCCCTCCACGCAGCCAAGCCCAGAGGCCAGCCAACTACCCTCCACATCGCTCATGGATTACAAGCCAGAGCCCACCGCAGACAGGGAGCTTACGCCCACCACAGAACCTGAGCCTGTGCCTGCAGCCACTTCCGCCCCGGAGCCTGTGCCCCAAAGTGAGTCTGACCAGGTGTGTGAGCTGGCAACATCCATGACAGAGGGGACATTGGTGGAGCCGGACAGACTGGGAAATGGAGGTAATGCTTCCCACCCTGCCCTGCCCTGCCCTGCCCTGCCCTGTACCTTATGAAGTTTCATCATCATCACTAGTCCTGCCATCCTGCGTCCTTTTGTTGAGATGAATTTATCTTCGCTGATACCGCCCAGTCTCCCTCTCCCAGCCAGAGTATGTGAGCGGAGTGGAGTGGGAGCGGACCGAGGAGTGGAGCGGCGTGATTGGAGTGAGGAGTGGATTTTTTAAAAGTCGCGGTTTTCACTCAATCCGAGAGCGCTCCACTACCGCTCCATCACAAGTACAATTCATGCCAACGACCCATAATATAACTGCATTTAACTAGCTTGATACAGATGGATCACTCAAATCAGAAAGAATGTAAAGGTTATGATGACGGCGATGGACATGAGCGGGATGTTATAGTTCAAGGAATTTTTTTGTACCTTCTACGCCTACTGAATATAATCGGGTAAAAGCACATTTTGAACAGGTAGCACTTATTCGCACACGCAATCGCTATCTCTAATGCATTCAAACAAATGTAATCTTACAGTGCTTATTTGCTCACAGTTATCTGTATCTGATTTTGAATGAGCAGAAATCTTCCACTGGGGCTTCGTCTTCCACCAGTCCCTCATCCGTCTCCTGAACCACCTCCCTGCTTCCTTCCACCGGGGTTTCGTTTTTCTCCAAGACCTCGTCCACTGTCTGAACCACCACCTCAGCCATTTTTATGGCATGAGGCTGCACCTTCCCGGAGGGGGGGTGTTCTGTCACAGTTATGCTTAGTTTTGGTTTTGTTTTCTATCAGTCTGTTTAATCACCTGTTTGCCTGTGTTCCTTTGTTCTCCTTTTCCCATCAAAGTCAGTTACCATAGATATTCATTTCTTCATCACAGCTGTTTATTATTTAATTCATCACCATGTATTTAAGTTCCTCACCTTCACTCATTCTTTGTTCGGTATTGTTTGTGCATGACTTCATCATTGGACTTAAACCGTTACAATAATTACAAGAATACAATAATTTTTTTTAAACAATTATATTCAGCCTAAATTAAAGGTTGATGTATATTTTATTTGATTAAATATTAATTAAACAATTTTAGCATTACCTTAATGAAACAAAGATTTTTGTGCATTACAGTTTATATAGATAATAGATAGATAAAGGTCATTTTATATTATCTGCATTTTCTTGGACAGGTTTCATGAGACTCACCCCATCAAAGTCTGGTTGGACATGGGAGCAAATGGATAGTTCACTCTTCAGCCACTTCTATCATTCAATTAAATGTGCTTGATTCAATGCTTCACTAAAATGGGGGCGTATTGATTTTCCTAATGGCCGTTTTGATGCTGTTACATGCATTTGTTTTACACTGCAGCTGTGAGAGCGTGGTGACCATGGGAACCAGGGGAGGAGAGCGCATAGCTGATGTCATAGTCCTGCACCTGTCTCGCTTACTCATTCACACACAACAGAGGGAGAGAAAGAAGGAAAAGACCCACTGCCCACACTACGACCCTTAACACGCTTACCGACAGACAACTGCACATTTCTCATGTTAGCTCTGACCCAAAACAACGTGGGCAGCATTGTTCCCATGTAATTAGTCCCTATGTGGAAGCTTGGGAAAGATGTGCTTACACAGTTGTTTAAAGTAGAGATTAGTGTTAAAATGCAATGAAAGGTGCCTCTGTTGCTGATTTACATACTAACATTTGTTTGCTTAGACTACTAGGCATCTTGATCCTGCAGTTTCCCTCAAAGAGACATAGTTATTATTAGTTCAACACAGGATCCCATCGGATGAACTGATGTTTTCATGTAAAACAATTTAGACATGCTAGAGTCTAGACCGAAAAAATCATGAGAATGTGTCCTTGGATAAGGAACATTCCTGTGCTATGATACGTGAGCAATCCTGCTCATCCTGGAATAAAATGGAGGTCACTTCACTACTACCTTATGCAATATACATCTGTAGATTTATAGACATTCTTACCGTTCATAAAGGCTAAAAAAAATCATAAGCCTTATTTCCACCATCGGGCTGAACGGTTCTCATTGTGAAACCTTCCCAGATTTTTTTTTGCTACGAAATCAGGATTAGGCCAAAAATGCGATCACATTTACCATTGTTCGGAAAATTTTCACGGGCTAAATCCATTCATTTCAAAAGTTCGAATCCATGCAACTGTGAATTTGTGTGTGACAGTGAAAGATTTGTTCATGCAAATTTCACAACGGGTTCAAGTTAGTCACATGAAAGTGACTTCTGTGTGAGCTGCGTTTCGTACATCTCTACACAAATTATATACAATAACCAGGGAAACTGAGCGAGCGTGGGGGAAGCCTTGTTTCCACCTGGTATTAAGATTGAGTTTTCGGTGATCCAATCACAAATGTTTAGCCAAGACGCGTTAGCGTTTACACCAGGTACTAACACGTGTTTCAATTGCATCTCCTGTGATCAGTTGTGTTCAGAATTCATCGAGACTCCCCTCTTGTTTTGTGACACTCTAGCCTACATCACTTTCACTTTCGGTGGACAAATACTATTGAATGAACAAACCCATGTTATACGGTTTACCCAAATTAATATAATATAGTATAATGTAGTATAATATACACCGATCAGGCTTAACATTATGATCACTGACAGGTGAAGTGAATAACACTGATTATCTCTTCATCACGGCACCTGTTAGTGGGTGGGATATATTAGGCAGCAAGTGAACATTTCGTCCTCAAAGTTGATGTGTTAGAAACAGGAAAAATGGCTAGACGACTGGGTCAGAGCATCTCCAAAACTGCAGCTCTTGTGGGGTGTTCCTGGTCTGCAGTGGTCAGTATCTATCAAAAGTGGTCCAAGGAAGGAACAGTGGTGAACCAGCGACAGGGTCATGGGCGGCCAAGGCTCATTGATGTATGCGGGGAATGAAGGCTGGCCTGTGTGGTCCGATCAAACAGACGAGCTACTGTAGCTCAAATTGCTAAAGAAGTTAATGCTGGTTCTGATTGAAAGGTGTCAGAATACACAGTGCTTCGCAGTTTGTTGCGTGTGGGGCTGCATAGCCGCAGACCAGTCAGGGTGCCTATGCTGACCCCTGTCCACCGGCGAAAGCGCTAACAGGGTCTGCACGTGAGCATCAGAACTGGACCGCGGAGCAATGGAAGAAGGTGGCCTGGTCTGATGAATCACGTTTTCTTTTACATCATGGCCGGATGCGTGTGCGTCGCTGGGGAACACATGGCACCAGGATGCACTATGGGAAGAAGGCAAGCCAGCAGAGGCAGTGTGATACTTTGGGCAATATTCTGCTGGGAAACCTTGGGTCCTGCCATCCATGTGGATGTTACTTTGACATGTACCACCTACCTAAGCATTGTTGCACACCCTTTCATGGACACGGTATATAGCAGGATAATGCACCCTGCCACAAAGGAAAACTGGTTCAGGAATGGTTTGAGGAGCACAACAACGAGTTTAAGGTGTTGACTTGGCCTCCAAATTCCCCAGATCTCAATCCAATCGCGCATCTGTGGGATGTGCTGAACAAACAAGTCCGATCCATGGCGGCCCCACCTCGCAACTTACAGGACTTAAAGGATCTGCTGCTAGTCTCAGCCTCAGACGTCACGCCCACGGACCGTTGGCTGTAAACTTACACAACGTTCTTGAATTAATAATTTATAGATGCACGCCAGTCTGTTATTGCAGGGACATCGACTTTACATTTTCATGCCCCTAAACATGATGCGGAACAAAACGAACTGTGATTGATTGTGTTATATGTCAGTCAAACGTCCTCTTGGGCGGTCCTTGGCCAATAAAAGCTGATAGATAGAGCGATAGAGTCCAGACCTTCTGCCGTCAATCTGAAGGTCTGGCTACACGAAACTAATCTGCTGCTAACATCTTGGTGCCAGATACCACAGCACACCTTCAGGGGTCTAGTGGAGTTCATGCCTCGATGGCTGTTTTGGCAGCAAAAGGGGGACCAGCACAATATTAGGAAGGTGGTCATAATATTATGCCTGATCAGTGTAGTATTCTTTTTTATGTGGGGAGGGGTGGAGGGGGTGAGCGCTAACTCCCGGAAATTCATTTTTGCAGGGTGGGATGTCTGTAAACATCCTTCATAAAATGCACTGAGCTGCATGAAAAACACATACAGAACATACATCGTTGTTGGCTTCATGTTTCATCTGTCGAAATGTTTCTCTCAGTTGTTTATGTACGGAACTCAGAACGAGGAAGTATACAGGAAGTCGTCATCCGGAAGGGCAGGAGATATGATCACGTAATATGATTGACAGATCTAGACCGAATAAACTGACTCACATGCACATCCGGAAAAAAGAGATTGCATAATTCAGTGGAAAATTAATAGAATTTATATTCCGTATAAAGAAATATGAAGTAAACGTGAGAATAAATCCGTTCTCAGACATGAACAAGAACTCAACATTCGTTCTCTTCTCTCTTCCGGAATGCTTTTTTTTTTCTTCACTGGTTTTCAAAACAGCGCCATCAATCTCGCCCCTTTTGTGCAACAGCAGTGTACGTGATCTAAAGCTCAAATCTAATTGGACGGCCCATTTCATCGCAGGGTGCTGGGGAAAAAATTGACACACTGATTAGAGTTTAGGTTCTCTGCCCGAGCCCGAGCCAGAACTTGACGTGACCTGACCCGGCCCGCGATATAGGGCCGGGCCCTTGATCAAGCATTTGTGTTTTTTTTAATCATTACTTTATTAGCCTAATTGGGTGGGGAGAAAGCTATGCCATAATCAGAAATATTATATATATTTTAGCAAAGTAGGCCTAAGTAACAAACGTGTACAAAGTTACGTTTCTTCATTCGGATCCATTTGCGATCCATTCCATTCTGAATAAACAAACAACGCAGTTTACGTGCTTCGTCCTTGTTGCATTATTCATTAAAGGGATAGTTCACCCTGCTGTTGTTCCAATGCCCTATGTCCTTCTATCTTCTATGGAAAGTGTTCAGGAGGCATACTATAAGGTTTTGCATGAAAGAAACCTTATTATTCAGTCAAAATACTGAGCTTGGCCGTTACTCTGTGCACACGCGTTCCTGTGAGTGCGTGCGAGCCGTCAGCAGCCGCTCACGCAATGTTGTCATGACAACCGGTACACAATATTCACTTCAGGAGGTTTACCTTATTATTAGTATTATTGTATTATTTCTTATCATATACTTTATAGAGAAGACGAGAGTCGTTTGTTTCTATTGAGCCTGATTTCTCATAATGGTGCGTGTGTGTGCTTATCCTGGGTACCATGACAACAGTGCGAGTTATAGTAAGCATGAGCGGCTGCTGACGGCTCGCACGCACTCACAGGAACGCGCACAGAGTAACGACCGAGCTCAGTATTTTGACTGAATAATAAGGTTTCTTTTTCGCAACACCTTATATGCCTCCTAAACACTTTCTATATATGGCGCGCGTCTTACTGTATCATTGAGTGATACTTTTGTATCCTTTTCGTAAAGTTTTAGCCTGGTCGCCATTCACTGCCATTATATGGAGGAACGCGTGCAGGACGTTTTTTTTAAATTTCTGCTTTTGAGGTCCGAAAAAGATAGAAGGACATAGGGCATTGCAACAACAGCAGGGTGAGTAAAAGATGGCTTTATTTTCATTTCAGGGTGAACTATCCCTTTAAGATAATTCTAAACCGATTTCTGTAGTTCAAACAATTCGGAATTGTAGTTGAGAACGTTAGTTTAAATCGGGCTTGGGCTCATAATTACAGTTAATGTGTCGGGCCGGGCCGGGCTCTGACACAACATGCACGGGCTCGGGTAGGGTCGGGCTTGATTTTTTTGGGCCGGATGTAAGCTCTAACACTGATTTCGATTCAAGAGCATTATCGCATCATACCTCTTAATTGCGCTCAGTGTGAATGGCCCTTAATGGGAATGCCCACTAACGACAAAGTCCAACCGAACTATATAGTATATAGTTTTGCCTTATTTTGTTCAAAATTATGTCGTTCATTCTTCGATTTTGTCTATCGAAGTCTATCGGGCCTACAACACTAGAAAATCATCATGTCACTACAGGGGTTTCAGCACGGTTGAGCATGGGGAAGTAATTGGCTGGAACGGTTTGTTGAACCATGTTCAAGTGGAAATTCAACTGGAATCGTTTGGCCAGATGGTGAAACGAATGTGAGACATGGGGCCAACAATTTGAACAAAAATTTAAAATTCTTAAAAAAAACAGTCTTAAAAACACAGTGTTCATGGGCGAGATGCTAAAAAAGCATTGAGACACGACACAACAGTTAAATACGTCCGTCTAATAGCAAGTCTACATTTCGAAAAACTATTGAAAGTGCACAAAAGGCGTTCTGTGAACAGGTCCTTACAATAAGAATGAATATTTAAAATTCCACAGAGCAAGAAGCATAAACTGTTTATTATAGGTTATTCCAAAGCTGTCTACACTTGGCAACAACCCTTTGCAAAAATGGAGCATGCAAGTCAGCTATGCTTTTGGATAATTGTTGGCTGAGGGTGACCACTGTAATATAAAATCTTAATTTCACACTCATTAGGCTGGAATGAAAACTCATATATCGAGTTTACTGAGAGATATTGTGAGATGCTGAGAAAATTTCAGCTGTGGGAAATTTAGTTTTATGGTTTAGAAGATTTCGCTCTTCATGTATGGTCATATAAAAGATGCAGAGATATACGAACACATTTTTGATGTATTGTGTAATTTTATACAGATAATGTGTTGTGGCTAAGGATGTTATCACTTATGTAAGGGCATATGGTGTTCAAAACGGCTAAACTAAAAGTCCTCATATTCATGTATAGCCTACATGTTGTTAATCATACATTCTGATAATGAAAATTGATTAATTTATAAACAGCCATATTACAAAATAGCTATGCCCTCCTTTGATGTGTCATTTAATCACCAATTCTATATGAATGAACAGGCCATAAAGAACAGTTACACTGAAGAGGCAGTCATACAAAGTTTCCTTTAACAGCTGAACTGACATCTGCCAAGAAAAATTAAATAAAAATCATTTTTAATTTGCCAGGCATGTGTATTTCGATCCTCTGCCACGCACCTCATGGTTACATGTTTCTATATGATAGGAGAGACAAATGAGAGCACAGTGTGATCATGTGAAGAATGTCAACATGTGTGTTTTTCCTTTACCCACAGGGTCCCAGTGATTGCCCCCCATCCTGCAGATGTAATGTAAAGTGCTGACAGCTGTGGCCAATGTGCATCGAGCGTGTGTGAGAGCGTTCTAACCAAGCAGAAACCCAATATCTCTGTGAAATGGCCAGTGGATTAAGAACGTTTGATAAGCATTTCAGACATTTCTATTTGCTTAAGAGCATGTGGGAAAAAGTATTTAAGTGGACCGTGGGTGACCACTGAACCGAAGAAATTTTTCACAATATTTTCACTGAAATATTTATTTGAGGAATCGCAAGATCTATCTATCTATCTATCTATCTATTGACAGACAGACAGACAGATAGATAGATAGATAGATAGATAGATAGATAGATAGATAGATAGATAGATAGATAGATAGATAGATAGATAGATAGACAGATAGATATAATATATACTAATAGATATAATGCATTTTCATGACTAAAGGTAATTTATTAAATATTTTACTTTATACATTTAATAATAACAATAATAATAATAATAATAAATAACTTCATTTGATGGGTTTACTTGATCTGTATTATCAAAATTAGTGTATTATTTTCATTGACTTTATTATTATTATTAAATAAATATTCAATTTATTAATATATAATAACATATATATATATATATATAGTCAATTTATTTTATTAATATGTATTAAATATTAAATAATATAAATAACAAATAATAATAATTAAATAATAATAGATAATATATGATGTGCATGTATGTCTTTGTAATCAAAATGTATTAAATTATGTTTAGTTTAAATAAATAAAACAAGAATTCAATATAAAATAAATATTGAATATATATATATATATATATATATATATTCAATATTTTATATTTTTATGTACATACAAATAATATGCATTATATATTTATTTAATATTGAAATCTAGTTTTATTTATTTAAAAACAAATAATACAAATAAATAATTTAATACATCTTGATTACAAATATATACATGCACATCATATATTATCTATTATTTATATATAGATATTTATTATTTATTAATTATTATTATTTGTTATTATTTATATTATATATACTTATAGTAATTAATAAGCAGTTCTGCATTTCATGTGGTGTGGTTAAACAACTAATGGTGTTAGTTCATGGCACATTACATGGGTTCATACTACATATGCTATCAGTGTCGCTGTGTCAAACAGTCTTGCCAAAAGTTAGATGGGGAAAAGGGGAGGAGAAATGCCTGATCCATAATGACCCAGCCAAACCCCAAACCTTAAATGTGCTTGGTACACCACAGGACAAGCTCTGAGATGCTCAGTGAGAAGGTGCAGAAGATACAGTCTGCTTGGTCCACATTTACATTCAGGAGATGCTGAATGACTTTGAACGGTGATTAAATAATGGTCTTGTTTTGATGTGCCTTTTTCCCGGGCTTCTTTTACAGAGATTTGAAATCAAGGCAGCACCTGTTGCTTTGAATCTACAGCAAGGAAGCTAAATATAACATACTACACAACGCAGGACATCAGTTTTTTTCAAAATCAAGGTCTTTGCTCTTAAGCAGGTGCGGTCGTGATGTCCACGGGTTCGGTGAGTGATCCTGAAGACCTCCAGGAGCTGCCAATCACTCACATGGACACTCGTTCTCTGGAAGACTCAGAAGAAGAGTTTAGTATCGATGAAAGTTTGAAACCAAAGACCAAACAACCTCGAGCTGGTGCCAGCAACAAGCAACAAATGAAGATGGCAAAGAATGGCAGACAGTCTCAGAGAAACGCAGCAAATGCCAGAGAGAGGGCACGTATGAGAGTTCTGAGTAAAGCTTTCTCTCGGCTGAAGACCAGCCTGCCGTGGGTTCCGGCAGACACCAAACTGTCAAAGCTGGACACACTCCGTCTGGCATCCAGCTATATATCTCACCTCAGACAGCTCTTACAAGAGGACAGATACCAGAACAGCTTTGTGCATCCTGTAAACTTGGTATGAGTGAGTGTTGTCTAAGTTTATGACCAGATTTTATACACTTCCATCTGGTTGAGAAGTTTTATTGTTCAGTATTACTTGGATATAATCTGTATTACAATATATAAAAATATAAAACATATACACCATTAACAATTTTTAAAAAAAAGTAATCATATCATTTTTTAAAGTTCGGTTTTATTTTTTATTATTCTATATTAAATATCAGTAATATAATGTGTAAATAAACATAAAATAATCATAAACATAAATAAATATGTAATAATAACTTAATAATTACTATAAATAATATAAAGTAAATTACTTAATAATTAACTTTATATTTTAAATCTTGATTAACAGTACATACAGTATGCTGTATTAAATATAAATGTGTGTATACAGTATTTTATTTTTATAATTCTGTATTACATATCAATAATATAATATTTACATAAATATAAAAATATTCTTAAATATAAATAAATAATATGTCTTAATAATTACTATAAATAATATAAAATAAATTATTTAATATAAAGTATTTTATTATGTTGCATAAAATATAAATTATATAATATTAAAATAAATATTAAAAATAAACAGAAATATAAATAATTCATACCTTTTATTTATCATATTACTTATAATAACAGTACATATGCTGTATTATGTAGGCTGTATATATATATATATATATATATATATACTGTATATATATATATATATATATATACTGTATATATAAATTCTGTATTAAATATCAATGATATAATTTATTAAATTTAAATAAATATAAAAATATTCATAAATAAATATAAATTATATATATATATATATATATATATATATATATATTATTCTGGATTAAATAATAATAATAATAATAATATACATACTAGTGTTGTAGTCAAGACCACCTAAACCGAGACCAAGTCAAGACCAAGACCAGACCAAGACTTTGTGGGGCTGAGACCAAGACAAGATCAAGACCAGACCAGCACTCGTTAAATTCATCTACAAGATCCATATCTACTGTCTGAGAAATGTCTTATATTTAATGAATAAATGAATAAATACAGTTAGAATAGTAAGACACTATAGCGCTCAAATCACTGACAATAAAATTCATGGCACAGAAGTTGCATCTGAATTGGTACAATTGCACCTGCATAAATAATGTTCAGATTAATTTAACATTAAAACATTAACATTATTTAACAGTCACGGAATCATTTATTCAACCGATTTGTTCAAAGCAGCTGATTCATTTAATAATGAAACGTTGCCGAATTAGCAAAGACACAGTTTAAAATTTATCATTTAATATTAACTTCTTGTTTATTGAACGTTTGTATAAATCAATATCATTTGCAATCACGCTTATATTCATGAAAACAGCTCTCTTGCTCTTGTGATATTGCTTAATTATATTCTATGTTATATTAAAAAAAACTAAATCTCAGAATTTTGTGGGCATTTATATTAATTCTGGGCATTTTTGAGACAATGCTGCATTGATTTTGAACCCGGCAGCACAGTAACAAAAGAAATCACATTACAAAGAAGTTATTGATTGCATTTTAAGCAGTAAGTTTTACGTCAAATCACATTAATGATGTTAAATCAGACAATGCACCGGCAATTTAGTGATATCCTTGCAGTTGTGGTCTTGACTGGTCTTGAGATAAAATCCCGAGTCCTCTAAGTCTGAGACCAAGACAAGACCGAGGAGAAATGCAGTCGAGACCGAGACCTTCAAAAAATGTTTTTAAGACCGGTCTTGAGTACTAAAACACTAATACGTACATATAAATAATTCATACCTTTTTATTTTGCATATTACTTACAGTACATATACTGCATTAAATACCAGTGTGTGTACGTACGTATGTATATATGTACAACCCCAATTCCAGAAAAGTTGGACATTTTGTAAAATGCAATAAAATCAAGAATCTGTGAGATTTCCAATATTTTCACTGACACCAAATTAATTGTATTTTGTAAATATAAACGAATTTTGATTTTGATGGCTGCTACACACTTCCAAAAAGTTGTGACAGAGACATGTTTACGACTGTCACATCACTTTTCCTTTTAATTATACTTTTTATCATTTGGGAATTGAGGATACTAATTGTTGCAGTTTTGCAAGTGACATTTTTGCCCAATCTCATCTGATACAAGACATCTGCTCAACAGTCTGTGGTCATCTTTGTCTGATTCTCCTTTTCATGATGGGCAACACATTTTCAATAAGAGACAGATCTGGACTGCAGGCAGGTCAAGCACATCAACTCTATGGTATACAGTGTCTAAGAAACCATTCTGTTGTAGAATGAGGCTTGGTATTGTCTTGCTTCCCAGGAAAGATGTCATCTTGATGGCAGTATACATCTCCACGTCAATGGTACCCTCACACATATGCAAGTCGTCCATGCAGTTTGCACTGATGCACTTCCATTCCATGGCAGATGTTTGCTTTTGCACCTGTCACTGATGAAAGTCTGGACGGTCCCTTTCGTCTTTTGGACTGAGAACTTGAAATCAGTTTTCCCCAAAAACAAGCTGAAACGTGGAATCATCTGTCCACAGCACACATTTCCACTGTGTTTTTGATCATCTGAGATGAGCTCTGGCCCAAAGAACTCTGCATTGAACTGATGTATAGCTTGCTCCTTGCATGACAAAGATTCAAGTGGCATTCCTTGATGTAGCGGCAAACTGTATGTGACAACGGTTTTCCAAAGTACTCCGGAGCCCATGTGGCTATTTTTTTAATACAGTAGCATGATGGTTTCTCATGTAATGCCATCTGAGGGCTCAAAGGTCATGCACATTCAGTGGAGGTCTCCTGCCTTGCCCTACACAGACTGAGATTTTTCTGGATTCCCTGAATCTTTTCACAATATTATGTATGCTATAGATGGTGAAAGACCTAAATACTTTGCAATCTTGCATTGAGAAATGTGAAATTGTTAAATTTGGCACAAAGTGGTGAGCCATGACCCATGTTTGTTTGCAAAGACTGAGATTCTCCTTTTATAAGCCCTCACCTACCAGTTCACCTACTCATTGTGGACTGGGATATTCTGTAATCTTTTCATTTTTATTTTGCCTCTGCCCCAACTTTTTTTGGAGTGTGTTGCAGCCATCAAAATCGAAATGTGTTTATATTACAAAATACAATTAATTTGTCCAGTGAAAACATTGGATTTTTTTTTCTTTGTACTTTTGTCAGTTAAATAAAGGTTAAAGGGAATCAATAAATCAATGATTCTTGATTTTATTACATTTTACAAAATGTCCCAACTTTTCTGGAATTGGGGTTGTATACAATACTATTTTCTTTTACTGTAATATGTAATGTAAATAAATCTGCATCTTATGGCATTTTACCAGCAATATGTGGCTTACTTGTTCATTCTTTTTCCACAGACCTGGCCTTTTGTGGTCTCGGCACGATCAGAGGACACCAAAGACATTTCAGCAGCGGTCAGACTATGTGGAGCTACAGCATAAACATCTGGCACCTCTCTGTCTTTTATCCCCCTCCATCTCTCTCTCTCTCTCTCTCTCTCTCTCTCTCTCTCTCTCTCTCTCTCTCTCTCTCTCTCTCTCTCTCTCTCTCTCTCTCTCTTTTTTTACTGTCTGTACTCATGCACTTCTTTTGAACTTACATCAATGGACATTATGCAATGAATGCAAATGCATGTGGGACATACCTGTAGTTAAACAGCAAGGTCATTGCACACAAAAATGTCTTTATAGCGTGATTATGTTATGTCTATCTAGCAAACATAAGCAGATATTACTTTGTGTTTGATTATTTTGCAGTCTGTATGTAGCTTAAAACTAACTTTTAAAGAAGAAGAAGGAAAACAGAAACAAATTGCATGACCAGAAGCACAGAAAATCACTTTTATTGTTTTAAAGCACTTGTAATTTTTCTAACCACTCCTGCAGCAGACTTTTAAAAATCAGAATTTGACAGAATGTTTTCAACCTGTGGAATCTGCTTCAGTTTGTTTGAGTTTTATTTTTCACTAAACAGCAGCATCACGTAAGTAATTAGGGCTACAGAAGGAATAGAACAGAAAATATCACTCCAAGGTATGTTTAAGTTTATTTATGATTGTGAAATGTTCACAAGTCCCTGCGGTCCAAGTCAAGTCAAGTCTCAAGTCTTTGAGGTCCAAGTCCAAGTCAAGTTTCAAGTCTCTGAGGTCCAAGTCAAGTCAAGTCAAGTCTCAAGTCTTTAGGGTCCAAGTCAAGTCTCAAGTCAAATCTTTGTTCTATTTTTAGCAATAGGCTATATATATTTTTTTCAGCTAGTTGTTATAATTAACAGTGTATTGAACTATCAAAACAGATTACTTTTACTTTAAAACTGCATAATAAAGCACACAAAATACTACTTAAATCATTACTATTACTTTCCAACTTTGTACAAAATTATACCATTTAGAACCACCACAAGGGGGAAAAAGTGCTGTGTATTTTGAGCTATTTAAGTTGCCGTAGTTTGCTGTAGAGCTCAACCAATGCTGGATAATGTAGTCTTATAGTGAGCGCCGGCGGTAACAAAACCTGTGTATGGACAAGCGTTACAGTAAACGACACAAAGAACAACATTTCCATCTGCATGTCTCGTTTGTGGAAATATATTATATGCATGTTAGCAAATAGCCTGCTTTGGGGAAAAAACATGAAAAGGACATGGAAATTTGTACTTCTTGAAAATGGACCGCAAGCAAGCCTCTGCTGCTGTGCAACACCGCAGCTTACCTTCGGATTAATTGATTGCTTTTCAAATTAAATGACAAAGTTTTGTAAGGTAAGGCTTGACTATATTGTTACTATTTGTTGCTAATTTATTTAACAGCAGTTTTCTAATGGGTGATGAATTTGCGTGCCTTCGGATGCGTCACGCGCTGGCTGGCTTGGTGTGTTTAGAAATGTTTTGTGATATTCGCTGCTGCAGCACATATTTGTGAATGAATGAATGAATGAATAGTAAAAGGTGGTGTTTCGTGCTGTCATGTGGGGTAGTAAATAGAGAACGTAATCGGGAATGCCGTGCCAAAAGACTTGCATTTTTTTCCACAAGTCTCAGTCTTCAAGTCCATGTCAAGTCCAAGTCAAGTCTCAGGTCAATTGTTCGCGAGTCCAAGTAAAGTCGCAAGTCATTTTTTTTGCGCAGACTCGAGTTTCCATCTCTGTGGTTTGTTCTTTCTTTTTTATTTGCTTTACATTATAACCGAAATGAGTCGCTCAATGATTGTACATCAACACCCTTGATGCATAATAATCTTTTTATGTACCAGTCATTTATATCACTGTTGACACGCCTGTTGATCAAGTGTATCTCATTTAACGTGTTGAAACATTTGTTCATCGGTATAGTTATGCTGTGATTCAGGAGAACTACACTATATTACACATAAACTGCAATTTGTAACTTAGTAGGAATACTTTGAGGAATGTACTTGTTGGCTAATTAAATGTCTTAAAGTCCACAAGTTTTTTTAATACATAAAATACCTGTTTTAATTCCTATTATGCCTTTGTTTATAAAATGCAGATGCTTAATTTTTCTCTTTTGCATGGAAACCGCCTGACCCTGCTCAAACTCAGCACTTGCTGATCTTTTACTTTATACAAATATAAAATACACAACTTAAAATACAGTATTTTCCAAATTGTAGATCCCAAATAGTGTGAGCTTGTGTTGTGCCCATGTGCGCAGCGGTCATTAGAAAGTGTGTAGTTTGAAGAGGAAGCTGACTTTTCATCACGTTTGTGGAGGACTGCAGCTGTCGAGCCATTAGTTTCCCAGAACACTGAACGGGTCCCTTGAGGGAGTCTCACAGGACATGAAGCACTTTGTCAGGCAAGGACAGCTCAGAAACGGCTCTCACGTTCCCCACCGCTGCTAGGATAAGCACTCTGGGGTTCACTGAGCTTACAATGAGGAAAGCATTATCTGGCTGCAAAAACTCATGACTTCATAAACCACTGTGATTTGTCATCCTCTTCTACCTGGTGCTATAATGCATCATTGGCCTACATCAGAATGGCACTGGAATGTAAGAGTGGAATATAGTGCAATACACATTCAAAATAGTTCCATCTAGTGGTGACAGAGCTTTCTGTGCACGTGATACTGTAGTTCTCAACCAGGGGGCCACTAGGGGACCTCAGTAAATAAAAAATAAAAAGTTATTGGTGCCACCAGTGGCCGTTAAGTGAACTGCAGCCATCAACTTGTACTTGTGCACACATAACTTACAAGTGACTGAACACGATTCAAGGCCTCGATATACTTTTTCGAAGTTGTTTTTCGTTCTTCGCTTAGAAGTAAAAAGAAGTTGGAAATACCTTTGCAGCGATATAGTTTTAACGAACATCCAGACTCCATTCGAGCTGCTGAGAGCAACGTTTAAATGAATATGTAATGTGCTGCGCGTTCCCTTTCAGAATCTCAATAACAGAATAAACACGACAGCGGTGAAAAAAAGACTCGGTTACTAACGTGACCTCGGTTCCCTGAGAGAAGGGAACGAGTATTGCGTAGCTATGGTATGGGAAAACTCCTTTTCTCGAGATATTGAAGCCAAAAATTATCCTTATAATTTTATATATGTAAAACGCAGTGCAGCTGCACAGCAGACCCAAGCAGAGCATACTAGCGCGCTGATTGGCTGTGCTGCGGCAACTGCACGAACCTGTGGCGAGGCGGCTGAGGCGTGCAAACCAATCAGGTCGCTTCCTGCCCTAGCACGCCAAATCCCGCCAGAATGGGCGTGGCCTACTGCTATAAAAGCCCATGTTATGCCATAGGATTTCAGGTTAAATCGACTGAAGCACAATAGCACGGCGGGCTACGCAATACTCATTCCCTTCTCTCAGGGAACCGTCTCGGGTTACGACTGTAACCCTTGTTCCCCGAGAAGGGAATGAGACACTGCGTCGTGATGACGACACTTTGGGAACGATATACCCACTATGCAACACTATGCTGCCCTAGTGTGAAGCTGGAACCCAGGCACACTTAGGGCGCGAGCACTCTGGCGCCAGGCGTCACAGGGAGTTGCAGACTGTAGAATCTTATGAAGGTGTGCGGGGTGGCCCACCCGGCCGCCTCGCAAATCTCCTGAAGCGAGACTCCAGAAAGGAGGGCCACCGAGGAGGCCATGCCCCTGGTGGAATGAGCCCTCACGGCTATAGGTGAAGGCAAATTGTTCACCTGATAAGCTGTGGCTATTGCCTGGACAATCCAGTTACTGATTGTCTGTTTTGATGCAGGCAGCCCCCTTCTTGGGTGAGCCAAAGCACACCAACAACTGGTCTGACTTCCTCCACTGTGAAGACTTCTCCAAATAAACTTTAAGGGCTCTGACCGGGCAGAGCAGGGGAAGTCTCCCCTCTTCCGCCGTCCCGTGAGGTGGAGGGTGGAAGGCCTGAAGAACCACAGACCGTGCCATATTAGATGGCACCTTGGGCACGTAGCCCAGTATTGGATGTAAGATGGCCTTCACTCCGCCAGGGGCAAACTCCAGGCAAGTCGGCGTAAGCGCCAAGGCCTGGAGATCCCCCACTCTCCTCAGAGAGGTAACTGCAAAGAGAAAGGCCACCTTCAGGGTCAGGTTGTTTGCCTCGGCCGACTCCAGCGGCTCGAAGGGGGCCTCAGCCAGCCCTTCAAGTACCACTGCCAGGTCCCAGGTTGGGACTCTGGAACGAGTCGCAGGCCTCATCCTCCGAGCCCCACGGAGGAACCGTACAACCAGATGGTGCTTCCCCAAAGGCCCATCACCTAGAGGCGAGTGGAAAGCCCCAACGGCAGCCACGTACACCTTAAGTGTGGACGGGGTAAGCCCGGCGGAGAAACGATCTTGGAGGAACTCCAGCACTAAAGCCACTGGGCAGTTAACTGGGTCGACCTCATGTCCTCTACACCAAGTGGAAAACACATTCCACTTCAGGCTGTACAGCTTCCTGGTGGAAGGAGCCCTGGAGCTGAGTAGGGTCTCGACAACAGCTGCTGACAGGCCAGCCCCTAGGTACTGAGCCCCCTCAGGGGCCAGACCCAGAGGTTCCACAGGTCTGGCCGGGGGTGGAATATTGTGCCCCCGGCCTGGGACAGCAGATCCCTCCTCAGAGGGACCTGCCACGGGAGGCCGTCTAGCAGTGTTATAATGTCCGAGAACCATACCCGGGTCGGCCAGCAGGGTGCTACTAGTAGTAGGCTGATCCCTTCTCGACGGACCCGCTCCAAGACTCCCGGGAGCAGAGCGATCGGGGGAAATGCGTACAGACGCAGCCTCGGCCACGGCCACGTCTGTGTCATGGCATCCAGCCCCAGCAGAGCTGGATGCCAGAGAGAGAACCACAGTGGGCAGTAGGACGTCTCTTGAGACGCAAACAGGTCCACTTCCACTGGGCCGAATCTCACGCACACGACCTCCACCACCTCTGGGTAGAGTCGCCACTCCCCGGGCCTCAGCCCCTGCCTCGACAGGACGTCTGCTCCCTGGTTTTGGTCCCCGCGAACGTACATCGCTCTGAGAGACGATAGTTTCCCATGGGACCACAGGAGGATCTAAGGCGCGACCTCAGACCCCCCTGACGATTCAGATACGAACCCACAGACTTATTGTCTGTTCGTATCAGGACATGGTGGCCGCGGAGATCTAGGAAAAAGCTCCTCAGAGCTTTGTAGACTGCCAGCATTTCCAGGCAATTGATGTGCCAGGGTAATGCCGGGTCTCCCACAGACCTCTCGCAAATTGGCCATCCATGACCGCGCCCCAACCAGTGAGGGAGGCATCTGTTGAAACGGTTTTCCGGCAACATGATGCTCCCAGCACTGGTCCTTGGGACAGGAACCAAGGTTTCTTCCATATGACGAGGGAACGAAGGCATCTGCGTGTTACCCTTATCATACGGAACAGATTTACCCTCGGGGAAAACCCCTTGGCTCTCAGCCACCACTGTAGGGGTCCCATGTGTAGCAGGCCAAAAGGTATTACGTTGGACGCTGCTGCCATGAGGCCCAGCAGTCTCTGGAACTGCTTCACAGTGAGGCTGCGGCCTAGCTTCACCTTGGAGACCATCGCCAGTATGGACTCTACGCGTGCGGGGGACATTTGTGCCCGCATCGTCGTTGAGTCCCATACAACCCCCAGGAACGTGGTCCTCTGGGAGGGCGTCAACACACTCTTCTTTGTGTTGAGTCTCAACCCCAAGCACCTGATATGGGCCAGAACGACATCTCGATGCCGAACTGCCATCTCGCACGAGGGGAAACAGCTAGGCCGAAGGGAAGAACCCGATATTGGAATGCTTCGCCCCCGAAAGCAAACCTCAGGAACTTCCTGTGATATGGAAGGATGGAATATGGAAGTATGCGTCCTTCAGATCTATCGTGACGAACCAGTCCTCGGACTGGATCTGATTCGCGATGGCTGAAATCATGAGCGTCTTGAACCTGAATCTCCTCAGAGAACGATTCAAGTGCCTCAGATCTATTATTGGACGCAACCCCCCCATCCTTCCTGGAACTATGAAGTACCGGCTGTAGAACCCGGACTCCCTGTCTGGCGGAGGAACACGTTCTATGGCCTCCTACCAACTGGGAGTGAACTTCTTGTTCCATGACCCGCACCTGCTCTGGGACCGCCACAGTCCAGACCACCCCATTAGAATTCGGGGAAGGGTAACCGGGCCACAGTCTGTATCCCCTTTCTACAGTCGCAGGGCCCACGCAGATATATTCGGAGGCATAACCATGCGCCGAGATAATCTGCTAAGGGAACCAGCCTCTTGAGGCTGGCCTCAGGTATCAACCGAGCCTCGTTCCCGACCCCCTGAAGCGGCTGACTGGCAGGGAGCAGTCGATTTTCGGTGTGTGCGGACGCGTTCGCTGCCCAGCCGCAGGTCTCTCTAGAGGCGGATGGAGCAGCGTGCGTTCGCTGGAAGTTGATGTGGCCCGAGTGTCATAGACGGCGGGATCGCAGCATCGACTTCCAAAGAGCTCCACGGAGGAGGCGACCTCAATCGCTCCTTCCTGGGAGAGGGGGCTGGCCAGCAGGGGCCTCATCTAAGGGAGCAACTCGACAGGGCCGCAACGATTTCGGGCGGACACTACGAGATTACTGAAAACCGATGTGTCCCGCAAGCCCGAGGCAGCGGGAACAACATCGATCTCCTGAGGGCTCCGTGGAGGAGCAACCTCACAATGCACAAAAACAGCCCCCTCAGGAAACTGCTCATGCATGTCCTGCTCCCATCTTAGATAAACCAGTGAACACGCTTTAGATGATAGGCTGATAATATCTAACTCCTCAAAGTCAGATAGGTATCTATCTGACTTTGATCTATCTGACCAGGCTTGCAAGCTCCGTGGTTCTGTCCCGCGTCTGCTGAGGCAGTGCGGCGGCTGGATCATTGGGCTCGCAGATGAACTTGTCAGCGGGCCTTGAGACTGCTGAGGCACTTTCTCAGTCCTTGGCTGACAGTTCAGATGTTCTCTCTCCCCGCGTGGAATTCTGAGGAATTAAAAGCCAGCATTTAATTCCTCAGAATTAAATGCTGCCATAATCACCCCAGTGAGCATGGTCTGAATGATAGTCTGAATAAAAATATCTAACTTCTCAAAGTCAGATAATATTTCATTTTAATTCCTCAGAATTAAATGCAGCCATAACCACCAGACGATACTGTTTATTTATACGGACTCATCATCTACACGCTGCCTCAGCAAACGCAAGATTGATCCGTTTACAATCTTTTTGGCTTTCCTCCCTCGAGAAGAAAGTCCACAGGCGTGAGGCTGAAACACCCGAGAAGCGTACTGCTGTACGCGTCGAGATATTTCTAGATGAACACAGCCAGCACCCTCAGGAGCTGACTGCCTGCCTCGCACCCAAACAGTATCACGTGCACACCGGTCGCGTGTGATCACTCTTATTGCAGACCCGTAATCTGCGCGCTGCCTCGGCAAAGCGAGATCGAGCCTTGCATAACTTTTTTTTTTTGTTTTTTGAAGTGGCGAGCTCTCATTACTACTTCGCTCCCTCAATGCTGAGCACGTCTAATTCCTCAGAATCAGACGGTTCAAGCATCTGGTTTTCCACCCCGGTGCCTCAACAGCCGCGGGACCAGAACCAAAGAGCTTGCGAGCCTTGACTTATGAATGAAGCGGCTTTTGTGTCTGGGGCATTAACATCACCCACCTCGATACTGAGCACGTCTGACTCCTCAGAATCAGACAGCTCGCGCATCGGGTTCTCCACCCCGGGGGAAGAAGCCGCAGTGCGGGCTTCCACGCGGGGAGAGAACATCTGAACTGTCAGCCAAGGACTGAGAAAGTGCCTCAGCAGTCTCGAGGCCCGCTGACAAGTTCATCTGCGAGCCCAATGATCCAGCCGAACCACGGAGCTCGCAAGCCTGGTCGGCCTTATTAAACACGGCCAGCCGTGAGTGCAACACCCTGAGCGGCAGCTTCTCGCATTCGCTGCAGGCAACCCCCTCGAGAGCTGCCCGAGCGTGCTGCGCACCCCGACATTGCACACACAACTGGTGTGTGTCCATGCCCGAAATGAAGCGGGGACACGGAGGCACACACCGTATGAAATGCTTGCTCGCCATAGTTACGTGCTTGTGGACATAACAAACAACACCAAATAAGACTTACAAACAAGGAGCGCTTAGCTGAAGAGCAAAAGCTAATGTGTTGTGCAAGCCGGCGTCCCTTTGTACCTTCCGGGTACGCCGTCATCTACTATGTCATGACGCAACACCAATCAGGATTGGAATAGATTTCATTCATGCTTCAGACGCGCTACGCTAAGGGCGTTCCCAAAGTGTCGTCATCATGATGCAGTGCGAGTTCCCTCGAAGGGGAACGAGGTTACGTTAGTAACCGAGTCGTTCCCTTTCGAGAGTACTCTCGTATTGCGTAGCTACGCTATGGGAACCCAATTTAAAACGCTGTGCTTGCTTAAAAACTTCGCCCCATACTATGGCCTGGGACGAGAGCCCGAGGCCCATAGAAGAGTAAAAGTTATGAGTCCCAAAAAGAGGCCAACGAGTGGTGAGCCTTATATAAGGGTATGTGTAGGGAATGAACATTCCCGTCATATTATTAGGCAAAACTAGACCAGACAGAGTCGGGCCTGTGATTATTGCAAATGTGTTATACATTTGTTTATATGGAATTAAATGAAAACTAGACCGGACAGAATCGGGCCTTATAGTTATTGCAAATGTGTTATACATTTGTTATATGGAATTAAACAAAAACTAGACCGGACAGAGTTGGGCCTTATGATTATTGCAAATGTGTTATACATTTGTTTATATGGAAAGAACCCTAGCTTGCAAAGCAGGAACCTCCAAGTTATAGAATCTAATAAATGTGGACGGAGAGGCCCAGCCTGCCGCCGCACAGATATCTTCAAGTGGTATTCCACTGGACCAAGCCCATGACGAGGCCATGCCTCTAGTGGAATAAGCTCTTATGCCTAAGGGGCAGCAGAGACCTTTTGACTCGTAAGCCAGCGAGATAGCATCAACTATCCATCGCGATAATCTCTGCTTGGCGGCCGCACCAGAGGGTGCGCGATCACGAAAGCATACGAACAGCTGTTCCGACTGCCTAGTTGCTGCGGAACGCGTCTTTCGTCCTCAGATGATGGAAGAGCTGATAGCAAAATGACCTGTGCTCTGAATGGAGTGGAGATCACTTTGGGTACATAACCGTGTCTTGGTTTGAGGACGACTCTGGAGTCGTTAGGCCCAAACTCAAGGCAGGAAGCGCTCACCGAGAGCGCATGTAAATCACCAATTCGCTTGACTGACGCTAGTGCCAGCAAGAGAGCAATTTTCAGCGAAAGGTGCTTCAGGCTCACAGACTGAAGCGGCTCAAATGGGGCATCTTTCATGGCCTCTAGGACCGTGGAAAGGTCCCATATAGGAACCGATGGTGGTCGAGGCGGGTTCAGCCTCCTAGCTCCTCTGAGGAAGCGCACGATTAGATCGTTTCTCCCCAGTGACTGTCCGGCCACATATACTTTGAGCGTGGGAGGAGCGCGACCGCGTCCGAAAGCTCTTAAAGAAAGGAGAGCACTTCTGCCATTCCACACGAGTGTGGGTCCAGGTTTCATGCTGCACACCAGCTTGAGAACACTGACCATTTTAGAGCGTAAAGCCGTCTGGTTGAAGGCGCTCTCGCTTCAGAAATAGTATTCAGCACCCCTTCTGGGAGGTTCATGGGTATCCGTTGATGGGCCACACATGAAGGGCCCATAAGTCGGGACAGGGATGCCAGATCGTCCCCTTCGCCTGCCTGAGGAGGTCTCTCCTCAGCAGTATCGGCCATGGGGCTGTTTATAGCAGCTGAATCAGCTCGGAGAACCATAGTTGGTTCTTCCAGAGAGGGGCTATTAAAAGAACTGCACACTTGCTCTCCCTGATCTGTTTGATGACCTGAGGTAGCATCGCGACCAGAGGGAATGAATACAGCGGGCGGCTGGGCCAGTCGTGGGCCAGCGCATCCCTGTCCTTGGAGAAAAATGTTGGGCAATGAGCATCGTCTTCTGAGGCGAAGAGATCGACCTCTGCTTTGCCGAAGACTCTCCAAATTAGCTGAACCGTTTGTGGGTGAAGAGACCAGTCCCCTGGGGGAATGTTGTCTCTGGATTACATATCCGGACCCTGGTTCAGAATGCCTGGCACATGCACTGCCCTTAGCGAGCACAGGTTGTGCTGAGTCCATAAAAGGAGGCGTTTGGCCATGGTGTGCAGGTTGCTTGACCTGAGTCCACCCTGGCGATTTATATAGGATACCACTGACATGTTGTCCGTTCAGACCAGGATGTGGTGACCGTTTATGTATGGGAGGAAAGCTTTTAGCGACAGATCGGCCGCCTCTCCGAGCTTGACCAAAGGCCGGAGATGGGCCTGCCTTCGTGCAGGGCACCCCAACCTAGGTTGGATGCATCTGTCGATCACTTTCCATTTCGAGACCGTGCCTATACTCACACCAGACTGGTACCAGTCGGCTGTTTTCCAAGGAGCCAGGGCTTTGATACAGCCGTGGTTCACTTTGATGCGTAAGTGGCCTGACCGCTATGCGCGAGCCGGGAAGCGAGGCTTTAACCAGAGCTGAAGGGGACGCATGTAAAGTAGACCCAGTTTGAGTACTGCTGATGCTGAGGCCATGAGGCCTAACATCCTCTGAAAACGTTTGAGAGGAGTGTAAGTGCCAGCTTTGAACGACGTCGCTAGGCGCTGGATGGCGAGCACGCGCTGTGACGTAAGCCGCGCTCTTATCCGAGTCTATGACTGTTCCCAGAAAAGAAATATTCTGGCTGGGAGACAGCACGCTCTTGGCAGTGTTGATCCTGAGACCCAGGCATTCTAGATGGCTGAGGATAACCTGTGAGTTATCAACTGCGCCTCTGATTGAGCTATAATAAGCCAATAGACGAGGTAGTTGAGTACTCGCATTCCTCGTAGCCTCAGGGGGGCGAGGGCCGCATCCATGCACTTCGTAAATGTGCGGGGTGCCAGGGATAGAATGGTGGGACTGTGTATTGATAAGCCTGCCTCTCGAAGGCGAATCTCAAGAATGGCCTGTGGCGGGGTGCTATCTGAATGTGGAAGTAAGCATCTTTCAGATCCACTGTGAAAAACCAATCCCCTGGGCGAATTTGCGAGAGGATTCGTTTCGTTATCAACATTCTGAATGAGTGCGTCATAAGCACTTTCTTCAGATGTCTGAGATCTAGTATGGGTCTGAGACCGCCATCCTTCTTTGGAACAAGGAAGTAGCGACTGTAAAATCCTGACTCGCTTATTGCTAAGGGGATAGTTTCCATAGCCCCTTTTTCTAACAGTTTTGACACCTCTGTGACTCACGTCGCTCTTCACCGATGTCTCGACCACGGCGCGAAAGTGCGGGGGTCTGTGAGCAAACTGGAGCGAGTAACCTCGTTTTATTATGTTCAAAATCCATTCTGATATACCGGGGATGGCCTCCCAGGCCTCGGCCCGCATAGCAAGGGGTTGAATTAAGTTTGGGGATGGGCCGCTTTGTAATAGGGACCCGGTTGGTTTGTGCTTGTGACACTGTAGGGACAGCGCTTGTGTGGCGGCGCGCACTTTCTACATTCAGAATGCTCTCGACGCGAGCTGGCAAGCGAGTCAATGGGGTAATCTGTGTGATTTTGTGGCGCTGTGTGAACAGTGCTTATGTGCAGGGGTGCATACTGTATAATGGGCATGCTGCCAACCGTCAGAACAGAGGAAAAAACTCTTTTTGTGATTTATTAGGATCGCCGTTAAGACAGCGTTTGTGTGCAGGCGTGCGTGCTTTGTAACAGGCTCGTTGACTGCAAAGCTGGGTTTCCTCGTTAAAGCTGGCGAGCCGAGCCGAGCCCGCAGGGTCGAAGGGCGAAGACAGGAAACCGACGTCCTCAGTACTGCAGAGCAGGTGCTTGTTTCGCTGAAGGCTTTTCGACGGCGGTGACTACTCAATCCGGAGGACAGCGAAAGGTACGTCTGCTGAAGGAGATTAAATCTGAAATCCTATGGCGTAACGTGGGTTTTTACAGCCGTAGGCCACGCCCATTCTGGCGGGATTTGCCGTGCTAGGGCGGGAAGCGACCCGATTGGTTCGCACGCCTCAGCCGCCTCGCCATATGTTCGTGCAGTTGCCGCAGCACAGCCAATCAGCGCGCTAGTATGCTCTGCTTGGGTCTGCTGTGCAGCTGCACTGCGTTTTACATATATAAAATTATAAGGATAATTTTTGGCTTCAATATCTCGAGAAAAGGAGTTTTCCCATAGCGTAGCTACGCAATACGAGAGTACTCTCTCAGGGAACAGCAGTTAAGAAATCATCTGATCATAGAGGTGTGGATATGTTTGCACCAGCTCTGCAATTCAACGACATCATGTCGACAGATGAGGTAATTAAAATTGAACTCTTATATTTTGATAGGCTAGCATAGCCTATATATTTTATGGACTATCTGACCATGTGAGACCAAATAACCCATTTTCTTTGATGACACGTTGACATTACAGTACAGAATGTTTAATTTTGAATTATCCTAAATATTCATTTTTATGTGTCATTGAATGGAAGAGAGGCTCTCGGGAGCGTGTGTTAACGTCATGTCCTTTACAAAAACGTCCCGAGTCCTTTACATAAAATCAGTTTTCTACAGGTTTTCATAGACAACCTAGGAAATCGGGGAAGGTTTCATTTTTTTAATATAAATTTCGATAGTCTACAAGTTGTTCACACATTGGCAATAAAAAAGTTATTACATGAAAAGTCTGAGTCATAGGGCTATATAGCCCCTTTAATAGGCTATGTAAATTGTATATTATTTTAGTTATATTAAAGCTATGTTAAAATAATAAATGCTAAAAATACTAACTGCTAGGCTATCATATTGGATATCATATTTCGTGTTTTAATTTGTCCCATCAACTTTTTTTTTTTAAAGAAAATACAATTCTTGAAATGCTTGGAATCACATAAATATCTATCTATCTATCTATCTATCTATCTATCTATCTATCTATCTATCTATCTATCTATCTATCTATCTATCTATCTATCTATCTGATATCTCATTCAACTCAAACAAAAGATTTGAAAAAAAAAAAAATAGACATTAAAAATACGAAGAAAGAAATTCTCACTATTGTGATTCTTCTACTGTCAGTTTTATTAAATGAACAGTTTTATACATAGCCAGCAGAGGTCGGCATTGATCCACAATACGAATCAATACGCCTCAGCCACATCAAACTTTTGACACTCTTTGTAAGTTTTTCTATCTCATTTGAACCTTGATGTTTTCCTAATTTACTCTGAATGATGAAAAAGTTATTTCAGTCAACGCTAAACTTAGCAGACTCTCTGGTGTGTGTTTGTATTGAGAGCAGAAATGTCCAGTAGATTTAATTAAATTCTTGAAGTACTCTGTATGTTTAGCCTTCCTCTTCTCAGGTGGAACACATTTTCATTAATATGGAGCTGTGCTTTCAGGCATTAACCCATGAGGACATCCAAATTTTTGTGTACCAAAAACACATTTCAGAGACAAAATTTCCATGAACAGGAAGGAACTGTAGGTCCAAAGCCAAACAGCACAGTTCACTGACCGTTTCTTTGTAGTTTAACCAAAAGCACTAACTGCAAACCCACGGTGGGCCAAGATTCAGAGAACAGTCTTTGAGGTTATGAAAGACATTCTGAGCCTATTTGTTATCTAATATCCATTTTCTTCACGGCAAAGAGGAAGAAAATGTAAAATAGGACCTATTACTTTGATAATCAGTTTAACATCTTGCTTTATGTTTCATTCAAAACACATAGGTCATTTCATTTTGTGTCTTGTTAGCTTGAGCTTTTTATCTACTTCTGAAACGGAAAAAAAAAAGAATTCATAATTTGTAAAACAAATCACTAAACTGAACGATAACATGCATAACTGCAGCATAGGCCAAAAAACATTCAAAATACACATTTAAGTATTTATTTTATTACACTTTATCTATTTGCGTCTGTACTGTAGATTTTCATTACAATACATATCTTTAAACGCTGTTTTCTCAAAATGAATTTGAGTCAGAAATCTCTACTTCAGCAGCCCTTACATACACCAAAATTTCCAGTTTTATTCCTAAACCTGAACTCTGACTTGTTCATATATCAATCGCCTGATTTAAATAACATTTTATTATGTTTTATTTTCAGTGCTGAAAAGATATCCAAAATCCCTTCTATAAAAAATGTTTACTCCAATATGTAAACAAAATGAAACAAGAATTTTGAACCTGTCTTCATCCAATGCACAGCTTTCTGTTCTGGAAATGTATGCAAATTTGTGCATATTTAATTATATAATTCCTCATTTGCATATTTAAATTATAACACAATACAAAACAGTTGTCCATGTACTATATAATTAATGTACTGTGATTAATTATCTGGGAAAGTATGATGATATCTTTGTTAACATTTTTACCCCTAAATAAATATGATTTTGGTTGAAATTATTTTATAATTTCATGTTATCTTAGGCTTCTGCTAAGGGAAAACTGTACGAAAAAAAGTATAAAACAATTATTCTAGCAAAAAGACGAACACAGTATTACAGTATTATGTGTCATAATATGTTATAATATATATCATATATTATAATACATATATAGTTTTGATCCAGAAGACAGCAAATATATAACAAAATCACATGGCATGACTGACCAATCAGAATCAGGTATTCCAGAGTGCCGTATAATAGAACGTTGTGTTTACACTGGCAAACTGGCAAACCTTGCCACACTCTTCCTTTTCCGAGTGCCAAGTCACTACCCTGTGCTCAGTGTAATCCACAACTACATCCAAAGTGTAGTGTCATGAAACATGGCAGACTGTGAGAAAGTTTGGTGGCGCGCTGAAGGTCACTGCGAATATTACAGGGTGTGTGATCTGCTTGGCTGGAGACTTCCTGCTGGGATAGGGCAGATGACACAGTTTTCTTTTAGGCAGGTGATAGAGTTTCAGCACAAGAGCAAGGCGCTCTATCTCCCGAGAGAATGGAGCCTCTTTGTGGCTGGATGTGCTCACAGAGGAAGGTCAAACCAGGGAAGGGAGGGGTGATGAGGTTGAGCATTGACAAGAAAACATTTCATCAGATATTCCCCTCTCTTCCTATTGATTCTTTGCCTACTCAGACCTTTCTTTCTCTCTTCTCCATTATTTTCGAAGTTTGAGGGGTGGCGCTGGCAGCATCCATGAGCGTTTTCATACAGTGGCCTGATTAAGAGTGTGATTCAGGATACTGTTTTTTTCTTGCAAGGTATGTGTTATTCTCTCCTTGCTGTTTACAAGAAAAGGGTGGGAACCGCAGCCATTGTGGAATGAACAAAAAGGTTTAGGTGAGCTCCTGATGGGTATTGTTGTTCACAACACCACACATTTCGCTAGTCTCCAGGGCTAAGGTGTGTTTGGGAATAATGTCACCTGTGAAAACGTTCCAAGTGTCGTTTTTCACAACACAGAAATGGCACAAAATTTAATAACTGATGCTACGGACAAACAATACCAGTATAGAATCTAAATCATGCTGCATTGTGAGCCATTTGAAATTTAATTGAGATGCTTTTTAAATGTTAAAATCTGGAATTTGATTAGAATTTGAGTTAAGGCACCAAACGTGATGCAGAATTGTCCATTTTAATTTAAGGAAGTAAAATTTACTATAATTCAAAGAAATAATAATATACAGTGCATACGGAAAGTATTCACAGCGCTTCACTTTTTCCACATTTTGTTATGTTGCAGCCTTATTCCAAAATGGATTAAATTCATTATTTTTCCCCTCAATTCTAGAAACAATACCCCATAATGTCAATGTGAAAGAAGTTTGTTTGAGATCTTTGCAAATTTATTAAAAATAAAAAACGAAAAAAAATCACATGTACATAAGTATTCACAGCCTTTGCCATGACACTCAAAATTGAGCTCGGGTGCATCCTGTTTCCACTGATCATCCTTGAGATGTTTCTACAACTTGATTGGAGTCCACCTGTGGTAAATTCAGTTGATTGGACATGATTTGGAAAGGCACACACCTGTCTGTATAAGGTCCCACAGTTAACAGTGCATGTCAGAGCACAAACCAAGCCATGAAGTCCAAAGAAATTGTCTATAGATCTCAGAGACAGGATTGTATCGAGGCACAGATCTGGGGAAGGGTACAGAAAATTGTCTGCAGCATTGAAGGTCCCAATGAGCACAGTGGCCTCCATCATCTGTAAATGGAAGAAGTTTGGAACCACCAGGACTCTTCCTAGAGCTGGCAGCCCGGCCAAACTGAGTGATCGGGGCAGAAGGGCCTTAGTCAGGGAGGTGACCAAGAACCCGATGGTCACTTTGACAGAGCTCGAGCATTTCTCTGTGGAGAGAGGAGAACCTTCCAGAAGAACAACCATCTCTGCAGCACTCCACCAGTTAGACCTGTATGGTAGAGTGGCCAGACGGAAGCCACTCCTCAGTAAAAGGCCGCCTTGAGTTTGCCAAAAGGCACCTGAAGGACTCTGACCACGAGAAACAAAATTCTCTGTTCTGATGAAACAAAGATTGAACTCTTTGGCCTGAATGGCAAGCATCATGTCTGGAGTAAACCAGGCACCGCTCATCACCTGGCCAATACCATCCCTGTGAAGCATGGTGGTGGCAGCATCATGCTGTGGGGATGTTTTTCAGCGGCAGGAACTGGGAGACTAGTCAGGATCAAGGGAAAGATGAATGCAGCAATGTACAGAGACATCTTTGATGAAAACCTGCTCCAGAGCACTCTGGACCTCAGACTGGGGCGAAGGTGCATCTTCCAACAGGACAACGACCCTAAGCACACAGCCAAGATAACTGTGGCTACAGGACAACTCTGTGAATGTCCTTGAGTGGCCCAGCCAGAGCCCAGACTTAAACCCGATTGAACATCTCTGGAGAGATCTGAAAATGCCTGTGAACCGATGCTCCCCATCCAACCTGGAGCTTGAGAGGTCCTGCAAAGAAGAATGGGAGAAACTGCCCAAAAATAGGTGTGCCAAGCTTGTAGCATCATACTCAAAAAGACTTGAGGCTGTAATTGGTGCCAAAGGTGCTTCAACAAAGTATCGAGCAAAGGCTGTGAATACTTATGTACATGTTATTTTTTTTTGCGTTTTTTATTTTTAATAAATTTGATAAGATTTTTAACAAACTTCTTTCACGTTGTCATTATGGGATATTGTTTGTAGAATTGATGAAAAAAAATAATGAATTTAATCCATTTTGGAATAAGGCTGTAACATAACAAAATGTGGAAAAAGTGAAGCGCTGTGATTACTTTCCGGATGCACTGTAAGTGCATATGTATTAAGTATAAAAAAGGAAGGTTTGTCAAGACAAACTTTGAATGATGGCTTTTTAAGCTTTTTAATTCTTGAACTTTGAAGGTTGTATAGACCTTACAGACAGATAAATTGAGAAACTGGCAAGGATAGTTCATTTAGAACTGAAACTTTCCTTCTTCTGTGAAACACACAAGATGATATTTTGAAGAATGTTTCAACTGTTTTTGTCCATACAATGAAAGTCAGTGGGGTCCAAAACAACATTGGACCCCATGACCCAGACAGCAACATAGTGTCGGCCCAGATCCGGCCCACATCTGGTACACGTTGAATCCACATGTACCAGATGTGGCCCGGATCTCGGCTGACACCATGTTGCTGTCTGGGGACTGTCATGGACAAAAAAACACTGAGACAAATATCATCTTTTGTTTTCCATAGAAGAAAGAAAGTCATATACGTTTGGAAGAACATGAGGGTGAGTAAAGTGAATTGAGTTTTCATGTTTGGGTGGACTATGCCTTTAATTACCATTTACTTATCAAATTTATGGACCCGGGTGGACGAACACTTCATTTCCCAGAATGCATACCTGCTGAAGTACTCTGAATTGTAAAATTCCACTTCCTTTAATTCCGAATCAAATTATAGTTTTGCTTCCTGTGTGTTTTGGCCAGCCAATTCAAATTCCAATGCTAACTCTTGAACAATTGCCCAACCCTGGAACCAATATGTTTTTGTAGTCATTTATAGGACACAGGTACATCCAGGATGGGTAAGGTGAGTCAAATCTGACAGACACCTGCTTTATGAAATACGAACTGCAATTCTTTCTCTTCTTTATGGGCCAGTTTCATTACAAACATCTCCTGAAAAGCTTTCATGCAGTGAGCCATTTCCCCTCCAGACACATACTTTCTCATCCATCAAGTGATGCTATAATGACGGCCATGGTTTGACAATGGGGATAATATTTTTCTCCCACAATGGCTTTTGGTTCCCCCCTTTTGGCAAGATTCTGGCTACTATAAATACTCCCCGTTCCCATCGCTGTGGTTCACAGACACTGCTCTGAGCGAAAATGAGGCCTAGTGTGGCTTCAGGCCTGAGCTGTCAGCGCTCCACAGGGATTAGTAAGTCACAGTCATTGTATTGTTCTCCAGGCTACAATGGGCACATGGAGCTCTGGCCATTGTCTCGAAGTCCGTTGTGAACTTCAGAGAAGGTAACAAAGGTGTGACACACCTGTGAATGTGGATTAAACTCTTTTTTCTTTTCTCAGATTCATGGCTATAGCCTTTAGCTATGTCCACCACATCAAACAAAGAACTTGCTAGTCATGAGTTCCTCAGTAGTCATTTGGTTACAATGAGATATTACACTTATATATTACAATTACACCCTTTTTATACGTTCTACTGACATTTTTGACGGTGGGCGCTCAAATGTTTTTAGGTGACGTAACGGTCAGACAGGGAAGAAATGAGGTTTTATTTAATGACATTGACCACCTCTGTGGTTAATTAAATCAATAACACACCCTTACTGCAAATTCCATTCGGAGAACAAAAACAAATTTCCCACTAATTTTTTTCCTAACCATCAGTCTTATTTTGACAAGTCAGGAATAAGCTATGACTTCAAAAGACAGAAATATTCTGTCATAGGTTTTGATGGAGATGTCTAAACAGCTAGGATGCTAATTCAGCGTTGTGTTTTTCTCCGCGGTGAACTTTTAGTGACCGCATCAGAGAGATTTCACGGATATCAGGTACAATGTGTAGTCCGAGGAGATTGTGTTTGACAAATGAATTATAATTACTCAATTTTGTTTCTTTGAATGGTCTAACAAATGACTCAGTTTTAAAGTTTCACCATTATACAAACAGAGGAAGAAAAAATATATACATATTTAAAGCATAATGAGTACAATACAAAACCAAAAATTCCTACATTTAAGAGCTATCAGGAAAAAATGACTAAAATCATGGCAGAATCGAAGACTGTTCAATGTTTGACTTGGTATTACCGCACCATAAACAATCATCAGTTCCATAATTAGGAGTTTCTACAACTATGAGCACTTTTGGGCCTGTGGACATTTATAAAATAAACTCTCTTAAAACTCTGTTTCAGTTTATTTAATGTGTCTACTAACAATGTGCAACAGTAGATATACACACATTACAAAAGAATTTAGACATTTTTGTTTTAACAAATCTTTGAAATAAAACAGCTAATTTTATATAGCATTTTATATAACGGCTAATTTTATATAATTTTTTGATAGCATTTAATATCTTAAATATGCACAATTAAATACGCTACTGCGCTAAATCTCTTATGCTAACCAAGCCTGCATTTATATGGTAAAAATAGAGTAAAAAAGAAATTTCGCTAAATATTATTATTATTATTATTACTATTAGTATTAAAATAACTGTTTTCTGTTTTAATATTTAAAATTTAATTCTGAATTCTCAGCATTATTACTCCAATTTTCAGTGTCACATGATCCTCCAGAAATCATTCTAGTATGTTGATTTGGTGCTCAAGAAACATTTCTTATCAATGTTGAAAACAATAGTGCTGCTTAGTATTTTTGTGGAATCCGTGGAAATCGAAAGATAAAAAAAAACAGCATTTACAATTTTTTTCACGCATCCATGCTGAATAAAAGTATTCATTTCTTTTAAAAAATCTTACTGACCCCAACCTTTTGAATGGTATATTTAGAAAAAAATTAGCAAAATTGTTCATCACACACACAAAAACATTTGATAGATCAAAATATAGAAATTTTTTAATGCAATAATTCATATTTTTATTATGAATTTTTATCATTTAACATTGAAGTCTGGGACAAGAGTAAAACAATTCAATCATTAAAAATATATATTTTCAAAAACTGGGGAAAAGGCATTTTGAAAAGTTTCCAAAACATTTCAGATGTGAACTTCAAAGAACAACAAGAAATGTGAAATGTGTTTTTAGAAAGTTTAAAGACAAATCCACCCCTAGGCCATAAAAATGCCCAGAGTTTCAGACTTCTGGTGGAGGCAAAAGCAAAAAAATAAAAATTAAATGAAATGAAATGATGGAGGGACCCGAGTCATATCTAAAGTCCAGAACGATTAACAAGCTCTTTTGACCAGTAAGTAAACACCTAGAAGACCCTAGCAACCACATAGCAAACCAACCAACCAAACCAACATTGAAACACTCTATAAACAGTGACTTTCAAATATCTGATAGATTTGCTTCTTTCTTCATTGTGCTCAATCAAACGTTACCACTGTGACTGGATACGTGGGCTATATTATCGAGGTCAGTCTCACCTCGGTGTAGACGGTCATTGTCCTCCATTATGCATATTGTGAGTCATCAGCTGTATGTCTGTCTCATTAACATTTGTGTGACATGCACCAGTTTGCAGGCCATCATCTTTTATTCACACATGGCCATGAATTACTTATCAGAGAATAGGACAACGTCAAATATACTGCATGCGATACATTGAATATCTCTGTGTAAGCGGTGGGCCTAAGGGTTGTCTATGTGACCCCCCCATCCTACTGAGGTCTATGGGCCATGGAAGGGTCACAATGGGAGTGCTTGACAGTGCAGCCAGTTAGCAACCACTGAAGGATCTGCTACGTGCCTCTGAGACCAGGAGCCTCTTGGACTGATAGTGTATCGGATGGCCTGTTAATTATACTGACTTCAAAAGAGCAGGCACTGATGTCTGAGTGTGTCACTGTGGGTGACCAAGTGTTCCCATGACATGCGTCTGTTTGTGGATAGGTCTCTTGTTGTGAATGGGCCATAGGTGTGCGATTTCTACATGTGTGGGAATTCAGGAGTCGTCTGGATTAGCCTGATTAGTGCATCATAATCCTACAGGATGGGATGGTCTCTTTCCCGTCCCATTGTCTTTGTGGTAAGGGTAGTAACCTTACCAGAGGAATTTGATGACAGCTGCTAACCACAAAATTGGGTTCTACCTAAGGGGTGATACGAACATTCCCATATGTAGATTAAATTAGCCTATTATTCACTGCTGGCTTGGTCCCTCAGATATTTGTCACCATCTCCGAGTCGGCCATGAATCATTGGTGTCAACCAAAATCGTCCATCTTCATCAGAAAGGCACCTGGATTGGGACAAATCAGTCACACACACATCTGGGATGTAAGTAGGACAAAAAACAAATTGGCCTTTTGAAAAAACATGCTTCTACCTAAATTCCAAAAACGTACCTATACATACGATTCACTGCATTTTCCTGCTGAAAAGAACACTAGTGGCAATAAAACAACCACAACTTTTATTTCTTTTACACAAATTATGATTACAAAGGCAGATTATCTATACCTCAATATATATATATATTAGTGCTGTCAATCGATTAAAAAAATGAACAATTAATCACACATTTTTCCTGTAATTAATTGATTAATTGCACCTAACATTAAAGTTTTTAATATATTTTTATATTGTAATAATTTCACATTTAATCTTCAAATTAATGTAGAAACAACATAAAGACAGTACATTTTAAATATTTGATCTAACAGGTAGGAAATATACAGAAATTGAAAATTTAGTTATAAGTTATCAAACACTTCACAGTCTTCAGTGCATAAATTAGAAATTAAATATAGATTAATCTTTATTAAAGCTGCAAAAGTTCAGTCAAGAGCAGTGAGTGATTTTTTTTTTTCTTTTGTTCTTTGATTAACATTAATTGTGATATAATCATGGGGATTCTCATAATCATTTTTTTTTCAATTGTGATATATCATAATCATTATATAATTAATAATCATTAATTGTGATATATCATAATTAATAAAATTAATTAACATTGATTACCTGACATCACAGCATCAGGTTTATTAGGCTGCTGTCACTTTAAGATCTGAAGCACATGACAGGGATCTGGATCTGACACGCGTCCGATGTCCTCACAACTCTAATTTGGATAGCCCTAATATATACAGTGGGGAGAACAAGTATTTGATACACTGCCGATTTTGCAGGTTTGCCCACTTACAAAGCATGTAGAAGTCTGTAATTTTTATCATAGGTACTCTTCAACTGTGAGTGACAGAATCTAAAACAAAAATCCAGAAAATCACATTGTATGATTTTTAAGTAATTAATTTGCATTTTATTGCATGACATAAGGATTTGATACATCAGAAAAGCAGAACTTAATATTTGGTACAGAAACCTTTGTTTGCAATTACAGAGATCATACGTTTCCTGTAGTTCTTGACCAGGTTTGCACACACTGCAGCAGGGATTTTGGCCCGCTCCTCCATACAGACCTTCTCCAGATCCTTCAGGTTTCGGGGCTGTCGCTGGGCAATACGGACTTTCAGCTCCCTCCAAAGATTTTCTATTGGGTTCAGGTCTGGAGACTGGCTAGGCCACTCCAGGACCTTGAGATGCTTCTTACGGAGCCACTCCTTAGTTGCCCTGGCTGTGTGTTTCGGGTCGTTGTCATGCTGGAAGACCCAGCCACGACCCATCTTCAATGCTCTTACTGAGGGAAGGTTGTTGGCCAAGATCTCGCGATACATGGCCCCATCCATCCTCCCCTCAATACGGTGCAGTCGTCCTGTCCCCTTTGCAGAAAAGCATCCCCAAAGAATGATGTTTTCACCTCCATGCTTCACGGTTGGGATGGTGTTCTTGGGGTTGTACTCATCCTTCTTCTTCCTCCAAACACGGCGAGTGGAGTTTAGACCAAAAAGCTCTATTTTTGTCTCATCAGACCACATGACCTTCTCCCATTCCTCCTCTGGATCATCCAGATGGTCATTGGCAAACTTCAGACGGGCCTGGACATGCGCTGGCTTGAGCAGGGGGACCTTGCGTGCGCTGCAGGATTTTAATCCATGACGGCGTAGTGTGTTACTAATGGTTTTCTTTGAGACTGTGGTCCCAGCTCTCTTCAGGTCATTGACCAGGTCCTGCCGTGTAGTTCTGGGCTGATCCCTCACCTTCCTCATAATCATTGATGCCCCACGAGGTGAGATCTTGCATGGTGCCCCAGACCGAGGGAGATTGACCGTCATCTTGAACTTCTTCCATTTTCTAATAATTGTTGCCTTCTCACCAAGCTGCTTGCCTATTGTCCTGTAGCCCATCCCAGCCTTGTGCAGGTCTACAATTTTATCCCTGATGTCCTTACACAGCTCTCTGGTCTTGGCCATTGTGAAGAGGTTGGAGTCTGTTTGATTGAGTGTGTGGACAGGTGTCTTTTATACAGGTAACGAGTTCAAACAGGTGCAGTTAATACAGGTAATGAGTGGAGAACAGGAGGGCTTCTTTAAGAAAAACTAACAGGTCTGTGAGAGCCGGAATTCTTACTGGTTGGTAGGTGATCAAATACTTATGTCATTCAATAAAATGCAAATTAATTATTTAAAAATCATACAATGTGATTTTCAGGAATTTTGTTTTAGATTCCGTCTCTCACAGTTGAAGTGTACCTATGATAAAAATTACAGACCTCTACATGCTTTGTAAGTAGGAAAACCTGCAAAATCGGCAGTGTATCAAATACTTGTTCTCCCCACTGTATATAGGGGTGTAACAGTACACAGAAGTCAAGGTTCGGTGCATACCTCGGTTCTGGGGTCACAGTTCGATACGAGTACAACAGGAAAAGCAACAAATCCCCAATGCTAGGTTTCTTTTCATTTATTTTGAATAGACAGTAGTGCAAATTACAGTTTGTTCACCTAGCAGCATTTAGTCACCCCTAAGGAAGTTGGTACAGTACAGCCTCCTTTAGTGTATTAAGCACTAAGCAGTAAACAGAATACACTCTTGCATAGGCCAGATTCCCAATTGCTTAAAATAAAAAAATAAAGATTTGTTGATTTGTTACTCTAATTGATAGATTGACCAATGCTGCGTGGTAAAATGCAATCGTTGTTTTCAAACTTGAGTTCATTAACATGCGAACAGGATGTCGCTTTCTTCCGTCTCTACTTCCTTTCCGTGAAATTTGTGGAGCTTGTCACAAAATGAATTGAAACCCAGCGTATAGGCTACTAGCAAGCTCTTCCGTGCAATCTGAGCGAAATCTTTATTCTTGGGTTGGTGCATGGATCGACTCTTCTTCTTCTTCTGCTCTTTTTCCTGTTGTGGTGGTTAGCAAACAATGTTGCATTACCGCGCGCCCCTTTCTGGATATATATATATATATATATATATATATATATGAAGAATTCAGATGCAAAAGCCGCTAGACACCATCTCCGTCAAAAATGAGATAATGATAATGCTTTCCGCACATAGTTCATCAAATACAAAATCCTTTAAGTCCACAGAAACCAAACAGACGACGGGAATCGAATCATATGATTTCAAGATGAATGATGGCGTGCGTATGAGCCGGCTTTCAATTACCGAGCTGAAAGTTTTTGTCATGTTTTGTCCATCGTTACAGTGGCAATGACAGGATTTCACGAGTAGCAAGTAAACACAACTGTATTCCTTGTGCTTCTGTAAAACTCTGACAGAAACGGACGGGTCACTTGCAAAACAACTCCCCCTACTGTGTGGATCAGTGTCTTCATTGTTACATTTTGAATTCTGCTTTCATCATTTGCAATGTTTCCAGTTGCATCTTTAGTGATTTTGTCTTGTTGTCCAAAGAGGTGGACTTAGAGGTTTTTGCAAAAAAAGCACACATGGTCTAAGTTAAATTAGTTAAATACCAATGAATTGACTAAAGTGACATTTTTGAAAATAAGTCATTTCAATAGATGACTAATAACCTTTTCATTGCCATTAAAGTGAAATTACTAAACCTAAACGTATGAGGCTGATGAAAAAAATGCTCATTTAAAACAAAACGTCAGATGGACTTAGAGGTTTTTGCATCTGAACTCTTCATATATATAGTGAAATGCAATTCGAACTTAATATAACAATAAGCAAAAGGTGAAAATGTTTTTTTAGACAGTTTGAAGACAATTTTTTTAACCTATACATGCAATTCACTGCAGTTTACAGTTAATTTGAAATAAACACTAGTGGCATTAGAACACCAACAACTTTTATTCCTTTTCACACAAATTATGTTTACAGGGGCAGATTGTCAGTTAATAAAGCTTTTTTGTGCGGTTCCTTGGAGAATACTATGTCATGACCAATAATACTATAATACCATCGCACCTTGCGATGTGGAGTGTTGGTGTACGATTCCCGAGTCATGACTTGTAGAAGCAAGTTAGAATGGCATTGTTGCTTCAGCAAATATGTTTTTATCTCACATTTGCTATTGCACACACTATTGGTTAAGGTTAGGGTTGGGTTTAGTGTAGGTAGTATGTAATTTCAAACACGATACAGCATTAACCTTTTAGCGCCACTCACTGGACATTTCACTTTGAAAGTCTCGCGAAACATACAAGCAACGTAATTTAATTTTGCAGAAATGTCACCTCAGGCACCGATTTCCAATGAGTCTGGTTTTGCAAAAAAAAATGATGGGCATGTTTGTAGGTTTGTGTCAAAGTGGTGTTTTAACAGTAGCCTTTCAACTTGAAAGTGTTGTGAAACGTGCAAGAAGCAACGTAATATCATTTTGCAGAAATGTCGCAATGTGTTTTAACAGTAGCCGTGGTGTTGTTTGCACTATGTAATGCGTGTAGCCACTGCAGCAAGGGAGGATGGACAGAGGTCCCTGACCTCCTCTCTGGTTTGGGACCTAGGGGCCCTTAGGGTCCTCAGATCAAAGCTCAAGTCAGGGGATGAGTGAGCAGAGATGAGGACTGACTGTTTGCCCAGCAACTGGTGCAGAAAGAGAGAAACAGCAAGGTCCAAGGCTGCCTCAGAACCTGCACCGACAGATAGCTAATCCAGAGAGAACCAGCAAGGCCATGCATGACAAGACACAGAGGGATTGATTTAGACTACAAGAATGCATTTTCTTCAGTACAGCTCTTTCAGTAGCTGTGTTTTCATCCAATATGAGAAAAATTAGAATATCAAGAAACAATCTGCGAATAAGGCAGCGCTTCCATCCATATGTTCAAGAGATCAAAATTGTCACTTTTGGGAAAAAAAATAAAATAAATGTAAACTTTAAAAACTTTAAAATAAAGGTTCCAAAATGGGGTTTTCGCAGCAATGACACTGAAGAACCATTTTTGGTTCCCGAAAGAACTAAAGAACCCTAAAGAACCTTTTTCCACTATAAAGAATGTTTTGTGCAATGGAAAGGTTCCATGGATATTAAAGGTTATTCATGGAACCATAAATGCCAATAAAGAACCTTTATTTTTGCAACAGTGTGTGTACTAAAATAAAATAAAACTAATCACAAATTTAATTTAGTTTTAGCTTTTCATACACATATTTATATATTAAATTTAAAACCTTTACTACCTCTTGCATTAAATACAAAATAATATTTGAAAGTATTACCAATTTGTACATTAACTTACCTTTAGGCCATTAATCAGCCTAAAAATACTAGAGATAAAATAAAAATAGGAATTAACCTGAAAAGATAAAAAAATAAAACTAACAATGACAGAATTAAAAAGTGATAAAATCAAAACTAATTGAAAAGACTAATAAAAAATAAAAAGAAATAAAAAAACAAAACAAAAAATCTAAAATTGTGCTCTTATGTTAAAAATAAGGTGGATAGTAGCCAAACATCTGAATAAATTATTATGTCACATGACTTGAGTCAAAGTCACATGACTTTTTTGATGCCCAAATAGGAATTTATTTAGTAAATGCACTATATTGCCAAAAGTTTTGGGACGTCTGCCTTTACATGCACATGAATTTTAATGACATCCCATTCTTAATCCATAGGGTTTAATATGGAGTTGGCCCACCCTTTGCAGCTATAACAGCTTCAACTCCTCTGGGAAGGCTTTCCACAAGGTTTATGAGTGTGTTTATGGGAATTGATGACCATTCTTCTAGAAGCGCATGTGTGAGGTCAGGCACTGATGTTGGACGAGATGTTGGCTCGCAGTCTCTGCTCTAATTCATCCCAAAGGTGTTCTATCGGGTTGAGGTCAGGACTCTGTGCAGGCCACTCAAGTTCCTCCACACCAAACTCACTCATCCATGTCTTTATGGACCTTGGACTGGTGCGCAGTCATGTTGGAACAGGAAGGGGCCATCCCCAAACTGTTCCCACAAAGTTGGGAGCATGAAATTGTCCAAAATGTCTTGGTATGCTGAAGCAGTTCCTTTCACTGGAACTAAGGGGCCAAGCCCAACCCCTGAAAAACAACCCCACACCATAATCCTCCCTCCACCAAACTTTATACTTGGCACAATGCAGACTCTGCAGAAAGTTGGTGACTTCTGCGCACTGTGCGCCTTAGCATGCGCTGACCCCACTCTGTGATTTTACGTGGCCTACCACTTTGTGGCTGAGTTGCTGTTGTTCCCAATTGCTTCCACTCTGTTATAATACCACTAAACGGTTGACCGTGGAATATTTAGTAGTAAGGAAATTTCACGAATGGACTTATTGCACAGGTGGCAACCTATCACGGTACCACACTTGAATTCACTGAGCTCCTGAGAGAGACCCATTCTTTCACAAATGCTTGTAGAAGCAGTCTGCATGCCTAGGTGCTTGATTTTATACACCTGTGGCCATAGAAGTGATTGGAACACCTGAATTCAATGATTTGGAGGGGTGTCCCAATACTTTTGGCAATATAGTGTATGTTGCCATAACTGTAGTTTATGCACTTTTTTCAAACAAACAAACAAATAAATAAATATTGGTGCTTCCATCCAGCACTGTTCTATGCATTAAATACCTATTCCTATCAAATATATTTCTTTTCACTCATTTATATTCTGGCCTTTGTTCACTTCTCTCTCAAGCCATCTATATCTTCCTTTAAAAATCTTTCCCATGAACATGAAACAAAAGTGTAATACCCCAAATCCTCAACTAAAAACTAAAGATTTATGTTAACAATCTATAGAGGCTTAAACAAACCTCACAGTCTATTTCATACCCCACAATTCACTGGTTCCCCAGACTAGAAATCACTGTTTCATTCACTGGCCTTTATTCCTCTGATGGCAAAAAAAGACACAATTTTCCCTTGTGATCCATGACAGCTTACGTTCCTCTCTTCACTTTACAAGGTGACAAACTGTTACCATCATCTCTGTGTGGCTGGTATCTATGTGAGTTGTGTCTCCCTATAGATCCATATGAAGTGTTCATATGCGCTCCTGTGAGGACTCTAGGTCTCTATGCCTTTTCCACATGTCCGATGTGGGCTTAATTACTCCGCTCAGCTGTGCCTTCCGCCCACGGCTGTCTGCGTCTGTGTGGGAAAAGAAAGGCTATGGGCTGACAGCCATGGCATAACTCTCTCCGATTCACTGTGGTACAAACGCTGTTTATGAAATTAATATGATTGATTGCAAATCTTAGATGCATTGTTGCTCGGTTTCACCCGTGTTCTCATTAAGCAAATGCTAGAAACATTAAAAAACAGAGAAAGTTGTCCAAAAAAACATTGGACATCAGCTTTAATGAGTAAGGAGTGAAACCCAAGGTAATCGCAGCAATATATCTGAAATGTCACAAAATAAGAAACGCAACACTCTCTGTGCATTTAATACGCAGACTTTGGTGCAGCTTTGACAGGCTCTCGCTCGGGATTCTGGGAGGGAGGCGAGATAAGATCAGCCCATGACCTTTTCCTTCTGATTGGACGCACACACACACATACACGTGCCCTTCTTCTTGGCACATTCAGCACTGGGTGGCACCCAAGAGCCAGGCTGAATAGGTATTGGGTTGCACACGGATTCTGGCTCACACGTTTTAGCAATTTCCTCTGCCTTCCGTGAAATTATGCAAATATTTTAGTCCCGTTTCCTTGAGTCTGGAACAGCAATTAAGACTGTCTGTTTCACTTTATGACAGCCACTGAAGTCACTTGCAGACAGCCTTCATGGGATGTGAGGATTTATGCCAGTAATGTCAAAAAGGTGAAACCTATTTAAGCCTGGAGGTTCAATAGGTGAGGAATGGAGAGGTTCTGCTACACTTTGATAAACTTCACTGCTCATGTAGAGTTGTAACAAAACAAACTGACCTGTGCAGATATCTTAGACGTGTCTGAATGAAACACAATCTTAATGTGATTATTAGCGGCTTCAATTTTGTTTTAATGATAATTGGAAATATTATTGTGCATATCTCAAATTCAGACAATAGAATAATGTAGACAATACAACAGAATAAAAGGTTCTGGGTTTAGTAGAAGCTAAGCTCAATTGACAGCATTTGTGGCATATAATATTTATTACAAATATTATTTTCCAGTCTCTTTAAAAAAAGCAAAACTCTGGGTTAAAGCGAGTCACTTGCAATGGAAATTAATTTTTCAAAGTAGCCACAAAATGTAAACAGTATGTCTTAACATGGTTTTAGTGTGAAAACAGTACTTACTAACTTTTATAACTAATTTATTAAAGGGATAGTTCCCCCAAAAATGAAAATTACCCCATGATTTATTCACCCTCAAGCCATCCTAGGTGTATGTAACTTTCTTCTTTCTGATGAACACAATCGGAGTTATATTTAAAAAATGTCCTGGCTCTTCCAAGCATTATAATGGCATTGAATGGCAGCCCCAAAAATTTGAAGGCCAAAAAAGTGTATCCATCCATTATAAAAGTAATCCACATAGCTCCGGGGGGTTAATAATGGCCTTCTGAAGCAAATTGATGGGTTTTTGTAAGAAAAATATCCATATTTAACACGTTATAAAGTAAAATATCTAGTAAAATAACTTACGAAAAACTTTCGTTACACTTTCTTCAGAAGTTGAATACAGAAGGTGGTCTGCCGGAAGCTAGATATTTTACTTTATAAAGTTTTTATGGATATTTTTCTTACACAAACCCATCGATTCACTTCAGAACGCCTTTATTAACCCCCCGGAGCCGTATGGATTACATTTATAATGGATGGGCTTCAAATTTTGGGCTGCTATTCACTGCCATTATAAAGCTTGGATTAGCCAGGACATTTTTTAATATAACTGTGATTGTATTCGTCTGAAAGAAGAATGTCATATACACCTAGGATGGCTTAAGGGTGAGTCAATTATGGGATAATTTTCATTTTTGGGTGAACTATCCCTTTATGTTATAATTAATTTTATAACTTTAACTTTGCTGCCATGATGACCATAAAACCTAAAATTAACTGTAAAAGAGATTATTTAAACAGTTTAACCAACAATACACAAGTTTTTATAAAGTTATAACCTTCACATTTCTGCTTTTAAATCCTCCAGAATATTGGCCACATTTATTGTAAGTGCCTCACCGTAACCTTGATATTTTTTTTTTTTTTTTAAAGAAAAGAAAACGAGGAACGAATCAAAATCATTTTTTGTGGTAATCAACATTACGCCACAAATGCTGTTACATCATTTAGAGGGTCTAATCTGGTCCAGAGGTCATAAAAGTCTATGTAGAATGAGTTAAGGTCAGCTTATATATTGGATGGCTCTGAATGCTAAAGCACTTTCCTTTTTCTTCTCTATATGCTCCAATACAGAGTTGAAAATTTCCCACCACACAAAGATAGTCGGACCTGAGTGTTGCGCTGATGTCAGAAAGGGTTCTGTTGAATGAAATCGATGGAGGTCAGTGGATGAATATATCTTTCAGTTCAAAGGTGGGTTCAGAAGTAGCCCTCCACTACAAATTAATCTTGATCAGACCGAGACCTTTCAGGGAGCAAAGCATGTAATTGGATTAGTGAGCGTAACAACTCCATTAATTATCAAACAATATTGATCAAAGGCACGGCAAAGAATGGGTCAGCAGTGAAACATTATTATGAAACTTAACCTGGAACTACAAAACCTCTAGGCAATGGATACTAGTTTAAACTAAAACACTATGTAACAAACATCCTGACAGCTTATTTCACTTTCAACATCAAGATTTAAGATTAAAGTTTATAGATCTATAGAATGGAAAGTGTATGCTTTTAGGTGCTGCATCTGCTTACCATATGTTTTAAAATTTTTCACCAATCCTTTATTATTTCACTAGTAAATTTCAGTGGTACTGCATTGTGACAAATTAATTTATAAACATAAGTATTAGCAAGTAGTGTTGCACGATATACCGGTACTAGAAAAGTATCGCGATACCCTGCTATTAAAAACGGTACGATGTGAAATTGTATTAGTACCGGTACTTTAAGAAGGACGGCACTCTAATAAGAGCAGTATTTCTTAATTTGCGCCGATGTGTGACAGCAGGAGTCAGGACGTGTGCGCAGAGCTCTGCTTCTACCGTTCACTAAACAATGTCTCTGACCTGAAGCGTGCGCTCATGCCTTTCAGACAACATGCGATCGCGACTCAGTTCTCTTTCACGGATTATTAGCTTTGAATGGTCAAAAATATGTAAAAATGCATGTCCTGGCGAGTATTCAGGTAAACACAGTCGGATATGTCTTTAGTGAACGTATACAGAGTTGAGTAAGAAATCGGATGTGTTCCAATGAATTGGGTCCGTGCAGGTCTTAAAGGGCCGGACCTAATATTCTGCGTGATTAAAACAACAAAATAAAAATAGAAAATCACCCCGTGCTTGACTGAATGCTACTGTTAAATAGACTTACTGTAGCTGAAAAATAAAGCACTATTTTTGTCATATTGTTTGTAATTAGCATTTTTGCTTATTTTTAAAAACAAAGATACAATTAAAATGAAATATCTATATTGTAATTATAACATTACATTTAAAAAATATTAAATTACTCGTATCATGAAATAAGATTTTGGTCATCCCAACCTGTTCTGGGGTGCGTTTCCCAAAAGCATCGTTAGCCAACTATGGTCGCAAGTTCCGTCGTTATCAACATAGTTCAATGAGTCGTGTTTCCCGAAACCATCGTTCCAACGAACATTCCCAAACAGCATCGCAAACTTGTGTGGTTGGAACGACAGCTCTCGACCTGTGGTTAAAAGCATAGTTCCTTATCTTGAGCAAAATAAGCAAGCTGACATTTAGTACAATCTATATATTTTATTTCGAATACATACAAATGTAATTTGTCTTTTAGTTTGTCAAGAGATTTAAAGCAAGTTGATTTCTTCAACGATGCAACGTACTATGGTAGTTAAGCAGTGAGTAACGTCGTTGTACGGGAAACGCACCCCTGAATAGTAAAAGGTTAGTAAATGTTAACATGATTGATAATGTGATTTTGGCAAACATCTCTGTAAGGATGTTCACACTGGCATGTAATTATTATTGCAACAAGAGGAGGGAATGGTCAAAAAGTTCACCAAGTTTTTATTTTTTATTTTTTTTATTTTATAAAACAATGAATAGTAAGTTCTGTCATATTATTCAATTACTTTTACTGTTTTTTGGCTGTGGTATCGATTGGTATCGAGGTATTTTAGTCTGTTACCGTGACAACACTATTAGCAAGCATAAATATTCAGTTTAAGCTACCAATTAATATAATCACGGCTGCAAACACACAATACATTGATATTATTGATTAATATTTTTAATACACTACCATTTTTTTTTTTATGTTTTTGAAAGAAGCCTCTTCTGTTCACCAAATCTGCATTTATTTGATTGAAAACTGTAATATTGTGAAATTTTATTTACAATTTAAAATAATAGCTGTTTCTATTTTAATATATCTTGGAATGTAATTTATTCCTGATATTGCAAAAAAAATAAAAAACGGCTCCTATTATTCCAGTCTTCAGTGTCACATGCAGTGTTGGGGAAAGTTACTTTGAAAAGTAATGCATTACAATATTGCATTACTTCCTTAAAACGTAACTAATTGCGTTACTTAGTTACTTTTTAAGAAAAGTAATGCATTACATTACTTTTGCTTTACTTTTTTTTCACCTGGGCTGGGCTTGTTTTTTTCATTCAGAAATCATTCTAAGATGCTGATTTGGTGCTCAAGAATTATTTCTTAGTATTATCAATGTGGAAACCATGATATATTTCTTTTCAGGATTCTTTGATGAATAGAAAGTTCAAAAGAACAGCATTTATTGGAAATAGAAATCTTTTGTAACATTACAAATTTTCTGTCACTTCTGATCAATTTAACGCAACCTTGCTGAATAAAAGTATTAATTTTAAAAAGGAAGAATCCTACTGATCGTTTTTTTTTTACATTTTTTTAAATGCCGTTTAACGAGATTTACTTCCTATTGGGGTGTTAATTAAAATATGAAGGATCCTCTCGAGACAGTCCATTTAGAAAAGGATTTGGTGAATCACACCACAAGAATCAAAAAGATTTTGGGCAGTATGTAAATTCAAGACCAGTCATTTTTGATAATATTCAAATAGTATTTCTATCCATATTGTTAATTTTTTGTAAGCATGTTACCGCTTTTTTTTGTCACAAAACAGCAAACCACTGTAGACAGTCATAGACATATTGGTCAAAGCATTCTGACCAGAAGACTAGGTTGGGGGTAGGTGGGTAAGTTACCCCCTAAGCCGAAAGTTCAAAGGGGAGCCACCTATTTCTCTCTCTCCATCTCTCTCTTTTCTCCAGGTGGTCTATAGCCACCTGTGTTTTCTTTGTGTGCTTGTCATCTGTCTTTGGAAGGCTTTGTTGGGTTGCCAAAGTGAGGACAAGTCCAGTGTGGTTCTGATGATGGACTTTCTGTCCCTCTGTCCTGGCCCTCACAGGAAACCAGTGTTATAACCTTGAGATCCTCATTCAGTCCTCATCAAGAGCCTGGGAAACTACTTATGTGTTGTTTATTCTTTTGTGCGTAGGCCTGTGAATTAGAGGGTGGTGGCTCCGTTTTTCAACGTATGTTTAATTCTCTTCAAATATGCGGTTAGTTGAAAACCCTTTGGTTAGGAGTTCTCAGAACACCAGCGGGCTGATACAATAAACTTCTGTAAATGATGATGATGAGGATCAGAAATCATCATACTTTAAAAACAATTCTGTCTAAAATTATTTCTCATATGCTGAAAGTGAGCGGCTGTAATCTGTGACACTGCCATAAATGATGTCTTGGAGGCATGTGTCTGAATGTGTGTGAAGAACTCCACATACAGACAATGTGTGTGCTAGGGAGGTGTCCAAGAGTGTAACCTGACCACGACTATTGTCTTGGGCTTTAAGAGAGTCATCACTCACACACTCACACACTGCAATGATGAGCCACCTCTAATCACGGCCATTTTAGGAGCTGGAGGTACGAACATGAAAGAGCTTATAGTGTGGATGAGCTATTCTTGTGGGTTGCTCAGGGCAATGTGGCGTCTGCCCTGGTAAAATGAGATAACAGGGTAAGGTAGCAAGTAAACGAAATGGAGAAAAACAAGTACATGGAGTTATAAGCATGGAAATCGAGATTAATCACTACCTGAGATATAATTTGTTTGCTTTTAAGAAAATTAAATCATTTCGTTTTTTTTTTTGTTTAGACTTTTTTTTTGTTATCTTTCTTATTTCCATAGTGTCTTTCCACTCAGAACATCATAGCAACTTCATAGCAAGGCCTTAAGGCCCCAATATGCTCACGGCGACGTTCTTTGCTAAAGGCACAATATGTACGATTTTTAGATTAAAATATCCAAAAACCACTAGACCAATGTTATATATTTTCTTGACCTGTGTACTTACATTACCCCAAATGTTTCCAACAATGTTTAAATCCAGAGAAATCAGCTATTTTAACCAGTGTTACGGACCATGTCCTTGCGTCGCCTGTCAATGACGTCATATCCGCGCTACCCTTGATTTCCGTAGAAACCATGGAAACACCAAAGGCGCTTTAATATAGTATGTATTTTATTAGACAGGCGAGCAACTGTTTGGATATACATTCATCAACAGAAAACTAATCATTGTTTTACAGCGCAACACGGTTAGTCTTATTGTTTGAATCGCTTGTTTTCTTGATTCAACGCGAGTAACGTATTTACCATGCCTCAGAGACAACACTATTTTGTCAAGTGGCTAACATAGCATAATCAGAGAGAGCTCTCTCCATCATACAATATATTTTAAAATGAATTGCATATAATTTAGCAACAGTCATTTAGTCATCTTGTTTTTATTAATATGATATTCTAAATACAAACTAGATTACTGCAAAGTGAGTCTCTCATACCAGCCACAGAGCGAACGCACAGAGTAACGTTATAACATAACTATTTAGTATGATGGTTTTAACCATGTAAAACAGCACTGTGTTACCCCACATACTCAACAGAAAGAGCGGATGCGGCTGCAGCATAAGTATAATAAAAGCTCAGAGACTGGTGTTTCGTGCAGGTCTCTCTCATTAGCATGCGCTCCCAAGTGCTCTCAGTGCGTCCTGGTTTATATCACCGTAACGTTAATAAAACTTTAATACATTCGGTCATTCATGAACATGATTTCTGCCCGAGACTATTGGATTCTTTTCCAGCGGCTGTGGGGGTGAAGAGTCAAGACTACAACTCCCATGATTCCACACTCATTCACGGCTTCATCAAGCTTTGTTTTGAATAAGCGACCTCTAGCGGTGAAACTTACATACTGTGCCTTTAAAACCTGGGTATACTTCATTTTCCACGCTCCACTCCGTCTCATGCAGAGTCGTGTCCGCACAGCTTTAAATGTATACTCAACTGGAGATGAGTGCGGATGCACGAGTTTGACACATGCACAGTACAATTGCTTTTTTATACTTTACCAGGAAGAGCTGGTGTCAGGACACACAAAATCTGGACAGATGCATTGCTTTTATTTTGCTTTTGCTTTTTTTAAAATAAAAATTTCACGAACTGGCTAACTATATCATGAACTATCTGATATATTCTGATTGTCCAATTTGTGTAAGTGAATGTGTTTTGTCGTTTAAACACCTTTGAACTGTCTATAACGCGCAATGGGCGCCGCCATGTTAGTTTGCACCGCAATTCAGAGAATTTGATCTGTCGGATTTACATCACATAAATGTATCTAATTCTCCCGAAGTACATGAAAGAAGAATAGAGTAAACTACACCTTACCTTACTTTTAGATAAACAAGATGACACAATGGATGGCACTTGTCTCTTCGTGGGGGTGTAAAAACATAAAGTTCTCTATGACCCACAGGATTTATTGTATAAATAATTAAATGCAAGAGAAAAGGCATGAGAGTCGGCTGTTTTTGATTGTGATTTTAACATATATGTTTAAATGTTTTGCCACTTGCTTGAGCAACTTTCTATATAAATCTATGTAGAAGTAATGAATGGAATAATATGAACGTGAATACGTCTTGCACTGTGTACAAAGAGAATCACAACATTTTCAGTAACAACTTTCAGTACTGGATTTGAAATAAAAAATAATGACTTAATGTTGTGTTTGTGCTACTGTATACAGCACTGCGAACCCATTGTGTGAAAGCACAATGCTGTGCTGCTTCGGCACTGCATACGTACTACAATACGTACTGTATATGCACTGCAAATGGAGAATATGTGAATTTGCCGTAATTCCCAGGGGCGGACTTAGTGATTTAGGGGCCCTAAGCAATTCCAGGTATGGGGCCCCAACACACCAACTATGCACCCTTTAACCTTTGTAACCCATTTTTTTGCTGTCTATCTCAAACACTCAAACTTTTTTTTCTACATTTGTAGACAGTATGTCAAATCTTAATGTACTGTAATCTAGCACTTCAGAATCTTGCCGGATGTAGTAGGTGATCAGGGTACTTTTTGCCTAGTCTTGTATGAGTACTGTGAATTCAGACATACTTCTTTTGTCACATACTGTTTTTCGCCTACTAGGTAGTAGGGAAGTATGTGATTTCAGACGCAGCCACACTGTTATGATATGTATCTAACACGATGTATGAAGCAGATGCGTGTTCACATGCACACTAGTAACAAATCGTTTTTTGAGTCAAATTTTTTCATTGAATCATTTGAAACTGTTCACAAAAATGGAACAATTCATTAACAAATGGAACTGAATCAGTATGAGTGATTCTCGAGTCACTTAATTAACTGTTCCCAGAAGGAGGGAAACGAGGTACAACACATGACTATGGGATATTGCGCTCTCGCACCATTCACTGAAGACACCTTTATTCATGCCTTTATTCAAGTCCAGCTCTTCACTGAGCCTCCGACTGTGTGGGGCTCAGAGGTGTTGTACCTCATTTACATCGTTTTGGGAACAGTAGTTATATGCATAACTCAACGTTCCCATTCAATCATTTCACTTGGTACAACTCATGACTATGGGACATATATTCACGCCTCGCAAAGTCCGTTGAACTAAACGTAAGGGACCGCATACCCCCTTTTTTTTCAAGGGAGCAATGGACCCCGGTTTAAAACCCCTGAGGTAAGCACAGACTTGAAGCATCGTTGCTGCTGTGACATCCAGCCAGTAAAATCGAACAAACGTGTGATGCCCAACTGGCAGTAGCAAAAATATTTACTCTTGTATGCCATTGTAATAGCCTCAACAATCCAATGCGAATGACGCCATTTAGATAGTGGCTTCCCTCGGGAACAGGTTAGCAAAGCATACAAAAAGCTGGTCGGAAGACTGCACAGTCTACCTCTGCTTAATATATATGCGCAAAACTCGCACAGGACACAAAGCATGAATTCTCCTATTTTCCGCCGAGTCAATAGAGACGTTTGACAGGGCAGGCAGCTCGAGCACACCATATGTTCCCCACATGACGTTAGGTGTACATGCTGCATTAGGATGCAACACCACTTTTGACCCATCCAACGCAAATTGGATGCACAAGGGATGCACCGCATCACATAGAGGTCACAAACGTTTCGCTGATGCTAGCTCCAGCAGCAGGGTGGTTTTGTATGACAGCATTCTTAGCTCCAAGGATTCTAGCGACTCAAATGGAGGTTCACACATAGCCTCAAGAACTACAATCAGGTCCCATGACTTTCAGTATGAAATGGGAGCGACCTTCCTCCAACAATTCCTGGAAAAAAGTCAGTATCCCTGCAATCTGGCGCTGATATGACAAGCTTGCCACTTCAACGCATAAAGCCATGTTGTCAACGGTGCTTTAGCACTCTGTATTGTGGCCACGACATTGATTGGGAGCCCCACTGCCATCAGATTGTCCTTCTCAGTGGGTAGGCCCATAGAGACCACAGCTCCGGCCAACCGAATCTGCCCTCCTGCCTGGGACAACAGGTCCCTGCATAGGGGAAGACAACACAGTGTCCCTGACAGCAACGTCATGATGCTTACGTACCATGTCTTTGCTGGTCAGCAAGGAGCCACTAAAATCAGTGACAGACCCTTCCGACACACCCTGTCCAGTGTGGGCTATATCAGTTCCACCAGCGGGAACGTGTACAGCAGGGTCCTGGGCCATACATGAGACAGGTTGTCCACCCCCAGCGGGGTGCTCCTATCTATGATAGAGAAAAACAGCGTGTCTGATTTCTGCAGATGCAAAAAGATCCACATCGGCCCTGCCGAACTGATCCTAGATAAACGCCACTATCTAAGGGTGCAGACGCCACTCTCTGACCTGTGGCTCTGACTCCACCATTCAGATGGCCCGGGACATACACTGCCCTGAGTGAAGTTAAATGCACTGCTCCATATCAGGTAAGTAAGTAAAGTTTATTTATAGAGCGCTTTTCACAGATAAAATCACAAAGTGCTTTACAAAGTGCAACCAACATAATAAAACAATATACAATCAGAAAATTATAAAAATTTAAAAAGCCCAAAATAAAACCCAGTCAACTAAAAGCTTGTTTAAATAACAGTGTCTTGAGTTGCCTTTTAAAAGAATCGACAGAGTCGGCCACACGGAGGAACAGGGGCAGGGCGTTCCACAGTCTGGGGGCTACAGCTTGAAAGGACAGGTCTCCCCGGGTTTTATAATGAGTCTTTGGGACCTTTAAAAGACTGTGGCCTGAGGATCGAAGGGCACGGCCTGGGGAGTAGGGACACAACAAATCAGCAATGTATTGTGGGGCCTGACCATTTAAAGCTCTAAAAGTTAAAACTAATATTTTAAAATCAATACGAAATTTGATGGGTAGCCAGTGTAGGGAGGATAAAATGGGTGTGATGTGTGTCCTTCTGCCAGATCCTGTTAAAAGCCTTGCCGCGTTTTGAACCATTTGAAGACGATTTAGAGCAGATTTGTTAAAAAAAGTAAAAAGAGAGTTACAATAATCTAATTGTGAGGAAATAAAAGCATGGATAACCATCTCAAGATCAGAGTCCGATAAAATTGCCCTCAATTTTGCAATATTTCTTAAATGATAAAAACTATTTCTGACCAAAAGTCTAGAATGGCAGTCCAAAGACATTGACTGGTCAAACCAGATGCCAAGATTTCTGAGGCTCGACTGGACAGAGGAGCTCAGAGAACCAAGGTGTTGAACGATTAATGGGATTTTGTTGTCTGGGGAAATAATTAGGGTTTCAGTCTTTTTCAAATTTAATTGGAGACAGTTACTAGCAAGCCACGATTTTACACAAGAAATACAATCCAATAAATCTGTTAGTTTGTGGAACTCAGAATCATTGAACGAGCAATACAACTGTATGTCATCAGCATAAAAATGGTATGACACATTGTTAAAATGGCTCAATTTTTCCAAGAAGGCTAATGTACAGTAAAAACAAAAGTGGACCTAAGACAGAGCCCTGGGGAACACCATTTAAGAAAGGAGTGGCTTCAGACAGCATACCATTTACATATACAGAAAAGGTTCTGTCACTCAGATAAGAGGAAAACCACTTTAAAACAGACCCAACAATACCAAACTCTTTTTCCAATCTGTTCAACAGTATTTTGTGGTCCACTGTATCGAAAGCTGATGATAAATACAATAAAACCAATACAGAGTACCTTCCAGAGTCAGCAGCCATCTGTACTTCATTAGACACTTTGAGGAGAGCAGTCTCAGTAGAATGCATCTTTCTAAAACCAGACTGATCCAAGAGTTCATTGTTACTTAGATAAGCTGTCAGCTGCTCAGCTATTACCTTCTCCATGACTTTTGAGAGAAAGGGCAGTTTTGATATTGGCCTATAGTTCAAGGCTCCGCTGGGTCCAAATTGGGCTTTTTTAAAATAGGGCTTATTGCTGCCTGTTTATAAAAGTTTGGGACAGTCCCAGTGGAAAGTGACATGTTAATCATTTTGACGACAAAAGGAGCAACAAGATCTATCACTTTAAAAAACAAAGAAGTTGCTAATATATCGAATGGACATGAGGATGGCTTCATCTTTTTAAGTAAGACCATGTATCGAAGAGCGATGTATCGAAGAGCGAATATCAAGAGTGTCCGTGGAAATTGTGACAGGGGAAGAGAGTGAGTACTCCTTGCCTGTTCTAGTGTCAGGCCACTCCACTGACAGCTTCCCTGCCGCTCTTCAATACAGATCAATGAAAGGATCATCCATTGCCGCCTCAGAGGGTGAGGGGAAAGCTGCGATTTGCCCTGCTTTAAAAACGTTGTCGGAGAATTCCTCGCCCACATCAAGCGAGACAGAGTCATCCTCACGACACTCAGTCACGATCAAACTTAGAGGCAGTCATACACACGATTTCCCCAACTCCTCGTTGCCTCCCCAAAAATGGCCTCCTGGATCAGCATCCGAAGACAGAACCAGATCATGTCTGGCCACTGCTCCCCTGATCACACGCTCAACAAACGTTACGTGCCGCTCGAGTGTGGAGCGACGGAGCTGCCGGCAGTGCACACATGAGAGCCAGCTTAGCATGGACAATTCCCAAAAATGTAATCAGGAAAAACTGTTTTATCAAACAGCATTATGTGTAGATATTTCTTTATCATAATGTTTTAAAGCATGAGGACGCAACTAAAAGAACCGCTTAAACCGCCATTTGAATCGGTTCTTTGAAAAGAACTGTTCGAAGTTTAAAAGAGCTGATTTGTAAATCAAAGTAAATCGGGCTTCCCATCATCCTCCAGCACAGCAGAGGCATAAACACTCACTTTCATGCCTTTCCACTTGAGGAAAACGTTACCGGTTGTGACGACTATTTATTGTTCCTGAGGTTAGAGCGAGGGAAAAGAACATCACTCATAGCAATATAAAGTCATTACAACCTCTGTGATATGCTCAACATCACAAGCCCCAGCAACCCCCATATTCCTCCTTTATATTTACCCTGCATCCGGAGTTGGAGCATGTTGATAAATGAGGAGAGGGCGTCCAGGGACTCTCTCCGTTAAGGACCGGGCCGTGCGATTTATGACGGCGCTCTCGCAGACTTCACAATGATTAATATGGCTCCTCCGTCCACCACGGCAGATCGGGCGCAGGCACTGCACTCCACGAGCGCCAGCCAGGCTGTTTGGACAGGCAGATAACATCAAAGCAGCCTGCTGCTAGTGTTAAGAAAATACTGCATTCTGGGTCAGCGCAAATGAATCCACAAGGAGCACGAAACTGTTTTAATGACAGTGTCATCTATATATTATCACTTGTGTGCGGATTGGAATGGAGAGGTTTGGTTAATGACATTTGCAAATGTCTTTTTTTCTCAGTTTGCACGATTATGATTTGATTTCATGTTTATGAATGTACTGTGAACTCTGGCTGTAGACGTATCTGCCCTATTTAAAAAGCTGTTCATTATACTCGTAATGAAATAACACTGGACACTTTTTTTTTTTTTTTTTTTTTACATATTTTTTGTAAAATTTCAATGGACTTTTCACATTTCCGGGGTTTTCAGAAGTCGTCATTTGGGTAAAGTTCTATAGTGGTGAACTAAAACTGCAATAAATGTTTTTTTTTTCCCCACATGTTCCCATTTGCGCCAATAGCAAAAGAAAAAAAAATCAACAGTAATGTTTCTATGACTTTCTAGAAGAGAAAACAAATAGAGAGCTTGATTATGGTGGTCAGAAGAGAGAAATATGTCAAATTTCTGTCACTCTCTCAGCTGTCATATTAGTATTTCAACCAAGGAATACAAAATAAAAAAGGTAATTAAACATTTTTATGACAATTCTTGACTTTTTTCCTTGACTTTTTTATACCTCACAATTCTGCCTTTTTTTTTCTTCTCAGAATTGAGCTTATATCTCGCAATTCTGACATTTTTCTTAGAATTGTAAGGTATATTTCTCCAAATTTCCACTGGCAATGCTGCAGGTGAACAAGCTCTAAGGCATCTAAACATTCACACCTGCTCCATTGATCACTTTTGTTTCTGACAGCTGTGGCCAGAGGTGATAGATCCGGTGTTTGATCTTACCATGCTGGTCTGGAGAGCAACCATAGACTAAGGCCATGCTGTCAATATCCTGCTCTTCTCAGGTAAGAACATTCCCAGTGACTACATCACCCACCTCAGCCTTTAATGACCCTTCAGATGTGTTCTGCTGGCATTTTTTTGTGTAATTTGACTTTGCTGTTTAATGTTTCTTCTTAAATTGCTCATGAAGCTGGATAGGTAGAAGTCCAATCATATTTCATTAAATGACTTGTACAATCATACTTGGAATTCTTGACAATTTACGCTCTGGCAAAGACCTGTGAATGTGGGGTGGGATCAGTGCTGTGTGCTTCCACTAAAGCTCTGGTATGTCATTAAAAGCAACACACACACTTCCTAAACCTACTGATGGAAGACTTCTCTTTTTCCCTTTCTTACCACTACTTATAGCCTCTACTTAAGTATGCCAATTTAGCTGAATTCATGAAATCAATGGCTCACTGTTAGCTGCCCATTGATGTAGAACTACGGTGGTGACTGCCCTTTCCCATGCTTCCATCCCGGGACCTCTGCAGCCCACAAACAGAGGGAACACCTGTTTCCAGCAAGCCCAGTCCCCCAGCACCTGAAATCTTAGCAATGGCTCAGGCTATTGAGAGGCAGCCTCACGATAAGCCCGCCCCAGAGATGGACGGCGGAAACTCGATAATGAAAGGGGATGCCTAATAGATGAATCTGGTGCAATTTGCCAGAACACGCCCTGCCTTTCTCAGGAAAATTATCCACACTTGCAATAGGAAGGCCATTGTCTTGGGAGAGTTTGTGCTTTATCTATGTATTCATTATCTGTATTACAACAGCATAATGGGCCGCTGGTCGGAGAGAAAGGCGCACGCTTTTCGAACGGGGTGGGGGAGCACTGACGTGAAATTAAAAGTAGCTTTGCTGTCATTGGCATAAATCAATGTTAATATACCTGGTGGGAAAACCCCAGGTTTCCTGCCGAAATACCTTCGGCTTGAAAGAATAAATCCTAGAATCACAAGCCTTGATCCTGCCTTTTGGAACAGTCTGTACGTCCTTACATACCTATGTTTGCTAGCGCTGCTTAAACTCCAGAATGAGGGGAAATTGATTCAGACGTTAAAATCTAAAGTGGTTTTGTATATGTATTTATTAAGTTGCGGGCAATCTGAATATCAGAAATCATTATGACAAAGTTAGCATGCCATGAATGTTCTGAATTTTTCAAATTTGCTTTTGTATGTTTTCAGATAATGCAGTGACCAGTGTCAGAAATTTAGTTGGATGTTAAGAGGTTATATTTGCATCCTGAATTTTGTGTTTGGGGACCTTTTTATGATTTTTTTTTTATACAGTTTTTTTCCTAACCATATACAATATTGGTTAAAAAAAAAAACAAAAAAAAAACATAAAATCAACTCTTATTTATTTTAATATTATGTATGAATAAGCCTACAATATACACTACTGTTTAAAAATTTGGGTTGGTTATTGTTTTTGGAAGACTGCATTTATTTGATAAAAAAATAAAATCAGTAATATTATAAAATGACAATTTAAAATAACTTTTTTATTATTTTAATAGATGGCAAAGCTGAATTTTCAGCAGTCATTACTTCAGTTTTCAGTGTCACATGATGCTTCAGAAATCATTCTAATATGCTTTGAATTTGAAATTTCGTATTCATATTATTATCAAATTAGTATCAATACTTTTTTTCAGGATTCTTTGATGAATAGTAAGTTCTGAAGAACAGCATTTATTTTAAAAAATCTTAAAAGTCTGTTTTGCAGTGATGTTTTGCATAGGGCAGTATTTAGCATTACATCAATATTCACAAGTGCTCTGAATACACATAGCAGCATTGAGTTTAAGTATTGAGGGTTTATTATTTGACAAGGAACACAAATGGTAGGTCCTTGGAGAGCCCCATATAGTTTCTGTCTTTTTCTCTATTGGTCATATTTCACTAACCCCCTCCTGAGGGTGAGTAACCTTCCTCAGACCTCCTTTGATGTCTACGGGATGTTGAAGCACTATTTGTAATAATCGCTGAGCCAACCTCACGTTCAGCCTCCTACCAGGCTGTGATGGCAAACTCAGATCTTAAGGGTGACCTTTACGTCATCCATTATTGTAATGGCTGATGGGGGAGTCGCCTTTGCTGATGCGTAAATTGCAGTTAAATAACATTTTTGTCTTCATGATCACTCCCCTTTCACACTCAGTAGTGTGTACTTAAGAAGAAATGGCTGCTAAGGGGCTCATCACTCATAGAGGCTGGAGTTCCCTCTTATAGACTCTGCAGAAAACACTTTTAGTGCACTATAGATATCGCTTCTTAGGTGAATGAATAAATATTGAGAGTCACAAGCAATAACCACAACAGACTTTACATTTAAGATACAATATGTCCTAGTACATCACAGTGATTTTACCATGGTTAAGGGTGTGTTTTTTAGCACAACATGAATCTCGAGTGCCTCAAAGACCTCTACCATGGTAAAATCACTGTAACGTGCGAACTTGAGTAACTCTTTAATTAAAAAATGGTGGCAACCTCAATATGAAGAGGAAAAGATGTTCAATTAATAATCATCTAATATTAATGAAGATTAAATATGATTGCCAGATAGACAAAGTTCAGAAATGTCACCCTCATGTCGTTCCAAACTTGTATGACTTTCTTTCTTCTGTGGAGCAAGACAATTGCCCCAAAATATATTTATTATTGTTATTGTTTAGATTATTTTTATAATCTAAAATAATATGATTGTAATCTAATTTTATAATCTAAAATATTGCTTGGTTACCAACATTCTTCAAAAGATTGTATTTTGTGTTAACAGAAAAAAATACAAATATTAAATATTATATAAAAGTAATATAAAAATATTGATAAAAATCTCTTACTCTAAATCTCTAAATCACTTACGTTTTTGTCGCTGTATAACTCGGTCAAGAATATAATATATATAAAAAAATCATTCTTAAACAAATAATATATAATAATTAATAATAAATACTTTAATTAATACAACAATAAATATATTTGGGATATTTTTTTGTCTCTATTTGTGTTTAAAAAAAAAAAAAAAAAAAAAAAAATATATATATATATATATATATATATACACTCACCTAAAGGATTATTAGGAACACCATACTAATACTGTGTTTGACCCCCTTTCGCCTTCAGAACTGCCTTAATTCTACGTGGCATTGATTCAACAAGGTGCTGAAAGCATTCTTTAGAAATGTTGGCCCATATTGATAGGATAGCATCTTGCAGTTGATGGAGATTTGTGGGATGCACATCCAGGGCACGAAGCTCCCGTTCCACCACATCCCAAAGATGCTCTATTGGGTTGAGATCTGGTGACTGTGGGGGCCATTTTAGTACAGTGAACTCATTGTCATGTTCAAGAAACCAATTTGAAATGATTCGAGCTTTGTGACATGGTGCATTATCCTGCTGGAAGTAGCCATCAGAGGATGGGTACATGGTGGTCATAAAGGGATGGACATGATCAGAAACAATGCTCAGGTAGGCCGTGGCATTTAAACGATGCCCAATTGGCACTAAGGGGCCTAAAGTGTGCCAAGAAAACATCCCCCACACCATTACACCACCACCACCAGCCTGCACAGTGGTAACAAGGCATGATGGATCCATGTTCTCATTCTGTTTACGCCAAATTCTGACTCTACCATCTGAATGTCTCAACAGAAATCGAGACTCATCAGGCCAGGCAACATTTTTCCAGTCTTCAACTGTCCAATTTTGGTGAGCTCGTGCAAATTGTAGCCTCTTTTTCCTATTTGTAGTGGAGATGAGTGGTACCCGGTGGGGTCTTCTGCTGTTGTAGCCCATCCGCCTCAAGGTTGTGCGTGTTGTGGCTTCACAAATGCTTTGCTGCATACCTCGGTTGTAACGAGTGGTTATTTCAGTCAAAGTTGCCCTTCTATCAGCTTGAATCAGTCGGCCCATTCTCCTCTGACCTCTAGCATCAACAAGGCATTTTCGCCCACAGGACTGCCGCATACTGGATGTTTTTCCCTTTTCACACCATTCTTTGTAAACTCTAGAAATGGTTGTGCGTGAAAATCCCAGTAACTGAGCAGATTGTGAAATACTCAGACTGGCCCGTCTGGCACCAACAACCATGCCACGCTCAAAATTGCTTAAATCACCTTTCTTTCCCATTCTGACATTCAGTTTGGAGTTCAGGAGATTGTCTTGCCCAGGACCACACCCCTAAATGCATTGAAGCAACTGCCATGTGATTGTTTGATTAGATAATTGCATTAATGAGAAATTGAACAGGTGTTCCTAATAATCCTTTAGGTGAGTGTATATATACAGTGGGGAGAACAAGTATTTGATACACTGCCGATTTTGCAGGTTTGCCCACTTACAAAGCATGTAGAAGTCTGTAATTTTTATCATAGGTACACTTCAACTGTGAGAGACGGAATCTAAAACAAAAATCCAGAAAATCACATTGTATGATTTTTAAATAATTAATTTGCATTTTATTGCATGACATAAGTATTTGATCACCTACCAACCAGTAAGAATTCTGGCTCTCACAGACCTGTTAGTTTTTCTTTAAGAAGCCCTCCTGTTCTCCACTCATTACCTGTATTAACTGCACCTGTTTGAACTCGTTACCTGTATAAAAGACACCTGTCCACACAATCAATCAAACTGACTCCAACCTCTCCACAATGGCCAAGACCAGAGAGCTGTGTAAGGACATCAGGGATAAAATTGTAGACCTGCACAAGGCTGGGATGGGCTACAGGACAATAGGCAAGCAGCTTGGTGAGAAGGAAACGTCTCGGTTACGTATGTAACCCTCGTTCCCTGAGGAGGGAACGGAGACGTAACGTCAGTGACTGACGAATGGGGGTTTCGCTTAGAAGCCTATCATCTTCGAGATCTAGAAAACGCCCAATGGCAGCGCCAATGCCATGGGCATGCGGAATTTGCATAGCGTAACTCCGCCCCACAGCGTGGGTATATAAGGAAGTACGCTGGCAACATCGCATTATGTTTACCTGCTGAGGAGCCAAGACTGAACTCCCGGCTGTTCCAGCGGTACAGCGGAAGTGGCAGAGGGACGTTACGTCTCCGTTCCCTCCTCAGGGAACGAGGGTTACATACGTAACCGAGACGTTCCCTTTCGTTCAGTCACTCCGAGTAACGTCAGTGACTGACGAATGGGGGTCCCAATATAATCACGCCACTCGGCTGTCATCCAGTGCCCTGCGTAAGCGTGAGCTCCCTGTCGTAAGCTAGTACGGACGAAGGACTCCCACTTAACACAGGAATACCAAGGTACACTGGGAAGCATATTCCAGGTGGAAGTATGCGCCAAATGCCTACCCGTAGGGAGGACTTAAGAACACATATGACCCGCTCAGGGCTACATATGGGAAACTCTGGGGTAACCAGCCGAAGGTGGAAGAATTTTACCCCCAGGGGTGGCAAGGGGCTTGCCAAGGGAAAGACACCTGCTCAGGGAGACTTACAGTGGGAATACACATGTGGGGGTCGCCCAACGGGGGAACCATGCACACGGTGGCACCTAGCCAACACGAGGGCCTGAGCGAGTGGGCAGACGTACTGGTGTCGGCATCAACAGTGCTGGAGGAACTCAGGGCTTCAGGGAAACTACCTGAGGAAAATATCGCACGTATCCAGTCCGTGGAGTGGAATGGCGAGCAAGCGAAGACACCTGAGCCTAGTCCATTACCGGCCACTAGTAGAGGCGAGTACAAGAGAGGACACTGGCTCCACTCGGAGATTATAGAATCTGGCGAATGTGTTGGGTGTCGCCCAGCCTGCAGCTCTGCAAATGTCTGTCAGCGAGGCGCCATGCGCTAGAGCCCAAGAGGAGGCCACACTCCGGGTGGAGTGAGCCCTGACCCCAAGGGGGCATGGGCGCCCCTGCGTTTGGTAAGCCAAAACAATGGCGTCCACTAACCAGTGAGACAACCTTTGCTTGGAGAGAGCCTTTCCCTTCAGCTTCCCACCATAACAGACAAAGAGCTGGTCTGAGGTCCTGAAACACTGCGTTCTGTCTACGTAAGCACGGAGGGCGCGTACTGGACAGAGCAGTGCCAAGGCTGGGTCTGCCTCCTCCAAAGGCAGCGCTTGCAGGTTCACCACCTGGTCCCTGAAGGGAGTGGTGGGAACCTTGGGCACATATCCAGGCCGGGGTCTCAGGATCACGTGAGAGTTGGCCGGCCCGAATTCCAGGCACGCTTCGTCAACCGAAAATGCCTGCAGGTCCCCTACCCTCTTGATGGAGGCCAAGGCGGTCAGGAGCGCTGTCTTCATAGACAGGAACTTAAGCTCGACTGACCGCAATGGCTCAAAGGGAGCCCTCTGCAGAGCGCTTAGGACTACTGCGAGGTCCCAAGAGGGTACGAGGGGAGAGCGAGGAGGATTCAGTCTCCTCGCTCCCCTCAGGAACCTGATGACCAGGTCGTGCTGACTTACCTTTTTCGTCTCCACAAGGTCGTGGTAGGCAGAAATAGCGGCCACATAAACCTTGAGGGTGGAAGGAGACAGCCTTCGTTCCAACCCTTCCTGGAGGAATGAGAGCACGGACCCGATCGGGCATTTCCAGGGGTCTTCTTGGCGAGAAGAACACCAGGTGACGAAGAGGTTCCACTTCAACGCATAGGCGTGTCGAGTAGACAAGGCCCTAGCGGAAGTGATGGTAGCCACCACCTGAGGTGGTAGGGTACTCAAACCTGCCGCGTCCCATCCAGGAGCCACACGTGGAGGTTCCAAAGATCGGGACGCGGGTGCCAAAGGGTGCCCCGTCTCTGAGAAAGGAGGTCCTTCCTCAGAGGAATCGACCAGGGAGGGGCTGTCGCAAGGAGTACGAGTTCGGAGAACCAGGTCCGGCCGGGCCAATACGGGGCGACCAAAATGACCTGCTCCTTGTCCTCCCTGATCTTGCACAGAAGCTGTGCAAGATGGCTCACTGGGGGAAACGCATACTTGCGGAGGCCCCGCGGCCAGCTGTGCGCCAGAGCGTCCGTGCCGAGGGGGCCCTCGGTCAGGGAATAAAACAGGCGGCAATGGGAAGAGTCGTGGGAGGCAAACAGATCTACCTGTGCGTCGCCGAACTGTTCCCAAATCAGCTGAACCGTCTGGGGATGGAGTCTCCATTCTCCAGGAAGTGGCTGAAGCCGTGAGAGCTCGTCGGCTGCACGGTTCAGGACTCCCGGGATATGGATGGCACGAAGGGACCTCAGGTGCTTCTGACTCCATAAGACGAGATGGCGGGCGAGTTGAGACATGCGGCGGGAACGCAGACCACCCTGGTGGTTGATGTACGCTACTGTGGCCGTGTTGTCTGACCGGACTAGCACGTGTTGACCCTTGAGCAGCGCTCGGAAGCGGTGCAGGGCGAACCGTACTGCCAGCAACTCGAGGCAATTGACATGCAGGAGGCGCTGGGGTCCTGTCCAGGAGCCCGCGGCAGCATGTCCATTGCACATGGCACCCCAGCCCGTGGTGGAGGCATCTGTTGACACAACAATATGCCTGGAAACTCGTTCTAAGGACACACCGGCCCGTAGAAAACTGAGGTTCGACCACGGGGTGAGGGTCTGCAGGCAGGCCCGAGTCACTGGGACCCGGAGCGTGCCCGACTGCCATGCCCATCTCGGGACTCGATCGCGAAGCCAGTGCTGAAGCGGTCTCATATGAAGCAAACCGAGCGGCGTTACCGCGGCTGCAGATGCCATATGCCCCAGGAGCCTCTGAAATAACTTCAGTGGAACCGCACTCTTGCTCTCGATTTGACGAAGGCAAGTCAGCAGTGACTGCGTGCGCTCGCTCGTAAGCTGCGCACACATGGCGACCGAGTCGATTTCCATACCGAGAAAAGAGATCCTCTGCACTGGGCAGAGTTTGCTCTTCTCCCAGTTGACCCGAAGGCCCAGACGGGCTAGGTGCTGGAGCACCAGGTCTCTGTGTTCGCACACCTGCTCTCGAGAGTGGCTGAGGATCAGCCAGTCGTCGAGGTAGTTCAGGATGCGAACCCCGTGTTGCCTGAGTGGCACAAGGGCTGCCTCGACAATCTTCGTGAAGACGCGAGGGGACAGAGCTAGCCCGAATGGGAGGACCGCGTACTGGTATGCCCGCCCCTCGAAAGCAAACCGTAGGAACGGTCTGTGTCGAGGAAAAATGGAGACATGGAAGTAGGCGTCCTTCAGGTCGATCGCTGCAAACCAATCTGCTGGAGGAACGCATTCGAAAAGGCGTTTCGCTGTCAACATCCTGAACGGAAGCCTGTGAAGGGATCGGTTCAGGACGCGCAGGTCCAGGATCGGTCGTAACCCACCGGTTTTCTTGGGTACAATGAAGTAAGGGCTGTAGAAGCCGGACTCCATTTCGGCTGGAGGGACAGGCTCGATCGCACCCTTCGCCAGCAAGGTAGCAACCTCCGCACGCATGAGGGGGGCATTGGGCCCCACTATGGTGAATCGGACTCCCCGGAAACGAGGAGGAGCCTGAGCGAACTGAATCGCATAGCCGAGCCTGATGGTCTTCGCGACCCAGCGGGACAGTCCAGGGAGCTGAAGCCAGGCTCCCAGAAACTGCACCAGCGGGGTCATGCGAACCATAGACGTACCCCGGGTGGGGCAGCGAGGCGGCGTGACCGGCCCAGACGTGGGAGGCGTAGCGTCCCGGTGTGGGGGCACGGTCATCAGCCGCGTCCTGACAGAGGAGACCAGGGAAGGACGCGTGTTCCACTGGGGTCTGCTCTGAGAGGAGACTGGCGTCAGAGAGGGACGAGAGTGGCGTGGCCCGGGGGCGGCGCACACTGCCATCGGTCTCTGGTCGCTCAGGGATGGGTATGTCAGTTCTTTCTTTAACCATAAAAGGGTGCTGCTGACCCGGGGGCCAGCAGCGGAACAAAGGATTCTCCCCCGGCCCTCCACCGGGGGAAGGAGTGGTCCTGCTACCATCTCCTGGAAAGAACTGCCCATCCCTGAGCTGTCCGCGTCAGGAGCGCCGCTTAGCCTGGCGCTTGGCGGGCTGCGGGGCTGGAGCGGACTGGGGCGCCTTCCTACGGCGTCCTCCACGGCGCGGCCCAGGTGGAGGCTGCTGCTTGGGTGGCGCGGGAGGGGCGGGAGCCGCGGGAGGGCGCCCTCGGCGGCGAGCAGACTGAGGCAACTGTGCCGGCGGCTGGGTGGAAGCAGCAGCTGGCCGCCGGTGCAGTACGTGCTTGATGGCCTCAGTCTGCTTTTGGGCGGCTGAGAACTGTTGGGCGAAGTTCTCAACCGCGCCGCCGAATAGCCCATCCTGGGATATGGGAGCGTCGAGGAGACGAGTCCGCTCGGCGTCCCGCATATCAGCCAGGTTGAGCCATAGGTGTCTCTCCTGGACCACTGCTGTGGACATCACCTGGCCCAGGGAGCGTGCGGTCACCTTCGTCGCCCGGAGGGCGAGGTCGGTGGCGGCACGCAGCTCATTTCTGAGCCCTGGGTCAGCTCTACCCTCGTGCATGTCCTTGAGCATCCGGGCCTGGTAGGCCTGAAGGATGGCCATGGCATGCAAAGAGGCGGCAGCCTGCCCCGCAGCTCTGTAGGATTTCGCCACCAAGGTTGATGTGAAACTACAGGCTTTGGAGGGGTGCTTAGGGTCGCCACGCCACGTTGAAGCACTCTGCGGACACAGTTGCATCACAACAGAGCGTTCAACCGGGGGAACCCCAGTGTACCCTTTGGCCGCGGCCCCATCGAGGGCAGAGAAGGTGGAGGAGGCCGCCGATCGGTCACGGGAAGACAACGGGGACTTCCAGGACCGCGTGACCTCCTCATGCACCTCCGGGAAAAAAGGTATTGGGGGCGTGGTCTGACGGGTGTCAGAACGCGGCGCCCCCAAAAACCAATCGTCCAACCGCGAGCGTTCAGGACGGGGTGGAGGGTTCCACTCCAACCCGAGACTCGCGGCTGCCCGGGAAAGCATGGCTGTCAACTCCGGGTCCGACTCGGACAATGCTGGCACACCGGAAGGCGGCAGCACAGCCGAATCATCATCCTCGGAGGACTCCAGCCCACCTTGTGATGCGGCGATCGACATTCGCTCGTCCTCTGCGGCGCCAAACGACACACTCGGAACAGCAGGAGCCGGCTCCGGTGTCTCAGTCTGAGCGCACGGCGGGAACGGTGCGCTAGAGGGGGGTGTGGTCCGAGGCATGAGCGTCGGGGCTTTGTTCCACACCGTCACCCTCAGGTCACCCTGGCCACCAGCCAAAGTGCTGCCTCGCGTAGAGACCGCAGATTGGGGTGTGGCAGAGGGGACTCTCACTCTATTACGGAGCTCATTGAGTCTCGACCGCAGCACCGAGATGGGCATGTCCCCGCAGTGGGAACATGTCTCATCCACAAACGCTGCCTGAGCATGCTGAAAGCCCAAGCACATCAGGCAGTGATTGTGCCCATCAGAGGGCGGCAGATATCGACCGCACCCAGAAGCACACTGGCGAGACATCTTGAAAAAGACGTGCCAAGTGTGAGCTCTTTTAAGAGAGGAAGCTTCGCAGTGATGCCGAAGCGCCCAGGGACCGAATACCGGCTGAATGCAGACCACTGCACAGATCAGCAGGCAGGCAGTAAACGATCGCTGGAACACGCCGTCACACCAACACCAACTGGAAAGCTGTTCGTCTCGAAGAAGCTGACGATACTCAGAAGGCTTGAGGAGTGAAGAGATACTCTTGGCTCCGAAGCAGAAACATAATGCGATGTTGCCAGCGTACTTCCTTATATACCCACGCTGTGGGGCGGAGTTACGCTATGCAAATTCCGCATGCCCATGGCATTGGCGCTGCCATTGGGCGTTTTCTAGATCTCGAAGATGATAGGCTTCTAAGCGAAACCCCCATTCGCCAGTCACTGACGTTACTCGGAGTGACTGAACGAAAGGGAACAACTGTTGGCGCAATTATTAGAAAATGGAAGAAGTTCAAGATGACGGTCAATCTCCCTCGGTCTGGGGCACCATGCAAGATCTCACCTCGTGGGGCATCAATGATCATGAGAAAGGTGAGGGATCAGCCCAGAACTACACGGCAGGACCTGGTCAATGACCTGAAGAGAGCTGGGACCACAGTCTCGAAGAAAACCATTAGTAACACACTACGCCATCATGGATTAAAATCCTGCAGCGCACACAAGGTCCCCCTGCTCAAGCCAGCGGATGTCCAGGCCCATCTGAAGTTTGCCAATGACCATCTGGATGATCCAGAGGAGGAATGGGAGAAGGTCATGTGGTCTGATGAGACAAAAATAGATCTTTTTGGTCTAAACTCCACTCGCCGTGTTTGGAGGAAGAAGAAGGATGAGTACAACCCCAAGAACACCATCCCAACCGTGAAGCATGGAGGTGGAAACATCATTCTTTGGGGATGCTTTTCTGCAAAGGGGACAGGACGACTGCACCGTATTGAGGGGAGGATGGATGGGGCCATGTATCGCGAGATCTTGGCCAACAACCTCCATTCCTCAGTAAGAGCATTGAAGATGGGTTGTGGCTGGGTCTTCCAGCATGACAACGACCCGAAACACACAGCCAGGGCAACTAAGGAGTGACTCCGTAAGAAGCATCTCAAGGTTCTGGAGTGGCCTAGCCAGTCTCCAGACCTGAACCCAATAGAAAATCTTCGGAGGGAGCTGAAAGTCCGTATTGCCCAGCGACAGCCCCGAAACCTGAAAGATCTGGAGAAGGTCTGTATGGAGGAGTGGGCCAAAATCCCTGCTGCAGTGTGTGCAAACCTGGTCAAGAACTACAGGAAACGTATGATCTCTGTAATTGCAAACAAAGGTTTCTGTACCAAATATTAAGTTCTGCTTTTCTGATGTATCAAATACTTATGTCATGCAATAAAATGCAAATTAATTACTTAAAAATCATACAATGTGATTTTCTGGATTTTTGTTTTAGATTCCGTCACTCACAGTTGAAGTGTACCTATGATAAAAATTACAGACTTCTACATGCTTTGTAAGTGGGCAAACCTGCAAAATCGGCAGTGTATCAAATACTTGTTCTCCCCATTGTGTGTGTATATATATATATATATATATATATATATTAATTTATTAATTGTATTTTATTTAAAAAAAAAATTTTAATTTTTTTTTTTGTGCACTGGGCTGTCCTTAATTTCTGACCTTGGCAGTAATTAATAAATAAATCTAATATAAATGATGATAAACAATACGTTTGCCAAGTAATAACACATTAACTTAAATTCTTGTTGTTTACAGTTGTCAGGCAACTTACCATATTATTTTATAGAATGTACTTGAATATGCAGTCACAGATTTTGCCGTCAGTTTGAACCAAAACTATTCGACTATCATAAAGATCTAGGTTTTTCCTTTTTCTGATCAAATTTGAGTGATGATAGGGTCTTCTATGTGGTTTCCAGGGCATTGCTGTGTGGTTGCAATAGTTGTTAGTGTATTGCTATGGAGTTTCTAGTACCTGTATGTTCTGGGTTAGGGGTCTTAGTGGTTATATATTTAGGGGAAGTAGTTTTTAGAAGATATTAGAAGATATTTGAAGAATGTTGGTAACCAACCAGTTTCGGTTCCCATTGACTTAAATGATGACAGAATTTTGTGGGTGAACTATCCCTTAAAAAACACCATGTCAACCAATCCAGACTAAAAAACTCATTCATAAAATGTTGTTTTTAATCAACTTACTGCTAACTGAGAGTCTTTATCATGTTGGATGACAGCTTAATGTTGACATCTAATTTATCCTCCTCTTTCTCCATCTCCTAAAATGACTATTAGGTCTATTGCTTTTGTGGGGCAGTAGGATCCTGAGGGGGATCTTGTTGAAGAGGACCCATTAAACTGTCCTCACCTTTCCACATGGCCTCTGTTCTGGGCTAAAGATTTTAGTTTCCTCTCCGAAGCACCCTTCATTGACTGCTGGACTGATTGTGGGTCTGCTGCATGTATCGATGTGTTGAAGTGAGCTTTAAGGGCACATTGTGAGATGTATTGATCTAGAGAATCAATCAGAGGGAGAGAGAGGCAGAGAGACATTATCTTTTAACACCGCAGACACATAGTCGTGATGGGCACTCATCAGGAGTAAAAGAACAACATCTAATACATTCACTTGAATACAGAACAGTTTCCCTCCCATTCTCTTTCTCCTTCCTCTTTCCTTCCCTATCAGTCCCTGGGGCTCGGTTAAGGATGCTATCACTCTATACAGATCACTCCATCCAACACTGCCACCCCATTTGTCCCTCACACGTTCCTAAGCTCTTTATATGCATGCTAAAGATGAAGCAATATGTATTTGTTGTAGCTGTATTGCAAAGCACTCAATTTTGACCCCATTTTTAAATGAATTTAACAGTTGCTAGAGATGCTGTCTAACATGTTACCGTGTGTGTTAAGATTTGACTTGTTCCATGAAGATCTGATCTAGGGATGGGACGATTACCGGTTTCAAGATAAACCACGATAAAATGTACTGATGGTTAGTATTATCGTTTAAAATTCAATTATCATTTAAACCGTGTTTGATTATCACGATTTTGAAAACTCGTGGTAAATCCTGTCTAGCCAGGATCAGTCTGGCGCAACATTGTTTTTTGAACGAGAAGAAATGGCGGAAGGCAGTGACAGCGCAGTTTTCAGCCTTCTAAAAGGACCAAATCTGAGGTGTGGTCATATTTTGGCTCTGAGGGAAACTTAATCGAGGATGGTCACCCTGTCTGAAGGACATGCAAAAAGAAAGTCGCTGCAATAGGGGGAAACACTTCCAATCTGCCGAGTTGTCTTTGTGACCATCACCCACTGTTGTATAGCGAACGCAAGGCAAGTTAACTTTGACCTCAATACCAAAACTACGTCAGGACACAAAATGTTGAAATCTCACTGACTTGAAATTAACGCGAAGCTTCCGCGAAGAAAAGTTAGCAGCAAGTGACTTTCAGCCAAAGACGAACGAACAAGTTCAAGCAAGACTATTAAGGGTGATATTTAAGGGATAATAATGTACATTCATTGTACACTTATTACACCACATAAATAATTACGGGGGCATATTGAATTGAGATTAATGTTTTAAATCTTACCTGTTTATAAATCCATTTTGTACAGCGTACAAAACAATAGTCCATACTAGATGATCACAACAATATTATAGTAGTATTAATAGTAAAGCCCTCTGATATCATTTTCAATACAATCAAAAACAGAGACACTAGATGGCAAGTTGCATTTGAATGAAACGAGAGAGCGCGTCCGTTGTGATACATGGATGTGCGTTGTTATAATGCATTGCTATTGACGACGGTCATCATTATAAGGAAGGAAATACCACAGAATAGAATCTTGCTTAAAAAAGTGCATAGAGCTGCTTGCTTTATTTGTTGTTTGTTGATTTTCAAATATAAAACTTGTTGAAATGTTTTCAGTGTGCATCATTTCTTTTTGAACACTTTCATCTCATTTTAACAAAACCGTGATAATATTGATAATCGTGATAATTTTGGTCACTCTAATCGTGATATGAAATTTTCACACCGTCCCATCCCTCTGATCTGAACTATTTTCAGTAGGAACACCTCGATGAGATGCTTACTGAACTGCTTCCACTCTCTTAAAGAGACGTACCGTATTTTGATTTGCTTAATGTCATCTCAGTGTGAAAAGTTACACTGCAAATGTAAATGTGAAAGTATTTAAAGGTTGGACATGCATTTTTAAAAAATTGCAACTTAATTATTTATACCTTTATTTATAATATATAATTTATAATAGATTTAAAATTAGACTCCTATAGCAAAAAAGGCAATAATATTCCAAATAATAAAATACGTTTCTTATGCTCACCAAGGCTGCATGTATTTGATAAAAAAAAATTAAAACTGTAATATTGTGAAAGATTATTACAATTTAAAATTAAATTTTCTATTTTAATATATTTTAAAATATAATTTATTCCTGTGATGGCAGAGCTGAATTTTCAACATCATTAATCTAGTCTTCAGTGTCACATGATCCTTCAGAAATCATTCTAATAAGGTAATTTGGTGCTCAAAAAACATTTATTATTATCAATGTTAAAAACAGTTGTGCTGCTTAATATTTTTGTGGAAACTGATACATTTTTTTTCAGGATTTTGATAATTAAAAGTTCTAAAGAACAGCATTATTTTTGTTTAAATATGGCTCACTATAAATGTATTTACTGTAACTTTTGATTGATTTAATGCATCTTTGCTGAATAAAAGTATTAATTTTTAAAAAATATATATATTTTGAATGGTAGTGTAGCCTATATTAATCAGATACACAAACAGCACACGTTTTATAGAATGATCCATGCAAATCTAGTGCATTTTTGGATGTGTTTTTATTAATTTCTATTCGGTATACAAAAGGTTGTAAACATCCTGTCCACAGCCTTTCCAAACAAGAACAAATGATCAGCTGTAACAGGCAGTTTCACTGTGAATAAATGGTGTTAAAATGTCTCAATATTATGTCAATATGCCAATTTTTGTAAAAAAAAAAAAAAAAAAAAAGACTGGATCTGGAAGATATGTCAACAACTTTCATTTTACTGGTTTTCAAAATAATTGGTAATGTGTAAAATCATTAGCTAATTTGATATTGTTCTTATACAGTTAAACTGTAGTCCTTTCAGTTTTTAACACATTTTACCACACACACAGAGAAAAAGGGTGTCAAAATTGTACCTTTAGGTGTTCAACAGCTTGTCACTGGGGCAATACCCGTAAAAGGACATTTTTGTACCTTTTCTACTCCTAAAATGTGCATATTAGTACCTTAGAGTACAAATATGTACCTTAAGGTACTACTATGAACCTTTTTGTGGTAAAAAAGGTATAAAGATGTCCTTTTAAGGGTACTGCCCCAGTGACAAGCTGTTGTACCCCTAAAGGTACAATTTTGACACCCTTTTTCTCTGTGTGCATTTAAATACTTTTTTTAAACCCAAAATCACTTCAAAAAGGTCATGGATTTCATTTGGGCCTTTTAAATGATGAAAAACAGCACCTGTATATCCAGAACAGTAAATGCCACTGGTTCAATTCAGCTTTGAGTGCAACCCGATGTTCATAAGCAGACTATGATGCACAAGTGTCTCGAGACAGTTTGAGTGGATAACCATATGCTGTCACAGAAGACCAACAGAGCCTTGTATTGAGTGCTGAGCTGAGCTGGGAGTTGTGTGGGAGTCTGGGAGTGGGAGGAAGGGGAGAGATGAGGGACGGCTGGGGTGTGGGAGGGCTTGTCAAGGTTTTTCAGGAAGGTTACAAATCAAGGATTTCTGAACCAAGCCTTCTTCTCGGATTCACTCTCTGGAGTGGACGTGTGTGTGAGAAGAAAGCGTGTTAACCAGGCCGTCGAGCTCTTTATTGAAGCGTTGGCTAAATCAATGGCATATGTGGAGGGTGACCGCCTCACAGAGCTGTCAGAATCTGCTGCGCCTTCTTCAACTGGCACCGGTCCATCCAGTCACACTCCATCCACCACAACCAGCACTGGGGTAAACAAACTCAATCCCGCAAATGTCAGAGATGTCGAAAGATGAAAAACTGTGGGCTGCTCAGTGATTACAAGAGATAATGATTCAAGGAAGAGGCAAGGACATATAGTAGATTTTAATTGTTGCCTGTGCTGTCGAACATTAAAGTAGTTTGTACTAATTATAAAACCCATATCATCTGTCTGTGATTGTAATTGAGTACCGCTGTGTTGGAAGCACAAAACAAGCTAGTGACCAAACCCCATGGGGAATTTTCATAATTTTTTTTTTTTTTTTTTTTACAATTTAAGAACTAGATCTGAATGGATTTTATCATTAATCATCATCTTCACTTGAAAGATCCTATTATTGATTGTTAAAATCCCAATATTGATCTTTTATCATGACTATTTTGATCAGTGTAATCTGATTCCTGAACATATTACTTTTATGAGCCGATTCTTTTTAGTGAATCAAAAACTGATTCCTGAATGAAGAACTCTTATATGTTTGTAGTGAATCAGTAACACAAAATTGGCTCGTTTCCACCAAGCGGTACGGTTCAGTACAGTACAGGTCAGTTCAGTACGGTTTGGGACGCTAAACCCTGATCTGGCTTGCGTTTCCACCACCAACAGCAGCCTTATGATAGGCGTGGTGTAGCGATCTACGTCATTCTCGCGTGAAGAAGAAAGCGACACAGTAAACAACAGTGGACAACATACAGCAGATCTTGTTCTTGCTTCTTGGCATGTGGCTGTTTGTCACAAGAAAAAGACACGCTTTCTTTGAGCCAAGGCTGCAAAGAAAAACACAGCTGAAAAAGCATGCACAAGTGACGATTCTCTGTCAACCAATCAACGTTCTGTAGTGAGTCTAGCTCCACCCTTTAGTACTGGACTACTGTGCTAGGTACCCCAACAGAAGGGTGCCAAAAAAGTGGTATGGAACGGTTCGGAATTAGGGTAAGATTCACAACTTCTGACAATGGAAACGGCAAAAATTGCGTACTGTACTGAACCGTACCGCTCGGTGGAAACGAGTCAAATTTGATCAGTTTCATTCTTAATGAATGACTCTTATGAGCCAATTATTTTTAGTAAATCAAAAACACAGCAGGATCAGTGTAATCTGGTTCCTGAACAAATGACTCTAAGAATGAATGAAGAAGTCAATCAATTACATATAATTTGACCAGTTTAATCTTATTCCTAATGAATGACACCTATGAGCTGATTCATTTTAGTGAATCAAAAACATACAGAACGACCAATGTAGTCTGTTTCCCAAACGAATTACTCTTGAACGCTGATTCTTTTTAGTGAATCAAAAGCAGTGTAGTCTCATTCTTGAACAAATGACTCATATGAACTGATTCCTTTTAGTGAAACAAAAACATACAGTACAGCACGACCAGTGTTGTCTGATTCCTGAAAAATGATTCTTATTAGCTGATTATTTTTAGTTAATCAGAAACACATACAGTAGGGAGAACAAGTATTTGACACACTGCCGATTTTGCAGGTTTGCCCACTTACAAAGCATGTAGAGGTCTGTCATTTTTATCATAACTGTGAGTGACGGAATCTAAAACAAAAATCCAGAAAATCACATTGTATGATTTTTAAATAATTAATTTGCCTTTTATTGCATGACATAAGTATTTGATCACCTACCAACCAGTAAGAATTCCAGCTCTCACAGACCTGTTAGTTTTTCTTTAAGAAGCCCTCCTGTTCTCCACTCATTACCTGTATTAACTGCACCTGTTTGAACTCGTTACCTGTATAAAAGACACCTGTCCACACACTCAATCAAACAGACTCCAACCTCTCCACAATGGCCAAGACCAGAGAGCTGTGTAAGGACATCAGGGATAAAATTGTAGACCTGCACAAGGCTGGGATGGGCTACAGGACAATAGGCAAGCAGCTTGGTGAGAAGGCAACAACTGTTGGCGCAATTATTAGAAAATGGAAGAAGTTCAAGATGATGGTCAATCTCCCTTGGTCTGGGGCACCATGCAAGATCTCACCTCGTGGGACATCAATGATCATGAGGAAGGTGAGGGATCAGCCCAGAACTACACGGCAGGACCTGGTCAATGACCTGAAGAGAGCTGGGACCACTGTCTCAAAGAAAACCATTAGTAACACACTACGCCGTCATGGATTAAAATCCTGCAGCGCACGCAAGGTCCCCCTGCTCAAGCCAGCGCATGTCCAGGCCCGTCTGAAGTTTGCCAATGACCATCTGGATGATCCAGAGGAGGAATGGGAGAAGGTCATGTGGTCTGATGAGACAAAAATAGATCTTTTTGGTCTAAACTCCACTCGCCGTGTTTGGAGGAAGAAGAAGGATGAGTACAACCCCAAGAACACCATCCCAACCATGAAGCATGGAGGTGGAAACATCATTCTTTGGGGATGCTTTTCTGCAAAGGGGACAGGACGACTGCACCGTATTGAGGGGAGGATGGATGGGGCCATGTATCGCGAGATCTTGGCCAACAACCTCCTTCCCTCAGTAAGAGCATTGAAGATGGGTCGTGGCTGGGTCTTCCAGCATGACAACGACCCGAAACACACAGCCAGGGCAACTAAGGAGTGGCTCCGTAAGAAGCATCTCAAGGTCCTGGAGTGGCCTAGCCAGTCTCCAGACCTGAACCCAATAGAAAATCTTTGGAGGGAGCTGAAAGTCCGTATTGCCCAGCGACAGCCCCGAAACCTGAAGGATCTGGAGAAGGTCTGTATGGAGGAGTGGGCCAAAATCCCTGCTGCAGTGTGTGCAAACCTGGTCAAGAACTACAGGAAACGTATGATCTCTGTAATTGCAAACAAAGGTTTCTGTACCAAATATTAAGTTCTGCTTTTCTGATGTATCAGATACTTATGTCATGCAATAAAATGCAAATTAATTACTTAAAAATCATACAATGTGATTTTCTGGATTTTTGTTTTAGATTCCGTCTCTCACAGTTGAAGAGTACCTATGATAAAAATGACAGACTTCTACATGCTTTGTAAGTGGGCAAACCTGCAACCAGTGTAGTCTGATTTCCGAGCGATTCTTTTCAGTGAATCAAAAACATACAGGACCCTGTTTTAACGATCTGAGCGCATAGTCTGAAGCGCATGGCACAGGTGCACTTAGGGCGTGTCCGAATCCACTTTTGCTAGTTTAACGATGGAAAAAACATTCGACGTGCCATTCCCTTTAAAAGCCAGTTGTGCTTGCACCATGGTGGATTCGCTATTTACATGGCGGAATTTGCAAGCGGAAAGACTGAACGCTTCTCCAGAGAGGAATCCTTTTATTTTTAATATTTAAAAAAGTTTATGTGCTGCTTGTGTGTGTAATGAGCAGAGTGTACGCGCGTTGTGCACCCAACTATAGGAGCATATTACTAACGCGCCCTTTAAATAACACAAAAAATACTGCGCTATTGACTTTAGTCGTTTTCAGTTGCCTCAAAATAGCAACGCGCCAACAATGCGCCTGAACACACCTCGTTTTCAGACCAGCACGCCCATGGGCAAAATGCGTCAGGCTGAAATTAGCAAAAAACACTTGCGTCGCACCTAAGGGTCGCATTGCGCCGGGTGTATGATAGGGCCCACAGTGTGAAAAGTGCAGTTAGATTCACAAATCGAACGACTCTAATGAGCCGATTTCTTTTAATGAATCAGCAGCATACTGTGTGACCAGTATAGCCAGATTTCCTGAAAGGAAAGATTCTTTTTAGGGTGCTTTCACGCTGGCAGTTTAGTTCGAAACGGGGCACGGTTTACATGAAAGATTGGTAATGCAAAAGCTGTCATGTGGACCAAGGAGCGCACCCAGGGTACAGAACCCGAGACTTCCTGTAGGAGGTGGTCTGAGTTCGGTTGGAACTGTGGCGCGATTCACGTGAATGTAAGAGCAACTTGGTCTTGGGTGCGCACTTGTTTAGCAAGTAAAGTAACCTGCGTATGCATTTTAAAATCAACGTTATTTCTTAAATACACCCAAACAAATCAGACTCGAATCAAGTGCTTCTGAATCAGAACTGAACTGAATTGGGAAATCTCTCTTTCGATACTACAGGACCTACATGTATTTCAAACCAGTAATCAAGTTTTCAATCTTGACATTTTTCATTTGCGCCTGATAGAGGTTGACGTTAAGTTCTGAGACGTCCAGTTACGTCATAAATGTACTCTAATCTATTTAGCTCCATAGACGACGCACTCACTGTAATGAGGATGATTTGTACTTTTAGTTTGCCAATTTATGTCTCAATGGATTGATTACTGTTTTGGGAGATAGGCGTATGAATCTTGTTTATGGAAAGACTGATAGGACGCAAATTAAATTTTTTCATTTTTCTTGAAATCATGATTAGATCTCAATGAAATACAGCTCTTGTTGTTTTTTGCATCTTATGACGATGATTTCGTTAATTGCATTAAAGCTGAGTTTTGCGTGCACTGCATATTTGGAAGCAACAGTCTTAATGGTGTTCAATTAGTTCCACAAGGCTCTCCTCGATGGATAGGCCTCCAGCTTGATTACATTGAACGGTGGGTATTTCCTGTGTTTAAACCCACATATGGATTGAGTAAGGCAGTGGCTGCGGACTACTGTTTTTCTCCACTACCACTTCATTTCTCGTTCAAACCCCCCCCCAAAAATCTCTCTATTTTATTTCACCAGGTCGGCTGTCCAAATGCTGAGGGAGGTTTTGGCCTGGGCCTTTGGAAGGTTAAGCCAATGCAAATTTCAAGAGGCACGCATGGCTCAATGCAGTATATTTCCCATGATCCCCCTCACTGTATGAGTCTCTGAGCCACACCTACTGACCTATGGCTGAAAGGCATATTTGCACCTTTACCTTTACGTTAGCTTATCCAAATGCATGTGACACATGAAAGGGATCTTTTTGAAATCCTCCTCATGCGCCCAGAAGCGTCACAATCAAGTTTGTTCCACAGCGTGTGCTGGCGTTGGGTTTTATGACTGGATCTCCATCAAGCTGAGTACTGTGTCTATCCCATGAGTCATTGGTCTAAGAACAGCCCACCATAAAATTAGCTGGAACCAGAACCAGTCTAATGTCTAAACATGATGGTACGTGCTTGGATATTTATTTATTATTATTTTTTTGTATGTGTGATAAAGGCAAAATATTTTTTTAGACAGAGAGAGGTGAACATGACGTGTTTGGTAACACTTTGGCAGCAATTCACCTGTAGGTTTTGTGATTCTAGTTGGATCATATTTACATTTTTTTCCCTGCGTTGTACACACGTAATGCAAATTGCTTGGCAGAGTGAAATGTGAGATTGAGGGTGCATGGTAGACACATTTGGGTTGTGCAAACCTCATTGAGAAGTTAAACATGATTTACACATGCACATTGGCCTTTTATTGTTTAATTCCTTCTAATATTACATCATTTGTATATTAGTTGATTTATTTCAGAATATTGAGTTTCTAGTTGCTTATGTTGTTTATAGCTGATGTAAAGATCCTTTTGGGTGAATATTTTCAAGGTAAAAAAAGGTTATAACCATTGTTTGAAATCATAGCAGACAAGGTACAAATATCATTTATTTGTTATATTGATATTTAGTTGGGTCATCATCATGCCACATGATCACCCATTGGCATGATGACAAAACGAGACTGTTTGCTAAGGGTTGGGCCTATGAACATTGGCAGTCAACGCCTGGCTGGCTTTTTCATCAGTTTATTGTGGTAAACAGGAACAAAGGTGACCGTGAGGGTCAAACACAGTTCACTGCTGACTTACCAAAGACTTTCTTTAGTGGAGAACATCTCTCAGGTAAGTTTTCACAATTTTTCACAAACTGATGGCATTTGCATATAGGGCTTTTGCATATGTATACATTAGGATACATATGTCTGGAGACTGATATATGTCAAATATTTTATATATATATATATATATACACACAATGTTGGGGAGTAACTAGTTACATGTAACTAGATTATGCAATTTAATTACAAAATAAATGTAACTGTAATCCATTACAGTTACTAAGAATTTTTTTTAAATTACATTACAGTTACTTATGAAAATGTTAATGATTACAAAGGGGGTTACATCTGAATATTTTCTGTAAAAAGCTAGGATGTGTTGAATAATATTAATTTGTTGCTTTGCCTGTTCTTGATGTGCATGATGCCTCTTGCCATTTAAAGGCCATTTAGTGAAGCGATGCTATTCTGATGCTTTTGATTGGTTCTTGTTTGAATTTGCAGCACACCACATACCAATTACATCAACCCACATTGCCGCTGGAAGCTTTAGGCTACAACCTGTCTGAGAGTTGCCACCAATAGCGAGTGATAAAAATGTGCTCCAGTGCTGGAAATTAGAAAAGTAATCAAAAATGAAATGTAATCAGTTACAATACTTTGATTGAAATAGTTACACTACTACATTTTAAATAGGGTAACTTGTAATCTGTAACCTATTACATTTCCAAAGTAACCTTCCCAACACTGTATACATATATAAATGGGATTCTAAGATAATTTTGCTGGCATCATTGATAGCTGGTCATTATTTTTCAGTATGGTCCTTGATGAGGTCTGAAGCGAAATATGTTTTCTTCCGTTTTTCCCCTACCTGTGGATGTATTTACTTTGGCTCTCAACCCTTACACTACATCTCAAAACCCAAACTAACAGAGTATTTGGATAGGCAAAGCAGCTTATTAACATTTCTCAGTGAACCTCAACCGTCCAAAAGGTTCTTTGTTACCTTTTTTAGCAAATTCCTTACATAGGAATTACATGCTCAGCAATTGTGCAACTTCTAAATGTGTTGAAATGAGTGTCACCGGTAAGGATATGGGTTACATATACTGAGTTTGATTTAGGTCTGTTGTTTTTATTTATTTATTTTGGTTCTTATTGTATACTCTATTATATTCTAAGTTCTTGAGTTACAAAGAGACATGGGGAATGGATACTAAATATCACTGAATACCATTATTTTCTTTTGTCTGCCTCTGCCGTTATGTTACATCCCATCCTGTGATAGCAAAACCACAAGGTATGTAAGTCTTCACATCCTTGTGTTGCTTTAGTGGGCATCCTGGTATGATAAATGTCAAGAGAAATGATGGAGATACAAGGAGTGCTGATATGACAGACTAATTACTAATGAAGTTTATTTCCTCTCTTTTGTGTATGGAAAGAAAACATTTTTTCACCAGGTGCATGTTGTTTCATATGTTCAGAAATATGATAGGACACTAATTCAAAACACTTGCTGTGTTGTCTGATTGGTTATGGTAATTGCTCTGTTTAGCCACAATAACTGGGGACTTTGTGCTGCAAATGCAAACAAAGTCACAAAAAACAGATGTCGCTTCAGATCCCCAAATTATAAAATGAAAAATGCATGTTACAAAGTACAAAGTGTCAATACCGGACCGTTCCACTGAAAAAAATAAAATAAATAGCTATAACATCGTTATATTTTTACAGTTTTATATAAATCAAAAGTTATAGACATGCTGAGACCAAAAGCATTCAGTCTGCCGGTCGTCCGTTTAAGTAGCGGTCAGAGCATTGGACGATACTCAGGGACCTCCTTCTGTCAGTTTTACTTCCTCCTGCTCACCTCCCTTAGAAGAGACCTGATACATCTGCAGGAAACCGCCAATAAGAGCCCTATCAGATCGACAAGGACGAGGGAAAAGACATGAAAGGAAATTCACGAGTTTCTTATCCTTTTCTCTTCCACTTCACTATTTCGTTCCCCGTCGGTTTTCCCTATCGACTGCTTTTTGGCTTTGACATGTCTGTATATCAACACACGCTAGCAGCACATAGGAGAAGTGTACACTTTGAGGCCCATGAGCGATTTAAACACAGTAGATCAGTCATCTAACACTTGAGAACGGTTTGCAATCGGATCCCCGAACATCCCTGAGAACATGAAAACATGCCCACTGATCACATCAATAACACAGTTATTGATCACAGAGTTCAGACTAATCAAATCGAGCGCTGGTTTGTTTGAAGTTAAATATGGGCTGCAGCGCTATTTATCTGTTCCGCTTTTGGACTTTTGTGCAGGACGCCCACTCCAACGTACATGGAGGGAAAGTGTTATTTGTATTGTTAAATTTACATTAAGCCCATTTTAATTGCATCAGCCGCTAAACAGATCTCACAATAATGGCCCTAACCGAGAAAATTGCGATCATCTGTGGAAGGGCCTGCAGTATAATGGACAAACCCAATTAATCTAATCTTGTTGTGTTCCATTATGGCTGCACTTTATCATTTCAACAGATGGAGCATGAAGAAATTAAGAATGCGCTCCTGCCAAGCAGGACTCGCTCACAGACGCTTTTCTCTCTGATGGTACCGTGTTCGCGCCTGACGCGGCCTATATATCCTCCTAAAGAAGTGATCCTCTTACAGTTGAAGAATGCTATTTTAACTGATTCTCGACAAGAGATTAATTGAAGAAAACTTTTAGTTGGAGAAGGCAAGTGGGGTAGATTAACAGTTTTACATCCACAATAAAGATGACTGGAACTGCAGGGTTAATGCCAGGTCATCTGAGCAGAGCTCGGCTGTAACCGATGAGGTCAATTTAAGTCGTAATGTTCACGTCTGAAAATAAACAATTTTTCTGGTTTGAGCGTTGACAGAAACACAAAACAATGATGGATTCGTTGGGATGGAATTCGAATTTGGGGCTCATGAGTTTGTTTCTTCAAATTTTATTTTCCAGTGGTTAAATATTTCATTTGGACAAATGACAAAAACATATAAGTACACAAAAATAGGTCAGTTTAGAGGCAGTTGCAAAGGGTGCAACGTGCTTGGAAGGAACTTCCTCTAGAGGGCACATTACATTCAGTATTAAATAGAAGTAAATATAGACGGGTGGAGGGTAACCTTGCAGTGTGTGCTGCTATTCTATGACCTGAAGGTAAGCAGCTTGTCAGTAACTGTTTTTGCAATTATTTTAACTTCCTTACGGCCTAAATAAAATTGCCTTTTTTTTTACTGTTGTGTATGGAAACAGGAATGGAGGAATATCTTTTCTGCAGTACTATCTATCTTTGGAAAGTTTCTTTCCAAAGCTTCACACATGCAAATAAGCTGAAATGGGTGCACTTAATTCATTTAAAATTACACATACCAATGTGTCTTTATTACTATAAGATTGCAGATTTTAATAAAATTAGTCAAATCAAATGTAAATTAGACTGATTAGATGCATAAAGGTACAATCATTCTGCTGCCTTAATAAATAAATGAATCATTAAGAAACATACATTGTAACTCGGACACTTAAACTAATTATATTTAGCTTATAAGTGGACTAAAGATTAATAAAGGGACTAATAAAGATTCTGATTTTGTGAGGCAAATTTTCTGTGTAGTACCGCCTGGTAATTCACTATTCCTTAAGGGGAAACAATTATCCTACCGTGCTTTTTTTTTAATACCCCTCATCTTTTTCAGCTTCCATGCTTTTTTGAACTGACATGGTAGGGCATATTTATTTCACTTAATAGTGAATAATAGTCACTTTTCTCGTTTTTTTTTTTTTTTTAATGGCAAATCCAGCTTCCAAAAGTAAGATGTACAATGCATTAAAAAAAAGGTTCTACAATTTATCTGTACATTTGTATACTTTGGTGAAGATTAATTATTATCATTTTATAGTTAATAATTATCATTATTATCCTTAAATTTAGTTTACAGCTTGTAGCAAAATTATATGATCTGTAAGTAATTTCCTTAACTGCATCCTAGCAGTCCAAATAGAGTAAAATGATAAATAAATTTACTCCGTTACCTCGTCTATCACTGAGCAAAGAATAATTCTGGAAGTCTTTTCACAGATGCCATCACATCTGCCAATAGCTGATGTGAAATAGAAAATGCATTTTTGCCTGCAGAAAAACATCTTCTAATATTATACTTTTTTTATACGTCTTTAAGTTATGTTTGGCTGTGCTGATAAACGGTAAACAGATGAGCACTAATATTAATGGCAAAAGTTTCATTTAGTTAATTTGTAGAAAACAAAGATTAATACAAACAATACAGTCATAAGTCATTGTTCTGTATAAAATATAAATGTAAATAATTCACTACTATCACAGATTGCGCTATCTATCTATCTATCTATCTATCTATCTATCTATCTATCTATCTATCTATCTATCTATCTATCTATCTATCTATCTATCTATCTATCTATCTATCTATCTATCTCTTTGAATTTGTGAATATGTGGGTGAGTTTTTCATTCAGCCTTGTTGAAGAATAAATGCACATTTTCTATTTTAAAATATTTAAATACATTTTTAATTGATACTGCGCAATGTAAGTGTGCATTTAATGTTGGTAAATTTGTGTATGCTTAATTTGCTATCTATTTTAATTCTTCTACAGTAGAATAATCAGCAATTATGATTCTTCTTTTAGACTAGCATGGCATATGAAGGTTGTATTGAGTGTGGTATCAGTTTAACTGAACATGTTTTAGCCCACTGTAACAGTGGTCATTGGGTTTGGTCTCACTGTAGCGTGTGTGGTTGACACACTAGCCCTCCCTCTGGTTAGACGTGTAGCGTCATCAAGGCTCTGTGGTCTCATTACCCGAGTGGTGTCATTACATTGAGTTCAAGGTTGAGCTGCAGTAGAAGTGAATATGTGCAGTAATTTATATCTAAACTGAAAGGCCTGGTTTTCTACTCAATCAACCTCAGTAAATTTGTCATTTTACTGCTTTGGTTTGTCTGGTCATACAAATGTCATGCAAAACAAAATTCATAGGCTTCACTAATGCCATTGGTAATAGAGTAAAAAAAAAAAAAAGGTAACTTTATTTTGATGGTCCCTTTTAGACATTCTGTTGACTATTAAGTAACGTTGCACCTACATGTCAACTAACTCTCATAAGAGTATTAGTAGATTGTCTACTTAAAATCTGCTAACACTTTACTTTGATGGTCCCCAACAGACATTCTTGGAGGAACTTTGCAACTACGTCAACTTATTATACTAACCCAAGCCATACACCTACCAGTCTACTAATACTCAACTAATATGTAACTCTACTGCAGGTTAGTCGACATGTAGTTGCAATGTTACTTATAGTAAAGAGTATGTAGTACTTTTTTAGTGCTTTTTTAGTAAATGCATCCAATTTTTTAAAAATATGCATCATGCATATTGATGAATCGCCAGTGTATAAAACCATGTACATTTTTTGGCATCATGTATAAAGGTGTCAGATGCTTTGGGGTAAGATGTGCCAGCGACTTACTCTATTGAGATATGCATCAGGAAATGCAGGAAATACTATTACATTGGTATCATTAGAAAAAAATCTGGGAACTAATTTTTTGTCAGAGAGTGCGACTGAAAAGAGAAATCTACCTTTAAAAATATTATTATAGATTTCCCCCACTATATTATATATGAAAGGATTTCATATTTTGCTGAAACCTTAATAGATGGAATGTTTTCTGACTGTTTTATGTATACCTTTCAGAAAATATGCTTAATTTAGAGCAAATTTTATGTAGTTATTTATAATTTATTTTGATAAGTCATATTTCTATGACCCTATGTTCTATTTTGTGTAGTGGTAGATGTAAGACATCCTAAAATATAATTAAGCATATTTGTTTTACCTCTCTCTCATTTTTCCTTGACTAAACTTAAGTACACTTTGGCACAACTTACCCGCTTTCCACTAATAGAAATGAATAAAACATTGTTAATCAATGCTTAATCATATTAGGTTCATATACTCAAAATTCACCTATTTTAGCTACCACTCATTTTTGTATCCTGTTGTGTCCCACACTAGAATAATCTCTGAGCTCAGTTCATAGCGACACAGTCGTTTCAATTCTTTGTATCATCTACTAATGCATGCCAGTTTTAAATTTAGATTGATCCCACTTCCAACTGTAATTTACGTTTTTTTAGCCCTTTATCTGCATTATGCACCATTACGTTACATTATCATTAAGGCTAATATATGGTGTTATTTTCAAACGGTGTGTAGTTTTGTGTTGCGGAGCGATACACTTTAAGCATTTGGAGTGGTAACTGCATCAATTCCAAGACCCACAAAGCATTTCATCAAATGAATTATCCTAAATCAAAATGTGTTTTGGTACTACTTTGAAGTTTCTTCTTTTTCCGCTTTTACTGGCTAGCTGTGTTCTTTCTTTCAGAGCAGTGTCCTTGGGCAGCCTTTCATGTACTGTGAAAATAGCATGCTCCATTTATCTTGAATTGTCTTCATGTGTTGGCTGAGGTCTAGGCCTCCGCTCTTAAAGACCTCTGCTCTAAGTCTGCGGCTTTGCGTCTGAGTCAATGTTATGAAGACATTTTCATCAACTTCTGTCGTCAAGAACCGATATGATTCAGACTTTTGAGTAAATATCACTGATACGAGCTCATTAACGGCACATAGATCAGTTTGTAGTACTGACATGATACCCACAGTTATGTTGTGAACTGCACTTTTAGGGGCTGTTTACATAACACCTTTTTATTAAAAACAGATACGTTTTTATTTGTTGTAGCCGTTCATTTACACGACAACTGCGTTTTTGGGGCCTGAAAATGTCAACTTTTGTTCAAATGATACCGTTAACGTCTGTGTAAGCTACAAAACCGCGAATTTGTCAAAACATTGACATCATGCACATGCGTATTATGTGTTCAGTCTATAGGCATAGTTTTTCTTTTCAAAGTGACCTCACCAACTACTGGCCTGGCATGCTTAATACAGCTTTTTAAATCGTTTTCGTTTAAATCGTTGTTTTTTTTAAATTGATCATTTTGACAGTGTTGTCACTTGTACACAAAAATCACATTTTTAGTACATTGTTGTAGAAAATCAATGCTTGATTGCTTCTGTATACCTGCATAGTCAGAAATATGCAAAAATTTTACCTTTAGGGGTATAACAGCTTGTTAGTATCAGTTCCCCCAAAATGACAACTTTGTACCTTATCAACCCCTAAAAATGCCCCTATTTTAGGGCATTTTCCACACTTACTGTATAGATTGTTTTGTTACGAAACAGGGACTTTGATACAATGTTGCATTTTCTTCTTGGTTGGGTTTGCTTTCACACAGCAACCTTCCAAAGCGTACCAAAATGTGTTCACGTAAGTCACATGCGAGTACAACTGTCCTCTTATTGGTCAGAGTTTCCTCTGCATCATCCATCAAGATGATTGACAAGTTCGCTCCATGAGCTTGGCTTTATTTGTAACTGTCGAGACGCAGAACTATACGAATGTAGCCGTCATTCCCGCTGTTAAATTATATACTACATTCGTATTAATACTGCGGCAAATCCATATGTACTTTCTCTGGATCTCCCAGCACTGTCTAGAGGTTAACTCTTCATCGGGACAGCATTCTCTCATGGAGAAGCGCAACATTTTAAGATGAAGAGGTGCTCTTTTGGTTTTCAACTGTGATAACTACTGTGCTCACTCACAGAATCAGACACTTGCTTTTATAGCACATTTCCTGTTATGAATTATAATACCATTTGGTTCGTTGGTCCGTTGGGTCAGACTGTTTTTACACCTCAAGTGAACTGTCCCAGAGTTTGTTTGCAATCGGGCTGAGACCACCTCATTCAGGCGGTCTCAGAGCGATTGTTTTGGTGCGGATCCGAGCGTGATTGCCGTGTTCACATATGCCTAAACTAACCGAACCAAGAGAGAAAACGCACCAGGTTCTGAAACAAATGCTCAGGTGTGAAAGCACCCCCCTAGAGTAGTAATATGTCCCATTTAGGTACTACTATGAACTTTTATGGGTAAATAGATTACAAAGATGTCCCTTTAAGGGTACTGCCAGTGTGACAAGCTATTGTACTCGTTCGCACCAAGAACGATGACTAAAAAGAGAACTATAAAGATAACTATATTAGCGCCCACACCAGTGGACGATAACGGTCTGTCTAAGTGCGCGCTGCAGTTTTGTCATCTAACACTTTAAATGCTCGGGCTATTTAAAGCAGGATGGATTCTGATTGGCTGTCAATGTTTTTATCATTCATCAGCTGGAAAAAATCATTCTGAAAGTGATTCCAACGATATTGTTTCTCTGTGCTGTTATCATTATAGTTGTGATGTGGACTTTTATATTTACAACGAATTTTAAAACGATATATTTATTGTTATAGTAATGTCCTTGGTGTGAACGGGTACATGTTTTGAGTGTGTGAGATGTTTTTTGCAATTGGATGTTCTCTGCATTTCTGAGGTGAGGTCAGAGCATTTGCACCATGCTAGAGAAACTCAGCATCCATTACATGTCCTAGTTTTAGATTAACACCCATGTGATCAGATATAATTGCTTCAAACTACTATTATAATGTTCGGTTAGTCCCCACGTCAGATGTACATTTCAATATTGTGTTATATCTCAAGTCGCTGTATTGTCCGTGCCACCTTCCTTCTCTGGTGTTTTCTTTCAGCCTTAAAGTCTCTGTTGTTTCAGTGAGACTAATTTGCTGTCAGACATGTGGTGCTTTTGCAATAGCAGGCAGACTCCAGAAATTAATTTATCCAAATAACCAAGCCCTCCTGGGCCATTGAGAAGGGGACACAGAAATGGCCTAAGAAGGCAAAGCCCCCTTTTGAAGTCTGGAATGTTTTGACTGACTTAAAACAGGCAACTGGAATGATCAGATCATTTTCACTGACCCATGGGATTTTTAACCATTTTCATACACTACGGACAAAACAAAGAGCGAATGCCTTGACTGATACGTGTGGAGTTGGCAATCAAAAGGCAATCAAAAGGCAATGAAAGCAATGTGAAATTGATTTGCAGTGAAGAGTTGGGATATTTTGAAGGTTTTTTTTGTTAACAAAAAACATTTTGTGTGTGGACTGTGGAGAATTTTGCATTTGCCCCAGTACAGAAATTAGTCATGCATGTACAATGTACAGTCATAAAGCGATCACTGGTATTCAGGCTTAGGATAGCAAGGGTTAAATTGGGCTGGAATGATCAAGATACTAGAACATTTTCTGATATGCAGCTGCAATTGTAATCATCTTTTAAATTTAAATTCTGAAATGTATTTATTTATTTAATTTAATATTTATTTACTAAATAAAATTATTATTTTTAGTTTGTTATTATAAATCTTTTATGTAATGGACTGATTAAATAATATATTATTATTAGTCGTGAAATTAGTATTCCACTTTTATTCTAATATTCACAGTACTCAGAAACTTTTGTGTTGTTTTGGTACGAAAATATCTGCCAAGAACAATTGGAAAAATTATAAAAAGAATGAATTTCTCATTGAAATAAATTGTTCATTTAACTTCATGTTTGGATGTATTTGTGCACATCTCTCAATGTTAATCACGTTCAGCAACGTAAAGGCATATTTTCTAAATGTATTCATTACTTTATGTAACAAAATTAGCTGGCAGCAAAGAAATATAAATGAATGTCATGCTAATAAATCATCCCTATTAAAACTCGCGTACATGACAATTATTGGCAAAGCGGTTTAAACAAGCCTGAAGGAAAAAAAACACAAAAAAACAGGCAGCCTTGAGTTAGGGGCACTTAAGTTTCCACCTTAATAAATAATTCACTACTCCACTGTCATGAGTTGCAGTGGGTTGAAATCCCTAATGACAGCTTTTTATAACCTATGACTCAGCTGGCCATTATGCTCCTGACATCTCCACACAGACCACATCCCTTCAGCCAGATCGCTGTTCTCTGTCTCTCTCTTACACAGATCCTGATTCTTGAGTGCATCGATGAATTAGCTAAGCGTTCTACTCTCTTTATGAACTGAGTGTTGCAAACACTTTTGGCCATTAATGCAGTGAATGATTAAGATGGATGCTTACAGGTTATGATCGCTCTGGCTGAGGTTTCAACTTTATTTCTACTCTGAAACCTGGGGCTTTTATAAACTGATTATACAATATTAAGTCACTTGTTTTAATCTACAACAATGAACTCATCACCAAATTGCCATCTGCAACTAACTCATTCCTTTTTTGCAGTATGTTTTTAACCAAATTTTATTTTTCACACAATTCATCAAATCCATTACTAATGCTTTCTTGTTTGTGCTATTGTTTTCCCACCCAAAATGATGTCACTTCCTTGTTATTGAATACCACCTTATGTATTACTGTCATCCAGTGTTGATGTTTGACATGTTTCTATGACTGTCATTCTATCTATCCAGTTTCAAAAAAGGCAGAAAAGGCAAAGGGATATTGCAAAAGTCTAACAGGATGGAAAGTTCAAAACTGCATTTATTATCAATTAATCAAACCTGGAATATTTCTTTATGAATTGCCAAATTTTTTATGTCAGAAGTTGGCCATGGAAAAATGTCAACATCCGCTTGAACCAAAGTAATGAAATTATCTGAAGTCATGCTCACTTAATTGTGATATTCTGATAAAAGTTAACTAACTAAAATGACTCCCATCTTTAAAAACTGAGTTTCATATTTTATCTACTATATTAACACTTTCCCCACCAGTGTTTTTTTTTTTTTTTTTTTTTTTTTTTTTTTTTTTAAGTTGCCATGCGCCAACTTTTTTGATAAATATTCATGGCCTCTAGAATATTTTTTGTATGAATATGTGAACATACAATATATCAAAAGAAAGAACAGAGCCTCTGCTTTAAAAAACAATAAAAGCCTTGTAGATTCATTCTTTTTATTAGCACTTGAATGTTGGTAAGTTTAAATTAAAAAAAGCAACATTTTGAACAAAAAGCTGAGAACATCGTGTTTTTGTCAAAGAATTAATCTGGATTGGACTCAGATTGATGATCTAAACATAGATAGAGTAGATTGAGTCCATCAACACCCCCAAAGCTTGCACAGTTGTTCATTCTGTAGCGATTTATGATTTTGATTTATGTGCTGTTGAATGTTTGATGATCGCATTAGCTTATATGTGCATAAGCAATCAGGGCTGTGTCCAAAATTGGCCCCTATAATCTTAAATAGGGCAATATTTGAGGGGACAGCCATTTGTAGTGGTGTCCGAAACCATAGTGGACGTTATCGAGTGCACTCGTTCAATCCCACAACGCTCACTGCAATAACGAGTGTACAACTGATGTACACTCAACGGCTAGAGAATACCCATAATGCGCTGTGAGAATCGCGCACCGAGTGAATTCCCGCGTCTCACCAAAAGGTTGCGCCCGCAGATGAATCATCTATCCATTTTCCAAGCTGATGGTCCAATGTGGCTACAATGTAAAATCATACAGGTATAAATTCCTTTTTTATTGATTATTAAATTGTTTAATTAAGGTTCAATTAATTAATTAAGTTTCCATGACAGTTACTGCTGGATCTGCCAGTTTGCTAAGTTTTAAACAATTATTAAACGGCAAGCACAAACTATACAAAAGCGGCAGCCCTTTCGGCTCACTCAGTGTCCGAATTCGCTCACTTGTTCACTTCCTCAGGTGAACTATATTAGTGGACTAATGTAGGGAAGAGTGAATGAGGGACACAGCCCTTCTATCCATTGTTTATGCTTCTTCTTCGCTTGTTTTTGGAGCCAGAGATTCTGTACTATTTCAGAAGATGTGTAATATCGCTCCCTACTGTATAACAGTAAAAACATGGATTGCAGATCAAATTGAGACTGTCCTCACTGTACCCTGTACTGCGATGGCATACTGGATTGAATCCAATAGTGGATGCGTGATTTTTTTTTTCTCCCAAATTCGGTGCAAACTCTGATTTAAAAGATGTCACTCACAGTGCTGACTACTTAAGTGACATGACGTGAAGGCCAAGTATGGTAACCCAAACTCAGGAATTTGTCCTCTGCATTTAACCCATCCAAGTTAGTGCACACACATGGGGAGCAATTCAGGGTTAGGTGCCTTGCTCAAGGGCTCTTTAGTCATTTTCTTGCTGGTATTGAGAATCAAACTTACAACCTTTGGGATACCAGTCTGCCTCTCTAACCATTAGGCCACAACTGCCCCACAATGCTACAACAAATACTAACCCTTAAACCTACCCTACACCCTAACCTTAACCTGGTTTGGGGGAAAATTGGGCCCTATTTTAATGATCTAAACGCATGGTCTAAAGCACACGGCGTAAGTGCATTTAGGGCGTGTCCGAAACCACTTTAGCTAGTTTAACGACTGAAAAAATGGTCTGCGCGCCCGGCGCATGGTCTAAAAGGGTTGTCCCTATTCTCTTAATGAGTCATGGGTGTGTTTTGGGCGTAACATGCAGTAAACCAATCAGAGTCTCATCACCCATTCCCTTTAAAAGCCAGTTGCGCTTGCACCATGGCGGATTGCTATTTACATGGCGGAATTTGTGAGCGGAAAGACTGAACACTTCTCCATCCTTTTATTTTTAATATTTAAAAATGTTTGTGTGCTGCTGCATTGTGGAAAGTGTATGTGCGTTGTGGACCCGCCTATAGGCGCATATTACTAACGCGCTCTTTGAATAACAAAAAAAAATAATCCGCCATTGACTTTAGACCAGGTTTCAGTTGGTCAATGTTGCAGTCTATTTCAGTTGCCTCAAAATAGCAACGCGCCAACAATGCACCTGAACACACCCCGTTTTCAGGCCAAGCACGCCCATGGGCGCACAAATGCATTTGCTATTTAAACAACGTGGCGCAGGATGTGAAAATGATAACTGCGTCGGTCTGAAACTAGCAAAAAACACCTTCATTGCGCCGTGTGTATGATAGGGCCCATTATGTGCCCTAATTATTGGATTTAATCCAGTATGTCATTGCGATACAAGGTGCAGCGAGGACATCTTGGTTGGAAAATCCCATCAATGGTGGGGAAAGAGTTAAGACGTATATGATGGACACATGAAAATGACTCAACTGCTCTCTTACTGTGTTTCACCTACAGGTTTTTAAGGACTTCCACCCCCTACCAAAGTCAATGAGAGCTAAGGCTAAATTCTATCCCTTAATAGGTAAGTCTCAGTCTTTTCTCTGCTCTCTATTTTGCCATAAAGTTGTTTTACTTTCTCAGTGTCTAATTTCTATTTGATAAATCTCAGCATAAATAATGAATTAGATTTAAATATAGTGCCTTTTGCAATGCAGTAACCTGACGTTGGTGTATCGCTGCAAGTTCTTTTGCTCCTTCTAAACATAGAGTTGTAATTGACTATAAAAAGAACAAATAACTCACAGCTTTATTGAGTCATTCCCACGAGTTAACCCTAGGATATAAATCTTGTGGTGGTGATTAAGCTTTTGACAATAGAGTTAGCACAGCGTAGCAGACAAGGGCAAGTGGGCCTGCAGAGTAATTTACTGTACGGTTTGCAGGTGTGGCCTCCTACTGAGCAGGAGACCACCGTAGGAACTGACGAAACTCTTTGCTAGCAGGGACTGTGTACAGTCAAAGTAATCACTGCTACCGTGCCTCGCTCCTGGCCACTACTGATTTTATCCAGTTCGTAATTATCTTGAATTATGTAAAAAGAGAGATTGATGACTATTTTTTCAATGTTTTATTGTTGACCTTTTTACGTCACTGCAGACCTCTTTCCCTCGCCGCTAACTATTAATTATGAAATACTGTAGGTCTCAGCCATTTCGTTTTACAGCCTCTTCCTGTTAAACTTGGTGTGAAGGGCTGCTGTTTTTAAATAGGTGTGTAAAGTCAATGTGGATATAGTGCCCCTAGCCTCCAATCTCATGCCCATTATGTCATGTGGGTTGAAAAAAAGGCAATGCCACTCCTGCAGTCTTGCTGTTTACTTGCACTTCTGTGAAAAGTCAAAGTCAAGTTTCGAAGTCAAAAGCTGACGTCATTTTTCAGCAGTTGTTTCTTCCGCAGTTTCTTCGCTTTGTTTTAAGTCTTTGATAGCCTATCTTTCATAATTGCCTTGTTGTTTGTAATCTGAACACTTTTTTGATTGATGTTGAAACGAAAAACTAAACGCAAATTAGAAACTGAAATAAGTTTAATTTGAAGCACTAAAATTGATAACTGTAATAAATAAAGTAAAACTGAAGTCAAAATAAATATTAAAATAGTAATAAGTAAAAAGAAAAACTAATAAACTAAATGACAAAAGTAGGGCTGGGTAAAAAAATATAGATTTCTCAATTTTAATCGATTCTCATTTTTACGAACCTATATCGATTCTTAAATCAATTAGCCTAGTCTATCCTGATTTCAGTTGATGAATGAACGGAACGTTGTAGCGCGCCTCCCATCCAATAAATCGCAATAATCTTTGTGCTTTGTTGCTTTTGAAATGAAATAAAGTCTCAGATTTCAAATTTCGTCCATTTTATTATGAAATTCAAAAGTAAGTATTGTTTTGCCGCTGTTTAATATGCCATGACAGATCGCTGTATACCCTTTAGCGCACGTGAACTGATTATCTCCACCGATTTAATACCAGTTACAGCGTGAAATAAACATGATTTAACATCTGAAGGTATGTTAAAAGATAGAGTACAACTTACCGAAATTCATATCATGTCTCATGTAATCGTTCAGTGTTTCAACCGTGGAAAGACGTCAATAAGACAGCTTGTAAACAATGTTATGTAACATCAAATTTACCTCAGAAAAACCATATTCATTTTGCTAAACATATGCACCATATTACATATTCATTATAATGTTCTTCAATATTTAATGCATGTTTGAATAAATCAGTCAAGTTTTTATGACAGCCACCATTTAAATGTTTATATTTAAAAGAAATTGGAGTAGAAATGTCATTATGTAATTGTAAAGTTAGTATTAAAAACATCCTTGATACAAATCAGTTAATTTTAACCTTCAATGTTATAGTAATGTCTGACTCCCATGTATAGCTACAGCATTAGTTAAGAGATTTTTTTTTCCTTAAGAAAATTTGCCTTGTACTGTATTTGATATATATCCAAAATAATCAACATCGAATCGGAATCGCAAGCTTGTGAATAGAAATAGAATTTAATCGTGAAATTTGTGTCAATATCCAGCCCCAGACAAAAGCACATAACAAAATAGCTAAAAATTAAACTAAATTTAAAATGAAAATATAAAAATAAAAGCTAGCCTGAATGCTTTTGTTATTTAACTGGTTAAATTGATCTATAATGGAATGTGCTTTATGCAGGGTTATTATCATTAACTAAAACTATTAAAAACATATTTGTTCATTTAGATAAAGGTGAAATAAATCTCACAAAAAATATTTAAAAAGAAAAACTGTGACTAAAGCACATAACAAAATAACTCAAATTAAAATGAAAACTAAAAATATAAAAATAAAAGGTAATTCAAAATATTAATACAAACTATAATAGTACACTCTTAAAAATAAAGGTTTCAAAAGAGGGTTTTTGAAGCGATGCCACAGAAGAACCATTTTTGGTTCCCCAAAGAATGTTTCAGTGAACAGTTCTTAAAAGAACCATTTTTTTTAGTGTGAAGAACATTTTAAAAATCTAAAGAACCTTTTTCTTTTCACTATAACAAATCTTTTGTACAATGGAAAGATTCCATAGATGTGAAAGCTTCTTCATGGAACCAGATGGCAATAAAGAACCTTTATTTTTAAGAGTGTATATAGATAATGCTAAAATAACACTAGTTTTATTTCACATAGAATCTGTGAGTGCGGATTTCCGCAGAATCAGATTTATCCATCTGCAGAATTCCAAAGACTTTCCATTAATATTAATACAGAAAATATGAGAAAAGTCTGCAGATTCCGTGTGGGCCTGCCGATGACCCCCCTCTACTGGCCCCCGGGGCCTTTCGTGAAGCAATCAACTCATGTGAATGAATATATTGCTGGAGGTAGAGCAAGGATTGTTTCCCTGTATGTCGCAGGCTTATCGGCTTTTTGTTTAGGTCACATCATTTGCTATCCTGCTGAGACCTCTGGAATAAGTTATGCAGCCCTGATCCCTACTGTCAGCACCTCTCTCAAAGTGTGAAGTGATTTCACCAAGGACTCTCTCGGCTGGAAACGACTTTGTTTCTCTTTACATTTAGTCTTTAAAACGGGAGCTTGCCCAAAATAATAAATGTCATTTCCATCTAGTCGCAGAGATTTTCGGCAAACTTTGGACAAACAAAATGTGGGTATATTGAAGTCAGCACCAGGCAGAGCGTGAATTAGTGCGTGTTACTTTACTGTTACCACTTACAGCTGTAGATTTGAGGTATTGCACTATTTTCAACTTTCATTTTATAAAATTGTGTGTGAGCAGCTAGTAAGTATTTTGATTTACGTGAAACATGCATATGGAGACATATACTATACAGCATGTTTAGTATGGCTATTGTTTCCATAACCATCAAAAAGTATACTCTAATTAATACGGTACATGATATTAATGTGGTTATTTTAGCGGTAGTTTAGAATTAGACCAAACATATTATAGTAAAGGTAGAACAATCTGACCAGATCCTTATTGAAACTCATAAGACTGCATCTTTATGGTTGTTTGAAGGAAAAGTTTATTTAAAATTTTTTTTAATTTTGTCATCATTTACACCCCTTTATGTCATAATATGCTGTATTTGTTCCATGAAACGCAAAAGTAGATTTTTATGCAGTTCTTTCCATACCAAAGCAGTTTGTAGGGACCATGTCTTTCAATGTCCAAAAAACCCCCCCACCAAAAAAGGTATTTTAAAAGGGGGGTATAATGCTATTTACGTTTGATGGAGTATTTCTGTGGCAAAAATACTTCTTCCGGTTTCTCACAAGTTTCGGAAAGTTTTTTTTAGAGTATGGGCCTATGTGACGTCAACAAGGGCGGAATTTCCTTGTACGGGCACTTCTCCCGGACGGGCGCACGCACACGTCGACCAGAGCGAGAGCGCAAGAGCCGCCCATCAACGCGCTTTGCTCGGCTTTAGGGAAGTCATCGGCTGCGCTGCACAGGTCTTCACGAAATCAACAATGTAACTTTGCAATTACATGTCAACTAACTCTCATTAGAGTATTAGTAGACTGTAGTCTACTAGTCTGCTTAATATCTGCTAACATTTATTTTAACACCAATTTTTGGTGGTCCACCAAGAGACATTCTGACTATAAGTAACTTTGCAAGTACATGTAAACGTATTCTACTCACCCTAACCCTAACCTAACAGACTACTAACAATATGCTACAGTCTACTAATACTCTGAGTTTTAGTTGACATGTAGTTGCAAAGTTACTTGTAGTTAGTAGAATGTCGGAAGTGGACCGTCAAAATGAAGTGTAACAGAAACTAGTGCTGCAACAACTAATTGATACGAATTTGATTATCGATTAGTCATGGCTGCGTGCTGTACCCGGGAAACCATATGCCAGTCATGTCGCTTTACAGAATAACCCATTTCTATGGACAAAACGCATATGGAAAATAGCGGGCACGGAGAGAGCTGCTCCGGGAAAGGTACATGATCCACGTTGTCCGAAACATGAGAATGCTTTATATTATAAGCATAAGCGTTTACTGCATTTTGCCCTGTCGTGCTTTGACAGAAGCGTGTGCTGTTTAATGCCTCTGACACATGTTTTTCTAACTTACATTTTGTAGTTATATCCTAATCTATAAATGCTAGAAAGTCCCACGAGTATTTCCATTTTGCTTATTCTAACAAGTGTCTTGCTAAACTTCACAGACTTCAGTGAACGAACACTGGTGGGCACATACGTGCCAAACCCAGACAGAGCGCAGTAGAACAGGAGTGCAATAATTCTGACTAAAATACACATTTTGCTAAAATATATAAATAAATTAAGGTTTAAAAATATACATGTAACAGAAGTAATCATATTTATGAGAGCAGCGCTATTGTTGGAATAGCCCATTAATGTAATATAATTACTATGTTCAGACGAGTGAATGTGTTCCTCATGCCTCATTCAAGTTAAACATTTTGCGCTTTTGTTTTTGTTTATCATTTTTATTTTAGTCGCTTTAATTTCTGCTTTAAAATAGTATAAATATATATATAAATATAAATATAACAAATCTTTCTTAAATATATACATGACTGTGTGTGTATTTATATATACATAATAATTATACACAGTGCACATACATATATTATGTAAACACAAACTTTTATTTTGGATGCGATTAATGGATTTGACAGCACTAATTTGAACCCTTTTTGCTTAAAATGTACAGCTTAGCCTACATACATTCACCATATATGTTTTCATAGGCTTAATATTACACACTGTTGGGAGGACAGCATTGGGTAGGATGTAGAATAACATGGTTTAAAATAATGGATTAAAATTCATTTTTAATGAAAAAAAAATTGTAATATATAATTTTTTTTCTTTCTTTTTTTTCCGATTAATCGGAAAAATAATCATCAGATTAATCGATTATCAAAATAATCGTTACTTGCAGCCCTAGCGGAAACCTTTTATAAAAGATATTAAATTTGTACTTTTTTTTTAACGTTATGTAGGTTTGGAATGGCATGGGTAAATAATGGCAGAATTGTTTTTCTTTAAAAACAATGAAAGAAGTTTTACTTTAAGTTGTACTTGTTGGACTATGATTATTCATTTCCCATTGCTTTAAATTCTATGAATGGACTTCCAAAATTCACAACACGACAGATCCTCATTAATATTAAACTATTGGAACATGGAGGAGCTCACATTAGTTTCACATTTTAACTGTGAGCATTTGTGTTCTCATAGCACTTAAATTGGGCAAATACCCGCTCCTGCTGCACCCTAACGTTGAGTGACATGTGCAGAGTCCGTCCATCCCTTACGTAACCCCTCTAACCACACTCACAAACTTAGAGTGGCTGTTGCTGCCTGCTTACTCACAAATCAGGACCAAAGGCAGCAGTTCAGAAGTTCACTTTTTGGAAGCCAGCCGGAACTGCTTAAGGGTGATGACGTTTTTCAGGAACAGGTGGTCCAAGTGACATAATTTTGGCCCAGTGTTGAGACTCTGCGATATTACAACACCATCATGTTGCCAGAAATCGATTTCAAATGAATACTCTGATATTAGAACATTTGCTAAAGTGTGCTTTTAGCAAGAGGATAAAACCCGCTAATAACTCTAAAGTTGCACTTCCTCTGTTTAAGACCCATCTCAGTCTTGAAAATGCTTTGGCTGAGAAAACTATTTATGATCATAAACTGTTAACTACTGGCACGTACACTTTGGACTGGAATGCCATTCAGAATGCAGAAAATATATTTAGTTCTCACCAACAGACAGCAAAAGGCACCAGTGGGTCTAGCTCAACACGAGAACAGTTATTTTTACCACAGTATGGACTTTCAATTATGGTAATGTGTTTTCTAGCCCCTTTAAGAACACTTGGAGCAATTAATGTGCCTCCATTTGCTGAAATGAAATATGACATTTTCTGACAGATGCAAACAAAAGTGACGTATAATTGGTGCGTTTTGTTCATCTAAATTAAATGCGATCATACTGTATATTATAATTTGCGAAATGTAAATGAAATTAGCACATTTCTAGTACATAAATCTGCGCTACTGTTTAAAAGTTTGGGTTAGTAATTTTTTTTAAAAAGAAATTATTACTTTTTTATTGAGCAAGGACACAAAACATTGATCAAAAGTTACAGTATAATATTACAAAAGTTTTCTATTTCAAATAAATGCTGTTCTTTTGAACTTTTTATTCATCAAAGAATCCTGAAAATGAATGAAAATGTATAAACTGTTTTCACAAAAATATTTAATATTTTATATTAGTGCTGGGCAATCGATTAATCGCGATTAATCACATCCAAAAGTTTGTGTTTACATAATATATGTGTGTGTACAGTGTATAATTATTATGTATATCTAAATACACACACATGCATGTATATATTTAAGAAAATTTTTATATTTATATATAAAATATTTATTTTTATATATAAGATAAATTATATAAATATATATACAGTATATACATGCAAATATTTCTTAAATATATACATGAAGGAGTGTGTATTTATATATACATAATAATTATACACAGTACACACACATATATTATGTAAACAAACTTTTATTTTGGATGCGATTAATTGTGATTAATCGACTGCCCAGCACTATTTTACATATTAAATAGTATAGAAATATTAAGCTAAATGTTTTCAGCATTGATAATAATAAGAAATGTTTCTTGAACACCAAATCAGCATATTCGATTGTGATTTCTGAAGGATCATGGGACACACATGCTGAAAATTTAGCTTTGCCATCACAGGAATAAATTACATGTTAAAATATATTACAATAGAAAACCATTATGTTCATCTAATTGTAATAATATTTAAAAATATTAATTTTTTACTGTAATAATGTTTAATAAATGCAGCCTCGGTGAGCATAAGAGACATCTTTAAAACACATGAAACAGTCTAACCAAACCCAAACTTTAGACAAATCTGTTTTTTGAGAGATGTTAATTTTTTTATAGACAGATCAAGGAAACCAAAAACAAGTAGAATTATGATTAGATGAGCCACATATTTTAATCCATCACAAAAATAAAGCAATAAGCCACTCAAGGCTGTACATTACAGTGATTTTACCACATTTAAGAGGTTAAAGTCACTGTGACGTACAGCTGCTTGTGGTTTATTGCCTTCTTCTGCTTATGTCGGTCATTGTTCCTTATTTACTTCCTCTCTAATTGAGCTTTTAGTGAATTAGCAGCATCTGCATCACAGAAAACAACCACACAATCCTTGCCTATTTCAAGAGCACCTGTAATGTTGTTTTCAGGTCTCTGTGACTTTTTATCCACCAAAGCTTAGCGAGTCCACCAGGTCAAACAGGGATACAATGCGAACAATACACAGAATTACCTGAATGGCAGGAAGACTAGAGTGGTTACGTGTACCTAAGCAACTGAAATCCCTGTGTTTGTATTGAGTCGCGCTCAAGCTGTTCTCAAACGTCATTCATTCTGTTTATTTGCTGTGGTAATTGCTGCAGACTTGTCATATCAGCCTGTTTGGTTTGCGTCAAAGCGTCAGGAACCTATTCAGGTTAACATTTTAATGATTTTCAATAATTTCACATTCTCATTTGAATTTCAAATAAAATGAAAAGGAATGAGTTGGAAAGTTTACTAAACAGCAGAGGCAACTCAACGCTGTCACTTCCTGATATAATAAGACGTCTTGGCGAACACGTTGAGGAGTCATACAGAGCAACTGCCCAAGGAGAATCAAATCAGAATATTTTGAGTTTAAATATAGTATCAGGATTCAAAGAGGCTTCCTGCAAGTTAGATAAATTTCCTGTGATTTATTTTCAAGTTTTAATTGTCTTGGAGGAGCCTCCTTATTAGAGTTCCAAACCCATTGAGATAATGAAACCTTTACCCTCCAGGCAGGCATCTTTTTTTCCAATGACAGTAATTTACATATGATTTATTTAGAGAACAAGAGGCTCGGCTAATTTTATTTGGAGATTTTCCTTTGTTTTAAGAGTCATTAGCAGCACAGCCTAATCTAATTTGGACAATTTCATCAGGCCATTTTGGAAAACCTCTCCGAGCTCATCAGAAAGATGCATTTATTGCTAAGTGTGCTCTATTGCATTAGCACACAATAAAGCGACCAGGGACTGCTACAGACGTTTGAGTGCAATTCAGTTAACACTCTGCCAATTCGTTTTTTATTGGGACGCAATCAATTTTTATTCATTTTAAAACCAAAAGGCTTTCTTTCATTGTATGCCATCTCCAGCTTATTATGAGGCTAAACAAATTACGCAGTTGTTTGCACAAAATGCTAATGTTTATGGTCATGGTTTCCTCTTTTAAATTGAAGCCTGTGCCTGAATATACATTATGCTGAAATGAAATTCAAATGCTTATTGTCCTTCGCCTCATATCATTCAAGGATTTTCATTTATAATGGCTTGTTATGAAGATAAAAAAAATGAATGCTTATGTTTTGTACTTTATGCATTTAAAGAGTATAGTATATATGCAACTTTATATAAAGTTACAGTCAATTATTCCATTTATACTACAGCTACCACACCTTAATAGGGCATATTGCAGGTTAAATTTTTTACAAAATGAATATATAACCTTGTATGAAAATACCATATGAAAAGGTAACGCAGGATTTAAAATGTTTTAAAAAGACATAAAAGCACAAATTTAGTAGATAAAGTGGCTGTTTCGTTGACCGTTTGTAAAAAACACTTTTTTAACATCGCGTCATATTACGTCACGAGAGGGAGTCGTTTGCCGGGCTCTGCGTTGGCTCAGTGCAGAATAGGTTGGTATTCAGTAGGAGTCAGTGTATTTTCGGTAGTTTTTCTATTCCAATTGATCATCTTTATGGTAAATTATTGTGTCCAGCCTGTCAGGACATCGAGTCCACAGGTTTCCTAACAAAAAAAAAGTTAGGAAACCTGCATGGTGGCGTTTTGTGCAGGTGAAGAGACGGGACTTCACTTCTGCATCTGCTTCGAAACACGCGGTGGTGTGTGTGTATAGCGTTCACTTTAGACCGGAGGATTATTATCCTGGTGATATGATGGAGTTCAACATTGTAATACTCATGTAAAAGGTTGATATTAAATTAATAAACATCCACAATCCTTTGCCGTTGTTTTTACGTGAATCAATTTCAACATACAAAGTATGTACATTAACACAAATGCATACAGCCTCACACTTTTCAAAAAAGTTTGGAATTATGTGCTGGTAATGTAAATATTTTGTTCATGCAATGTATGTACATTCAAGTTCACTCAAATACATACTCATAAGGTCATATACATCCTCACACTATCTGTGAATCGACACGAAATAAACTCATAACGCAGAATTAATGAATAAAGGATAACATGAAACACACAATAACACTATACTGTCTGTGGTTCGGCCGCCGGCGGGAGATGTGACAGTCACGGATCCGTCAGAGATGCAGCTTGAAGAAAACGAACTGTGCACCGTAAGTCTTGTTTTTTAAACATTTGCTAACTACCAAATCAGTCGTGATGAGAAACCGCTAACGTTATGTCACATAACGTTTAGTGTGGACGGATATTAACGAGTGTGACTTATGCCTGATGGTCAAAGCTTATTAGTTTCTGTTATTTCAAAGTATCAATACTCCTAGATGACCAATACCAGCTTTGCTATTGCCTGATACATGATAATAATCTGTTCAGTATTGTGATCTGAGCACAGTGTTCATATCGTTAGCTAACGTGTATATATCTATAAGCTAACAATGGACTCTCACCGAGTCACCTGCTCTGTTCTCCACTGGTTCTCCTCACACAACTCAATTTGTCTCCTCTAATTGTTGTTCTGTCTAATCCTGGCCTGTCCCTACTTGTGTGTCATAATTGTATGGTTGTGGTCTGCCATATGAGTATTAATAAACATTTATAATTTCCTCAGTGTCCGAACTGTCATTGCGATCCATTGTTTTCCTATCGTTGAAATTGACCGCACTCCCTCCCCTTACGTCACTTCCGTTTTTGGCATTTTTAGATGCGGAAGTAAAATTTTCTCACAAAAACGACTCCAGAAAGCCTTAGTAGTGTATTTATAAGTATATTTTAAAGAAAATCTACATTATTTTTCTATACATTGACTCACTGGGGTCTCTAACCTGCAATACGCCCTTTAAGATATTGTTCAGATGTTTTACTTCAAGATGTTTGTCAGGTTTTTGACCTTAAAACGCGTAAAAATCTCATAGCGATCCTCCGTTGCTAATTCCAAAACGTCATTTTAGAACTAGTAACGGAGGCTTGAGCCACTGATATGCCGATTAATGCAGTTATTAGTTACTGAAGAGAGAGAGAAATTGCTGAAGCGTGTGTGAATTACCTGAGTCTGTGTGTCTCTCAACAGTGTTCGGCAGCAGCGTTCGCAAAGTTGTAAGCTTAATTGCTTCAAGAAAAGCTATATTACATCTCTACTGAGAAATGTCATGTAGCTTTTCAGTTGCAAAACTATTTTATTGATAAAGTTGCAGGTCGGTGCTGACAAGTTTCTGTGCGTGTGAATGTTTTCATGTGTTTGTGAGTGTGTGTCTGTGTGGGAGTGAGAGAGGAGAATAAAGAGAGCATGCTTTCCATAGATAATAAAAGGTAATTTAGTTGGAAATAACATGGAAATAATTTGTCATTTTTGTCCTATTGTTTGTTATATTTATTTGCTTTTATTGGGTTTTGGTTCGTCTACTACTGTAGGCTGTAAGGACGGACCTGTGAAATAACTGAAATAATTTGGCAAGTGATATTGACATGTAATGGAGTCAAGACCTGGAACTACTTTAGCCGTGCGTTTCCCTGAAAATAATGGAGTGCAACACTTCCGGGGTTCCGGAAGTAAAAACTCCATTCATTTTCTCCATGGGGAAATTGATTTTTAACTATAACTTATAATCCTTTAAAAACAGCCTTACTGTGAGCTACGAGGTTGTTAATCGATAGTATTTGCTTCTGTTGAAGCCGTTAGCCTGCACTATTTTAACTTAGGTTTAAAATAATTGTTTAACTGTGGTTACCCATGATGCTGTACAAAAATTCCACCAATCAGAGATTTGAAACAAGCAAAACACGGCAAAAGATCTCGTTAGCTCCGCCTACTCCCATGAAGCACCGCAAATAACATAATCGAGTCCTCAAAACTCAAACTCAAAATTCTTTGAAATATTTGAATACAGGGCTTGACATTAACTTTTTTGCTCTCCAGCAACTGTGGCTAGTGGTGCACTGGCCACAATTTTGACCGATTCTATGGGGAAAAACTGCCATATAGATATTTTTTATATTATTTTCATAATTTGGCAGCAGGTATATTAGACTGCTGTCACTTTAAGACCTGACGCATGGATCCATTATACTGTTACCCATGCGTTTTCTTTCTCAACTGTAACTGACTGTATTTATGTGAATACTCGCAAAGACCGGCATTTTGACATTATTTCATGTGTATTTGGTATCGTGTATCTATTCTGCAGAAAATTAGTATTGGAAGCATTTCAGATATTTCATATTTTTGACAAGACTAGGCCTACATTGCACTTAGTTTATTATTTAACATACCCTTTTTAAAAGACTACAATTAAAAAATTTATATAAAATATATAAAATTCAACCCGCTAAAGTGGCTAGAAGGAGTGACTGCGTTTTCACGCCACTGCTGAAATCCACCGGGTGTTGGCGGGTCAAGCTCTGCATGACTGTATATGCATATTTTGCAATAAATTTAAAAAAAAAAAAAAAAAATATATATATATATATATATATATAAAATCAACATTTATAAATGAGTAGTTTTATATTTCGCCAACGTTTTTCATTTGATTATGCTGTTCGCAGTGCATCATGGGATTGTAGTTCACTCCATCACTAAAGCCGTTAAGTACACAGTCTTGTACCTTTGTATTTTTGTCTGATTTTAAAATATTTTTTGCTTCAAATCAAAGTTTGTAATGCTGAAATTCACCTCATAGCTGATTGGCTTGGTTCATGGCTTGTAACGCTTTAACGAAGACTTTTTTGAAATCCCTATGGGAAAAATAAATGGAAAAAATACTTTTGGAACCAACAGCGCTGAAAAGTGGATGGGCACTGTTGCACTCTATTGAACACCTTAGAATGTTCGTCAGCCAATCAGAATCAAGCATTCAACAGCCCCGTAGTATAAATAAAGTTTAAACTTATGTTTAGTAAAGGAGTCAGGTTGTCATTATCACAAAATAAACCTTACTAAATTACTTTGTTTATTTATATTTTTAAAATATATATTTAAGAAAAATGTAGTGCGAGGAACACTAAACCTCAATTCAGTAAACTGAACCTCCAATTTGTGTCAGACATTTGTTTATTTTGCAAATAAATAAATGTGATATTAAACTTTATTATTAATTTAAGTTTAAATAATTTTATTTGTCCTTTTTCTAGAAATCATGGAGAGACCAAGCCCAGCTGTATATGAAACTGGTTTCCTGGATTGGTCAGATAAACAGTGTTGTCATGGATAACGGTCAGTATTCAGAAATATTTGACCCCTGAATGCAGTGAATGACCAATCTGGGGTGCATTTCCCGTACAATGATGTTACTCACTGCTTAACTACCATAGTACAATGCATCGTTGAAGAAATCAACTAGCTAGTCACGACTGTTTCCTGAAAACGTATTGTTGTTCAACCGCGTTGGTTAATGATGTCACGCAGGTGGTGGAGTATTAACTTCTTTTATTTAATTAGTTTGAGATCGAATTTATGCTAGATTTTTTGCTATAAATTACAGACATGGCATCCGAGTCATTTTTATTTTTCTCAGTTATTTTGCTTTATTTCCAGATTCAATCATAGGCTCGTTTTTACGTACTAGAGCACGTACGCACATGCACACTCTTCAAAAGCTGTGCTTTAAATCTCTTGACAAACTAAAAGACATAAATGACATTTGTATGTATTCGAAATAAAAGATATATATTGTACTGAATGTCAGCTTGCTCAAGATAAGGATTTATTAAGTCCACATGACATGCAAACAAGAAGCTATGCTTCTAACCACAGGTCGAGAGCTGTCGTTCCAACCACACAATTTTGCGATGCTGTTTGCGAATGTTCGTTGGAACAATGGTTTCAGGAAACACAGACTCGTTGAACTATGTTGATAACGACGGAACTTGCGACCATAGTTGGCTAACGATGCTTTTGGGAAACGCACCCCAGTATATTTGTATTTGAGAAGCTGTGTAATAATAATGCTAAGACGTGTTCTTACTTTTACGCATATTATTTAAAACAGGAAATCAGGCCAAATACCCTTTTCATTGTTGTTTTCTTTTGAACCTGTACACGATTATTACCTGTAACAAAATCCAGGCATTGTAATGTGTCATGCCGTGACATTCTCAAACAGTCACGCGTGACTCATTCAAACATTCCTCCACTATTTCAGCAATATACAGTTCTGTGACTCAACCTAAATCCACCTGTGATATGATATAATGTGAAGTGGACGAGCATGTGTGAGTGTGTGAAAAACCTTTAACACTTGATATCTGGATGGCACAAAATGGCCTGAGCCGGAACATTACCTAGATGTGTATCACAGGCTCAGAGGAATTCCTCTGCTTCTTAAGTGCTCCTGAAGACAAGACATGCAAAAATCTCCACACAAAGAAAGCTTCTTAATGGCTCCCTCAAGACCGTGATATCATTTATTTTTCAGATCAGATGTACAAGTTGTACCCTTCATAATTTGTAGAGGCACATTTGACCTTGACAGGAAAAATAGCCTTTTCTTTTCATTGCTGTCGTTTTTCAGTCAGCGTCTGTGCATTTAGCCCTGAGGTATATCGTTTTAAAGCATTAAACTATTGGTATATTTTAAATGACGGAGGAGTGAAATAGCTCAGCTGATAAGCCGTGGCTCTGGAATGCTTTCAACATATTGATGAGATGACAACTTATTATTGATTTTTCTTTATTTAGAAGCCATTAAATAATGTATGTGCCCATGTGTGTAACCTCCCACTTCTGTGCCCCCTCAGCCCATTAAGCCAGCACTGTGAGTCTCACAGACGTCTGAGGTCCTTGGGCTTTCATTTAATTAAATTCTCATAATATCTCATAATGAAATCTCCTGTAATGAGATTAATTTTAATTATTCATAAAGAGCTGATTTGAGTAAAAGACAATGTAAATAATTGATCGCGCTGCTAAATTTTTTTATTTTTTTTCAATTCATCACCTTTTGCTTTGGTAAAAGGTGCAATTTATTAAAGAGATCACAGCTGATGGTGTCTGGGGTCAGGGATGTTGGGAGTAGGTGCCCTCGGGGTCAAATTGAGGTGGGATTGGTCAATTTACATGGCTCAGAAGCAAAACTGTGGGTTAATGATGTATAAGTGCCCATGAAAGAAAAAATCTAGTTTATACAGTAGATATAACACACTAGCTGCATAACTGTGCACACCCCTGAACTAATGCTTAGTTGAAGCACCCTTTGACTTTATTACAGCACTCAGTCTGTTTGGATAGGAGTCTATCTTGAATTAGGAATATTTTCACACTTTTTTTTGCAAAAAACATTCCAGATCTGTTAAATTGCGAGGGCATCTCCTGTGCACGGCCCTCTTAAGGTCCCCCCCACAGAATTTTTATATATATATAAAATTCAGGTCTGAGCTCTGGCTAGGCTATTCAAAAACATTCATCCACTGTATCACCTGTACCATTTTTGAGATTTTTTTTTTGTATTTATGTTGATTTCATGTTTTGTATGTTTTTCTTGCACTTGCACACATCTTTAAAATATTTTTAATTGTAAAATATTTGGAATATTAAATATATATATATATATATATATATATACACACACACTATATTGCAAAAAAGTATTGGGACACCCCTCCAAATCATTGAATTCAGGTGTTCCAATCACTTCCATGGCCACAGGTGTATAAAATCAAGCACCTAGGCATGCAGACTGCTTCTACAAACATTTGTGAAAGAATGGGTCGCTCTCAGGAGCTCAGTGAATTCAAGCGTGTTACCATGAAAGGTTGCCACCTGTGCAATAAGTCCATTCGTGAAATTTCCTCACTACTAAATATTCCATGGTCAGCTGTTAGTGGTATTATAACAAAGTGGAAGCAATTGGGAACAACAGCAACTCAGCCACGAAGTGGTAGGCCACGTAAAATCACAGAGCGGAGTCAGCACATGCTGAGGCGCACAGTGCACAGAAGTCCCCAACTTTCTGCAGAGTCAATAGCTACAGACCTCCAAACTTTGTGTGGCCTTCAGATTAGCTCAAGAACAGTGTGTAGAGAGCTTCATGGAATGGGTTTCCATGGCCGAGCAGCTGCATCTAAGCCTTACAGCACCAAGTGCAATGCAAAGCGTCGGATGCAGTGGTGTAAAGCACGCCGCCACTGGACTCTAGAGCAGTGGAGACATGTTCTCTGGAGTGACGATTCTGTCTGGCAATCCGATGGACAAGTCTGGGTTTGGCGGATGCCAGGAGAACGGTACTTGCCTGACTGCATTGTGCCAAGTGTAAAGTTTGGTGGAGGGAGGATTATGGTGTGGGGTTGTTTTTCAGGGGTTGGGTTTGGCCCCTTAGTTCCAGTGAAAGGAACTCTTTTGGACAATTTTGGACAATTTCATGCTCCCAACTTTGTGGGAACAGTTTGGGGATGGCCCCTTCCTGTTCCAACATGACTGCACACCAGTGCACAAAGCAAGGTCCATAAAGACATGGATGAGTGAGTTTGGTGTGGAGGAACTTGACTGGCCTGCACAGAGTCCTGACCTCAACCCGATAGAACACCTTTGGGATGAATTAGAGCGGAGACTGCGAGCCAGGCCTTCTCGTCCAACATCAGTGCCTGAACTCACAAATGCACTTCTAGAAGAATGGTCAAATATTCCCATAAACGCACTCCTAAACCTTGTGGAAAGCCTTCCTAGAAGAGTTGAAGCTGTTATAGCTGCAAAGGGTGGGCCGACTCTATATTAAACCCTACAGATTAAGAATGGGATGTCATTAAAGTTCATGTGCATGTAAAGGCAGGCGTCCCAAAACTTTTGGCAATATAGTGTATATATTAAAATATTTTTAGTTTTAAAAATTTGTTTACAGAAATGCTTTTAAATAGCCTATACTTAAAGGGGTACTACACCACTGGCAACATGGGTTTTCAATAAAACGTGGCTGCCTATATAGAAAGTGTTAGTTTTTAAAAAATAGGTACTACCTGACTGTAGATAACAAAAGAAAAAAGGCTGTTGTCTTCCCTTTTGCCAAATAGGTACTTCAACACCCATAATGCACTTAGCATGTTGCCGCACCAACCACACCCACCAGTCTGCTATAGGTTTACGCTTACCAGAGTCAAATAGCGCCTTGCTTTAGTAGAAAATACTTCTTAGCAAACTTTTAGTTCTAATGGTGTTGACTTGTATTGTTCCCTGGCGCATCAATTTAAAGAGTAAATGTTTAGCGGGAGTGAGGTACTTTTGGTTTCCAGTGAAGGATCCAGCACGTTGTGCATAGAATCATGAATACAGAGAGAGCGCTGTGATGTAAAATCTGAAAAACCTCTGTGTTTGTTATTATTTTAGGTTACATTTTATTTTAAGGTGACGTAGTCACATTGTACTTACTCAAATAAGTACTGAGTAGTAGTAATTAACTACATGTACTAAGTACATGTAGTAACGTGTAACTACGTCACCTTAAAATAAAGTGTTACCTTATTTTAAACTGAATGACCATGAACACTGTTTTTTTTTTCAAATGACATATAAATACTAGATATTGTATTAAAAGTAGTACTCGCATTTAATGTGAAACTTGAGCTTAAGTCAGGTAGGAACACAATAAGGTCATAGTATGATGTTTTTGGTGATGATAAAACAACAAATTTAAATATCGTCACTGTCGGGCGGGAAACTTTCGTATTTAAGCACTGTTGTCAAAGTTGGCATTGTGGCTTTATAAAGCTTTGGTCAGACACTTGCACGTGTCATAACGTTTTATGAAAATCAAGCTCAAATTGAGTTACGAGGTTTTTGACCAGCGAATGACAGATATATTTAGTCTGTCACTGGAACAGCTGCATCAGTTTTCATCAATGTACAGCATATAAAGGTTATTGTAGCTATATGGGTGCTCAGTTTTCTTGTTGTTGAAATCTCATGCTCAAAATCTCATGATACAAAATATGAAGTGCTATGCACAGGATATTTAAAACAGTATATTTGCTTCAACTAGACGGCAAAGACTAAGACTATTCTCCGCTCTTCAAATACAAAAAAAAATGTTAGCCTTTATGGACATAGTGTTTCTTGAGTAAAGAAAACGCTGTACTTACTCAAACATCAGTGCTTTATTTACCCTTGCATTGCAAACAAGCAGAGATCCCCGAATTGTGCGCGGCACTTCATTTTAAATGGAGGCGGGGTGGAGTTATGAGGTTTGACTGACAGTTTGAGAGAAGCCAATGGAGTTACGAGGTTTAGTCACAACCTCTTTTAAATGCTTTTTATTGGTTAAATATTTGTAAATATTGTAAGTAAAAAAAACTGTATTTTCAGTGATAACCTTCCTTTACCATAACTGTTCTGTTAATAACCCTCTGTTGATCCGACTGTCTGTGGGTTTGGATACAAAGATTTCTCTGTCCAGGTAACACGAGTGAGAGAACGAGTAAACATTGTTAATTTACATATACTACCGACATTGTCACACCACATGACATTTTCCAACCTGAACTAACCTTGTAATGTCATAAAGTCAAATTATCTGATATTTTAGGAGACATTGACCTCTGACAGGTTTTGTTTTTATGAGGTGGCATGGCTCAGTAATCTTTAATTCAGTGTTTATCGTTTTGTGTTGGGGTCTATCCATTTGAGTTGGTGTTCTTTATTCTTTTGTGAAAAACAAAATTCTTTTTACTGAACATCTTTTAATATTGTCATTTTAAGTTTGTTTATATCTGTGCATTATGCTGTTTACAGTATGTCATAAATATGCTGTTTTGTTCTGATCGTGTTACTCCATGCAGCAGGGAGCTCTTAACTAGTTGGCGTTGGCACCGGTTGGGCGTGTGTTCCCTTAGCATGACAGATTGCACCACGGTAACCTAATCTTGTATTTCAAATTCTGCTCTTCTGGAGGGATAAAAATAAGGAACAACATTTGCCCTCTTCTGCCTAATCAGCCCTTTCCTTCATGTATTAGAGATGTGTCTATAGCTGCTGAAGACAAGAATGTCGACTGCATAACAGGCTGCCTCCTTTTATTAGAGCTTTTCAATATCTGATCAATTATTCAGGCCCAGAGCAGCCGTTTGGTGAGACAGAATTTCAGCTAGCTTGTAATTTTGTAAATAGCATAGTCATCATGTGATGGGTCATTCGTCATGCCAGTAAATGCAGAAGATCCTCAGGAGACGGACAATAGGTGAGGTTTCACTTTGTCAAAGAATGAATTTACTTAAAGGAATAGGTCATCCGAAAATATTTACTCTAAACCTTTATGATTTGTGAAACACAAAGAGAGAATTTTTTTAATAATGTAGTGGCTATTCTTTTCCATGCAGTTATACGAATGAATGGAAACTGGAGCTTTCAAGCTTTAAAATAAGACTCAAAATTATCGTAACGAAATGGTCACTATATTCCATTTTATCTTATTTCATATAATGCATTTTGTGTGCTGAACAGCCTGAAATTTGAGTCGTTGTTCACAGAAAATTCACAAATGGCATATGTCAGAATCTAAATGAATAATTTTTTTGAGTCTGAGCTTTTAAATTGAATCAGTTGATGCGGTTCTCAAAACCAGTCTGGATGGTTTGTTACGAATCAGACTGATCTAGTTCCTAGTAATGTGGTAGTTTATCAGGGAATAACAACATCAATTTTGGTCTGTTTCTCACACAGAACAACCCAGAACACTTTATATAAACTTTATATAAATTGTAGTGATCTTTCTGAAGCTTTAAAGCTCAAGTTCATTGAAATCACATGGATAAGAGCAACTAGCACATTATTAAAAAAAAATATTTTGCATTCCACAGAAGAAATTAAGTCATACGTGTTTGGTGAGGAAATAATGATAATTTTTTATGATAATAACCTTTCCTTGAACCATGAAATGTCCGAAATTATGGAGGTATGGTCAAGGACCACACTGTTAAATAAATGGGTGGATGGATGGATGGATGGATGGATGGATGGATGGATGGATGGATGGATGGATGGATGGATGGATGGAAGCTGTGGTTTTCAGAACTTTACCATAAACAATATGGTAGCAACATTTTAAGTTTTGCGGATGAAAATGAAATTTAAAAAAAATTGTAATCATAAAAAAACAGGTGTTAAAAAGAAAGCCACATAATGATTCATCACAAGTAGCTTTTCCAAAAGTTGAGGTGAATATTAATACAGTGGGGAGAACAAGTATTTGATACACTGCCGATTTTGCAGGTTTTCCTACTTACAACGCATGTAGAGGTCTGTAATTTTTATCATAGGTACACTTCAACTGTGAGAGACGGAATCTAAAACAAAAATCCAGAAAATCACATTGTATGATTTTTAAATAATTAATTTGCCTTTTATTGCATGACATAAGTATTTGATCACCTACCAACCAGTAAGAATTCCGGCTCTCACAGACCTGTTAGTTTTTCTTAAAGAAGCCCTCCTGTTCTCCACTCATTACCTGTATTAACTGCACCTGTTTGAACTCGTTACCTGTATAAAAGACACCTGTCCACACACTCAATCAAACAGACTCCAACCTCTCCACAATGGCCAAGACCAGAGAGCTGTGTAAGGACATCAGGGATAAAATTGTAGACCTGCACAAGGCTGGGATGGGCCACAGGACAATAGGCAAGCAGCTTGGTGAGAAGGCAACAACTGTTGGCACAATTATTAGAAAATGGAAGGTCCCCCTGCTCAAGCCAGCGCATGTCCAGGCCCGTCTGAAGTTTGCCAATGACCATCTGGATGATCCAGAGGAGGAATGGGAGAAGGTCATGTGGTCTGATGAGACAAAAATAGAGCTTTTTGATCTAAACTCCACTCGCCGTGTTTGGAGGAAGAAGAAGGATGAGTACAACCCCAAGAACACCATCCCAACCGTGAAGCATGGAGGTGGAAATATCATTCTTTGGGGATGCTTTTCTGCAAAGGGGACAGGACGACTGCACCGTATTGAGGGGAGGATGGATGGGGCCATGACCTGAACCCAATAGAAAATCTTTGGAGGGAGCTGAAAGTATTGCCCAGTGACAGCCCCGAAACCTGAATAATCTGGAGAAGGTCTGTATGGAGGAGTGGGCCAAAATCCCTGCTGCAGTGTGTGCAAACCTGGTCAAGAACTACAGGAAACGTATGATCTCTGTAATTGCAAACAAAGGTTTCTGTACCAAATATTAAGTTCTGCTTTTCTGATGTATCAAATACTTATGTCATGCAATAAAATGCAAATTAATTACTTAAAAATCATACAATGTGATTTTCTGGATTTTTGTTTTAGATTCCGTCTCTCACAGTTGAAGAGTACCTATGATAAAAATTACAGACTTCTACATGCTTTGTAAGTGGGCAAACCTGCAAAATCGGCAGTGTATCAAATACTTGTTCTTCCCACTGTATACAGAAGGCGGACAGTGTCAAACAAATACAAAACACCATCGTGGTAGCATACAACACTAAAATAATGCAATAAACATTAATTTACCAACAGTAGATGTAACATAAAACCCTCATGTACATAACAGATTTTTTTTTAAAAAAAACTAAGAAACATAATTATTTCATATGAAAAACCATATGAGTGAAAAACCATAGAGACTTTTTACTGGAAATTATAAGATGACTTGTTCTTTTTTGCTTTTAAAAACTGTACATTTAACAGTATTTTATTGTAAAATAAATAAATGCAACGCTCTGCTAGATTGCAGTATGTAACTTAGCAGGTTTTTACCATAGCGTTTTTACAGTCTTTTACCTCTAAATGAATCTGTTCTCTCTATTTTTCGATTTCCAAATGTGTCTTGCCCCGCTAATCCACTGTTCTAATATGCGCCTAAAGACAGAAATGACAGCTGTCTATGCTGAGTAGCCATTAAAATTGAAGCTGGATGTCATTTTCCATTCTTCTAGTGAGTCTAAGCCAGGTGCGGCCGAGAAGGAGAACAATTCCAGCCCAGTGAATGAACAAACCCCCAATTACCCTGAATGTCCCTCTGGTAGATTTCATTCAAGCAAATGACTCCTCTAATTGGCCTGACCAGTCCTACCTGTTTCACATCCAAATCCTGGACTATTCTTCTGCATTGTATCCATGGCAACAGGAAGTTTTGTGGCCTATAAAAAGTTGCGAGTCGTGTAACCGAGACTTGGCAGGGAGTGTTACCATGGTACGCTTCTCTATTTATAGATCAATCTCGCTGCAAGCTGTGAGTTATACCCCTCAGACGTTTGGTGACGAGACTTTGGATATCGCTTTACTTAATGTTTGTTTTAAAAATTGTGTTTTGCACTGTTTTGTTGTTAAGGAATTGAATGCTAATGCAGAATAGCATTGAATGATTTTGAGTAGAATAAAACAACACAGTTTATTAAGTCGCTCAATACTCTTGTTTTTATAAAAGTTGAAATTTATGGCAAATCAATACGCCTTGAGCATCTGTTTAGGTGTTTGTGGTAGTGAGTAGACTGAATCATATGTTAGCCATCTGAGTGCAAAGTTAGTCATCCTTTTCTTCGTTTATCATCATTTTTTTAAAGCCGAACCCTCGGCATACGGACAGCCTGCTAATGTTATTGAATGCAGAGGATTTTATAACCCTGTCTGAAAGCATTCAAGCTGGCCAGGCATCATCTTTTTTTCTTTTCCTGTGTATATTTCCACAAAATGAAAGTGTGACTCAACGTCTCCCATAAACATTTTAGTCATACGAATCAAATGAAGAGCAGCAGGGATTCTGTGAACCCGTTCTTTGATGTATTGTAAAGGTACAGTTCACCCAAAAGTGAAAATGTTGTTGTCATTTACACACCCTCATGTTGTTTCAAACCTGTATGAGTTTCTTCCTTCTGCTGAACACAAAAGAAGATATTTTGAAGAATGTTGGTAACCAGACAGGCACCCATTGGGCCCTATTTTAACAATCTGAGCGCATGGTCTGAAGCGCATGGCGCAGGTGCACTTAGGGCGTGTCCGAAACCACTTAACCACTGCTAGTTTAACGACGGAAAAAACGGTCGCTCCAGGCGCATGGTCCAAAAGAGTTGTACCTAGTCTCTTAATGAGTCATGGGTGTGTTCTGGGCTTAACATGCAATAAACCAATCAGAGCCTCATCTCCCATTCCCTTTAAAAGCCAGTTGTGCTTGCACCATGGCGGATTGCTATTTACATGGCGGAATTTGCGAGCGGAAAGACTGAACGCTTCTCCAGAGAGGAATCCTTTTATTTTTATATTTTTAAAAATGTTTGTGTGCTGCTGCGCATCCCTGTGTGTGTAATAAGCAGATTGTATGCTCGTTGTGCACCCGCCTATAGGCGCATATTACTAACGCGCCCTTTAAATAACATAAAAAATACTGCGCTATTGACTTTAGGCCAGGTTTTTGTTGGTCAATGGCGCAGTCATTTTCAGTTGCCTCAAAATAGCAGCGTGCCAACAATGCACCTGAACACACCTCGTTTTCAGACCAGCACGCCCATGGGTGAACTGATGGGTGCGAGTGCATTTGCTATTTAAACAACGTGGCGCTGGAAAATAACTGCGTCGGGCTGAAACTAGCAAAAAACACTTGCTTCGCGCCTGGCGTTGCATTGCTCAGGGTGTATGATAGGGCCCATTGACTTCCATAGTATTTTTTTTCCTACTATGGAAGTCAATGGGTGGAGTAAATTGTCTGGTTACCGGTATTCTTTAAAATATCTTCTTTTGTGTTCAACAGAAGAAAGAAACTCATACAGGTTTGAAACAACTTGAGGGTAAGTAAGTTATGACAAAATCTTCGGGTGAACTATCCCTTTAATTCTCACAATAGTGTCGAACCTCCATCATGGCCTGTTTTTACTTCAGTTCTTTGCTCGTCGAAACACATTTCACTCCAGAACTATTGCGTCACCCATGACAGATGTCCCTTCGCCTCGATTACTGCTTCCTGTCAGTGTTTTCTTGTCATATTTCCATAGGCTGACAGTAGGCTATGTACACTAAGAGGTCGATAGGGCCTGCAGAGAGGATGTGTCATCAGGTGAACTTCAAATGCTGTTTTGAAACAACTTTTTCTCTCCGGCGTATCCATTACGAGGAATCCACCCTGTACATCCCATTCAGACGCGGTGATATGATACACCCCAGTGAAGTCATGGAGCAAGTATACTACATGCAACCAAGCAATAAAAGACCTTTCCCTGTGGTTTTGGATCTCAGAAATGTGATTGTGAGGAAAGTTCAGAATGGACGTGATATATACATCTGGAAATGAACATTTCCTTATAGAGGCTTTACTTTTAAGTTTGTTACTCTTTTGAGTATGTCCACGACACCCCACTGATGTTGGGATGGGATTTTTGGCCATCATGTCAATCACTGAGAGGCCTAGATATATAAGACAAGGTTTGACATATTTTTGAAGAGCTCAGCCTAAAATCCCACTAGGCAATTTCCATTTCCTCAAAGAGGAAATCACCTTCTGAGCACCGCACAAAAAGGAAATAAACATGGAAAGTTGGCACGTCAGTCCAGAAACTTTGACTTTGTCACTGCAGTGTTTTGATGTGGAGTGTATTTGGTGCACTTGCCCTTGAATAAGTCTTCTGCAAAAAGAAGGGGTGATAGATTTTTATTGTAACTAAAGGCAACTGTCTTTGTGAGTTTTGTCAATTAAGTAGACGAGAGCCGAGTACGGAGTCACGGAGAGTTAGGCCTCATCGGGGGATGCTATTAGCATGTGTCTTTGCGCTTGCTCTCTCTCTCTCTCTCTCTCTCTCTCTCTCTCTCTCTCTCTCTCTCTCTCTCTCTCTCTCTCTCTCTCTCATTCTCTCATGCATAGTCCTAAACTGTTATTAACCTTTGGTTATTTTTGAACTTCTGGTCATGCTTCAAGTCACTTTATATGACGCCAGCATGATGGGAGGCAACCGCTGGCCAAGCAAGCTGCTAATAGTTCACACACTTCAGGGGCCGCTGCAACATCTTCCTGTCCTATAAAATGAACGGCATTTCTATATCCATATAATCCGAGCGTTATTTTAAATGCATATACGTAAGGACAAAGAAAGAGCCAGGGAAGTTCAGCTGTTAAATGTCTAAACTAGAGTTAAAAATGAAATCCGCTGCCCAATAGCAACCCTGCCATTATATATGGTAAGCAGCCCTGAGTGATTGAATTATACTTCCTGAAGAGCAAGTGTGGAAATATTTTTAGTACAGATTGTTTCTAGTTGCTTCCTCAGAATTGGTAGGTCGAAGACGCTTGCCAGGCCAAAATTCAAACCAGTTTTAATGTGAAATCAAAAGCAAAGCAAAAAAAGCAAAAAACAAAGGTTTTTTCTTTCACAATGCCTGCATTGCTTTAATCTATGATGCCTACATATCAATGAGGCTGCACTTTTCTAAGCTGTGGTATCATCTAGCACATTTACACTACCCGCTGAGGCACACACGGATCCATTTCTCCCTTACGCCGAGACACAGGCGCATTCTCCCTCTTGCATTCCTTCCATGCGCCTGCCCCTTCACTGGAACTGCCCACTGCCATTGTGCAGAATGGCAGTGCCCCAATCAAAGTGGCTTTCATCTGGCCAATTTAAACAGACAACCCCAACCAGACATTTGCCTAATGTGTTTTTGTTATGTGGGCTCCTGGCTTCACAAATATCAGCCGGCTGGAAGGAAGCAGTGGCTCTAACCTCTGTAGTTTCAGTGCTCTTCCCCCACTGGGAGTTCTGCTGGGCTGAAACTAATCCCTCCGCCTGAGAGCCGAAGTGTCCTCTCTGCAGGGGAGAGCCCATTCCGGGGGCCAGGGAGCGGCGGTCTGGCCGCGGCACTCTGCTGACCTGGACCCAACTGGGGGAGGCAGCTGTGAAGGCTGGGAATGCCACATTTCTGACCAAAACCAAGACAGTTGGGCCAGCGCTGACAAATGTTCTTATGGACGTCCGACATGCTTGCTCAGAGTCATTAGAAAGGGGCCTGAAAATTTATTACAAAACGTATTGGTATTTTAGGGCGCAGCTGATTTAAATTTAGTGGAGTGCAGCAGCCTTTACCATTCAAGAATTTAAGATTCCAGTTATGCTCTACACAGGGATAAAAGGTTTTGTGTGTGTGTGTGTGTGTGTGTGTGTGTGTGTGTGTGTGTGTGTGTGTGTGTATGTGTGTATATATATACCAGACACATAATTTACCATTAAAAATATGCTGATTTGGCATTTAAGAAATGTTTCTTATTAATATCAATTTTGAAAAAAATTGCTGCTTAATATTTTTGTGGATACTGTGATATTTTTTTCAGGATTCTTTGATGAATAAAAAGATCAGCATTTATTTAAAATAGAAATCTTTAGTCACAATGAAAAAAGTCTTTACTGTCACTTTTGATCAATGCATCTTTCTTAAATAAAAGTATCAATTTCTTTATAAATATATTACACATATGGCATATAAATAAATGTAAACATTTGTTTATTTTTGTTAAAACTTTAGTTTAGGGTCAAATTCTCATTATTAACTAGTTGCTTAGTAGCACGCATATTACTAGGATATTGGTTGCTACTTATTAATACTTATAAAGCACATATTAATGCCTTACTCTGCATGACCATATTCGACATCCTTTAATCCTACCCAATGCCTAATAACTTAATAACTACCTTACTAACTAGTAATAAGCAGTAATTAGGAGTTTGAGGCAAAAGTCGTAGTTAATAGTGAGAATTGGACCCTAATCTAAAGTGTGACCATTTTAATTCATATATATTTTTAAGTAGTATTTTTGCTTATGTTCCTAACCAACAGTTTTGTTGTGGCACATGATGCCACTCTTTTAATTGATGTTGACGCCGCTTGATTTCTACACTGAGGCATTCTGGGTTACATTCTGCATTTCATTTGACTTACAACACCTGCAGCTTATTTGGTAGTTTAGTTTGTCAACATCAGCACTGCCAAAATGGTAGAAATACGACCAGTGTATTGAATGGAACTAACATTTTTTAAAATATGCACTCTTGATTGAAAAAATAAACAGTTGAAGTTCCTTCAGTCCTTGCCATTTTTCCTCTTCCCTTTAACAACAGCCAATGGCCCTAGTATGGCATTTAAATAAACACTCCAGCAGGGAGTATGTCCTGTATATCACCACAATCCTCTGTGATGTCTCTTTCTGAGTAATAGGTCTCTGTAGTTCGCTTGTTTTGCTGTTTTTTCAGAGCCCTAGAGAGTAATAAACTGCCTTCTTGAGGATCAGAGGGCCCTCATAGAACTTCACCAGGTGTGCTTGAATCCTCATAAAGTGCGGCCTGCAGTGCACTCATGGGCAGAAGTGTCCTTTGTGCCGCTCTTAAACAAACACTCTGTCGGCATTGATGTTTCTTCATCTCTGAATTCTAGAAGTACAAACATCGATGTAGTTTGAAATTCATACTGATGAGTTTACAATAGAATAAATGCAATTAACTGAATATGAAACATATGTATCATCTTTTTGGTTTGTCTTGCCCGTGATTGCAAATTCCTATTTATTCAGCGTCCTTTTGAGGTTAACCGGCGAAATTATTCTGATGAGGAGAAATCCAGTTGTGTTTCATAGGCATGAGTATGAACATACTTCCATTAGTTCTATCAGATGAACGTGATGTTTGTTTATAGAGAAATGGAGCTTCACTGCAGCTTTTATCCACCACTTGAAAGCACTTTGCTTGCTACTAATTTACCTTAGGGGGCTTTAAAATTATCTGTCTGTGCTGTCGAAATCTTTATTGTGGTGACAACTCGTCATCATCATCAAAGATTGCCCCGGAGTCAAATGAAGACGGTTTTTGAATAGTGGGCATGGTGGATTCCATCTGATTGGTTCTCCTCTCTAACAGTGAAATTAAGCACTGCAGGTTGGATCAGCAAATGTAGTTTTGGAGATTGATGGTGCAGTATGTGGGATCAGGCAGGAGGAGAGAAAAACACCCACTGATGGAGTCGTATAATCCATAAAATGTCTCGTATATTGTGTTTGAATTTAGCTTTGATCATTTTGTTCTGAATGCAGCGGTATCGGATTGAGTTTTTCAAATTAACAAATGGAATCCTTTTTATTTGTCATACCTAAACCTGATATGAAACTAATGTTGATACGGTACACTACACTTATTTGATAAAAAAAAAAAATACAGTAAACATAGGAATATTGTTAAATATTATTACAACTGTTTCTATTTTAGTATACTTTCAAATGTAATTTATTCCTGTGATGGCAAAGCTGATTACGCCAGTCTTCAGCGTCACATGATCCTTCAGAAATCATTCTAATATGCTGATTTGCTGCTCAAGAAACATTTCTTATTATCAATGTTGAAAACAGTTGTGCTGCTTACTATTAAAGGATTCTTCAATAAATAGAAAGTTCAAAAGAACAGCATTGATTTGAAATAGAAATCTTTTCTGTCACTTTTGATCAGTTTAATGCATCCTCGCTGAATAAAATAATTAATTTATTCCTTTCGAAAAATATTCTTAGTGCACAAAGAATATCTTACGCAAGGATTTCTTTTCAGCCCACAAAGTGCTATGGACCTCAGGAAAAAAAAGGATATGAATATAAGACAATATAATTTAACTTTTTTACAGTTTACCTTACTTTTAATTTACAGATGAATAACTACTAGGGCCATTGGCTGTTATGAATAATAATATATAAGACAATGTGCTACAGTATATGGCTATATGACTGTGATCTGTAAATAACAGTTAGCGTTTCTCACTGGTAAATTATCTGAAGTATTATAGAAAATGTTCATTTTGAAGTGTTGATTTATACCATAGGTGTCATTAGTCAAGTCTGCATGAGTTTAGCGCATAAAAATTGCGCTTCCGTTTTCACCTTTTTTACATTGTTTGTCATTTAAGACAAGTTTTTGTTGCTTGGTTATTCAAAGCAGAAAATACACTCACGATGACAAAGTCCTTCAAAGAATGAAGAAAATATCCAATATCAACTGCTCGACAGCTTGGTAAAATCACCACAGATCCAACTCTCCCATCGTCTGTCAGGGACATGAATTTAGAGGCCTATATTTTTTTTTCCCTTCACGTTAGGTAAATATTGTGTAAAATGTGTAAAAAGTTGTTTTCATTAGACAAAGACTGAAGTTCAGGTTTCGTATCTTGGGGGAAGCTTTAGAGTTTTATGTTCTGGGAGACGGGCAGAAAAAGCAACTCGATCTCCTCAAAGTGTGACATTGTGTAAACACTTTGGTAGCAGATTGCAAACAACCAGTGATGTTGTGAGTTTAGTTTGTTGTTATTAGCATTAGCATCATTAGCATCACAATCACTGTATAATTTCTCGGTTTTCTCTGAGCAGATATTGCTCATAGGTTGAAGAAGTGTAACTGTGCTATACAATAACAATGATGACATTCCATCAGGGCATCCATTTATTGTTTTTCAGCTGAATTACTTCAGTGAGTAATGAGTAGCTCAACTTCAGCCAGTTGCTTTTAGTGGCTCAGCTGTGGGCAATGCATGAATCATAGCATAATTATGCATTTGTGACATAATTTCATGATAACCCCCAGTGCAATGCAGGACACTGTAGATCCTCACCCACCCCCCACCCCCCCGATTTGTCTACATTTCAAGCAGGCATCTTTGCAGCCTCCCAGTAAGACTGTAGGGTCCCATCAAGATAATCCTTAATAAAGAACGGCTTCACTTTTAATCTTGCCCACTTCTCATATTTCTAGCTTGATATAGTTTTTGGCAAGTAATGTTTTAGCACTGATGTCAGTCTAGGACTATCAATGCATCTTTGTTAAGTCCACCACAGGCACATAATAGGAACATTGCAAGCTTGATTGTCTAATTCTAAAGGGCCATTTTGCTAAGCGTTTAAGTCTAGGGGAAAAATAAGGCTGTTAAAGCCTTTAGGCTCTCAGATTTAGGATATCAACACTTATATATTTTTTTAAATGTACTTTTTTATGTATAGATATTGATTGAAAAAAATTGATATATGTATGTGTGTGTATATATATGTATATATATATATATATTATCAAAACTATTTTATTTATACTTACAAACCAGCAACTATATATATATATACATGCATACATACATACATATATACATACATACATACATATACATATATATGAAATAATAAACCATATTATCAAAACTTTTTTATTTATACTTACAAACTACCAACTTGTTTATTTTCCCAAGATATGAATTTAGTTTTGTTATTCATGGCCATTCATTGTTATTAATGAGTCAATATATCTTTCAGAATTTTAATTTCAGTCTTATTGAATATTATAAAGATTCTTTCACCTGATATTGTACTATTTATAGTTATATGGTACAGTAATGTGAAACATACCTTTCTGTTGACGATGATGCCTTTGCTTAGGGGAAAGTGTTTGCTTGGGAGACATAAACAACTTGGGATAATTATGCTGTGCAATTTTAAAATAACTGCAAAATTACATTGAAAGTTAATTTTATGTGCGAGAGAGGGGGTTATAACTCGATTGGCGCATAAACCCCTCAGCTCCGGCGAATAGTTACTTGAGATCCCCTCTGCATTTATTAGTCTATTGAGTTATCAAGAGCCTCTTCAAAATGCAATATATTTAATTTTCTCAGGCTGTAATGTGAAACGCCGGCTTTTACCTGTAGGCACATCTGTAGCGTAAACGCCTGTGCATTTGCATGACAACTGCTTTAGTAGTGCGCCACATCTAGATGAGGAAAAGTCAAGCATGGGTCTATTTATACTGAGGAGGAGGGCAGAGGTTTGACCTGCTGTCCCATATATGGCTGCCGAGTCCATTTCATTGTGACACACCGACATCATCAAGGTGTGTAAATGAGTTTGTGAGTGTTGGTTTGTCTTTTTGGCAGCTTATTTGTAGGTCTTCAAGCCCGTTCACACCAAGAAAGATAACTATAATGATAACAATATTAGCGTTCACACTAGCGGACGATAACATTCTGTTTATTATAAGCATGCGCGCTGCTGTTATGTCAACTGCCACTTTAAATGCTCCAGCTCTTTAAAGCAGGGTGGATTCTGATTGACTGTCAATGTTTTTATCGATCATCAGCTGGAAAAAAATAGTTCTGAAAGTGATTCCAACGATATTGTTTCTCTGTGCTGCTATCGTTTTTGTTGTGGTGTGGACTGCTATTATTTTATATTTAGAATGATTTCCAGAACTCTTTATCGTTATTGTTATAGTTACCCTCCTTGGTGTAAATGGGCCTTTACCCATTAAAGATGAATGCAAAGCTACATATTTAATATGGGCCTGTATGTCTACAAAATAAGGCACATGATATTAAAAAGATATAATTTAATATTATCTCATCATATATTATTATCTCCACATTGTGTTCCTTTGAAAATGTAAACTTTCCTCTATAATTCTAGGTAAATTAAATAAATTGAACTTTTTTCGTACTTTTTTCTTAAAAATGTTTATGTACATACATATTTTTTTATTGAGATCTACTTTACATTTGTAGTGTGTATCTATGTGTTTATGTGTATCTATATATATATGTGTGTGTTTATATATATATGTATATATATATATATATACAGTCAAACCAAAAATTATTCAGACACCAGATATAATTTTTTACTAGTGGGTGCAGGACACTATAGTTCATTTATGTAAGTGGGGATAGCAAAATAAAGTAAACTGTGACATATTATACCTAAAAATTCTTCATACAGTGGACTACCAGTAAAATTGATAAAAATGTGGGACCAAAATTATTCAGACACTTTGGCCTGACCATGTTTTCCTTAAGTGTTTTTTCTTTAATTGCTAATGTGACCTTTCACACCACAGACTGAACAAAATTAAGCATTGCTTGGTTATTGGTTGACTTAAATTGGTATTATCTAATTGTGTACTTAAATTTAACAGCTGACAGCTGATTGGTTGATTGTAATCCATTACATACCTTTCTATCAAAGTTATCTGATATTATCAAGATGAATTTGTTCTGACACAGTTTAATACATTTTGGTTTGACTGTATATATATGTGTGTGTGTGTGTGTGTGTGTGTGTGTGTATGTATGTGTATATATATTTATACATATATATTCTTTATGTAATAGATTACATTTGGTAGTATTCCATTATGAGGGTGTAGCGAAGGTAAACCTTGGAAACAAATGAAGTAATAAGCTGGAGCAGACAGACGGCAGTCATTACCTTGCAAACAGCAGTGAGAGGTCTACTTGTTGATGGAAGGCTTCCACTATAATGCTGATCGGACGAGCCAGTTTGCTCCAATAAAATCAGCTCCATCATTTATAAACTATATTTACTTAATGCATACCTACTAGGATCCTTTTGTCAGGGACAAACCACAAAGAATCAACCACAAAAAAGAACCGGTTTGTGGAAAGAAAATAAAAATAAACGGGAGAGAAAGAGAAAAAAGCTGTGCCCCTGGGCTGTGTGTGTGCAGAGCCACAGGATCCAGCAGACTAGCAGAGATGCATGCAGGATCTGCCGTTTCATTGTCTTAGGATCACTGATACTATCTAGAGGAAGGCTATATTGCTTAAAGCTGTGAGTGAATGACATATGGAGGACTGGTGTGAAGAAAACTCCCCAGTGCCTCCTCCAAACTAAAGTCTTCCTGTGAGAGAGAGCAGCGAGCAACTTTCTGCGCTTTCAAACTGCATGCTCCCTCCCTCTCTCTCTCTCTCTCTCTCTCTCTCTCTCTCCCTCCCTCTCTCTCAACCATCTCTCTCTCTTTCACTCTTTTTTTTCTCTTCCTCAGACACTAGCTAGTCACTGCCTGCAGCAGTAATCGGACAACTCTCGTTCTCGCTCGGAGTCTGTCTCTTGAGATCTAGCACGGGGCTCCATGACTTTTCACCCTTAAAATGAAAAAGAAAAAAGTTGTCTTTTATCGCTAATCTGCGCGTTTAAAGTCAACTCAGAGAGAAGTCTCTTTTTTTTTTTAAAGTTCTTTATTTGCTCTGGAACGGACAGACACTCAACGGAAGATTGTAAAAACACAGGAGGAATAAAAGAAAAAGTGCAAGGATTCTACCATAATTGTAGTGAGTACTATTTGGATTATCTTTTAAATCTTTTCTTCTACGTTTGTTATTTTACGTGTCCCTTGCCAAACTTTTTATGTCAGTTTTAAACATGGATAAATGCAGCTGTGTTTTTTAACTTTGTATAATCGGGATCTAGATTAAATTGAGACATTTCTGAAAACACCTTCTGATATTTTTATGAACGTCAGTTAAGGATTTTTTTAAATGGCAAAATTAAAGTCATTTAAAACCTCTGACAAATTATTCTTAGCAATGTGTCTCTTACCAAATATTATTAAAATGTTTTTAAATCTTTGCCTAATGTACTGTTAAAACCCCAATAGTGTTAACTTTATCAAATTTCACAAAAGACTATAAAATATAAAAAGAAAACGATTCGTTTCTGACACAGTAACACCATCTGCAAAATGTCCAAAAATGAAAATTGCTGTGGTATATTTTGACAGATTATTTCCTAAACATAATTATAAAAGTTAATAAAAAGCTGATTGCTATTTATACATAATTTTTACAAAATATTTTTCAAAAAGATATATTTTGTGTAGTATTTTGAGCTCACATTCCTACAAATTTCTACTATATTTAATATTTTCTGATAAATACACACATACAATTCCCTGTAAAATTCAGCCTTTAAGACTTGACTAAAGGCATCATGTCGCTGTCACCGTTTGCCGCTCAAATTTAAATCCCCAGTGACTCCGTCTCTCTCTCTCACGCACCTGATTCACACCTTCACTCTTTTCAAATTCACCTTTTTGCGTTTCCTCAGCCCTCAGGTGAGAACTACATTTTTTGGTACTTTAAAAACAGGTGTACGAGGCTCTGAAATAAGAGATTGCATTGTAAATAATGACCCCATTTTGGGTCTAAGATAATAAGTTTCCATTTTCCACCCAGTAAGTAAAACCCAAGATTCTATTCAGCTGGCAGAATAAACAAAACCAGTTCAGTTTTAGCAGTTGACATCCAATGCCATCTGCTGCAGGCAGGAATGTTTTAGGGCAGACAGACAGGCAGATTGCTGTCTTGTAAGACATCGACAGACGGCCACCACTAACCAAGACACCCGTACATTTTTGGAAGAGTTGGGGATGTAGTTTCTTTGAGAATTTAGCTTTTTGTGTTTTCCGTTTAAATGCGTAATTATGCAGGACTTAAATATTTCTCATGTCTTTTTCACTTCTATCTTGTTTAGACTTTTTGTCCAGTAAATAAACACCAGAAAAAATGGTGTTTAATTATGTTTTTATGTTATAATAATTAAAAAGTCATTCCACGGCAGCTGTTGTTTTTTTCAGAGTGTGTGAGCACGGTGTTGCCTCCAGCCGCCCTCTCTGTGTTCCTTTCGCACAATAACCCTGCTTATCTAATTAGCTCATAGTGGGCTGCTAGATTTGGACTGTTTACACACTGTGTTTGTTTTAATAAGGCATAAGTTCGAGTGCATTAAGCTCTCTCCGATAAGCCCTCATGCGTTCAGCCCCACGACGTGCCGTTGTTTGCCGAAGGCCCAATGCGTTCCGTATGTGTGCGGCCGAGCTGGAAACGGTGCGCGGTGAAAGACGCAGGGTTAATTGAAACTGCTGCGCTCCACTGTTTATGAGATAGAGACAGCGGAAACGGTTTGTGGCGATTAGCTGTTTACTAAATACAGTAGAATGTTATTTTGTTAACATGCCACTGTTGGTCTCAGGAAAACGTTGCTCAGGGAGCAGGAAATAAGGGCTGAGAAGCTCAATTGATCACGGCTCTTCTACATTCACAATTCCTTTGTGTTTGTTTACATGTAATCAAGGAGTCTGTTTACTTAAGCAGGAGAGCAGAGGATGAGCTAAACCTGAGTGTCTTTTTTTTTTTTTTGCTTTTTTTTTTTTGCTTTTAGGATGTTTGTGTTGATGCAGGGTTTTAGTGAATAAAAGAAAATGGAGGAAAATAAATAAATACTGTAACATGAAAATTTCCAAGAATAAAAATCTGTTTATTTTTTAAAATTAAATTAATTTGTAAAGCTTTTCACAATGTAAAATTAAAAGCCAAGAAGAAAAAAAAAAAAGACGTATTAAAATGTAATGCTTTTTCAATAACAATTTACTTAGTGTGATCGCCTTTTTTTCTGTGACTGCGGTGGGGAGAATTTTATCAGATGTGTACCTTAAATCTTCTCTGATGGACTCTCAAAGCAGACGGACTTCTGGAAATAATTTAAGGGTTGAAGAGCTCAGAATTAACAGATTTAATGTAGCTGCGCTGTCCATCGCTTGAGCTTCACGTCAGACTGAACAAAATGGAAGGGACAAATTGCACACCAACAAACCACAGCATGTGTTCGGAATTTACATTTTAATTACACAAAATTCTGAAAGTTTAAATGGTCTGTTTAAAATCGAAGTATGTGTTCAAGTCTGCGTTTGCATTTTGATAATGAAATGTATCAGTATATATTGACTATTTTGAGTGGATAGTTTTCATGTCACAATTTAATAACGCATTATTAGTATTTTAGTACATTCGCAATTTTAAATCCATAATTCAGTTACAGAGGGAAAAAAAACTTGAATGCGTGTCTGCAATAAAATGAAGCCTGTACACATTTCTCATTCTGTCCTTTATATATATATATATAAGTTAATCAGTGTTTTGTTGGTGGTGCACATTTCTTTGCTCTATGCTCACAGAGTCCAGTGAAGTGTAGCATTTTGTAAACTGTGTCTAATTCTAGTCACATCTGTGTTCAATTGTTGTCTACATCGACATTCTTTGCATGTGGATTTATTTTTCCTGGGCCACCATGTGGATTCAGCTGACCAGCTTAAGTTGGGATTAGTTGTTTTAAAGTTATTTTGATTAAAGCGTTGTTTTTTCAAAACTAGAAACTTGCAACACATGTTTTGCATAGTCTATGAAATTTAAAAAGGAACATGCATGTCTTGCCCTATAAAATAACAATCTTGTAAACCGTGGCTGAAAGCAAGCAGGGGAAAGCGAAATAACAGTTTCATTATAAATGAATTTGAAAACTATAATTGTCTTATTCCCTAAATTTTACACCTCATATAATTGACAAATATTTCAATCAACTTGTTATATGTATATATATATATATATATATATAATAACAAATAACTTGTTATTGCATCAGTATCCAGGTGAATCTCATCCATGCCGGAGCGGCTCAGACAGCCCGCGTGCTCTATAATGATCAATGTTAAAAGCCCGGCGGTGTTTGCCGATGGAAACGCAGCGCTTGAAATAAGCAAAGCGAGACAAAAAGCCGTGCAAACAGTCATGAGTGAAGCGTGTTTAGCTTTTTTGATGACGCTTCCAACGCAGCTCTTTGTTCCTGAGTGCTTCAAAGACGGCTCCGTTCAGGTTGAATTCAAGCACACATCAAAGATGCTGAATGCACTTCATTTTTTTTTTTTGTTTAAACAATAAATATTTAGCAGTACAGGACAAGGGCTTGTTTTTTTTCTTTTAAAAGCCCACCCGCCCCTCCCTGTTCACCTGGTGAAAATCACCTGCTGGATGAGGAGCACTGCATGCAGGCCGCGGCAAGGTCTTTATTTCTCCGCACATCTTCATCCCCCTTTTTCTTGCAATGAAACAACTTGTGCTGAACTTTTTATAGCCAAAGTAATGTTCCCAAGCTTCGGATGATGTAAAGAACGACTTTAGGGTACGAAAGTGTGTTAATGTGACTAGACGGGGTCAAGAGAAGGAAGACCGAAAGAGAAATTTGAAAAACTTGACCATTATTCATCACGACTCGGCCATTGTGGGAAGAGGGGGGCGAAAAAAACACCAAGACCAAACAGCTCGGGTTACTACATCATGAAAACAGCCCGGCATTAAAAATTCATGCAGGGATTTTTCAGACATTTTTTAGTGGAAAGGCTGGATAACTGTGACCTAGATCCAACAATTCGGCTCCGGTCTGATATTGGGTAATAACGCCGCAGGTATCAGTGCAGAAGTGGACGGCAGAACATAATTGTCGACTAGAGAAAAAAAAGAGTAATAGAATAGAGCGGCATTTGAAGTGTCATATGAAACATATGTGGGTCCATATGTCCCACTCCAACTTATTATACAAGATTCAAGTTTATTTACAGAAAATGCTTTTTTCGGTGCTTTTTACAATTAAGAAATATTATGTTATCAGTGTCAAAGTAATGTCCATATGGCAGTAATGTATAGCTATAATATAATACATGAAATGTTAATAGTTAATGTCATATATTCAGTTAAGCAGACACAACAAATGTGTTAGGCAGCAATTACAACTTGTGCTCGTAATGATTACTATATAAAGATAATATTATATGATATATGTCAGTCCAAAGTTGGCATCATTTGAAGTCTTCACAATTGTCAGCGTTCAATGCACTCAATATGTTTCAATCCAACTTATTGTACAAGATGCACTTAATACACTCCACTCTGATTTATTGTACAGGAGGCACTCAGTGGTATCTATAGTGGTCCGGTGTTCCCTAAACCCTCAGGCGAAGTCCCAATCATCCCCCTGACCGTCATTAGGAATTGTCAGTGTGCCTGGAGAGGGAGTGTAGATAAATTTCAGATAGTGTCAATTGCAGATGAAAGATGCTAGGGGTGTCATGCTTGACTAGCTTCTGTTCAACAAAGTCCCATCTCTCTCAGCCTTCGCCCCCCCTCCCTACACTTCCAGAGGCAACAGCGGCAGCGACCTCGAGCAGGCGCCCCCGGCTCGCTTACCCCCCAACCCCCCATCCCCCCCCCCCCCCCCAAACACCCGCCCCGCCCTTTCCTGCTTACCTTGGCGAAGCCGCTTTGCATGTTGATTGGGGGAGGACTAATCCAGTTTGCAGCTGTCGTAGACCAATGATGAATCACCTTTCCGTCATTCGGCCGGGAGGAGGGAAGACCTGGAAGGAGGAAACAACGGTTGAGGGGTTGAGCCTACAGACAATGTGCCTCTCTGTTCCACCGACTTCTCTCTTCCCATTCTGCGCGAGAATAACAAAAATGTTTTCTCAGACAACGTCTATTGTGTCACGGATGGCTCTTCACAGAGACACTGAGCTGAAATAACAAGGAGCGATATTGTTTTTAGGGTCCTGGCAGGTGGAAAAAAGGATAGGGAGAAAGAAAGAGAGAGAGAGAGAGAGAGAGAGAGAGAGAGAGAGAGAGGGAGGGAGGGAAAAAACACTATTTGACAGATGGTTGAGGTCTGTCCAGTTTCAGGTAAGAGGGAGTTGATTTGCTGCCAGCAGCATCACTGAAAAGCAGCCACTTGTTTAGCAAAGTGCATCGGTTTGCAGCGTTGAAACGCTCAGGACTTCAGGAGAAAGTGTCTGGAAGTTTTTGTAAACTGCTGGAAGTGTGAAAGAAACAGGACAGAGGGAGTTAGAAGTGTCAGAAAAGGAAACCATTTGACAAATAAGGTTTGTGTCAGAAACTGACGTTATTTTAAAAGCAAGTCAAGTTTTAACATCTCCATGACATGGATTATTTTTCCCTTGTTTTAACTGCGACCATCTGTAACGGATATTTTATAGCCGATCAAGAACGACGGCTAAAAAGAGGTATGATAATCTACGCTGATAAAACGTTTCTTATTTCCTCCTCTTTGTTATTCATAAAAATCCAAATGTTTGTTGATAGCAGGGATACGACCATTCCTAATTGATTCTGGCAGAGCGGCACGCAAGGCATTATGTTTTTGGCGCAATTAGTGCAATAATGCTTTTCTGAAGACTGATGTGTGTTTTAGTTTTGCGGCCACGCTCACATCACACACAAACACCCGTAACATACATCCGACCGCAGACGCACACTGGCCTGACCTTCCATTTGCTATGCATAATAAAATCCCGTGAGTGTGCATGGAGCCAGTAGAATAATGTTTTCAGTGGCGTGGCCCTCGGTACATAAACAAAGAAACAATTAAGACGCTCGCCAGAGCAAACAGCATGCTTTAGTGAACTCTTCAGTCGCTCTCGTTGAGGTTTGAGGCCTCGCAATCACACATCTCTCTCACACGGCTCCGGCTATTGCTGCTTCAGATCAGAGATCGCTGGGGAAAATGAACGTATGAAAATTGGAGCGTGCGCTACGGGGCCAATGGTGGTTAATTTTTAATGCTTAAAATGAGAAAGTCAATCAATCATCAGATGTCTCATTAATTGTTAAATTTGTGTCTAATGTCATTTGATGTGCCTCAGGGGAATGTCCTTGTTAAGTGTATCTCTCTGGAGAGCTGCTGGAAGGTTTTTTTTTAAAAAAAAATAATTGTTATTATGGTTGCATTATATTTTACAGTATGTGTACTTACAGTGTACTTACCTAAGAAAGTACTGGGTAATATAATGTAACTACATTGGTTAAGGTTAGGTTTAGGTGTAGTTTCAGGTTTAGTACCTAGTTATTACCTAGTTATTACCATAGTATGTACATGGGGAATAGGACTAAAATAAAAGTGCAACCATTATTATTATTATTATTATTATTATCATCCTCTTTTTGCTGTTCTGTAATTATATGTTGTTCATAAAGTTAATTTATACATAGTTTTACATGTAGCTAAAATGAAAAAAAAAAATCTATTTTAGCTACATTAAAAGAATTGCCAATAATGTGGTTTTAAATACAGATATATTTGTATGTATTATATAATCATTATTTTTGAAAGTTTTAATTTTAAAAGTGTGTTTTATGTAATTGATATTTAGTAAATGCAATACATTAATATTTATTTTAAATGAGCACTTTTATATTTCAAATCTCCTGTTGATTAGTTTCTGTGTGTGTGTGTGTGGTCCAGGTAAACCCTAAGTTATGAGGACAAAATGTCCCCAGAAAGATGGCAATATCCAAAATCCTTGTCCGTGTGGGGATGTTTTTTTGGTCCCCATGAGGAAAACAGCTTATAAAACAGACTAAATTATGTTTTTTAAAAATGTAAAAATGCTGAAAGTTTTCTGTGAAACTTTAGGGGTCGGTTTAGGGGTAGGGTTTAAGGTTTAGGGTTAGGGTTATGGGGTAGAATATACAGTTTGTACAGTATAAAAATCATGTCTATGGAAAGTTCCCATAAAACATGAAAACACAATGTGTGTGTGTGTGTTTGTGGGTGTGTGTGTGTCATTCAGTAGCATGTGACCGTCTGTGTGTCTCTTCCTCTCAGGTCTATGGAAATGCAGGATCTAGCTAGTCCACACAGCCGAGTAAGTGGAAGCAGTGAGTCCCCGAACGGTCCTAACATCGACAACTCACATATAAATAACAATTCCATGACACCAAATGGCACTGAAGGTACGTCTCCTTAGCCTCCCGTGGGTCATATACCTTCATTATTGTGCTACAGCACTCTGTTTTTAACCTGCACATTGCCTTTGTATAGCATTTAGGCTCTTGTGAAAAGTTAAATCTGTGATAAACATCTACAAATGCAATATGTTTTACTCCATTTTAGCTATTGTAATCTGGTCAGTCATTTAAATTTTTAGTTTTTATCCCTGACCTTGAACTTTATTGCTGTAATATTTGAATTATATATTTTTAAATAAATTCTTCTCTATGCAACTGTGCACTTTAGGACTACATATATGCGTGCAATATATAAACTGTAGATCTTTCTGTGTTTTCACAGATCGCGTTACAGCCCATAAGAATTTTATTCAGCTCTGAAGTAGTTTACATAATGTAATCTTGACTGTGGTTTTTCTCCATTTCTGTAGTGATAAGCCCCAACCTGTGACAGTGCAGATTGTCATGTGTCCTGTCCCATTCTTTCTCCCTATAGGTGATAACATCACTATGCTTACCACAGCTGACTGGTTGTTAAGTTCTAGTTCACAGTCCGCTGCAGGTTTGTGCAGTTCTGGCGAAACAATGAAAGGACAATACTTGGCGTCATATGTGAAATTACACACGCTTTATAGTCATTTCACCTGAGGCAATCCTAACAATTCCATCTGATTACCTTCACGAATGTGAAAAGCCAATTTGATGTGCTCACATCTCTTCAACTATTGTCTCTTTCATTTGGACTCTTGTTTGGCATTTTGTGTTGTGTTATGGTGAATCTGTTGAAAGCATGGTTTGAGACTTTTGGCTTTGATTCCAGACCGTCAATGAATGGTAAAGCTGCGGGCACGCGTAATGTGCGTTTAGCTTTTTATTTGATGTTCTGCAGGACGGTTTTATGGTTATGTGTGGTATGTGATAAGACTTGACTGCACTAGTTCCTGCATGTGCCGTGCCACTATTTTCCCGTATCCCTTCGAGAAGGAGGGGTGGGGGGAGCGTTGGTACGTATTCAAACCGCTCCCCGTCGACATGTGTTCCTTTTGAGGGAGAGCATAGCTGCAACATGTTCGACATGACAAGCTGATGGCTACCTCAGCCATGAGGGATTTCAGTGGGCATGACTCTGTACCCACATAGTGAATTTTGTTTTCATAAATGTAAACCTGCACCCCACCCCCTCCTGAGACAGAGATGGATTCATTTCAAAGATCCGGGCCTGTCTAAACGCTGTGAAATCGTCTCCTGGTTGCCCTCATTGTAGTTCTAGCGGTTGGGTCAAACACATTTTATACACCATGCATTGCCTTGACATATCAATTATGCTGCACGTCCATGCATTCCACAGTTTATTCCTGCCATTAAATTCCACCTTTTTTGCCTGTTTTCCCTTGATGCTACATAAAACCCTTCCGGTAAGAAATCAAGTGACTAACCTTTAGACTAGATCAGTTGGCATTAAATAAAAGGTCAATTTTCAATGTAAAAAAGTAATACATTAAATAAGAAAAAAAAAGTATATATACTGTCATTCAAAAGTTTGGGGTTGGTAAGATTTTGGGGGTTTGTAAGTCCCTTATGTTCACCAAGGCTGCTTTTTTTAGATCAAAAATACAGTAAAAACATTGTGGAATATTATTAATTTTTTTTTTTTTTTTTAATTTTCAGCAGCCATTAGTCAAGTCTTCAGTGTCATATGATCCTTCAGAAATCATAATATGCTGATCTGACGCTCAACAAACATTTTTCATATTATTATTATTATGTTAAAGACAGTTGTGCTGCTTAATAAGTTTGTGGGAACCTTGATACATTTTTTCCCAAGATTCTTAGATTAATAGAAAGTTCAAAAGAACAGCATTTATTTGAAATAAAAATATTTTGTGTGAATTTCTTCAACAACAAAAAAATTTACCCCAAACTTTTGAACATATCATTCTACATGTCATTCTGTCAGAAGCAGATTGGAGAGGTTTATGCATTTAAATAAGAGTGTTTATTATGGCTATTGTCCTTAAATCAACACCAGAGCTGTGTGAATTGGAAGGGAATTGTCCTTGTCTTATTTGTATAAGAGATTAGCTTTAATTGTTGGCCTCTCCTGTGAGTTAGCCAGGACAGAACTGTTGAGACCTGAAAGCTCTATTATCTCAATAGAAACCCCAGTTCATTACGCCATCCTTACAAAACCCAACCACCTAATGATCCTTTCCACATTGTGAGCCAATGAAACCATCTGGATGAGCACTTTGACATTACAGAAGTTTGTTTTTCTGCTATGCTTTAAAATTTGCACATTACCTTGAGATTAAGTATGTTCATTTTACAAGCAGAGAGGCATTTGCCTGTAGTGTGACTGACAACAGGCTTTGCCAGTGCTGTGTCACAAATGCTCTGCTTTCCTTCTGTTTGCAGTTAAAACAGAGCCAATGAGCAGCAGTGAAATCGCCACCTCTGTAGCAGACGGCTCTCTAGACAGCTTCTCAGGATCAGGTACGACACGCACACACTCAAAGCTGTAGAGCTGACTGGTGGGAGATGATCCCAGAGATGGGTTACTGATAAGAAGAGGCCCAGGAAGTGTCCCTGTGGCTGGGGCTTTAGTAGTGTGAGGCTCTGTCTCAGTTCCCATGCCAACAGGCATTGAGTTATGACCCTCCCAGCCCCATTCTCGGCCTAAATCGAGTGACGCCCCATCCCCGTGGCCCTCACACCCTATAGGTTTTAGATGCATGATGCAAAACTAAGACTCCTAAATTGTGAAATGCCTTTCTAAATTGCAGAACTTTGGACCAGATTTAAGTTCGATAACTGTAAGATGAGAAACCCAACCGGACATTTTGGAACTACAAAACCAGCTTCCTTGCACTGTGTCAAAAACGTTATACTCTCAATGGTCTATGTTCAAACTTAAGCATACACATTTAAATAGGTCTACTAAATGTTATAGACTCCTCACATTACTTACTAAGCAAATGCGAAAACTCTTCATGGAGTATTACATTCCTGCTAATTTGTCTTATTTCCCTACCTATTTGACTAAGTACCTGATACCTTTATGTTAGACTCATATAAATCATGGCTCGGACTTCTATCTCTGAGAATATGAATGAAATGAAGTCATTTGAGACTGTTTTATACTCAGGGGATGCAGTAGTGCAGAGGTTCAGTGTTTGCCCAGACCAGGTGCTGAAGTGTGGGGGAAAAGGCCCCGTTTTCAGGGCACAGAGAATATAGTTACATGGAACAAGAGCTCCTTAACTAACCCTTACTTTAGATGTCACAGCCAATTATTCACAAACGGCAAGAGAATCGCAATATTCGTAATACCGTCACCCTAAAGAAAGACATCCAAACCCTACAAATGGTAATGCACCAAAGGGCCTAGGCTTATATTTAGCAATCTAAAAATGGTAATAGCCAGCCTAATAATATTATTAGTAGTTATTATTTAAAAAATAAATAAATAAATGTTTAATACTTACAATTGAATTTTCTTTAAATATTTTTATTCTTGTTGTTAAACATAAATAATATCAATAATATTTTTTTTTTAGAAAATAATAGATTACAGTATTAAATTAAACAGTCTTCTAAAAATATATTTTATGTGACCCTGGACCACAAAACCAGTCATAAGGGTACATTTTTTTGAAATTGAGATTTATACATCATCTGAAAGCTTTCCATTGATGTATGGTTTGTTAGGATAATATTTGGCCGAGATACTACTATTTGAAAATCTGGAATCTGAGGGTGCAAAAAAGTCTAAATATTGAGAAAATTGCCTTTAAAGTTGTCCAAATGAAGTCCTTAGCAATACATATTACTACTAATAATACATTTTTGATATATTTACGGTAGGAAATGTACAAAATATCTTCATGGAACATGATCTTTACTTAATATCCTAATAATTTTTGGCATAAAAGAAAAATTTATAATTTTGACCCATACAATGTATTGTTGGCTATTGCCATAAATATACCCGTGCGACTTATGACTGGTTTTGTGGTCCAGCGTCACATAGTTTTTTAAACACAGGATGAGATGTAAACACCCTTTATGTGCGTGCACGAACCAATTGAATCCTTGAACTTGACATTTGCATTATATATATAATAATTATATTTTATTATATATTACATTAATAATAATACATTATTTAGTTATTTGAAAATCCTATATTTTTTATAAAGTTTTTTTATTGTTTGCCATGAAAAAGGTACCTCTTAAGGGCACTACAATTTGAGCGCAAGTTCCCGGACTTAAGCCATGCATTCACTGGCACATCAAAAGATCTCATGTTGCTCTGTAGTGTTTGTGTGAGTTAATTGAATGGCCCTCCACACCGTCATTAAGGGCTGGGAACCACAGGGCCGGTATGTGTCTAATGAAGGCTCCTTATGTGTACTACTTACCTGTAATCAGGCCTGCTGATTTCTCATTGTACAGTCCACTTTAAACCCTCCAGTGTGCACGGCTATACATCATTCCCAGCTCTGTGTGTGTGCGTGTTTGTGGACACTAGGCCTTTCCATCCTGTGTAGGTTTTTATGTATACAGTCAGCAGAAAAACGCTCCAATATTACCTGATTATTTTCCTTCGTTATTGCTCTTAATTTATCAACCTAAAATAAGGTTAGTGAAATAAATAGTGTAATGCAATGTAATTACTGTTTCCTTGGATTCCAAAAGTTCTGTTGGCAAAGAATAATATTTACCTTATTTTTTAATGTTTGAATATGTGCTTGCCTCTTTTCTTTTTAACTCTCCACAGCCATTGGAACCAGTGGCTTCAGCCCAAGACAAACTCACCAGTTCTCTCCCCAGATTTACCCTTCCAAGTAAGGCTTCTTTTATTTTTCTTTAAAAAATAAGCAGCATCCAACTTCATTTGGGCCTTTAATTAGATCCTTCTGCCAGATTCTGGACTCTCCGGCTGCTTTGTTTTCATTGATGTCTGCAGCTTGCATACTCCAAAATCTGTTGTAATTATTATCTTGCGAAAATTTCCCCTGTGATTTATTTTTCTTTCGCAATGTATATCAGCTGCTTAATGGCTAGATTTTTCTCCGTTTCACAGCTTGGCCAAATATTTATGATTAAGTAGCAGAATCACAGAGAATTTGTCTTTGAGCAAATTTTACGATATGGGCTTTTGGGTAAAACTACATGTCTCCCTCTTCTCTTACTTTGCTCTCAAATAGCAGACCCTATCCACACATTCTTCCGACTCCTTCCGCCCAAAATATGGCCGCGTACGGACAGACGCAATACACCACAGGAATGCAGCAGGCTGCTGCCTATGGCACTTACCCTCAGCCAGGCCAGCCCTACGGGATTCCAGCCTATGGTAACTGATTCACTTCATTCTTTTCTATGATTTAAAGCTTTATAATCCAGATTGTGCTTTGCTTTTCACTCAAGCAGATGAACTCCCACCCTTACAAAACATTTCTGCATTTTCTATCATAATACTATAGCAACTAAATTAATTGTTACTACTGTAAAAATACAATACATTAATATGCAAATGATAGAATCTCCTTTAAAAGGTGTGCAAATGTTTCAGAATATTGGTCGTTTTTTTTAAATTCTTTTTATTTATGGACAATGATGGAAATTTGAACATCTTTATAACATTTTCATGTGTTTTCAATCAATTATGTCTAGCCTATTTGGCGAACATTACATTACCTAATTCATGAGCAAGTTTATAATCCATACTTCACTTTTCAGATAGTTCCTTTTGGTGAAAATTATGGCCAATATTTGATGTTTCTTGGCTCTTTTGATGCCTTTAATCAAACTGAAAGTCATAAAATGAGGTTTAACATTTAGCATTTGTAGCATTTAGTCCAATACTTAGCATGTAGCTTTAAGATTAATTCTTAAATTTAGCTAACAATGTGCTGATCACTAAGATTAGGCTAACACTTACCTCAGCCCTTTGTAGCTCCTTTTCCCACCTTCAGTCGAAACTTGGGACTCTGCTGACCTTTTGTTTTGCGTTTGCAGACTCAGTGACTCCTCCTGACAGTTGCTAAATTCATGCTAGTTTGACAGATACGGGAGATATAAAGATTTCAGTTCGTCGTGTACACACTGAGCCCAACTCATGCTAGAAATGTTTTTCCAAGGGTTTGAACGTTTTGAAACCTTTGTGAAAATATGCGCACAGATAATGTTGTTTAGGTAGAACAATCTCGAATATGCTCCCGAGAGTTTGCATGTTTGTTTGAGTGGAAGCAAATCGCAAACCTGCATTGGGCCTGATTCAATCTAATCAAAAAACAGGTTTGTTTTAACTCTGGCCAGCAAATTCTTGGAAATCTGTGCTGAGTTTGGCGCAAACACTTCAATGCAAAAGTTGCTTGAACCATGGCCCAGTGAGAAACAAGCCACCATTTATCCTTTATTCTTGATTGACGTGGAAGGAGAACACTGAGGATTGTGCATCATACTGCTCTGGTGTCACTAACTGATTTAGGTCCATTGTGGGCAGGCATCAAGACAGAGGGCGGACTGACCCAGGCCCAGTCTCCAGGCCAGAGTGGTTTCCTCAGCTACAGTTCCAGCTTCTCCACGCCTCAGACGGGACAAGCACCCTACAGTTACCAGATGCAAGGTCAGGATCACCCTCTTCTCTTTTCCTTTTCTGCTCTTGCCGGTAGAGTGACAAAATAGAGCCGTGATTCCTCTCAGGCCCCCTTCAAAAGAGGACACAATTAATGGCAGACACGGACCAATTCATAACATCCCCGAGCAGATGGTTATATTAGGTTGTAGTTGGACACAGTCTTTTTTGCATTAGGCCTGAAGAGAAACAACACAGATGGAAAAAATCCTTTTTCCTCTTTAAGACCAATCTTTTTCTCCTTCGCACTCGGCCATGTACGTTCTCAAGTATGTTTGCTTAAAAAGGAACACCCGGGACTCTCGTCTTTGAGGTCAGTTCATGGAAGTCACACTTGCGTACTGGGAATTAAACATGCATCAGGCAAATTGCCTGCCACCCAGTGTTTTTTTTTTCCCGGAGACATTGTCCCAGCTCCAAAGCCAACAGTCTTTTTCTGTCGTTCTATTTCTCCTGTCTTTCTCCCTCTAGTGTTTTCCTTCGAGCCTCCAACAGTTAGTGCTGGTTTGAGCTCTCTAATCTCCAAATAATGTGTGACAGTAGAAACATCTCCACGTTTTTGAAATCTCTCCAGAGCATCTCACAATAAATAATGTGACATATGTGGTCTGTGGAAGCTTCTTTTCCATGCCTCATAAGTAGAAACTTTCTGTTTCTGCTGATGCTGGTTCAACACCAGGGTTGTAAGTGTTACCCTGTTCCGACCGCAGAAGTTTAAATGCCTGTTCACACCGTTCAAGTCCAATGAGAATAAATGTCATGAAAGTATAGAACCCAAAGTATGCATCAAATTTGTGTCTAATACCAAATTTGAGACATTTTTGGAATAATTTTTATTCCTAAAGGACCTTGTTTAGCATCCAGATAATAAAAAAATCAAGCTAGCTGTCAAATAAAAGCCCTTTAATGCTGATCGCAATAGGATATTTTGGACTTAGGAGTTTGTAGAGATGTTTTGTTTCATTTTAAAATTTTGTTTTGAATGACTTTTTGTGCCCAAATTTGGTATGAATAGTCCTCAAAGCAATATTTCACCCCAAAAATGAAAATTATGCCATCATTTATTCAGCCTCATATCATTCCAAACCTGATGATCATCTTCACGCAGCTCTTTTCCAAAATCCTTTTTTTTTCACCAAAAATAACAGCATGCAGGGTTTTTTTTGCATAAAATATTCCTTTAACTGTCATCTCACATCTGTGCATTGAGTTTATTGTAAGTCAGAAACTGAGGTGCCTTCAGTCTTCCTTTCAAAGCCCTCGCAGCCATAAACACATTAGCCACTAACTGCAAGAGCAGATGACAGATGACCATTAACCAGGCCAGTCTGTCTCTATTGGCTTCCTCTCTGTGCCTCATCGATTAGGCAGGTCTGGACTCAGAGGAAGAGACTCAACACGGTAGCCAAATGTAGACCCCCCATCTATACGATACCAACTGCTGTCCCTTAACCCTAGTAGAGCGAGCCTGCACCCAGCTGTCAGAGGGAATACAATTAAATTAATGTTTTTACAGTGCTCTTTCATGTCTAATGGAACGGCGCTGGCTTTCTCTGATCACCATCCAGAAATGTAACACAGAAGGACCTTCCTGGCTTAAAATGATGAGGTCTGGAGTCGACACACATTGTGGGATTATCATAAATATCACAAAATTGAGAGATAATATGGGAATTTTAACACTCTTGACACTCTGATCAAAACCCGTGGTGTCAGCGATCAGGCTTTTGTTCAATTATATGGAAATAAATCAAATAATATTTTGACTTCTAAAGCTTCTTTTTGTGATGTCTATTAAATTATTTATTGGTATGCCAAAATTGTATAATTATTGTCTTTGAATTAGAGGAGATGGAGGTTGGTTTCTCAAGTAATTATTTATATATAATTACTTGAGAAACCAACCTCCATCTCCTCATTTTTTTTTTTTTTTTTGATTAATCTAAATATAAATAAAAATAAATATATTGATTTACCCATGATCTTACATTAATACATATAAACAAATAATTCTAGTCTGAATTAATCTGAATATAAATACATTTAACACAAGCCATGAGCTTTAATTGATAAAGAAATAATCATTTTCTGTCATTTTGCTGAGATTTAATTCGCTCTATGACATCTATGAATCTTCTTGACAGCATTTCACTCAGTACATCCAAGTATAAATTAGGATTTAATTTTCCAGTTTCACACCTGTTTGAGTTTTGCTCCCTTTTCCATAAACATAATGGCTCTAAAGCAAGAGTAGAGCGAGAGAGAGACATCTCTAAGACTAAGAGTAGATGATAATTACAGCAACAATTGGGCCTCCCTCTATTCTGCACACCGTGTGAGAGGAGCAGCAGACTGCCTTTTAAAGAAGCCCATCTGGACTTGATCGCTTGCTCCCTAGAGAGGCCTACAAAACTTCTGCTACAAATATTGTGCACTGATGATAGACATAGCCCATGGCAAGAGGACTGATCAAGCACAGCAAATGGACTCCCAATTGGAGAGGCCATAAGGAGAGCCAGTGTCTCGTCTTGAGTGAACTAACTGGAGCAAGACAGAGCGGAGAAGGGGGAGGAACGGGGGAGTTTTTTGCCCCTGGGAAAAACCAGGCCTCTCCCCAGCATGGAGTCATTCTTTTGGGACCGGAGGGGGTCTTGCTTGGCTTTTATGTGGCTCCGGACTCTCTCTGGAGTCAACTGCTTTCCTACGAGTCCTGGCTTTTATGACTTTTTGAACTGTGGATTTAGCTAATTTGTTGTGCAATGGGAGTTTGATGCGTCTCGCTTTAAATGACGGCCCAAGTCTGGAGAGGAAGTCAACAGCTTTTAGAGCACCTCTTGCTGTTCTTTAACAGAAAACAAGAGATTAAAAAAAGAAAGAAAAGAAACAAACTTGCTGGTTGAGCCAGACAGTAGTCCACAAGTAAAGCTGTTGCATGTTTGTTACAGTCTGAATTTTCCAGAACCCCCACCTCATTTTCCAGAAGACCAGAAGATCAAAGAGTTTGCTTCTGTTTTTTGCAGATAGCTTCTGTCCAGTTACCATTTTATTTAAACACATTGAGTTAATTTTGTGCCCATTTCTTTTCTAGGTTACACACAATTCGTAGCAGCAGGTTGTACAGCTGTTCATTAGTTTGTCACCTAGTTATGTTAGTTAGCATAAGAAAACTTCTGGGAAAATGTGCTTAAACTGATTAAAATGAATATTCCGGGTTCAATACATAAAAATAAGCTCAGTCTACAGCATTTTTTTAATCGTACCTCTTTTTTTTTTTTTTTTTTTTAAAGAAGCAAAAATTGAGGTTACAGTGAGATACTTACAATGAAAGTGAAAGGCTCCATTTCTGGAGGATTTAAAAGTAGGAATAAGAAGCTTTTAAGTTTGTAAAAGTACTTATTTTAATTCTTCTGTTGATACCTGTGTATTATTTCAGCTGTAAAGTTGTTCTCATCATTTCTACAGTAGTTTTATTAAAATGTACTAACTATTAAAATAGTTTTCGTTAATTGAAATAAACCTGAAATAAAATAAAATATAAATATTAGATGAAAAACAAAAACTTAAAAAAACTTGAAAATTAGAAATGTTGCCTTTGCAACTAACTGTAAAAATTACTAAAACTAAAACTTAATTAAATGAAAGTTAAACAGAAATATATAACTGAAATTATAAAAATTCAAATTATTTATAAATACTATAATAGTATATAAATAATACTAAAATAACACTGTTCTACATTCATTTTGAGGTTTTAGGTTATGTTGTCATGGTTAGTAAGCATTTACGAAAATCATGTTAAGACATATTATTCTCATCTTGTGGCTATACTATTGAAACAGTGAGTATTTTAATGTTTACAAATTGGCCCTATTTACTTCCATTGTAAGTGCCTCACTGTAACCCAGAGGGACAATTCGAAATAATTTCTGTTGATTGACCTTAACTTGTACTGAACCCAGAATATTCCTCTACACCGTTTTTTTTTTTTTTTTTTTTCTTGAGTCATTTCAATGTGATTTGAGCACTTTGACTCCAAGAAGCACCTCGAAACACGATGTACCTCCAGGCTGTCCCGGCCCCTATAACTCATGTCATGTATGTTATTAAGTCATTAGATGCTATCTCTCTATAGAGAGATTTAATTACCCAGAAGGTGCTTCTTTGAGCAGCTTGAAAAGAAGACATGCATAAAGAAGACAGATATGCATATTCATTGAGGCAGGATGTCAGGTAAAAAAGACCTCCCATCTCCCTCCCCCTCATTCACAACAGTGGCACTGTGTCTGTCATTGTAAAGGTAGCGATGGATGAAATAATAGACCCAACCCCCTTTCCTCTTTCTTTCCGACCATCAGCCAAGATCCAATCACTGATATGGAGAGAGAAAAGATAGAGCCACTGTTATATCCCACACACACACACACACACACACACACACAACCCAACCCAACCCCTCATGCCCCTATAGTACCTGCAAGGCTTTGTCTTAAATGCCTTTGAGGTAGTTTAGGTCATGCTTGGCTCGTCCCCCATCTATAATCAAAAAATGTAATTTATGTTGAAGGTTATGTTACATTTATTGCTCTTAGAATTATATCTCTTACATCAGTTGCAAACAATGGCTATGTCTACACTAATCTGGATACATTTGAAAAGCATAATTATCTTTACGTTTTGGCTCTCCGAGGATAAAGATGCTTTTTGAAGACGCTCTCCCAAATGGATAACTCTGAAAACTCAGTTTTCACATTGTTATGTGGATTGTGCAAAACAGCGATATTCAGAAACAATGATGCGTGTTTAGTCATATGACACATATTGTACCCATAGATATCTATGTTTATACCAGTATGTCTCTGTGTTCTATTCACTTTTCAGTATTCACTTTCAGTGTTGGTATAGATAAATGTTACTTCGTACAATCTTCATATGACATTCCTGCAAATATGGCAGAAAATTTACTGCCAATTGCTGTCCTGTGGCAAAACATGAGGAAAGTTGCGTTTTAGACCATAAGGCGATTGAGTGCAACCTGGCCACACCAGTAAGTGGTGGGATATTTTGTTAATAAAATGATTGTGCCAGAAGAATAGAGAATTTTAATATGTCTGGTCTCTTTGTATCATCTCAGTGAGCTTTTATTACGTTTTATGCATGCACAGTAAGATGATTTAAAGGGATAGTTCATCCAAAAATGAAAATTCTGTCATCATTTACTCACCCTCAAGTTGTTCCAAACCTGTATAAATTTCTTTCTTCTGCTGAACACAAAAGATGATCTTTTGAAGAATATTGACTATTTTTTTTTTCCATACTATGGAAGTCAGTGGGGCCCATCAACTGTTTGGTTACCCATATTCTTCAAAATATCTTCTTTTGTGTTGAAAACTTTTGGAAAAACGCGAGTGTGGACGAACAGCGTTTTAAAAATGAAAACACTGTTTTCAAATGGACTGTGAAAAATGGACTGTTTTTAAATGGACTGCCTCATTCTATTCAATCTTTCTGTGCGTTTTGCATTGTGATAGCTCACCGTTATGTCTCTTTCTCTCGTAGGAGGCAGTTTTACAACAACTTCAGGGCTGTACGCTGGAAGCAATTCCCTCACAAACTCAACTGGATTCAATAGTACACAACAGGTAGCTGTAACTGAATTTCTATCTCTGACTATCTAGTCTGTTGCACACGTTGAAATTGTATTTCCACCATTTGGCACATGCACTCAGTATTTTTTTTCCCTTCCTCCTGTAAGTCTCTATAGAACATGTGTACGCTCACATATTACTCACATGATATGAATCACTCTAAATGTCTCGACCACTGTACGCAAGGATTACCTCTTACTCTTTTCGCGTATGAATTATGCCACGAGCGGAGAAGGAAAAAAAGTGAAGACAGATCGCTGTCCAGATGTAGCACACAGGAGACATATGTTCACATTTACGTTTTGGAATCTGTGCTGTAAAGTAGCAGCGTTGTGTGCTGCTATCTCACATTACCGCCTTGATGTCTTTTTGCAGGACTACCCCTCCTACCCAGCTTTTGGCCAGAGTCAGTATGCGCAGTATTACAACAGTAGCCCCTACACCTCTCCATACATGACCAGTAACAACACCAGCCCCACCACACCCTCCACCACTGCCACCTACACCCTACAGGAACCTCCATCAGGGATCACCAGCCAGGCCATCTCAGAGCAACCGGCAGGTAAGAGAGTTCAGTTTTCGGGGGAAAAGAAGGAGGGAATAAAAAAGTCCTAAAAGTTGCTGCAAAGACGAGATGTGATTGGCTGATTTTACAATGCTAAACACTGGTTGCAAAAAAATCCATAAAATAGGGCCTGAAATATGTACTGGAATTTCCCGTATTGATTTTTGATTTTGATTTTACCTGTATTCTGAATTGCACATTGTGTTTTGGGATTAAAGGAAATGTTCGTAAATTTAAGAGAAAATGTCTTGGCAGAAAATTGCCAGTGTTTTTTTTTTTTTCTTACAGTTGTGACAAATATATAGCTTATTATTATTTTGTTAGATTACTGCTGTACTTAATATCAGTATTGCTGTGATTACATTTAGATTACCTGTGGTGTCATCTAAGTTAATCTTTGAAAATGATATATAATTGTTATACGTTTATATTTTATAAAAATATAACTTATTATAAAGTATAGAAATATTCATGTTATACTTAATACATAAACAGTATCTTTAGCTAACTTTAGCAAATCTTTCAAAATTAATATCCTTTATTCATATTATATATTATATATTTATAATAAATTGTATTTTTATAAAATATGAATGTATAAAATTATTAGTGCTGTAAAATATATACACACTGTAATATATATACACACACATATATATTTATATATACATACACACATATATTATATAAACACAAACTTTTATTTTAGAATTGATTAATCACGATTAATCGATTTGACAGCACTAAAAATTATTAATATAATGGACAATTATTTTCAAAGACTTCAAAGTAATGTTGTTATATGCATTATAATGATGTCCAAATTCACTTGTAGCATTTTAAACACTTTATTTTTGTTTTATTTTTAAATTTATTTTGACAAAACCGTTTTGTCAGTTTATTTTGACAAAAGTCCTGGAATTCTGCGATAGACAATCAGATACAAACAATGCAACACTTCAGTGCTGTTGGACTATATATATATATATATATATATATATGTGTGTGTATATGTGTGTGTGTATGTGTATATATATATATGTATGTGTATATATGCACTTTTGAAATTATGCTCAGCCAATCAAAGTCGAGGACCGAACTATTATGATATATACGGTATTTCATTCACGCATTTATTTCCAAAAGCTTGTAAACCCAAAATTAAGAATGGATGATATAGTGCATAACACCCCCATTGCCATTACTAAAGCTTAAATGGTATCTAGGGTATAAGGAGATCAGATAAACAGCATGATATTAGAGCATGTGGGCAGCAGCTACAGCTCTGAGCGCTAGATGAGGTAAACGGATCCAGCCACAATGTGAAGGTGAAAGCCTTTTTTATTTTCCTCTTTTGATATACTTTTTGCCTTTCTTTTTTCCTGCAGGAGAGTACAGTACAATCCACAGTCCATCAACCCCCATTAAAGATTCGGAATCAGATCGATTGCGCCGAGCTTCGGATGGAAAGTCACGTGGCCGGGGAAGGAGGAACAATAACCCATCCCCACCTCCTGACTCTGACCTTGAGGTATTGGACCGCATGCCGCTCTGTCAGTGTATCTGACTGGAAAGACAGTGATATAATTAATTACTAGAAGTGTCCGTTCTGCTCACTGCTTTACCTTAAAAACAATGCATGTTTAAAGAGTGACATTGAGTGTGTTTACATGCTCAATCTTACATGTTACAACATGTAAATGCCCTAAACAGAGTTTTTTTGGCGAAAGCTTTGTTTTGCATGCTTCGCTTTGCATGCAAACGCCTTAATAGGCATTCAGTCAGTTTATTTAGTGTGCACGTCACGTTTTGACAAACCATATCATTTCAAATCTCTTGTAAACAGTTTTCATGCATTGTTACGTTTTTATAATGAGCAGATTTCTGATAATTGTCAGCATTTAGTTGTGCTTGTGAAAACACATAGAACTCAAAATTAGAATTTAGTTTGGTTTTGAATCATATTCTAAGCAAAAAAATCTGTAGAAGTGCATTATTTATATCTTGATCATATTTGAGCTGTACAGTTCAGATCACAGGTCGTGGTCTTTTCATTAACATGACCCGAATCTCAGGAAGGTTTCGGCCCCATTAGCAAGCTGACATCATAGCATGTTAACAAATCTAGTTAATTAGTTTGTTGGTATCGATTGTGTTAATGCATCGGGGGCTGGGGATGGATGGTCCGGTGGTGGTTCTTCCCGCAGTTGCGGGGTGCTATGGTGACCATCAGTGCTGCATATCTACCGATCCCAGGGCACATGAATCTATGCACCCTTCTTATTGACAATCAGATCATCTTGCATGCTGAGTGAGCCATTGATTTTGCTCTTTCTTTTCTCAGCGCGTGTTCATTTGGGACTTGGATGAAACAATCATCGTTTTCCATTCCTTGCTCACAGGATCTTATGCCAACAGATTCGGAAGGGTAAGTGATGTATTTTAAATGCAAACCCAGGCAAATATTGTGGCAAAGTTTAGAAAAATACACAGAAAAGGGTCTGTTTGGGTACACCGTCCAGCTTCGAGGAACTCAGAGTTCAGAGTAATTGTTTCTTTTTTTAATATGATCGTCGAGGCCTCGTAGGCATTCGGCTCGGCCTGCAGCTGTCTGAGTTATGTGGCTGGTACAGGCATGGATTACAAACCAGTTGCACCGAGAATGTCCATTGACACTTCTTAAGGGTTTTTTGTCCTTCAGAAATGTTTCATTGTTAAGTTTAATTAAGTGTTTGCCGAAACTGCCCTTTAAGTGAGGTATTATAGCAAAGTTGATGACAGTTAAGAAACATTTTCTTTAGTTTTAGATTTTTATATAGAGTCAAACCAAAATTTATTCAGACACCTTCAACATTTTCTCACATTATCACAGTTTATTCGCTATAATTTAGAAAATGGTAATAAAATATGACAAGAACTGTGTCAGAATTGATAATGTCAGATAACTTTGATAGAAAGGTATGTAATGGATTACAATCAACTAATCAGCTGTTAAATTTATGTACACAATTAGATAATACCAATTTTGGTCAACCAATAACCAAGCAATGATTAATTTTGTTCAGTCTGTGGTGTGAAAGGTCACATTAGCAATTAAAGAAAAAACTCTTAAGCAAAACATGGTCAGGTCAAAGTGTCTGAATAATTTTGGTCCCAAATCTTTATCAATTTTACTGGTAGTCCACTGTTTGAAGAATTTTGGGGTATAATATGTCAGAGTTTACTTTATTTTGCTATCCCCACTTACATAAATGAACTATAGTGTCCTGCACCCACTAGTAAAAAAATATATCTGGTGTCTGAATAATTTTTGGTTTGACTGTATATAGAAGTCTCACCAAGACTGCATTTATTTGACCAAAATTACAGTAAACACAGTAATATAGTGAAATATTACTACAAACTGTTTTCTATTTTAATATATTTTAAAATTTAATTTATTCCTGTGATGGCAAAGCTGAACTTTCAGCATCATTGCTCCAGTCTTTAGTGTCACCTGATCCTTCAGAAATCATAATCTAATATGCTGATTTTCTGTTCAAGAAGCATGGTGCTCTGAAAAGTTGTGCTATTTAATATTTGTGGAAACAGTGAGACATTTTTAGGATTCTTTGATTAACAGAAAGTTCGAAAGAATGGCATTTATTTGAAATGGAAATCTTTTGTAACATTATTCATGTCTTTACTCTCACTTTTGCATCAATTTGAGGCATCTTTGCTGAATAAAAAAATTACTGTCCCCAAAACCTTTTGTAGTGTACAGTGTATATAAAACATATAATATTTTGTCTAATATATACAAAACATATATATTTGTATGTAAAATCTATATTTTTGCGTTTATTTACAGTATACTGTTATTAAGACAAAAGGGTTATGAACATGCAATAAGAACTAGTTTACTTCTGTGGTCATTGTATTTGTTATTTTATATGAACCATCATAAGCTATATTTGAACTTTCAAAACAAACAATTTGGGAAATACAGCGATCTGAAATTCTCAGGCTTCGTCAATGATCTCATGCTTTTATTTAACTTGTGCGACGTTCAATTTCACAAAAATCACAAAGTCTGAGTTCAACATGCGTGTGTTTTTAAACCCGCTTTATGTCTGAAGTATGTAGAAAGCTGCTTCCTTGTTTGAGGGAATAAATCACAGACTTGGCATTTTTTGGCTGAGCTTCTTGAAGGGTTTTTTCTTTGTGGTGAGTGTAGATGACAGCAGCGCTCGGATGTCAGTGGAACGGGGCCCGGCGGCTGGTTTGTTCTCTTTGTTCCTCAGGCAGGGTGTTTGATGGGGGTGGTGTTTTGTTTTAAGGGTGAGGGAGCCCTGGCCCTCGACCCTGCACTGTTTATTTACTTTATCTCGGCTGAGCATGCTGGGTAAAGAAGCAAAACTCTGAGAGCGCCTCAACCGCATCCACTCTCTCTCTCTCACACACACACACTTCAACTGAGCCGTCAGTCGCCCCTCTGATTTTAAGGTCTTTTTCCCAAACCAATCTTCATTTATAATGTGACAGTGAGCCCCCATCCTTCTTTCTCTTCCTCTCTGCTCTCAAAATCTGATTACAAGTTGCTCTTTTCACATGTAATAATTTGTGTCTACTGAGATTTGATTGGTCAGAGGAACATATTACAAGAATTTGATGGGAGAATTAGAGATTTAATCTCCAATTTTCTGTTATTACTTTTAGACACACATAATTGGAGTCTAAACTCTATTTTTAAAAGTAAAAAAAAAATAAAATAAAATAAAGAAATTAATACTTTTACTCAGTGAGAATGCATCAAATTGACAGTAAAGACATTTATAATGTTAGAAAAGATTTCTATTTCAAATAAATGCGGATCTTTTGAACTTTCTGTTCATCGAAGAATCCTGTTCCTGTTCATCAAAGAATAAACACCTCTGATTTCAAGATCCCAAACCAATCTTCATTTATAATGTGACGGCAGGCCCCTATCATTCTTTCTTTTCCTCTCTATTACAAGTTGCCCTTTTCACACTTAATAATTTCTACTGGGTTTTGATTGGTCAGAGGAACATATTATAATAATTTTATGAGAAAATTAGAGGTTTAATTTCCAATTTTCTCTTGTTACTTTTAGACATACACATAATTGTCATATAAAAGTCTAAACTCTAATTTTAAAAATGTGGGGTCAGTAAGATTTAAATAATAATAATAATAATAATAATAATAATAACAATAATACGGTAACACTTTAGTTTAGGGACCAATTCTCACTATTAACTAGTTGCTTATTAGCATACATATTACTAGGATATTGGCTGTTTATTAGTACTTATAAAGCACATATTAAAGCCTTATTCTGCATGACCATATTCTATATCACTTAATCCTACCCAATACCTAAACTTAACAACTACTTTACTAACTATTAATAAACAGTAATTAGGTTTATTGAGGCAAAAGTCATAGTTAATAGTTAGTTAATAGTGAGAATTGGACTCTAATCTAAAGTGTGACCATGTGCATTAAATTGATCAAAATTTCTATTCAATGCTGTTCTTTGCAACTTTCTAATTATCAAAGAATCCTGAAATCCTGCTGCTTAGTATTTCCACAAAAAACATTAAACAACACAACTGTTTTCAACATTGACAGATAAGCAGATAAGCACCTCTGATTTGAAGGTCCTTTTCCTTTACCGATCTTCATTTCTAATGCAACGGCGAGCCCCCATCGTTCTTTCTCTTCCTCTCTGCTCTCGAAATCTGATTACACGTTGCCCTTCTACCAGAAATATGCTTTTCCCATCTACCCTGCAACATCACAAACCACATAATGCTCTCTTAAATCATATCAGCACACTCATCTCAAACCCTTACATTAAAAACCAAGGTGCTTCACGTTTCTCCGATATGAGGCGTAGATGACATAAACAGAAAGAACCCAGCAAAATGCATTTCTTCCAGGGAGACCGTTGAGGAAGAGCTCTATAAATAGAGCCGTGTTGGAGAGCTCACTGCTGTGGTTATCAGTTATCCTAATTGGCATCAGGGCAGCTCGCTCCCATAAAGCTGATGGTTCGGGCCAGCTGTGTGGCCGTCAGACCCGGAGGGGAAGCTTGCGGGGTGAGGGGGTTTCAGAGGGGAGGACTTGGCGCCCTTCGGGTGGCGCTGATGTGTGGGGACAGGTGGCAGCGAGAGCAGAAGACCCTCTGGCACTCCGGCCTGCTTGTATTCTTAACTCTCCTGCTGAATGATTGTTTAGATTTAATTGGAGAGGATTCGTCGGGCCAGAGAAGTGCACTTTGCATACCTCTCACCACCAAACCTGCTTTTATTAACTGTCAGATACATACACAGGTGTTTATATTAAGTCCACTGACTGGCAGGCTCAAAATAGATGGGAGGGGAGGAATATTGAGATGTTTTGTTTTAAAGCAGAGAAGCTCTTAGCAAAGAAAGGACCTATTTTAGATTAGGCTATATATTTAAAAGTTCTTTTTTTATTATTAAAAGTAACATGAGAGCAACTCAGTATATGTAAACTGCAAAATTATTGATCTTTTTTTTTTCATGAACCCTCATGTTCTGTTTGGGAGTCTGAGAGACTCCATGACTCTTTTAATAGCTTAGAAAACATACTTAACATTGAAGTATCAGGTTGATGACTTCCTGCACTCATGAGAACTGATTATAAACATAATTTTAACTTGCTAACATGCATCCAACGACCTCCATGAAATATATTACTTCAGTTTGGAGTCGCAGAGACCTCAGACATAAACAAAGAATAATTGCAATGGATTTTCACATGCAAAAGGACTGTAGAAATGCATTCCTGCCAATTAGATTTTTTTTATTGGATTTTTCTACAATGTGTTTTTTTTTTTTCCTCGGGTCAAACAGAACCCAAATTGGAAGTTCCAATTGTTACTGTAATATATAAAAGTCAAAGTCACTTAATAATTTCTGTCTAATTGTTTTTTTGATTGGTCAGTGAAACATATTACAAGATTTTGATGGAAGAATTAGAGGTTTAGGGCCAGATTTACTAACAGCTTGCACCAGCGCAAACCCTCTTTTGGCGCTGAAAAACTACTGTCAGGATTTACTAAAGACACTCAGTGAAAAATTAGCTCTGAAAAGGCGTGGACAGTGTTATTTTTGCGGCTGACCTTACATATGCATTTGTAGGAGTTTCCCTTTCAGACGCAAAATTTATAGGAGGAGAGTATTTAAATGAATCATGCAAAGTGATTTACTAAGGTTTGCGCTAGTTAATTTACTGTTATTTGCGCCACTACTTTTTGGAATTATGGGAATGATCCGGCTGCGTCTGTGTTCTTTAATTTGCATGTTGTCAGTAGATCACGTTCAGAACTGTCCACTCCCATCTGCGCTTTTTTTGGAATTGCACTCTCGCGCTAATTTGCCCTGTTTAGTAAATCTGGCCCTTAATTTCTACATTTCTGTTATTACATTTACACATACATAATTGGAGTCTCTAACAGTCAATCTCAACAGAACATGAGGGTTAATTGTTTAAAATTCAAGTAAAACTCAAGTAGTTTGGGATAAGTAAGATTTAAAAATAATAATAATAATCATTTTATTCAGCAAGAATGCATTAAATTGATAAAAAAATGGACAGATATTTATAATGTTACAAAATGATTTCTGTTTCAAATAAAATCTGTTCCTTTGAACTTTCTATTTATCAAAGAATCCTGAAAAAAGTATTACTGTTTCCACAAAAATATTAAGTAGCTCAGCTGTTTTCAACATTGATAATAATAATAAAAAATGTTTCTTAAGCACCAAATCAGAATGATTTCTGAAGGATCATGTGACACTGAAGACTGGAATAATGGCTGCTGCACATTCAGCTTTGCCATCACAGTGATATAAACTACATTTTAAAATATATTAAAATAGAAAAGTTGTTTTAAATTGTATTAATATTTCACACTGTATTTTTGATCAAATATATGCAGCCTTGGTGAGCATAAGAGACTTCTTTTAAAAACATGAAAATATCTTACTGACCCTGAACTTTTTTAAACACTAATGTTCAATTATCTGTGTACCATCAAAAATATACTAATTTGTATATTTATTATACACAATTTTTGATACTCAAGTGTATGAACAACATCTTAAAAAGCTCATCCGTGTCTTTACTGGTGTTCTGTTCTTCTTGTGTGGTTTCCCCTCCTGCTGCCCGCAGTTAAAACATTTTCATTGTTGAGTGTGACATGTAATCAGTAAAAAGCTCAGCCGTTTCTTCAGGTGGCTTTAAGCTCTAATCCCTGTAGCAGAGCTCTCTGACTCAGCACGGCCGTACAGACACCGGAATAAATCCCCTCCTTTGCTTTCTTCTCTCATTCGCAGACTCACTTTATCTTCTTAATGAACAACGGGAGGGTGGCCTCTGATTAGAAAAATAAGCCCATGTGGAATGAAGATTACAAAAGATGATTTTAAACTGAATACTTGTCTAAACAGCCATTTAATAAACCCTGTGGCCTTGTTTTAAGCTTGTACTACAGTGTTTCTTTGTCTCAACACTGTGTACTGTCACTTTAAATGCACTGACTCCTAAATATTTGCAGTTTAGTTAAGATAGTGATCAACCACTATATATACAGTATATATACTGTAATCATGAAAAGGTGTGTGTTGACTAGGTATTAAAGAGAAAAACACACTGCGACTGGTTCATTAACAATTTAGAGAGCAGTCACTCCAATCTTTGGGTCAGCTCTAACACAACCATGAGATCACCGTTACTGTCAGTATTGCATTACGGTGGAAACTGAATACATTGAATACATTTAAAAAAAAAAAAAAGAAGAGTCCATTATATTTGAAGTGAGTAATCCATTTTGATTACTGCCAGTGCACAGGTTTAAACATCACTTGCTAAAGCTGTTTTGTGTAGGAAAAAGTGCATCTTCCTGTTCCTAGAAGTTTCTATTAAATTCCCAACTTGAGCCTTTTACAAATAGTTGGAAAAATGCTTTATCTGATGCTAGAAGATTGTTCGGGGGAAATGGGGGTGAAATGCATCAGTAGTAATGTGTAGAAAGATGATCTTGGCTCTGAGGTATGTGGACAGTGATATATTTATGATGACACTTTGACCTCAAGCTCATTTCAACTCATAACACATCTAGGACCGGGTTTTACTGCCTACAGAGTGTAAAATTAAGCCCAGTTTCTTTTTAGACAAAAATGAAGCTCTTAATTCTTGAGCCTTGTAGTATCTAGACAGATAGATAGATAGATAGATAGATAGATAGATAGATAGATAGATAGATAGATAGATAGATAGATAGATAGATAGATAGATAGATAGATAGATAGATAGATAGATAGATAGATAGATAGATAGATAGATAGATAGATAGATAGATAGATAGATGGATGGATGGATGGATGGATGGATGGTAGATAGATTCTGAAGCATCATGGTGTATTAGCTGAATCATATTAGGCCTGCCTATATATATATTTTTTATTGTTTTTTGGAAAGGATAATTAATTGAGTATGATTTTTATCTGTGTGGGGTTTTTTTTCAGGATCCACCAACGTCGGTGTCATTGGGACTAAGAATGGAAGAGATGATCTTCAACTTGGCCGACACACATTTCTTCTTCAACGACTTGGAAGTAGGTCCAGCAATTTTTGTGGCTTTGGGGAATCTCCCCCTCCCCCCCCCACACTTTTTTTTTTGCTCACTATTCACCCCCTGTGAAGCTTACTGCAAACCTTCTAATACTGTGATTACTTCTGCAGCTTGCTTTTTTAGCTGCCATATTTAAAACCCAGCCCCAAGATGTGGATAAGTCACAACAGAGTGTATACATTACATTACGAGCACAAGAGCAGTCCATTAAAGTTTAAGCCATAGCATCAACAACCATTTAATAGCAGGGTGCCTATTTCTCGCTAACGTCCCTCAGTGGTGAAGTATTACCTTGGAGCCCATGGGACACTATGAATTTTACATGCGCTGTCAGTCTCCCCAGCCTGCGCCCACCACAGGCCTCCTCCCTTCCCTGCCGCCCAGGCCAATTTGTCAGCTTCTAATATTTCTGTACGTGCTCTGACTGTCTGCGTGTCATGCTGTGTGTTTGGTGTCTCTGGTCGCTCTGGCCGCAGACTCTCAGTCACGGTCTGAAAACGACTGCTCTGCCCGCTCTGCCTGATTCATGTCGGATCAGTGTAAAATCTGCCCCCGGGGGCAGTTACTGAGAGGGTATCTAGGTGTCTGTCTGCCCCGCCTGGTGAGGGGTGAAAACGAGACTGGTGGGGTCACTTCTACTCGTGATTGGCAGCGCTCCATGTGTTCATAGCAGTGTAATTTAGTTTGACCAGATCTGGTGTTGCTCGAGCACATCATTTAGTGATTTGAACATATCATCTGTATGGCTTGTTAAAATAGCTTCAGGTCTAAAAATATGCACTGTGAAATAATTCAACAAACCCTTAAAAGCTAGTTCAGTTATCATTTATTCACCTGACTTTCTTTCTTATTCCAAGTCTTCTGAAGTTATACCATAGCTTTGTGTCAGAAAAGACCAAATGTTAAGTTGTTATTTATCTATTAAATTAATTGGTTGATTCAGTTCAGATAAAACTACAGATCTATTATCTGTTGTATCATATCTGGCCTCTAAATTATCAACATGCTCTAAACCAGTTGTACACATTCTGCTACATGTCTTCTGTCTTCTGATTGATAGTCTAAAAGGCCTTTTAATTTAATTCACAAAACGTCCCCTTCAGGTCGTGGTACTCGTGTCTTTTTGCTTTGAAATCTTTAATGATTTTTATAAAGTAAATGTAAGAATAACTTTTATATTGTTAGTAATATTTCAAGATGAACACTCACTGACTGAAGCATTTTACTTGTTTATCCATATATCTTTTTTTCATGTTAAAATATATTTATAAAATACAACAGGCTTTTTAAAAAGTAATTATTTGTACACTGTAATGTATGACAACGTTTTACATTGCTTTAACTTCAACTTTTTTATTAGTTATACAAGATTCAACTATTTTTTTTAAGTCTGTTTAATGTAAATTATGTTGAAATAACTTAAAACATCCAAGTTGATTGTACTTAAAAATGTAAGGCAGTGACTTTTTTTTTTACAGTGTACATTTCTCAGTATTGCGTTGACATGTTTTGCCTTCCACAATAAAAACTACAGAGCTTTGTTCATAAAACTGAGCATATATATATATATGTAATAAATTCTCAGTTTGTGTTGTTTTTCTTGAGTGTGAACTCAACAAAAAACACATATACAAAGTTTTTTTTTTTTTTTTTTTTAAGATTTTTTTATATTTTGGTCCAATAAACATAATCTGACAAAAAATTTAGTTTAACTTAAAACTCACTGATTAATGGATCTGGTTGCAGTAGAAGATTATCAGTGAATAATAAAAAATAATAAAAAATTCAGTCTGTTTCGCACACAAAGCAATCGTATGACTTAGAATTAACAATTGAGTCATATGCACCACTTTTATGATACTTCACTTTCTTTTTGAAGCTTGAAAGCTTCCGTTGCCATCGATTGTAATTGCACGAAAAAGAGCAGCTTGAACATTCTTCAAACTTTCTCCTTTTGTCTTCCACTAAAGAATGAAAGTCATATGGGTTTGAAATGACATAAGGGTGAATAAACGATAAAAGAAGTTTAATTTTTGACTGAACTATGCCTTTAAGTAGCAGACTTTGCAGACTAACCAAGCCCACTGAACCCACCCGAGCTGCTTTCCCTCATCCTCAGAACCCGACTCCACTGACCCTCTGTGTCCTGCTCGTGGCTGACCCCGCGGAGGAGGAAATGTTTTGTTTGATACTTAAGTGTGAGGAGAACTGTTGCGAGCCTGCCAAGTCTCATTAGTCAACGGCCTCGCTCTGCTTTTCCTGCCACGAGAACCAGGGAGAAAGAAAATGTTTGTGCTGCCCGAGACATTCGAGTGACGGGGAGATTCCAATCGCACTCATCTTGATCAAAGTTAATTGGCAGCAATTGGCTGTTAAATATTTCCGTATGTTTGGCTACACTGAATTGTGCCCATTGCACTTTGTATAATGGATATGCCCCCGTCATTTGAAAAAAAAAACCCGACAGTTTTGTGACAAAGCTTAAATGTGGCTTTTTCATAACATCTGTCCTGTATTTTGATTTCGTTTCATGTGTTTAAACCACTCGCGTATGATTCGGCTGTCGAGGCATCTTGTAAAATGATTGGATTGTGCAATGTGCAGTTTTTCCTTTCTGCTATATCTCAGCAACGGAATTATTACATTTCGTTTTGACACTTTAAAGCTAAGGACCTTTCTCTTAAAACGACAATTGCATGCAATGGCAGAATACTTCACTTTCTGTACTTAAGACCGTAACAGATTGTTTTCTTTGAACTGAATGGGGTGTTCAGAAGGACAGAACAAAAAAAAAATACAGCACAAAGTTGGTGGGAGAATTTCAAACTGTAAATAATACCACAGCAGATATGTATTTGAGACCTTGAAGAAATGCACATGCTGGGTCTAATTTAGTCAAAGCCATAAAGGGATTTCACTCTGGCTTTGCACATACAAATGCCTAATGGTGATTGGTGATTGTCAACTGTGTAACTTAGACAAATGTGCAAAGGACAGCCGGCACAATCCAGAAATACACCATCAGCCTCTCAGCTTTTGCTTTGTGCCAAGCACTTATAATGCTCATTTTGGGGAATGAAACAAGACTATGACTTGTCATTATTATTGTTTAGTGTATAAATCCACATGGATACATTTTCTCATGGTCACATCCTGTCTGATTAAAGCGTCGGTCTGTGTTGGTGATGTCATGTTGCGTTGTGTTGTGTTACACTATTCGGTGCAGTCGATGGGTTGTGTTATTTATTTGTCATTCCGCCCGCTTTCTTGCACCTGTGTATAATGGGAGTTTGGTATATTCTGATAATTACAGATGAATGTTGATATAGAGGAAAGTAATGAAAAGGAAGAGGCATGTTGTATAGGTCTTAAGGAATATAATTCACACACATAAAGAGAGGACTTTGGAAAAAGAGACACTCTGTCTTTTTTTTTTTTTGGCTCACTTAAATATTAATATTGTACAATGACAGAATATATTTCATGCTTGTCAGCAATATGATCCGTGTATTGATTGCAGTTTATTGATTCAAATTTCTTCATGACAGAGGAAGATTTTAGTGGTTATTTTCAGGAACCACAGGTTTCATACTAAAATAGAGTGTGCAGAATGTCCAGTGCCATTTTTACGAATAACTTTATTAAATGGGTCACCAAAACGTGTGTTGCTGAAAAATGTATAGTATATTTAAAAATATATTTTTCTTAAAAATTTCCATGCCCATTTTTATTTTTACATTTATAAATATAAATATAAAGATATTTATAAAACCATTTTTAACTCACCCTGTACTATATTTGATCAAATTTATTTAAATGTAACATTAATTACACTACCATTCAAAAGTTTGGGGTTAGTAAGATATTTAAAAAAAAATTAAATAAGTTTCTTATGTTCACCAGGCCTTCTTTTATTTGATTTAAAATACAGAAAAAAACATTAAAATAACTGTCTTCTATTTGAATATTTATTTTAATGTAATTTATGCCTGTGATGGCAATGCTGAACTTTCAGCATCATTACTCCAGTCTTCAGTGTCACATGATCCTTCAGAAATCATAATCCAATATGCTGATTTGGTGCTCATGAATCATTCTTATCGTCAGTTGAAAACAGTTGTGCTGCTTAATATTTTTGTGGAAACCGTGATAATTTTTTTCAAGGATTCTTTGATAAATAGAGTTCAAAAGAATAGCATTTATTTGAAAAATATTTTTTTGTAACATTATAAATGCCTTTACTGTCACCAGTTGATCAGTTTTAATGCAGTCTTACTGAAAAACTTTTTTTTATTTTTTTATTTTTTCAAATTAATTAATTCACTTTTCAATTTTGCCTTGGAAACGTAATATTCACAACTGATTTTTAAACTAAAAATTAAACAAATCCTTTAATTTGTTGAAATATTTAGGGTTTTTTTTTTAGGAGAGAACAAGGCTCAAGAAATACAGTAGTATTTTTACTGGACACATTTAACACATTTAACACTGGACACATTTAACACGTGTACAGAACACATACAGAGACTCAGTTGGCATTGTTCTCTTTGGTTATACCACAATTGGTTATACCATAACTCTTGTATGCAATTACCCAGCTTGTGAGATATGCTGCGTGCAGTACCTGAGTGTGAGGATGTTTTGGGGATGAAAGCATTCTTGTGTGTTGGGTGAGAGGTGGAGTGCGGGTTGGTGTGTGGGAATGTGCGTCTCTGGAGGCCCGGCCGTGCTCCCTCTCAGCAGGGAAGGGCCACGGCTCGCCGGGAGAGAAAACAACACAGAGCCGTCTGCAGGACAGAGATCTCCTCCCTGGCTAAATGGATGCATACCTGAGGCCAACCCGGTGACATTGCAAACGGGACAGTTTTAGCACCTCCGGGATGGAGTGGCTTCGCTTATCAGTTTACAGCTGGAATTGAGTAGAGGTGTGACTTTTTTTTTTTTTTTTTTTTTCAATTGCATTATTGTGATATTTTATGAATTTAAAAACATTTAACAACACGGCGCTTTAACATCTTTCCAGTGCAATTTACCTATCTTAGTTTTCAGTTGTCCTCTCAGTTATTTAGGTAGATAGCTTTGTTATTTAATATGCTGTATTTCTGGCCAATACCACAAGCAAATGTTCCATCACAATTCCTCGAGCTCTTTGGACCAAACCAAAATAGAGGAGTGACTCTTTTGAAAGTGAAATAAGTCATTATCATAGCTTTCCCTGCACGTGTTGTGTGTTCGGGAACACGATTGACTCGGTGGATTTAATGTGTTTTTACGTCTAGACGCAGGTAGTGTCTTTTGGCTGTCAGAGCTCCAGAGGTCCCCAGGCAGGAGCCCTGATGTGTTTTGGAATTACTAAAGAGAGAAAGGAGAGCTTTTAAAGTCGGCCTGTCTATCTTCTCTCAGCATCGGCCCCTCTCTTACCCAGCAGCCCACAGTAATGGGGCCTAAAAGCAATAAGGTTGTGCGTCTGTGGAAAATGTTGTTACAAACAATGTGGTGACAAATTATGGTTTAGAAGCCGATTGCTCATCCTTATGCATAAATAGAGTTTTTTAGATTAAAGCAATGTTGTGTTTTAAATTAAGTTCCTCGATTTAGACAGAATGTGAAAAAATATATCATTTGATATGCTGATATAATCCTCGGTTTGAGTATTAATAAAAGCAGGTTTTGCTTTTGTTCCTATTTGGACAAACCTTTGTTTTAACTTGCGTCACATCTGTAAGGTAGAAATGCAGTGGAAAATTTGGTGTTGATGCACCAGACCATTCAAACCATTTTCTGTTATATTTTCTCCATCATACTTTACTCAAGTTTACTCTACTTGAAGATCTTGGGCCACAAAACATACTTAAAGGGATAGTTCACCCAAAAATGAATATTCTGTCATCATTTACTCACCCACAATTTGTTCCAAACCTGTATACATTTCTGTGTTCTGCTGTACACAAAGGAAGATATTTAGAAGAATGTTTGTAACCAAGCAGATCTTGGGCCCCATTGACTATCATAGTATTTTTTTTCCTACTTTGGTTGTCAATAGGGGCAAGATCAGAAATGCTATTTTCTTCTTTTTTATAACTTATGAATAAAGTTAAGAATATTTTGTATTTCCAAAAACATTTCTTAAGACTGTTATTATCTTTTTTTCTTAAGATTGTTCTGAAGACAAAACCTTGAAGAATTTGAATTTCTGAAAAGAATGTCATTGTAAAGTCATTGTAAAATATCAACATCTCTGCTTAATCTTAAGATATGCTCTTTAAAAAAACTATTTATAACACATGGCACCCAAAAAAATGTGATTCTGAGTACTAAACTCCCATCAAACCAGTCGTAATAAAAAATAGCGTGCACGTGTTTTATGATTATTACGGTAATCTACAGGCAGCATAAAAAGACGGCCTTTGTGTTTTACATTGATCAACAAGTCTTTGGTAAGAACTGCCATACAATCAGATAACACCAAAGCCTGTCATTTTTCTTCTTAAGAAAAAGAAATGTTCTTACAAACTTCTCAGAATGAATCTTCTTAAGAAGATTTTCATGAATCTGGCCCCTGCTCTTTTCTATCTTCATATGAGAGAGTGCGACAAGCCTCAGTTTTAGGAAAGTCACGCTTCCAGAGTGCTTTGTTTTACTCGGCTGTTTGAATTCCATGACTGTTCAAGCACAAACTGTGGATTGGAATGAAGTGGGTCTGAAGAACTCTCTTTGTTCTCCATATCCTGTGTCCGACCCACAGGTAAGCTGCACCCTCCCTCTTTCCCCTCTACCTCTCTCACCCTTTGCGTGGGCCAACTGTGGTGGGAAAGTGAAGGGGGGGGGGGCAAACACTGGGGTCATGAACCCCCCTCACAGACGGGGAGATGACAGACCCTGCCAATGGAGTGGCAGCATTGAGAACCTGCGAACCATGGATTGGGCTTTTTCACATGGACTTAGCTTGTAGGCTTGGAGGAATGTTGTGATGATGGCTGTAATCACTCACACTGTGCCTTTGTTACCTGGGCCGCTCACCTGTGTGGGGAGCTGGTTCCTTCTCCAGAATGAGATTCAGCAAAGTTTAGGGTCTGGCCCAAAGGCACGGCCAGGGATGAAAGCCCTCCTGAGCTGAGAGAGAGAGAGAGAGAGAGAGAGAGAGAAACGGAGGTAGCCAGGGAGAGTAATGCAATACGGATGTTTCCAGCTCGGGACGAGAGAGAAAGTAGGGTTTGTAGTTTTAAATAATCATTTTCTTTTTTGACGTTCTGCAGCAGTCGCTTCTGTGCAGTCGGCAGCAAAGCCCTTCCTCTGGCCAACAGGAAGAATCAGCCGGTCCAGCCTGATTGCTTAATGACAGATGCCAGCCGAACAAAGGAGGCTCTGATAGTTCGCATAAATGAAAAGGTTTTTCTAGGCCTGGATAGTCAGAGGAGGAACTGAAAGGAAAATGAGAGCGAGTGAATGGAAATAGAGAAGAGCTGATTTCAAGGTGTTTATTTTGTATTTTTGTTAGGCCTTTCTTGCAGTTTCCCACAGTTTTTCCCACACATTTACACATTTGTTTCGTCTACCAGGACCTTCATATCGTTTAATGAATGAGAAGGGATCAAAAAATTGATGAATTAAACAGAGACAGTGTTTGTGTAAGACGTAATTATGTATGGATTGCAGAGGAGGATCTTTACACAGCCTACAGTAGGAACATCTGGTGTTAGTTAGGAGTGATTGTAGGTTTGTAAGAACCACCGCTTGGTGAACAAGGAGATCCACAATGAAGAAAAGACAGACCTATTTACACTGGATCACACTCAACTTTCATTGCCAACTAAGGGATGACACGACGGAATTTTTTGTCTTGTATGTTAATTAAAAATGCATTAAAAATGTAATTTGCATTTTAATTATATAGTATATTTAGATATTTGTATTAAAAAATTATATTTGTGAGGCATAATGTCAAAAATTAACAATTGTCCTTATACCACAATGTAGGAAAAAAATCATTAGGAATTATAAGAAATGATATTGTTGCGTTTTTTTTTTTATTATTTCAACTGCTTATTTGAAAAAAAATGTATATATATATATATATTATTTTTTATTATTATTTTATTTTAGCTATAAAACATATTTAAATATGTACAGTATATGTATTTATCACTTTTAACTTGATAGTTACACTACATGACGTTTTCAGTTCATTAAATGTAAACCTTTCTTGAAAATGGTATTCAAGAGTTCAAGAGCATTGACCCCATTATCTCAATCATTGATCCCATTATCTACCACCAGCTCAATTGTGCTATATTTCAAACAATATTTACAGTATCTCATCCTTTCAACATAACACGTTCTTGAAGATGCCTTCAGACAGCCACCCCTGAAGATCAACCACATGCTGTATTTAACCACTTAAAGCTGGCCCATCCTCGGTCATTAGGCTTAACGGTGTTTACGAGTGCTTAAGAAGCTGCCCTAATGAGTCTCATGAGTTACTGTAAGACATTAGGACCTGGCGGCTCCATCAGGGTCCGGGTGCAGCTACCAGAGTGGCAGTCAAGTGGTTTATGTGGGCTCCAGCTGTGTGCAGTAATTGCTAGAGGTTGTGCATTCTTTCTCTGCCCTCACTTTCATCCCGGAGGTCTGGAAGCCCACAACAAGACTGTTAATTGTGTGTCGTAATAACCAGAGAATTAAAAGGCAATGTAAACATGCGGTGATTCCGTCAAAGGGAGATGATAACGTGTTAAGAGACCTAGACAGCTGCATGCACTTGAACAAGGGCAAAACTGCTGGAATGTGTTTTTGCTTGACAGTTTTTATGTTTTGGATGTTTTTATCGATCACGTTTGGAAATATTTCAAATACTCTGAAATGCCGCAATTGTCATCATAACAGTTAATACTCAGGATTAAACGTCGTGACGGCGGCCCCAGCTTTCTGTAATGATTTTGGCCTGTCCAAAGGTCCTCTTTGGAAAACAAATTGGTACTTCAGAAGTATTACAGATCCACTGCTGACTATCTAGAAACAGATTACACAAATAGCTGGAGGTGTTCCTGAGCCGCGGCTGCAATTGGCAGTCCATCTTTTGGCCCCGCAACACTCCGAGTTCTCCATGTGAGGTCACCCCGACTCCCCCCTCACAAACTCCCCTGCCTCCAGACCCCCTCCCCCTTATCTGAGCCTGTGGAGCCCTGGAGAGGAGGAGCAGGGCACCAGGTCAAAGTCTTTTCCTCTTTGGATCTCGAGGCTTGCTGGGAGAGGCTTGGCGAGAGAATGGCTGCATTAGAGCAGGGGTTGGGGGTCAAGATTTTAATTCTGTTAAAGAACAGCTGGTTTGAGTTTCTCTTCACGTCGCTCTCCCCTCCCTTTCCCCACAAATCCAGAGAGATGAAAAATTTGTTCAGAGGGGAACCAGTAAAATAAAAAAGGTTTACGGTCTAAAGCGCTTACCCCTACCCTGCTGTAGCATTAGACAGGAATGCAATAACGTCAGCATTTGGCCAGGTTCAGATTGAGTTAAAACAAGGAAGTCCTTTTTTGTATTTTTGTGTCTTAGCAGCCTGTTGAAACTTAATTAAAAGGCTTAAAGTTCTGGAAAGGAAATTCTAAAGAAAGAGGAAATTCCCCCTTCTAAAATTCGACTACCAAGTAAATTGTTAGATTAAAATTTGAATGGTGGTCAACTAATGTATATATATATATTTATTTATTTGTATTATTATTATTTTTTTTTTTCACATGATTTTTGGAACGCCCAAGCCACCAACTCTGTCTTCCCATGTGATTTTTGTTTGATTTAAATGCTCAGGTCCTGCTTACTAATATCTAGGGCTCTTGCAAGGGGAGGGGGAGAGGACGACTATAAATGGAAAACTAATAACAGATTTTCAGTCTGCTTTCTCCAAAAAGCTGGCCTCAGGCTGTGTTGGTGTGTGGCTCAGCAGCAATCAGAGGTCATAATTTCATTGGCGGTTAGCATCAGGTTCAATTTTTCTAGTACGTTACATTTACCAGAAAGTCTGGTTTGTGTTACTGTGTACACTGGCTGAATCAGCTTTGAGCTGTAGAATCATTCAGCCTCTCCAAGAAGTGGAGACCCTGAAGGGGGTACAGACGCACTCATTATCCCACAGCTATCTCTTTGTTCAGTCACCGGTCTCTGGACTAGCAGACCTAACACGGAGAGGCCAGTTCTACCTTCCCGGAGTCTACCGATCCCGTCCCAATTGACTTTCCGTACCAGCAGATGTGCATATCAAGAGATCCCCCTAGTGGTAGTGGCCAAATGGGTTGGATCCCCGGTCCCCTGATGATGGTGTTTATTTTTATTAAGATTTAGCAGGTGGGGGGTTAGGGGCTGGAAGTGGTTGAGGGTTGATTCGAGCTTTCAGGAGAGAGAATTCAACAGTTGTTGACATTATTCACTTCATGGACTCAAGCTGCCAAATCGCACCCAATTTTGCACATGAAAACAATTAATCAAATTGGTATATTTGAATTCCAAGCTTCTTACCATGTCCATCCTTTGTTTTTGTTTGTTTCCAGGAGTGCGATCAGGTCCATATCGACGATGTGTCCTCGGATGACAACGGACAGGATCTAAGGTAGAGTCGGCAACATACTAGCCATTTCACAGTTCACTCTGGCTGAAGTTGAGCTAAAAAGCTCTCTCTTTCTCTCCTCTCTGTTCAGTACATATAATTTTAGCACAGACGGATTCCACGCTGCTGCCACTAGTGCCAACCTGTGCCTGGCCACTGGCGTACGAGGAGGTGTGGACTGGATGAGAAAGCTTGCCTTCCGCTACAGACGAGTAAAAGAAATTTACACCACCTATAAAAATAACGTCGGAGGTAATCCCCCAATAAACTGCTTTTCTAAAATTGCTGGGGAAGAGGGGTGGTGCGTCAACAAAATCACTCATAAGTTTCTCAAATAATCCCTTATGCAGAAACCACTTGGTCTGGGTAAATTTCTAAATTTCTCAAAGTATTCGCAGGACGGTCCAACTCAAACAATGTTTCTGTTCATTTCAGGTCTGCTTGGCCCGGCCAAAAGGGAAGCCTGGTTGCAATTGCGAGCAGAAATTGAAGCCCTGACTGACTCCTGGTTAACACTGGCACTGAAAGCACTAACATTAATCCACTCAAGGTAGGCCTTAGCACGAGCGAATTATATGGAGCCCATCACTGATACACATAAATCAGTGAGAGGCATGAATAACGGTGCTCTTTATGCCCCGATACCTCAAAGAACACTTATTCTCTGTATTATTTTGAAAAACACCATTTTAGGGCACCGATTATTTGCAACAATTAAAGATCCATTTATCACGGGGCGTTTTGGATGACAAATGGCATGCCTGTTAGCCTTGTCCTCCCTTGTGCACTTTAACTTGACATAATTTGCCTTCCAATTACAGATCAAACTGTGTGAACATCTTAGTGACCACAACACAGCTCATACCTGCCCTCGCCAAGGTCCTTCTGTACGGACTAGGAGTAGTATTTCCAATTGAAAACATTTATAGCGCCACGAAAATAGGTAAGTGTGAGCTCAGTATTAGCTACCTGTGTGTGAATGGATTCTATTGGAGTGTGGCCGTAATTACTACAATATTATGTGTAAACAGCGCAAGACACATGGCGTGTGATTGGGTTAGGCTGCAGAAGTGGCGGACACACGAGAGGGTTGATGTTCAGGAAGAGGTCTAATCAGGCTGGGATTATTTTCTTGGAGCTCAGCCTGAACTGGGCCTCTCCTTTTCAGGTCTACATATGAAACCACTTCTGCAAATTTATGTCATTCCACTTTGACATTTTTTTTCTTCTTTTCGGCCTCTGCACTTTCTCGAATGCAAAATAAACACCAACCCTTACTTTTGTACTTTCGTTCGCGCAAAGCTCTTCACCTCCCTCGCTGCGGCATTTGCATGTGAGGTTGATTTAGCTTGTTTTAGCCATTTGTCCTACATTCTGCGAGGAATAAGACACACTTAATGCTTTTCAGACTGCTTTTATCTGGGCATCGATCTTATCGTATCTCCAAGCCAAGGCAAAGTGTTTACACTGCGTAATTTTGTGTAACTTATTGCGCATTTAAAGAGCCCCTCACCGGGGCTTGGTCTTGGATGTGGCTTCCTTGCTTTCCGCAGCAAACTAAACCTGTTTCTCCTCTCCCCAGGAAAAGAGAGCTGCTTCGAGAGAGTAATCCAGAGGTTCGGGAGGAAAGTTGTTTATGTGGTGGTGGGGGACGGCGTGGAGGAGGAGCAAGGGTCGAAAAAGGTACGAAGACGCCCAGAACTCTATACCACTTTTCCTTCAAACCTTCAATTTCTTCAATCCATTCTCTGAAAATGCCATTGGACCAGCGAGAGAATAAATCTCACATTGTAATCAGCTCAATTCCTCTGACAGCCTGAATGTAAAGGGAGGCAAGATGACATAATTACACGTCCCTGCATGTGACTTTGCCGTTTCACCATTGGTAATGCTAGACAAGTCCTCTCAGGCATGTTTAGAGGGCCTGGTTCATAAATATAACATGCGTTTAAGAGGCTTAAATCATTGTTAGATAAGTTGAGGATATTCTGAAGAACATTAGAACCATCAGAAGGGCAGCCAAACACCTTAGTGTTGTTTTCCATGACTCTTGTTGTTCAGACCAGAAGATTTATGTTACCTGCTGCCTGTGTATTCAGAACGTCTTCCAAGTTTTCATGTAAGCCCGGCGCTATAAACCACAAAAGCTGAAATTATTCATCATCAGCAGATTGTTGTTCAGACAGGTTACAAACAGATGAATGAGTGTTGATGTGATTCTTTATTATTTTGTGCCAAGTGATTAGTTCCATGTTATCAATTAATCATGGAAGGAATGTGAACGTAGGAAGTCAACACGAATTTGTTTTACATGTCAGTCCCCATTTCCTCTGAGACAAAGTGTTTAGATGTAGCGCAGGGGATTTTAATAAGTCCTTGGCACTTAAGAAATCCACAGTTTTGTCAGATACAACACTAGTGTCAAGGGTGACATTGCATTAAACCACCAAAGCAAAGACAAACCTTTGTATACTTTCGTTTTTTTCCATCGTATCCCAGAAACAATTCCCCTCTAGTTAATAACCGACCGAGGCAAAGGGAGATACCATCTCTGGCTTTTAAAGTTAAAAGCAAAGACAATTTACAAAACAAAAGAAAAGAGTCTTTTAAGGGTCAGTGCAAGCTTCTCTAAGCGGAACATATGCCTGAGAGAGGCTATACCTTTGATAAGACTCAGTAATGGTTTGTGTGTGGACGTCTCTGAGCTGACAAGCTTCTTTCATTCTGGCAGAATCATATTTCCCTGTGGCCTCTCCCAGGAACAATGCCTTTGCAGCGTTGTGTCCGGATAAGTTTGTGCAGAGGTGCTGTATATGTAGTGCATTTAATAGTTATTTCCCACCTGGCCATTCTTTTTCCTAAGGAGTATTACGAGGCTTATGGGGGATTCCTTATTTTATATATTTAAATATTCTATATTTTTGAAGACATTTTTTATATTTTTTTTTCAACAACATTATAATATATTCTTAAAAGGTATAAAAATATTTTTGAAAATAAAAGAAAAAATCTATTTTTTTTTTAATTAAATTTTTTTGTATCTAAATTGCTTTACTGCCTATTTATATTTAAACATTTAGCTGCCAAATCATCATGCAGAAACATGCACCAAAAAATAAAAAACATTAAACAGGAAATTATGCTATAAACAGGACCTCTATAGAACTTAATGGCTATGTGTTAAGGTCCAAGTTTCTTAAAATACCATTATTTAACCTTTTTATTATAAGGCAAAATTAGTTCAGGTTGTAAAATGTCATGTGGTGCGACTCCTCAAAAATATAATGATATTTATGAATTAATAATTTGTGATATTTGTGCGAAAGAACAGTATTTATCTGAAATAGAAAGCTTTTGCAACATTGTACTACCGTTCAAAAGTTTTGGGTCAGTAAGAATTTTTTTTGGTAAAGAACTTAAAGAAATTAGTACATTTATTCAGCAAGGATGCATTAAATTGATCAAAAGTGACAGTAAAGACATTTCTAATGTTACAAAAGATTCTATTTAAAATAAATGCTGTTCTTTTGAACTTTCTATTCATCAAAGAATCCTGAAAAAAAAAATTACACAACTGTTTTCAACATTGATAATAATAAGAAATGTTTCTTGAGCAGCAAATCATCATATTAGAATGATTTCTGAAGGATCATGTGACACTGAAGACTGGAGTAGTGATGCTGAAAATTCAGCTTTTTATTTTACATTTTAATATTTTACAATATTACTGTTTTTTGTATTTTTAATAAAATAAATGCAGCCTTGGTGAGCATAAGAGACTTCTTCTAAACACATTAAATTTTATAATTTTATAATATATATAAAAATGTGTACACAAAATATTACAAAAATATGCTTTTACTTGATGGTTACACCACATTTTTTTGACATTAAACTGAAAGGTCTAAATGTTTTTCAAAACCATATGAAACCAACATGAATACAAAGATTACATTTTCTAAGAACTTTGCACGTTTTAAAATAGATTTTGCTTTATTTTCTCATATGTCATTAAGTTAACAGTCAAAATTTGATCTTTTTATTATTACTATTATTTAAAATTATATTTACTGAGTGACCTCAATGGTATGGTGCCGCTTCAGTGGTTGTAGTTTCCAAGTCCTTCCTCTTCTCGAGTCTCGTGTGATGTTACGGGCCATCAAGGCTGTTCAGATGGCACTCATGGGCGTGATTGTTTTTCTAAGTGAAGTGTTCATTGCAGGTTTTGTGTTTCTTTATTTTCTCTTTCACCCTCAAACACTCTCGCTCTCTCTGTGTCTTTCCAGCACAACATGCCTTTCTGGAGGATCTCTAGTCACTCTGACCTCATGGCTCTTCACCACGCTCTGGACCTAGAGTACTTGTAGCACTGTGACGGCCCTGTCGCTCTGTCCCAGGCCGTGCGAGGGCCCTGCAGACCCAAACCCAGCACCGTCAGCCTGCTGCGTCGCCCGAGCGTCTGCGTTCCAACAGCACCAGACCAAAAACAAAATCGTTCACACACACAACATAGAGAGAGCGACACTCTCAGCGTGTTGACACATGGCCGCAATTCGTCTTAACCCTAAACCTTTTTCGAAGTGGAGGAGAGTGAATTTATGGCGCTGCAGCTGCTGGCCCTGGTTACTGTGAATTGGCTTTTTTTTTCCAAAGCCATCAAAATGTTTTACAGCCCTGTCTACGCGGGGGACTCGGCAAGGGTTCACACCTGTGACAAAAACTGAGCTACCGATGCCTTTGGAACTCAGCAGGACTCCGATCCCACTGCGACTTGGTGTAATGTTTTGTCTCTATGTCTCCGTCTTTCTCAATCGATGGTACAAAGACAGTCGGGCACGGCCCCCTCGTTTTTTTTTCTCGTTTCGCCAGCCCCATTGCCCTGGACGTCCTGCTCTTCTTATTTATGATCTTCGAGAGACTTTGTGGAGCGGCACCGGTCCCAAAAAAGGCGCTTTGTTTGAAAGACTTGTGCCTTTTCGTGTTACAAAGTACTTTGATTCCACTACACCAAGAAGTTTATGGAGGAAAAAAAAGGATTTTCTAAGTAATTTAAGGAAAAAATTTAACAAAACACTATTTACATTGCAGAGACAATCGTGTACAGACAATTTTTTGTGTGTAAATTTGTAATCACTGGACTATTCCTTCCTATATTGATTAAGGTACATGCTGTGGAAAGCGTTTCATGGAAGTACGTACAGGCGTTGCCGCAGTAGCTTGTGCAAAGCCTGAAAGTGTTGACGTGTTCGAGGTTTTATTCAATAAATACATGTAGATAAGGATTTTTTTTTGTGATAATTGTTTTGTCATGACCAAAAGCATGGATGTCAAGTGTCAATAATTTCGTATTTTTCTTCAGTGATGTTTTGTTTCCTCCTTTGTACTCTTCTGGTGGTGAGAACTTGTAGAGACAATGAAATGTGACTCTTTCTGTCAGAATTTCATACCGGACAGAGTGAATTAAGTCCCAACGGTAGCTCAAACTCCAAGGAAGAACATAAACAGCATAATAAGAATAATAATCTTCTGAATGTCAAGCTTCAAACTGAGTGTAAATGTCTGTATCCCCAGTACTTTCTCCTTCCCGAGCTGGACATTGAACCTCAACGTCCGTGACGGGCATTTAAGCTTAAATAGGTTTTATTATCTTTTGTACTGGCGCTAAAGCAGAAAGTCTTGTACAGCAAGTGTAATTTTTGTATGAAGTAGTCTTTTTATTTTGATTGTGTCCACTTGGAAATCGCTGTAGTTGGATTTTCATGATGCATATTGGTAGGTAACTGTGGACTGGAAACTCTAGCTCTTAGACTTTAAGAAAGAAAGCCACTACTCACTCACACCTACACACACACACTCACAATGGAGTTGAGAACATACATGTGCTATCGACTGTGAATTTCCCCAGCTAACTCGATCTGTTTTTAATTTTCCCTCCCGGCACATGATGATGTTCGGCTCCTGCAGGTGAGGTCGTCTTCTCTGGCCTAGTTTTTCTCACCACATTTACAATTTCACCCCTCTTATTGCGTCGCCTCACATTTTGCTGCTAGATCACGGTAACAGTAAATGTTTTCTAGATTTAACACAGCATTTTTATTTTTAAATAAATGATGCAATCATAATGCAAACTGGAAATAATTTACAATATGTGGGCCTCATTGTGAAACACAGTTTGTTGTGTCTGCAAAAAAAAGATGTGTACAGATGTTTTGACATTTATTATTTGATTGTGTTTAAATTAATAAAAACTGATTTGTGAACTGTTACACACATTTGCCCTTTCTGCGAGTGATTGAAATGGTGGCTCTGCAATTTTCTGCCATGGAGTTTGTATTTATTGACTGTTTGGTCCTGCGATCAAATGCCCCCAAATTAAGTGTTTTGGAATGACGGTCTTCTGAACTATGAGCAACTGATGCGTGTCCAGAGATCATTATATTAACATTTTACATATACACACACACGCACAAATGGATAACTTTATAAAAGTCAGCAATTTTATTGGATGGGAATGTAGTATTTGTGTGGCCTCTTCTGTCATTTGGTGGTCTGCAATTCAGCATTTCCCCCTCCAACAGATTCTCAGACAACACGTCATGTATGGCACTTTTGTTTAAAACATCATAACTGATGTAATGTCATATAAAGCTCTCCGTTCCTCTCATCTTTGTGCAAAGCAACTGTTAGAACAATATGTGGGATTTCAAAGTGTACATTTAAAATCAATATGTTCAGTTCATTTTAGGGACTCACTTGATGCAAAAGCAGTGCTAGATTTTGCACAAATGGACAGACAATTGGTTTTCTTTTGTTATGAATACTGTCTGATCATAATGTGACCCGTGCTGGCAAAATGAGTCGGAATGCGCACGGGATAATTTCGAGCTACAGGCAAAACAAGTGAAAAATGTTGATTTTGAGGTTTTCACAAAAATGAGTTCATTAAGCCCTTGTCTAGCGATCCCAATGCTCCAAATAGCAAATAAACATCTAAAAGTATCTCTATTTGTACGTTTTCTGAGAGGAGTATCTTTCCCTTGTCCATGAAAAACGATCACTCACACAGATCCGACACATGCGCACAAAGATTTATAGAATTACAGTATTTCAAAATATCTTGGCGAGTAATCACGCAAACATGAGGGGCTTAGGGCATGTCCGAATCCACTTTTGCAAGTTTAATGATGGAAAAATGGTCGGCGCTCCAGGCGCATGGTCCAAAGGGGTTGTACCTAGTCTCTTAATGAGTCATGGGTGTGTTTTGGGCGTAACGTGCAATAAACCAATCAGAGTCTCATCTCCCATTCCCTTTAAAAGCCAGTTGCGCTTGTACCATGACGGATTCGCTACTTACATGGCGGAATTTGCGAGCAGAAAGACTGAATGCTTCTCCAGAGAGGAATCTTTTATTTTTAATATTTAAAAATGTTTGAGTGCTGCTGCACGTCCCTGTGTGTGTAATAAGTGAGTGTATGCGCGTTGTGCACCCACCTATAGGCGCATATTACTAACACGCCCTTTAAATAACACAAAAAATACCAGGTTTTTGTTGGTCAATGTCTATTCAGTTGCCTCAAAATAGCAACGCGCCAACAATGCACCTAAAAACACCTCGTTTTCAGACCAGCACGCCCATGGGCAAACATGGGCGAACAGGCACGAGTACATTTGCTATTTAAACAATGTGGCGCTGGACGTGAAAATGATAACTGCGTCGGGCTGAAACTAGCAAAAAACACTTGCGTCGCATTGCGCCGGGTGTATGATAGGGCCCATTATGTCTTAACTGAACGTTTGGTTAACTGTTGGGGAAAAACATCTGATGTGTAACATTATTTTAGATCCGTGCGGTACAATAGGTCTTAATAGACTGAATTGTCGTTGGAAAAAAAGTTGAATATATATATATATATATTTTTTTTTCCTATAGATATGGGTTTTGACTTGATGTGTGCCAAATTTGGTGTTATTACCAGGGATTTTAAGGTATGGTTGCTTGGTGATTTTGTTTTGGAACATTCAGAAAACTTTAACTCGATTTTTCTCAAAACTGATTTTGCTGACTTTATCGACTTTATCGACAGGTGTAGCTCAGTCATTTTTGTCTGATTCAAACAAATCATACATCATTTTGAAGGTTTTTTGATAGAGTATGTGAAAATTGTGCCATTTTGGCAGGTATAAAGAGGCAGAAAGAATCTTTGATTTTCTGCTTTAGCCATAATTTCTGGATTCAGATGAGGGGTATGAGGGGAACGCTACATAGGCACCACAAATTTGTGAGTGGGGCTGTTTGTGTTATTCTTGGGGATAGTTGAAGGTGAAACCCTCACCTAATTGTGATTTCTCTTTGCAGCACAGCCAAATGCTTCCAATAACAGCTCCTCTCCACAAATGTTTCACTGTGTTTTTCTAAAAAACACAGCTCGGCCACTTGCAGTTGGGAGTTGAGTTGGTTTATGTAACGCATGAAAAATATTTATGAGGTTGATTTTATGAGGTGGCCAAAATGAAGATGTAACAAGAGTCTGGCAGAGGAATAGAGGCGTTCCGGCAAGTGCTCAGAAGAATCCAGCATTCATGGAATCTTATTTTACAAATATTGAACTCAATTATGTTTTCAGATGGCATCTAAGCAATATGCCAGGGGACTTAAAGGCTGCCAGGAAGAGCAGATAGGGCTGTTATCCTTGGAATGCAAAAAAAAAAAAAAAAAAAAAATACTGAAGCCAGAATACTGTCTGAGGCTCATTTATCACATTGGGACAGAATGGGTTTTGTTCCCTTTGATATCAATAAATCCAAAAGACTGAGATCACATTGGCAAAACTGGGATTTATAAATAAACAGATGTATAATTTTTTTATACAATGCAACATAATTTGTAAAGGGAGAAAAATAGAAGCATTTTCACTAGTGACATTATGATTTTATGTATTTGTTTAATAAAAATAATAATAATAACAACAGTAAAGTTAATACAATTGATAAAATATATAAAAAACTAAACAAGCATTTTCACTAATTATATTATTTGTTTAATAATTGTAATAATAAAATCTATCTATCTATCTATCTATCTATCTATCTATCTATCTATCTATCTATCTATCTATCTATCTATCTATCTATCTATCTATCTATCTATCTATCTATCTATCTATCTATCGTTTTGTCATTCTATCCATCCATCATCCATCCATCCATCCATCCATCCATCCATCCATCCATCCATCCATCCATCCATCCATTGTTCTGTCATTCCATCCATCCATCCATCCATCCATCTATCTATCTATCGTTCTGTCATTGTATCCATCCATTCATCCATCCATCCATCCATCCATCTATCGTTCTGTCATTCCATCCATTCATCCATCTATCTATCGTTCTGTCATTCCATCCATCCATCCATCCATCCATCCATCCATCTATCATTATGTCATTCTATCTATCTATCTATCTATCTATCTATCTATCTATCTATCTATCTATCTATCTATCTATCTATCTATCTCACACTAATTTACCCAGCATCACATTTTTGTTGTTTTACTCTCACAGATTAATCGTAGATTTACAAGTAATATAGTACATGTTTCAGCCACCTCTAAAATAAATAGAATTTGAAAAATATATATATATATGCACAGGAAAAATAAAATCACTTTACACTCCTATGTGAGTAATGCCTTGACAAACAGCACTAGAGTGATTTACTGCCTCAGCCCAGACACCGATTTCATGCAGATTCACACAGAAAGAGTCACTTCTGGAGCATTGTAAGTGAACTAATATTGTATTACATACATATCAAATATTAAAAACTCGTTCCACATGAGTTACTTTACAACCAGAGGGTCTATTAAAAGGCCCTTGTTCCCCACAGATGCGGTAGCTAATGTGTTTCAAGCTGAGGGAGTTCACTCCATCTTTACACTGCAGACAAGAGAGAGAGAGGCTCTAATAAAGGACTTGAAATTCACATTCCTCCGTCTTTCCTCCAACAGTAACATTATGAAAGTACATAAGTCAGTGGTGCCTGTCATTTTACTGCCATCGTCTTTAATTATGATGTTTGTCTTTGGGAGCAGAGAAACATATTTGAAGTTTTTGTTGCCTTTTTTCATGGTGGGTTTTGGACAGGCCGATTTACTGCTCAGAGTAAAGACTTACCTAAATTCTCTCAGGGAGTGACTGAACTGCCATTACAGCTGTGGGCCTTGCCATACTGGGCCTTTTGGTTGGTTAGTTGGTTTGTTTTTGGATTTTTATATATGATTTAATGATTTAAAGGTGCGCTCAATACATTTCACTGGTTCTTATTCAAGTTCAAAAACTTTAAAGTTAACTAAAGTTCGAATATTCCCTTTCATGCAGTGTGTAATATAGCTGTCTGTGAATGTAAACAATCTGCAAAGTTGTGAAGCCGAAAGTGCACAATAAATAAAGTTATTGTCTCTCAAAAAAAAGAAACGACTCTGAACTGCCTAAACTAGTCGTCAGGAATTCAAATCACACTTCTGTTACGGCTACACGTCACTGGGTAACACATTTGTATAATGCCCACCTATGTTCTACATTGTCCGCTCATGAACAACTTGACGTGCCCTACTAGTTCCTGTTGTGTACATGTCGAGAAGACAGTTTTCTGCTCTGCAAAAGCAAATTCTCTTTGTAAACACTTCCAAAGGATGAGGATGTGAAGAGTCAGTGGTTCTGTTCTGGGCAAGAACTCCCTGCCCATCCAGGCAACCTAGCATGGATAAGAGCAGGGAGAGCAGCAATAACCCCCCCTAGGGTAAACAGAACAGAGCCAAAGTATTGCGATTTCATTCATTTTCTTATTGACAATAATTACATGTACAACATAATTGAAGAAATGAGTCTGATTCAAGACGAATATATCAGAAAGACCATTCCTGACTGGATGAGAGGAGGAGCTGGGGATGGAGGAGGGTAATTAGCTCCTGAGCCACGCAATAAAGCTGCTGATAATACTGAATGAACCATATATATATGAATGCGGTGATAGGCGTCGTATTCTGATAGGTAGATGTGGATCAGCTGACAGTCAGCTGATGTGAGCCTGACTAACGTGACCTGCCAGAACTAACGCTACGCTTGATTAGGTTATAAACTTTTGACGATTGCTTCTCAAATCTCTGGGATTTACAAAACGCTTATCCATTAAAGATGGTGCAGTACCCACTCTATTTGGTCCAACTTGCTCCTCAGAATCACATCCTGTAAGTATGATTAATTGCTGATGTATATATTTTCTACAGGGTGTTCAAAATACGTAGCTTTGAGTTTTATATCGTGTAGGTCTCCGGCTAGCCTGCTAACTCACGTTACCTAAAACTCATGTTGATTACCTAAAATTGTGTCTATTAATGCAGATTGTCTGTTGTTTTTACTACTTTGATTAAAGATAAAGGATGGAGCAAGATTTGTTTTACAAAATTTAATGTTACATCAGTCATTCATGTTAGTGCTTGGCTAACGTATGCGCTGTTATTGATACAGTTAATGATGCAGTATCCACATGTGCACTGCAATGAATTAGAAATATATATATATATACACATCTCATGATGAACGTAAAACTGAGTAGCGTATCACTGAGAAACGTCCTGCTCAAGTCATCCTTGCGATGGAGGTTTGGGTTGAATAACTAGTTCATCCAATGTTTCATCATCGGACTCACACTCGGATTAATATGGTAAAATCGATGCTATTGTTATTCAACCAGTAAACACTTCATCAGACAAGAGAAGAGATGTCGCTGCAAGCTAAGGGAAGTTATTTTAATTAAAGATTAAAATTATGATGTGCACAGATAAATCATTTATAATAAATACTGCAATATTCCATTGACAAGAATTGTCAATTTTGATTTTATGGTGACTTAATAGTGCAGAAAGCAATTTCTGTCATTTTTCACTGAGCTTGTCGCAGTGCATTCTGGGACTGCCTTCTGCACAGCAATTTATGTGACGCTGCCTTAGATTTTGACCAAAATGTGTTTTAGAAGGCAGCATAATGTTGCTGCCTACCTTTTGGAACAGCAGTCTAATGTCATAAAATGCTGCCTACAGAAGAAGCTCACTAGGTTTTGGAACAGAGTAAGTGATCATGAAGAGGTCATTCCATTTTAACACCAAAAGTGTTCAGATGCTTGTCGTTGGACCTTGGCTCCAATCCATTAATTTATCACATTATTCCATATAGATGTTTCTGGTTTATGTTATCTGCGTTGATGGTGTTAAAGTGTCTCTCCACTTGGCTCAATGAACGCATCTTTGATTTATTAACAATTCTAGAAGGATATTCTTTAGAGCAACACCAAAGTGCTGCCTTGTGAGATGTGTCCTCCAAACCCTCCGCTGTGTAAACATCGCAGCCTATCACAGGGGCCGGTGCTGGTTTTATAGCAGCAGAGGGTTGGCCCCAGTCATTAAGCTGGGAGTTGTTAGTCATATTTGCGAGAGAGCTTGGCTTTGGCTTTCCGTTCTCCCGTTCGCAACCTCCACCTGCACTTGCGGTCAAACTGCATGCTCAGTGCTCTTTTGTAGGCCCACCAAGCAGTGAGTGGCAGTGAGTTATATGGACGGCTCAGGGCTCGTTTTGGCAGCACAGAGTCGATGACTCCGGCTTCCCCTGCTTTGAGATGTGAGCTTCTGCATCTCCCGGGACTTAATTTGGCCAGCGAGCTGCGCTCAGACCTCCCGGTCTGGTGTTAATTGGTCAGACTTTCTCCTGTTATGGCTCGGATTCGCTCCAAGCCCTTTCTCGGCTGGCCCGCGTTCCAACCTCTCTGTGAGTTTAATAAACTTTATGTCGTCCGGTTAATAAAACAGCATTGTGTCCCGCCTTGGCTTGTTTTTCCTCGATAAGTCATGGGATTTTTCCTCTCTCCTTTTCTGTCTCTCGCACTCTGTCTCTCTCCACGGGCGATTTCAGAGAAATGCTTTGGAGGCTGAAAGACTCTCCATGTGAAGTGAATCATGGATCTTTTACTCTCTCTATAAAAATTGATCTCCTCCTACTGCCTGATTCTTCTATTGTGCCATGCTCATTTGGGTCCCACAGTAAAGCATTATAGTAAGTCAACTTTACATTCGTAAAACACTTCCTTTTCTTCTTGGATTCCAGTGAAGTGGGAGGGCAGTTTTCTTTCTCTTCTGTCTGGGTTTGTTGATTGATGTTTGAGCGGTTCTGACTCTCTTCTACTGGTGAATGTAGACTGATGTCATTGACGGGTAGTTGACAGATACACCACACTTACTTTGGCTTCGGCTGAGGTAATGTGCTCTTTAAGGAGTCAGAGATGGTTTTCCATGTCATATACACCCCATGTCCATGTCGTTTAAAAAAAAAAAAAAACATGTAAAAAAGCACTACCCTGATGAAGCTTTATAAGATATTTAAAAATCGTCGCTGTCGAGTGGAAACCTTGTATGTCCAAAACAGTGACTTTTCAGGAAATGGAAAAAAACATATTTTGTCATGTATTAATATAACATATATTAAAACGTGTATTTTTTTAAATAATTAAACACTGTGTTGTCAGAGTTGATATTGTGGCTTTATATATGGTCAGACACTTGCATGTGTCATTATATTATTAACATTTTACCAAATCAAGCTCAAATGAAGTTACAGGATTTTGACCTGAGAATTTCAGACATATGTGTTTTGTCTGTCATTAGAATGGTCAGTAAGTGTCTGCATTATGTTTTCATCAACTTACAGGTTATAAAGTTTATTGTAGCTATGTGGGCGCTCAGTTGTTTCTGTCATTTGGCCAAAATCTTGTATTATAATCAGTGGTGCACATACGTTTTTCAGTCTGGTTCTCATGAGAGCACCTGGAGATTCGGTTTGGTGCTCACACTGCACATAGTGTGACCCATTAAATATAACTATAAAAAATAAAATAATTAATAATAGCATAATTGCATTTTATTTAGTTATTTTTTTTATAAAATAATAAACAAAATAATAAGTGTGATAATACTATTGTCTTTTAAAACAAAAAAAATATTTTTAAATAAAAATACAATTATTTATAGTACACTTAAAAAAATAATGCTAATATTTACATTTTCATTTTTTTTTATATATGAATTTTCAACATTTTCAAACCTAAAATCAGCAAGCTTTTATTTTGGCGGGTTGCCAGGAAGTAAGTATATATACTGCCGGTTTTAGCACTGCCAAGTGACGCGCGTCAGTTAATGTCACTGTGCCCTGAAACCGGCAGATTTATTATGCTTTCAGTTTAAGTGGAAATCTTATACAGAATTACAGTTAGTTGATCTAAAACACTGATTGTGCATTAACAGCTGTCAACCATGTCGGTATGCAAATGAGTGGTCTGAACCTATTTACCCAGCACATTTTTTATTTTGGTCACAGGTGCACCACTTGTGTGCACCCCAGCTTATAATAGATGAAGTGCAATGCCAAGACTATTTAAGACAGTATTGTCTATGACGTGACGACAAATGCTAGACTAAGACATTCTTCTCCACTCCTCAAATTCATGAAACATTAGCCTTTATAGTGTTTCTTGAGTAAATAAAACGCTGTACTTATTCAAACATCCACTTCTTTATTTACCCTTGCATTGCAAACAAGCAGAGATGAAGACGGCAGAGGGTCTGGACTCAATCGCAACTTTCATTGGTCAAGGACCGCCCAAGAGGACGTTTGACTGACATGTAACGCAACCAATCACAGTTCATTTTGTTCCGTGTCATGTTTAGGGGCGTGAAAATGTAAAGTCGATGTCCCTCTGTTAACAGACTGGCGTGAGTCTATAAATTATTCATGCAAGAATGCTGTGCAAGTTTACTGCAACGATGGAGCCGCGAACTCCACATACTTTTGAAAATCCAGCGTTTAGCTGATCCTGGTAAGCGCTCATTGTCACAGTTGTAAACACGATGCCGTTCTTCTTCCACGAGGGAGCTTGGCATCACTGCATTTGTTTCTAGGCGGACCGTTAAAGAACGCAACACACACGTCTTGCGGACATTCTGTAGAATTCAACCAATCAGATAATGACTTCAAAACTCCTGAAGTGTTTCCAGAAAAGTGTGCCATATGCATCAGATGTTCAGCCAACAGTCCATGAGCGTGACGTCTGAGGCTGAGACTAGAGGGTCCAAACTGCATGCAGCACTTCATTCACAATAGAGGAGGGGTGGAGTTATAAGGTTTGAGGATCCAATGGAGTTACGAGGTTTAGTCACAAGCTCTTTTTAATAATTTTCATTAGTTAAATATTTGCAAAACCCACAGACAGATGTAAAGGGTGACCAATAGTAATGATTTATGAAAAAAATTGGCAATATATTCCACAAGGCATGATAACAATGGAATTTACATATATTTTCCAGTTCAAAAATGTATACACCTTTGTTTTTTTTAATTTCATGGTTTGTGTCCTTTTAACCATTGTGTCCCTGTTTGTTTCCCAGCTTCCTCTGCTCGTTTGAGTTCTTCACTATATTCAACTATATGATGTTGGAATCCATCTTTGGCAAATTGAGAACCAAGGTATCTAAACTTCTGAACAGATTAATTTGTGTAATTTACTCACTATTTTTCACACTATATTTGTAAATATATGCTATACAACCTGTTTTCAGGAAGAATTCAAATGTAATATTTATTTAATACAGATTTTTTAATTCTCTTTAGCAAATCTAGCCTCTTCAATAAGTTAAAAATCAGTGTGTCCACAATGTGTTTTTCACTGCATTTTCTTTCTTTTTTCTTTCTTTCTTTCTTCTAAAGGAATGTTAATGTTGGACAAAAACATTTTTTTGACCCTTCATTTGCCATCAGTGACCAAAAAAAAGCAAATCAGCCATTTCGACAGGCAAAAATATTTGATTTCCTCTGTGACTCCCCTCGGCCAGGGGATTACAAAGGCTTTAAGCCGGCGGATGAAGGAAAGCAAAGTGGTAAGTGACATTTCTGGTCTGGGAATATGGCAATCAGCAGTATGGAGGGCCGCCAAGTCCCGGGCCAGGCCTGAAAATGCTAAAAAGGCTCTGGGAGAGTGTAAACAAACACGGTGTTGTGAGGGTGGGGGAGGGAATCTTGGGGGACAGATCTGTTAGCCATCAGCGAGTCCTTTTCATCTGACCGCTGCTCCTCCGGTAAGCTGAAGGAAGGCTTTGTATACCTGCGTACAGACAGGAGCTAAGCATTCAGAGAGCAGGAAACCACAGCCTTTCCCCCCACCTTCATCCCTCCATCCCTAAGGCCCTACAACAGAGAGCGCATACAGTATGGCATTCTGCGCCAGCGGCTCCTGCCCGCCACTTAGCCAGCCCCAAGACACAGGAAGCTGGCAGAGTCACTGCCGGGTCAGGGTTCGCTCGGGACAAGGGCACACAATGACTCACTCATGCATATTTAATCACAGACAGGTTAGAGAGCACCCAGACGTATTTTATAATTCAGTAGAATTAGCGAGAAGGCTTTAAGTTAGTAATGACTTCCTTTACATCAGTCAGTCCTCTAACCATGCCTGTTTAAATTCAAAAACAGGCACAAACTAATCAATTCAAGTGCTATACAAAGATATAAAAAGTCAATACATTCAATATCCAACTCGAAGATCATTTGACTAGTAACATTATACGCATCTATTAATTTCACAGAAATATCCAGTGTTAAAATGCGCCTGCATTATTGTCTAATGAGTCCAGGATGAGCGCTATAATCCCTCTGGGCTACACAGGGACCATCCATTGCCCTTGTTCAATAATTCATACGCTCTATCTCTCCACTGACCAAGCCATCACCTTAAAGCATTAAAAGCGCTCACAGTAGAAATGAATACCCTCTCAGCTGTGCGAAGGAGCGTCTGCTTCTGGGTTGGGTTTATTTGTTCGATTAAGAGTACAGAGTTATCACAGACATGTTTAAAGTCAACATTAAATGCCATTTGCAACCTTTTTTCTTCCTTAATGTAGCAATTTAAAGTGAAACAAGATATTCAAATGCGTAACGAAGAAGAAATGGAGGCAGAGGCATTACTTTATCCATCAGAATTAGGAATATATTGGCCGACATAGTTTCTGCCAATAAATGTGACTTTTTAATGTTATTAGTATCAATCCGACAAGTAAAATGTATATTTAAGTCGATAATTTATAGCCAAAAGATCATTATTTCTAGTTGGTTTACCTAGTGTTTAACACAAATAAACTGTTTAATCAGAGCATGAAAGTTTTTTTTTATCCATGGCACAGGCATTTAATTTATTTATTCTCTGTTATATTTGTAAAAAAAAAAATATATATTTTCCATTTAAATTTACTTAATTTACTAAATTTACTAAATAAAGATGGCATGTATGATTTCTTTATTCCAATGTTTTATATTAAGATGTATGTGGGATAAGAATTATTTATTTTTTTTACAAAATGTAATTTGATATCTAACATCGGCATATATATATATATATATATATATATATAATTGGCATTGGCCAACATTTCTTTGAAATATTCTTTAAAATAATATGAACCAGTAAATTGTTCTCAAATAGGACTAGTAACTTTTATTAAGAAAGTAAATAGGGTCTATTTTGATTTCATGCTGACTTTAAGACAGAGCTGAAGAAGTCATTTTACACATCTGTGTCTGGCATGTTTCCAAAACATTTACTCAGTTGGTTCTTTCTACAGTCACAGATCGTCAGAGGTTTAAATGTGCTGGCAATGACAAAAAAACAAGTTAAATTAACATTTAATTCTTGGTCCTGTTTACAATATTACTTATTTGTGTAACTCATTTGAAATTGCAGTCAACAGTGAGCCATAGTCCTGTAACAACAATATACACCTTAATTATTTGACCTGCTCTGTTTGAAACCTCATTGTACTCCTCCTGTAAACGTTTGTCTAGGACCTTCTCATCGTACTTTCTCCCCTTCCAGTTCTACCCCTCTCTCTCTCTCTCTCTCTCTCTCTCTCTCTCTCTCTCTCTCTCTCTCTCTCTCTCTCTCTCTCTCTCTCTCTCTCTCTCTCTCTCTCTCTCTCCTTAAGCAGGTAAGCACTTACATGTGTGTGTAAATGTGTCCTAAAACCACAAACTCACTTCTGCTAAAGAAACATTGCCTGCATCACTCGCTCACCCTGACTCTGGGCAACCAGCAACTCTCTGTGGATTTCTCAGTGTCCCTCTGTCTATACGAACCCTCATTGGCTATTTAAACTCCACATTTTTAACAGAAACACTCTCCCATTATCAAGTCCATTTCGTCTTGCTATGCATAATTGCCATGATTATGAATAATTATGAATTTTAAAATTGTCAAAAAATATGAATTTTTTTTTAAATTATGGAAGGTAGATTATGTGCCTCTGTGTTTGGCAGATCGAATTCCATGTTGGTGTCTTCCAACATAACATAACAGACTGTTCATGGATTTTAATCAGGATAGACACTATATCGGTCCAATACAGTTTTAATAAAATCTGCACTCAAATTATTCGTTTGTTACGCTGGACATTGTGGATTTATACAGACACCTAGTGGTAGCAATAGTTTTCAATTACAGACGACATTGTAGAAATGCACTATTCACCGTCGGCCATGATAAATTAATTCAACATGCAAAAATGTCTGATAAAAGGACACATGGTGCATTCGAGTACTCATAGAAAGTTTGTATTTATGAGTTGGAAGGTCATAATTACGACTTCAGGTGTGTTTAAAAATCACTTTGGTCGAAGAGAAAGATGGCGATACCTTTTCTACAAAAACTACATCAAGGTTTTTTAGTCCTACTTCTATAAAATTATGAATAAAGAATGCGCATCAGGTGTGTATCGTAACTGTACAACACTATCATATTTTGACCATGAAACTTAGGTAGTTCTATAGAAAATGGGGGGGGGCGGGATTATTCTTTCTACCATCAAAACAGACCACCCATTGTGTCCACCATATTTTATCACTGATTTGCCCATAACTCGCGAACTTACTCGTAATTAAAACTTTGTTGTGCCGTTCATGTGCATTTAACTTGTTAATATGATATTTTCAAGATGACTTGAACACCCTCAGATTATGTGAGTAGTATTCAGGCAGGTCATGTGACTTCAACATGGCTGCCTCCATGAGGTGACCCACTTCCTTGTAACATAAAACAGCCTTCATCTCATAGGAATGGACATGATTTAAAAAAAAAAAAAATGCAAGAGTACTATTGAGTTCTTTTGGGGAGTAAAATATTGGCAGCGACTATTTACATTAAGTGAAAATAGTGATAGATTCTATTTACACTGTGTAAAAATACATAAAATACAATTTTCTTTGCAATAGGCTAAGTAAAAATAGTAGTTAGATGCTATGCATATTTAAATAAATAGTGGTAGATTTGCACCTCAGTGTTGTTGTACATTAAACTCTATGCAATAATAACATAGAGTGTAAATGATTGTGTTAAAATTATTAAATGGATGCTGCATTATTGGGACAATAAAGCCCTCCCTACACTTACCACTAACCGATAAACTCTTTATTATTAAACACACGTTATTTCCACTTTTCAAATTTTTTTTCTTCATTTTTATTTAAAAAAATAAATAAATGTCTGAACGGATATGTGATGGGAAAAGGGAGTAGAGCGAGTTCGGCAAAAGGCAGATTTGAACTTGTCGATTTGCGTCAAAACTTTATGCCATGTGCCTTATCCCTATTGCTACTGTCAACAATCCAATGTCTTCCGTAATGTTGTCTGGCCCAACCAGACGTGGGCGGAGTTAGTGTAAATAGCCTCTGCCAACAAGGCGGGCTATTTGCACTTAATGTAAATAGACACTCTGTAAAATATTTGAATGAGGTAAAAAATATATATATAGATTTTACCTTGAAGACAGAATAACCTATTAAATGAACTGTACATTTATCCTTCACAGCCTTTTTGTCATTTGCGCAAAATAGAATATGGCGTCAAATAATTAAAACCTTATTATATAACTCTTGTTTTGTGTGTGTGGGTTTGGCGTCCATAGACATAAAATATCTGTTGAAGCACTATCTACTCATCCAGACTCTTAGACATAGCGTTGACAATGAGAGAGTGAAACAAAAGATAATAAAAGGCTCGTTGTGAATACAGTCTCGTCTTCTGGAATACTGCATTTAAAAAATTGCTGTAATCCAATAAGATTAAACCTGCGATAACATCTAAAGTCAGTCTCTCACCACACTAATGACAAGTGATGTTCAGGAAGCGACTAACACTTGCCAGATCAACAGATAATATTTGTCAAGGGAGAATTTATTAATATCTGCACCTTGAATTACACATTCACCCTGTAGCCCGAGGCCAGTTCAACTCTGCGGGAGAGGTCACGGGAGGGTGGATCACAAACGTCTGTGTTTTTTTATGTGCGTGTAGGATGGGTGACTTAGCGGCTTCTTGGCTGGCTGACTGCATGCGAGCGTGTTGAGCTGCAGCGGGCCGGGTTCCATGACAACGGAGGCCAGGTCCCATCCTCTCTCTCTAATTGTCTCTGACCTCGAAATTCGATCTGCGCTCTCAAGGCAGGAGGATTTCTTTTCACACGGCAATCACTTTTGAATTTGTCCCCTGCATCTCCTGAATGCCTCGCCGGGCCACAGGCGTGCACTGTGAGCTTGGCAAAACAAATGACCTATCCTTTTAATTTACCCTCTGAACAACGTTGTTTGTGCGAGGATTTTTTTTTTAGGGGAGGGTAAATCCCACTGCTCCCACTGAGTTCTTTTCTCCTTTTTTCTTCCGTTTTCTCTCTCTTTTCTGCGTTTGTCCTCCTCCCCTCCCTTTCATTCTCGTGTACACCTACCGATTTTGGGTAATTACAGCCCTGGACAGAAAACAAAAGACATTTTTGATGGATGACGGAGAGGGTGGAATGGGATTAAAATTTTTACGCTTTTCCTCGGCATCTTTCCTTTAAGCACTGGTCTTTAACTGGCATAAAAGCTCCTTCCGATCCTCTCTTCCCCTTTTTACAACAACAGAAAGGGGGTGTAGACCTAAAACAGCCCAGTGAAAAACTATTAAATCACGGTCAGTTAGCACAGGGGTCGTTTGATAATGCTGAATCATAATCATGGCCTCAGGCCGATGTCTGTAGTTTTTTTTTGTTGTTTTTTTTTAAATTAAAATACTGTCTATCCCAGCTTAATGTGCAAAGACAAATTTTAAAAATGCAGGTTTATTTCTGCAAGAAAACGCTTTGCCTCTTTGGCACTTTCAAAACATGGCTGTCTGAGCATTTCAACCAGCCCAGCATAGCAACACCTTAGCCAATAGTGTAACTTTGGGGCGGGGCTATCTGTTTGTTTTAACAAATGCCGTATGGGCGAGGGTTTAAGAAACCTGTTTGAAAACAGTCATGAGGAAAGCATTACAACCAGCCCAGCATAGCAACACCTTAGCCAATAGTGTAACTTTGGGGCGGGGCTATCTGTTTGTTTTAACAAATGGCGTACGGTTGAGGGTTTAAGAAACCTGTTTGAAAACAGTCATAAGGAAAGCGTTCCGATCAGTCTAGCATAGCAACTGCTCAACCAATGCTGTGAGTTTGGGACGGGGCTATCTGTTTGTTTTAACAAATGGCGTACGGGCGAGGGTTTAAGAAACCTGTTTGAAAACAGTCATGAGGAAAGCATTACAACCAGCATAGCAACACCTCAACCAATAGTGTAACTTTGAGGCGGGGCTATCTGTTTGTTTTAACAAACGGTGTACGGTCGAGGGTTTAAGAAACCTGTTCAAAAACAGTCATAAGGAAAGCGTTCCGATCAGTCCAGCACAGCAACTGTTCAACCAATGCTGTGAGTTTGGGGCGGGGCTATCTGTTTGTTTTAACAAATGGCATGCGGGGGAGGTTTTAGAAACCTGTTCAGAAATCAGGTAACTGCAATTCCCCATCACAAACATTCTGCATACTATTTATCATGATGTTAATTGTGTCAGACAAAAAGGTTTGTGAACAATTCATGTCTTATTTACATGGAATTGATTATGTATTTATTTATTTAATTTATATAAAAAGCAGTGTTAGATCCTGATTAAACTATATTGTGAGTGATTAGGGATTAAAAATACTGCACATAAAATACTGTTTAGTAAATCCAGCCCTCAGTATTTTTGCTAAAGTGTCAGTATTGTCTGTGGTGATGTTGATGTCTCTGTTTCTCTGGTTAAGGCTTTTTAATGGTTCCTGTCACACAGGGGTTTTAGAGTACAAACGTGCCTCCCTCAGACGGCAGTGGCAGCTGTTGCAAGCCTGAATAATTTGATTTGGTGTTTTATGCCGGAAAAGAGCCTTTCTTCATGAGCCACATTTGTGCTGGGCTTTAGCCATGAGTCTGCCTCCACTGAAAGACTTTACATGACATTAACACGTTTTCAGAGGGCATTACCATTCTCAGGGAGATTTGTCTAGACAAAGACATGGTTTATTTGGAGTTAAAGCTTCATTTCCTGTCTGGACCTTCACTTTCTCTCTTCCTCCATCCTTTATCCACCCATACTCCAACACTCCTCCACACTGCCTGGCTGCCTGTCAGGTAAGAGGATTTCAATTAGTTTACGCTGTGAATATGCGCACAAACGTGATAAATGAGAGCAATTAGTCTCTGTCATGTCTTCCCTCTCCGCTCAGTAAATCACCAGTCCGCCCCTCTTGCTAATGTTAAGAGCACATTACATCACCTTCAGCACTTCATATGGCTTTATGAGATTTCAGGCTCTTTAGAAAAGAGAGGCGAGGAAGAGAGACCAAAACCCACTTTACTCTAAAACTGATTGGAAAGTTAGAGCCCCTCCATTACGTGTCAAAAGCCATAACTTGGATTACAAGGTAAAAATTCGACATTTCCAGGTCATGGAGGAGCCATGCATTTTCATATAATTACTGGATGTGGTTTCGGGGTGTTTTTAATATAAACGTGTTTGATTCGTTGCCAGGGTGTAAAACACGGTGTTTGTTATTAGACTTTTAAAACAGTGGGGTACCAAACCATGTGGCGTGATTACTCTGACTCTGATAGAGAGCGCTAAATACAACCTACGCCAAGCGTAGGTTTATATTCTCATGCGTTATATTGTACCCTGTGTTTTGAACCGACTGGAGATTTATGGGAACATTAGTCTAACTGCCGATACAGGCTCGTATACAAAAGGACGTCTGTAAATGTCAAGAAAATGAACAACAAAAGGGGCCGTTTTACCCAAACAACAGACAGACAGCTTTTGGACTCACCAGAAGATGGTATTTGGGTGGAATTCCCCTCAAAATGTTCAAATTAAGCTTAGTTTATGAATATGCGGATATTGTTTGGCTCACTGTAAGGAAGATGGAACACAGCCAAACATAATCAAGCTCCAATATTACAGAGGGGACCCCTGCTGTAGCAAAATAATGCTCTTTAAACAACTCCTCCAAGTTCTCAGCCTCTTCTCAGCCTTTTATAGCGAATATGGATCGCTAAATGCTTTTCAGATGATGTATCATCATTTCATATCTTGTTTATTGAGTGAATCAGTCATTTCACAGTTTGCTACTTAATTCTGTGAAAGAGATTGCACATGCAGTCAATACAATTACTCAAACCTCAAAGAATGTCTGATGTAACTGTAAATCCATGAGTTCATGGTTAAATAAAAGCTGACTGCAAAAATACTTGCAAAAACCTGTCAGAAGCCATAAGAGATTAAAGAGAGTTTAACGACTCTTGACAGTAATGTTTTAAAATACTTTTTTTTGTCAGCATTTTGTATTTTTCCATCTACCATTTATTTATTGAGAAAGGAATAAGTCATTCCTTATACTCCATGTTGGCTCTGGCCAACACTATTAAAGGATTAGTTTACACCAAAAAAAAAAAAAAAATTTTTTGGTAATTTACTCACTCATGTTGTTCCATACATGACTTTCTTTCTTCCATGAAACACAAACAATTTTGAAGATTGAAATGGTCACTGACAATAAGGACTGAAATTTTCAAGCTTCAAAAAGCTTCCAGCTTCACCATAAAAGTGGTTTATATGGTTCCTGGACTATATTCCAAGTCTTTTGAAGCTACATGATAGTTTTATGTGGAGAACAGATGCAAAAATTGAGGGCATAATTCACTGAAAATCTTCACATCTTTTTCGGTTTCATGAAAAATTAGCGATTTCCAATTTGTGAATGGATGAGTCAAATTCAGTCAATGAATTGGATTGATCAACCTATTGAATATTTTGGTGACAGATCAGACTGATCTGGTTCTCAAATGATTCAGTGATCCAGTCACAGTGGTAACATCTCAATGGAGGGGACAGTTGTGGGAGTTCATGAGAGAAGTAGCAATGTTTGATTTGTAAATAAATTGTTCTTTTGAGATGGATCTTTCCAGTAAATCAACTTATCCTGTTCTCAGAATTAGTCTTCACTCACAAATCATACTGATCCAGTTCTTGAGTTCGACTCACTGACTTGATTTGGTTGCAATCGTAACAACTCATTGGAGGGGAAAATTATCAGTGATTAAAATGTATTTATGTGTTCCTCAAACAAAACTAATGTAAGACTTGGAATATAGTGCACAAGTGGTGATTATTATACTTTTAGGTGTTTTGTATCATTTTTGAAGATGTAATTGTGTCAAATTATACGTTAAAAAAAGCAACCAGTATATTTGTTAAAATGTTTTCTTTTAAGAAGAAAGTCATACGGGTTTAGAGCGGCATGAAGGTGAGCAAATGATTACTATCCCTTTAAGAAGCACATCAAGGAGTTAGATAGCATATTCTCATGTGATCCTATTTCTTCATTTTTTTTTTCTTTTTCTCTCTCCCTCCTTCACTTTTTCTCTTTTCCTCTCATTGCTTGTTAGCTTGTCAGATGGAAGATACCAATTTGACAGGCTCATTCCATGTGGAAATGGCATGATTGGAAGTATTTGGCATTCCCCCGTTTCTTTGTGCTGCAGAGTGAGAGACACCATCATCTGACAACAAAAAAAAAATCTGAAATTCCCTATATGGATGTGTGTGTGTGTGACGGAGGAGGTGGGGGATATGGGGGTCCGGGTGACAGACATAGTGTACGGAGAGAGAGAGAGAGAGAGAGAGAGAGAGAGAGAGAGAGAGAGGGATGAGAAAGGAGAGAGTCCAGTCCTAATGTGCCAGAACTTGTGCACTACTCTGGCCCTCACTTCCTGAGAGAGAGTAAATGGAAGATCACTTGTCAAGCTGTCATGTAGCAGGAGAGCCTTACCTGGGGCTGCCGAGCCAGCGTCTCTCTGCTAAGAGCAGGCCATTCACATAACCCTGAAACAATCAAGTCAGGGCTTGAAACTGGAGAAATGCTATGGGCCAGTGTGACGTGGGGAAATAAAGGACTGGAGGGAAAAGAAATGTCTCTCCCTCTCCTCTCCCTCACTCTTTCTCTCTGTTGTCTAAGGTTTTTTTTGTCATCGGGCCAGTACCTAAGTGTTCAAAGCTCTGTCAAGCCGTAACACTTTGATATTTTTCCCAGGCTTCAAAAGAGCATGGCAACAATGGACTTGTGACTGCAGGCTATGCAGAGGTAGCCAAGACAATATTAGTTGTCTCATCTTCTTTATGTTATTGGCACCAGACTAGGACTTTTTTACTGGGTGGAGGTAGGTGTTTCGGAAGGAAGCCCGACCTGTTAGCGGTATCTCAGGCGGGTTGTTTAAGGCCTGAGGAAGTGCTCTGGTTTACACAGGTTTTGCTCTTTTGATGCAGGTAAAGGTGAGGCCAGCGCTGAGTCATCCGTACAGGTGGTCTGCACCGATGAGGGAGCCGTGAGTCATGTAGTGAGGTAAAATGTCCCAGAACAAGGTAAAAAAAAAAAGTATCACGTTGATGAATGAAGTTTTTCATGTGGTACAAATTCACCCGTAATGGAGTGTGGTATCTTCTCATTTACAGTATGTAATTTTTTTGTAACACTTTGATGACTCTATTTAAAATTAATCAATTATTATTTATAATGCTTTATACACTGTAAAAAATTGTTTCAACTTAAAAAAAAAAGTAAGTGTTCGTGCTTAAAATTTTAAGTTCAACTTGAAGTTGTACTAAGTGACAACTTGGATATTTGAGTTGACTAAACTTTAAATTTTCATGTAGCACGAACACTTACTTTTTTAAGTTTAAACAACATTTTTTTGGAGTGAAAAAATACTAATACTAAAAATAAGCATCATAAGTGTTACCAACTTTTTTTATTTATTATGTGGAGTAGCTAAAATAAAAAAATAAAAAAACATGGTGAATAAAGGCAATTGTTTATACACCCTTGTTGCTATTAATATATATATATATATATATATATATATATATATATATATATATAAAAAACAAGTTTGAACTAACACAGCATTTAAATAAAATAAACCACTATATGTGATATGTGATATAATTTGAGTTAGTGCAGACACAAGAGAATAATATGTGTTCATTTCTTCACTTTGTGAAACATAACTCTAACCAGCACAGTGTACACAGCTGCAGCGCTGCTACGTCTAATAGGTGCAGTCCTGATCTAATTTTGCAGGCTGTTTTTTTTCCTCACTGTAACATGTATTGTTTGAGGCAATGTTAGCCAGCGGCAGATTAGCACCTCCTTAACAAGGCAAATATGATCTGTGTGCACCTCCACAAAGGAAACACTGAAGTTCTCTATTTATAGATGCAAAGGAAATGGACACTCTGTTAGAATCCATGAGTTATATAGAGCTGGTGAGTGTCTTCAGGTTTTCTTTTCAAGACAAAACAGTGTCAAACGTGCTTTCTGGGCTTCCCCCCAGTGACTAATTAGGACACTCCTGAGGTAAATTTAGGTGTTGGTTTACTCAATTCACAAAAGAGCGACCAGGCTAGCTGTCACACTTTCTATTTAATGAATATTATGTTTTGTTTTGTTTTTTTGTTTTTTATGAATTTCTGTATAAACAACAAAACAACAATAAAACTCAGCTACAAAATGCTGTTGAATATTTCCATTGTGATTTCCCAGGAAAAAAACATACAGCTCATTCAACACAAGTTGATGCAAGTTTTCACAATGGGACCTTGCCCTTAATATAAAGGCACAATATTGAAGATTTTTGGATTAAAATATCCCAAACCCACTAGAACAATGTTATATATTTTGTTGACTTGTGTCCTTACATTATTGCAAATGTTTCCAAGAATGTTTAAATCCAGAGAAATAAGCAATTTTATTCAGGACACGGACAGTGTTCGTGCGTCGACTATCAATGACATCATACCCACGTTACCCTCGATTTCTGTTTTTATTTTGTAGAAACCATGTAAACACCAAAGACGCTTTAATATATTATGTGTTTTATTAGACAGGTGAGCAACTTTTTGGATACATTCATCGATAGAAAACAAATTATTGTTATATAGCTCAACACAGTTAGTCTTACTGTTTAAATCTCGTTTTCTAGATTTACCGCGAGTACCATGTTTTACCATGCTTAATATCGATCTTACTGCAGCTTACTCCAATGGCTTTCAGCCCCGCCCTGCTTCATACTACAGTAACGTTAATAAATCTTTAATACTTAAGCTCATCCATGAATATGATTTCTGCCCGCGTCCCAGTTTCTTTTCCACAAACTGTAGAGGTGAAGACAACAACTCCCATGATTCCGCAAAATCTAGGCATCATCAAGCTATGACTTTGTTTTGGATAAGCGACCTCTAGCGGCGAAAATTACATATTGTGCCTTTAATGCACCTTTCGCTTTTCAGAACAATTTCAATGGCAAAACCCATTACACCTATAAAACATGACATGTTTATGATATTCATGAATAATACTGTTGTTCTAAAAATATAGTTCAACATTTTGATGAAAATCCTTTATATACCCAAAAGATAATAATTTATATAATTTTATAATTTTGGTGTATATGTTTTTTTAAACAAATATACACAACCAATGCTATTGTGACAACTAGCCCCGGTCTCCCCTACTGCAGTTGCTGCTCTCAGGCTAAAATACAATAAAATGTCCATTACTGGCAGCAGTACAGTGAGGTAGAAACAGGTCAAAACAGTTTGAGGCAGCTGTCATTTATAATATACGCAATGTAAAAAAATGTAGAATGGGAGTCGATGAAAGCCTATAAAAACTTCCCATTAACACATGGGTCCACCCATAAAGACTTAACTGGGGTTGAGCAACACAGGTTATCTTTGTTCCTGTCTTGAGCACATTACATGAATCCAGTCCCTGACCAGCTAAATTCTTTAAGGCTCAGCTCTAATTATGCTAGATTTCCTCTACCGTCCTTCAGATTCCCAGGCCACAGGAGAAATGGTCTAACAATCTGGTATTTTTAATTTTGGAGCTGAAACAGGACATTCACTCTGAAGAAAATCGCACCTTCCTTTGGGAGGCTTGGCCTTTGGCAGCCGACTTTAAAGTGCGACGGCGAGCGTGCGGTAGCCGAGTTCGTTCTCTCAGCAGATGGAAATGATGGTGCTGTGATTATGGCTACAGACTGAACTCAGACACAATTAGCCACCAACAGATGGAAGTCTTCACGTTAGAAACCTCCCTCACCCCCCCACAAGCCCTCAAGAGAGTGTCTGGAGGAAAAAAGGCAAACATTGGCATGCAGAAGTCATGTAGGCCATACATACACTGTAATTTTTATGTAGTTTGGAAACATACACAAATGTAAATGTAGCCCTCTGATTTTACCCGTGTTCAAGGCTGCTGAATGAAAAGAATGTAAATCATGTATGATTTCGTTTTCTGAGCCACATCACCCTGCACACAGCTTGGTTAAACAGTGTAGTAATTAAAGGGATAGTTCACCCAAAAAGTAAAAATTCTGTCATCAAGTATTTACCCTCATTCCAAACTTTTTTTTGTGGGACACAAAAGACATTTTGTAAGCTACATCCGTTGCTTATTTTCATGCAATTCATTGCAGATCTTTTTAATGAGCTGGTTGATTCGGTTCACAGATCCTGTCTAAATGATTCACCCCTGAATCAAACTGATCCAGTTCTCAAGCTCAACTCACTGATTCAATTATTTAGTCAATTATTTAATAGCTCACTGGAGGGAAAGATTGTCAGTAAATAATTATTTAAATTTTGATCTGTTTTTTTATTGTATGGCTTCAGAAGACTTGGAATATAGCATACTAATTATATGGACAACTTTTTAGATACTATTATGATGCTTTTGATGTCAGCCTTAAAAGCTTTCGCTTTCATTCATTGTAAATGCATGAAAATAGTGACCAGCACAGGTTATAAGCCATTCAGGATTTAATTTGAGAATATTAATTGAGAAAATTTCACTTCAGTTTGTATTGAGGTAGCAAACAGAATGCAGAATTGCAATTTGAGTAAAATTAACAGAATGCAATTTTAACATGTAATTGCAATTGCAAAAAAGGGGGTAATTTTGAAAAAGTTCAAAGACGTTTAGGAAGTCTTGAAGGTAGATCGATCTGTTTAAAAAGTCACCTATAGAAATTTGGGTCCCACTTTATATTAGGTGGCCTTAACTACTATGTACTTACATCAATAAATAAGTACAATGTACTTATTGTGTTCATATTGTATTGCAAAACAGTTTTGCTGATATTGAGGTGGGATACAGGTAAAGTTAGGGACAGGTATGGTGGTATGGGTAAGTTTAAGGGTAGGCTTCGGTGTAAGTTATGGGTCAACAGTGTAATTATAAATGTAACTACAGAAATTAATTACAGATGTAATTACACACAGGTAATTTTTAAAATGTAGGTACAATGTAAAAACATGTATGTACACAATAAGTGCATTGTATCAATGATTAATTTAAATGTTAGTACATAGTAGTTAAGGCCACCTTATATAAAGTGGGTCCGAAATTTGTACTTATTTTATGTATACTTTGTTATATTTAACACATTAATGGACCAGGGTTAAAGAAATTGTATGAATTGTGATCCAGTAAATTCCATTTCCTGTAATTCAAATTCAATTTCCTGTGGGGTATGGCCAATTCAACTCAAACTCCAACTCATGAATCAAAGGGGGGAAATTTTGCTGAACAGTGCAGATCAGTCTTCAACATTTCTCCTTTTGTGTTGCACATGGAAAGGAAAGTTATATGGGTTTTGAACGATATAAGGGTGAGTAAATGGTGATTTTTCCTCTTTTTAAGCATGAAAAGAGGTGTTTTATGATGCATGGGAATATTGCTTGATTCTGTGATTTCTACAACAACAAACTACAATCTCAAAACATTTTTCAGTATTTAGGTGGTTTTGCACTTGAACTGAACCGAAGCGTAAAGATGTATTTTGGCAGATGATGAATTCACTGATTAAAATATCAAATCCACCCCGCTCTCAAAACACTTTGAGGTAGTGTTTACACAACAGTCGGCATCTGAGATTCATTAGCATAAAATCAGGAGTACAGGAACAGGAAACAAAATCTTTCAGCATCTTCTTCCCCCCACTGTCATAACAGATTACTCTTTTTCTCAGAGGGTGTTTTTTTTTTCAGACCGTAGAAACTGGTAGAGAAGGAAACTAAAATGTTTTTGTTTTGTATTTGTTGTTTTTTGTGCTCTCTCATTCTCCAGCCATTCTACACATTCCCTAGTTTCTCTGTCTGGGCCACGACTCTCTCATATACTCTCATATTTCAAAAAAAGAGGCCCGGTCTCACTCGGTAGTGATGAGAAACTCCTACGCGCTCGCCGTTTGCCTTTGATACGCAATCAGAGCCTGTAACACACATTATGGGCTGAGACGTTGCTTCATAGTAGATTCGCTCCCAAATCTGAAATGATGTTTTAAAATTGTCGCTGGAGGCTATGTAATTCTGGGAGAGTGTGCCAGACTCCTTGCACTGTCTTTCTCCTGTTTTTCTTCCATTCTTCGCCTTGCTGGCAAAAAAAGCAGAGGCCTGGATCAGAAGCCCAGACAGTGTGTGTGTGTGTGGCAGCACAGGAACATGTGCTGTCTGCTCCCCGTGCAGCCAGAGGTGACACACGGGTCCTCGCCATATGCTGTCATTCCTCAGTGTCCCTCAGCCTTGACGCTGAATTAATTTATTAGAAGTTTTTTCACTGTGCCACCGCTACCTAAAAAGCCTTCTCCTCTTCACCGGAGGCTTGTCACACAGATGCTGATGTATTTTCCCTCTCCTGTTGCCAGGTTTTATGATGGAAACCGATACAACAGCATGATAGAGTTTCGGGATAAATTATTCACGCTTTAAACGCACTCTGCTTGGCTTTCTTGGAGGACATCCATTTTACAAAAGCTTCTCCACCCCCCACAAAACCAACCCACAATCCTTTTAATTGATCGACTCCTCCGCGGACAATTTGACGCACTTGCATGCAACTGCGCGGGGCGTTTTTTTAATGTATATCTGAAACTGGGCAGGGTTGTGCATCATTCATAATTGAATTCCAAATATTGAATTGAATTTGAAATGAAGCAAACAGGATGCAATTCAAATTTAAATGTGCAGAAATAGAATTAAATTCAGTTGATTTTTTTTTTTTTTTTTTTGACAATTTTGGACAAACTTTGTCAAGCCATTGTTTGAAAGTTTTTAAAGTTTAAAAAGCCTTAACATTTAAACTTTATATGCCATACAGACTATGCTCAACACTGCTGTGTTTATTTGATCAAAAATACAGTAAAAACAGTAATATTGTGAAATATTGTTACAAATTAAAAAATAACTTTTTTATTTTAATATATTTTAAAATGTAATTTATTCATGTGATTGTATGGGTTATGTTTAAGTCTGTTTAGGTTTTGTCCATTTAAGTCCATTGTGTTTTGGTTTTGTTTTCCTTGTTCCCGTTTTGCCTGTGTTCCTGGTCATTATTAGTTTCCATAGTTACTAATTAGTCCTTACCTTCCTTTTCCTCTGTTCTTTGTTCCGTGTTATTTTGGTTTATGTGGTTGTGTACTATATTACTCAGTGTGATCTTCTACGTGTTCCCTTTTGGATTTATTAAAGACTATTTTTGTTATATTATCCTGTGAACATGGAACACAGAACCGACAAAGAAAAAATTGACTTACCTGCAGTCCACCTGCTCTGTTTAGAGAACTTTAAGAACTTCCTAGATCTGGCTTGTCTCACCCACTACCCGGATTGCTCACTATGCGTCTATTACTATACTAGCCTCAGCAAGCTTTCCAAGGCACGCCTGCCTGGTGATGGTCCTCATAGGAAATTTCGCCACATTTGTGGAGTGGATGCTGGTGAACAACAGATCGGGGTTCATCTGCCCCAATGAGGAGGACATCACCAGCCACACTCTGGACCCAGAGCCCAGCCAGCCGGCTCCCACACCCTGCACAGAGCCTATGCCAGAGCCCACAGCCGACAAGGAGCCCAAGCCTGCCGCGATGCCTACGTCAGAGCTGACCCCAAAGCATACCATCGCCCTGGAGCCAGGGCCCAACGAAAAGTCTGACCAGGTGCGTGAGCCAGCAACACCGTCCACCCCAGTTGGTGTGCTAGTGGAGTACTAGGGTATGGAATGGAACCCGCCCATGCGCCCGCCATTGAGGGAGAGCTGCATATGGCCTCTGGGAGATGTTATGAGGATTTGGTAGAGGATAATTCCTGTGGCCTCCTGCCCCCGCTGGTTCCGCCCAGCTCCAAGTCTCCTGGATCTCCACTGGTCCCGCCCAGCAGCCAAGTCTCCCTCATATCCGCTGGTCCAGTCCAGCTCTAAGTCTCCTGTGTCTCCACTGGTTCCACCCAGCTCCAAGTCTCCTGTGTCCCCACTGGTCCCATCCAGCTCCATGTTTCCTGTGTCTCCAATGGTCACACCCAGCCTCCTCTACTGAAGCCAGCCAGTTCCTCGGCCCTGCCTCCACTGGTTCCCTTTAGTTCCTCTGCTCCTCCTCTTTTTCCTCCACTATGCTGCTCGGGTGCTTCTCGGATCTTCCGCTCTCCAGCTCCGCCATGGCAAGGGGATCCCCTGGCTCCACCACCAGCTGCCGAGCCCATCACACCACCTCGGCTCGTTGACTAGTCGGCTCCACAGTGTCTCCTCCCTCGGCTCCACCTGGGGTGGTCGTCCTTACAGCTCCCTTGTCCCTCCGTCCTCACCTTGGCAAGTCGTTGCTTTGCCTACGCCACGGAATTCCAGGACTTCAGTCCCTCTAACCCTAATATCATGTTTAGTTTTGATTGTGTTTTGGGTTTATTTTCCCTGTTCCCGTTTTGCCTGTGCTCATAATTAGTTTCCATAGTTACTCATTAGTTCCTCACCTGTTCTGTCTGTGTTTTGGTTTATGTGGTTGTGTACTATATTACTTCTCTTTTGGATTTATTAAAGTCTGTTTTTGTTATATTCTCATGCGTTGTGCACTTTCTACAGCGACAATATTTGACAGTGATGGCAAAGCTGAATTTTCAGCAGCTATCACATGATATATTTTCAGCAGTGTCACATAATCCTTCAGAAATCATTCTAATGTACTGATTAGCTGCTCAAGAATCATTTCTTCTTATTATCAATGTTCTGCTTAATATTTTTGTGTAAACTATTTTAATAAACCATTTTCTTCATGATTTGTAGTTAAAAAGACCCCAAATCTTTGAACAAAAGTTTGGTGTAAGACTTTTTTAAAATAAATAAATTAATAAATGCGTATTTTTATTCAGCAGAGATGTATTAAATGTATCAAAAGATTTCTGTATCAAATAAATGCTATTTTAACTTACTGTATAATAACTGTATAACTGTATAATTTAACTGTATAATAAATGCAGCTGTGGTGAGCATAAGCGATTTACATATAAGTTACATATATCCTCTGCATAAAGAAAGAAGGGGCTGTTTATTGAGAGTCTGGGCTATTTTTCATCCTCAACTTTAATGCCAATACCATCTGCCTGGATAAATCCTTAATTGAAAAGAATTTTGGCCTTAGTAGTTGGACTTGCTCCCCAGGACACAGAAAAAAATCAAATAGCTTTTCTTCTTCTTAATACCTGTTGAAGCTATAAAGAAAAGCATGAGGCAGTGAAGTAATGGACTTAGCCAGGACGAGTGGGTGAGCGGCTTTCATATTACATTGAACATCTGCAAAGATGGTTTGCAGCAAGGAGGCCGATTGGATTTAATGTTATTGCCAGTCTGCTATTGGCCGTCCGTCCGGAAGAGTGTAAGGTGGCAGTTCATACAGCATTTTTTCTTGTCAGATGGCTTGGACGTAAAAGAGGAATTTGTACATTACTGACAGTCACGCCCCTTGTTGGATCCTCGCCCCAGAGTAGGATATTTCTTTAAACAAACATTGGGGGAAAGGTAACGCAGACATTTCGGAGTCTAGGGAAGATAAGTGATGCGTCTACCAGCGCGCAAGGAGAAATAACAGAGGGCTCTTTTAATGTGGTTACGGTGTAGGGAGAGTCAGCCCTCATCCACCAGAGATTTGTGTGAACCGCACATAAAAGATGTTAGATCAGATCAGATGGGAGATTTTATGAATTAAATAAATCAGGAATTTGATTGTTGATGAATTTGGATTAATACCAGGCTGTTAGAAATTATCTGGGTGCTGTGTAAAGCTAAACTGAGAATATTTTTGGCTGTTATGGTTCATGTGACCACTTTTGATTTAAGTGACCATGGAAGTGAGAAGTTTTTTTTGATTTTGTACAATAGATATTTTATTGCAAAGTAGAAACCTGATTTCCATTCAAGTAGACAATATTAGTAGTGTATCATCATGAAGTTTAACAGTAGTACCTTGACTTGGCTTGAGGTTTTTCTGTTATTATGTGTTAGAGCTGGCAAATACAGCATGCAAACCACCACTGTTATTTTTAGCCAGTCACGTAGAGACGTTTGTCTGGTTTTTCAGGTGTGGTATTTGCTGCTGAACATTGTTTGGCAGCAAACTATTTCATATGAGTGACATTTAGGCATTATCCTGTGTTGATTTTCTGTTTTAAATTATTATTATTATTCTGATAATGCCTTTATGGACATTGTGCTCATTACAGTTCTTTATACACCAAGAAACTACGTATGTCCACACCCCGGCATTTCAAACAACCTCTTGCTGTATTAGGGTTAGGGTTATTCTATCTGTTTTATGGAAATAAAAGCTAGTGTATTGTCTTTATGCTTTATTTATTTCTGTATATTAATGTACATTATTTTTAGATAATATATTTAAAATGTAACCCTAGCAGGGTTGTGGACTTCCTTTTCAGTTTATCTGCTGAATTTGAATTTGATTGACCACACCACATGGGAAGTTGAATTGGAATGAAATGAAAGGGAAAAAAACAAGCAATGGAATTCTGGGAAATGAAGTATTCTTCCAGCCTGGCCCATAAATCTAAAGGGTTCACTCAAAAATGAAAATGTTGTCGTCATGTACTCACCCTCATGTTGTTCCAAACCTGTATGAGTTTCTTTCTTCTGTTGAACACAAAAGAAGATATTTTGAAGAATGTTGGTAACCAGACAGTTCACGACACCCAAGTCAATGGCTACCATCAACTGTCTAGTTACTAACATTCTTCTAAATATCTTCTTTTGTGTTCAACAGAAGAAAGAAACTCATACAGGTTTGAAACAACTTGAGGGTGAGTAAGTAATGACAAAATTTTCATTTTTGGGTGAACTATCCCTTTAAGGTCTATAAGACCTTCAAACTTTAAGACCTTTTTTAAACTCTCAAACAGGGCTGTGAAGTTAATTTTTAAAGTTTGTCTTTACAAACTCTTTTTTTTTTTTTTCTTTGTTAAAATGTACACTTATTGGGGTTATATTAATTTATTTCTGACCAGAATTTGGATTCTTTACATTCAACATTAATTTAAATCTTAATACAATTTTTTTTTGTTTACTGCCTTCAAATTCAGGCATTGGGAAAAAAAAAAAAAGATGTATATGGGGATATTTTTGCCCATAAATAATAATAATAATAATAATAATAATAATAATAATAAATATTTCTCATAATGACGTCATCATCCTTTCAGGATGTGAACTTGTGAAGGTCACATGTCTCTTTTTTAAATCACTTTATCTTATGTTTTGTTACGTTTGTCAGTAGGGGATGATCTTAAAGCGTCATGATTTTGATGATTTTCATGGTAGACGGCTGTTATGCGTTGCAAATGGCAGATGTGTTGAGAGCGGCCGGGGCCCACTGCTGCAGAGCTGTATGTTTTGGCATGTGTTGCGTCTCATATGCATTGATGCTGCACACACAATTTGGAGGGTATCTGAAACCCCACATTTCCAATATACAGAATCTGAGGAATGGAAAATCCCTCTGTCTTTCTCTCTTTTTCCCTGTCTCTCAACCCTGTGGCAGGGTCTTCACACCACAGTTTCAGTAATAAGGCCACAAGAAATGATGCGGTTCAGCGGGAGACAAGCGGGCCAGGCGAGACGCAGGAATCCCAGGGCACATTCATCACTATTCTCACTCCCGTCCAAAATGTGCTGGCCTCACTTCAAAGCCATAACCAGTCCAATTCAACTCACAAGCTGCGGATAAAAGTCACTCTTCATGTTCTCTGTCTCCGGATCTTAACATGACTGAACAAATAACTGTTACTTTTTGGGGGGCAGCATATATTTTTTTCAGTGGATATCTGGAGTTTTTTCTTTGTTTTATTACACTCAGTTTAATTTCGTACTTAGCTTTTACAAGAAGAGTTTATTGCTCATGGTTTGCAGTATCTGTGTGAGTGACTGAGTTGTGTACAATTTGTACTGGCATTACAAACTTGGAGAAGACATTTTCTTGAGTCATGAGCACAGTGGTTATGAACAAAAATAAATACTCATCAATGTTAATGCGCCATTAGGAAGGCATTTGCAAACATAGTTTATGGCAATTTCCACGAATAGGGCCTGAACCCCCCCTTTATCAACAAATGGTATGTAAAAGGGTTTAATCGTTATATGTTATATTATATTTCCTTTTAATTTTGCATTATGTTAAAAAAATTTGAAACCACATCTAAATAAAGTTTAAAACTGATTTGTCATTTGTCAGCAATAATTATTGACTAAACATCAATATGAATTAGGCAATACTGATGAAAATAACAATTTTAAAAAATTAGAAATAAAAAGTAAAAGAAAAAGAAATAATATTAAATAGAAATAAAATTTTAAAAAATTAGAATGAGGTTCTAAATTAAATTTAAATTATGATACTAAATAAAGGCACTTAACAAAGATGCAAAATACAGCACAAAATGCTCAATGCCTCTATAATGAAACAATCGAAATAGAACAAGTAGATGCTCATTTGTCTGGAGACAACCGCAGGACACCATGACACCAGCCAGCGATCAAATGACATTGCCTCCAACATGCTTCATAATATTGAAAAATTTGTGTATGTTGCTTATGGTACAAGCAGCCGTGGTTATGATGGTAATGTATGTTTAACATATGCCAGCCCTCCACCGAGCAGGTCTGAAATTTGGTTTAAATTGTCACAGCAGAGTCTTACTATCATAGTTGGGAAAGCTGTTGAAGAGCAAAGATAACAGTAGCTAGTAATTTTGAGGTTTTAAAATTCAAGTTCTTGCTGAGATATTTTGAAAGACATTTTGTGTTGAAATTAATGTGTAATTTGGGTGGCACAAAGCAGAATTGCACAAATAATGACTATTTTCAAGCAGGTTTCCCCAAACACTCCCCTTATTTGTCATTGGTCAGCCAAAATCAGATAGCTTTGCCCCAATCTCGCACTATTGGTTGAGCCAGTGTTACTATGTGGGCCTGGTCGGGATTCTCAAACAAACAGAGGGCCCTATTTTAACGATCTAAGCGCATGGTCTAAAGCGCACAGCGCAAGTGCACGTAGGGCGTGTCCGAATCCACTTTTGCTAGTTTAATGGCGGGAAAAATAATCGACGCGCCCGGGCGCATGGTCTATAAAGGGTTGTACCTATTCTCTTAATGAGTAATGGGTGTGTTTTGGGCGTAACGTGCAATAAACCAATCAGAGTCTCATCTCCCATTCCCTTTAAAAGCCAGTCGCGCTCGCGCCATGGCGGATTCGTTCGCGAGGAAACGGATCTGCTCGTCCAATTGACGCCTGCTTGCTCGTCATTACTGCAAATATGTAGGCTAATTCTGATACATGCAATGACTATCCATTATGACATGTAGGCATTTTTATATTTATGTACACAATAATAGTCTTTTACATTTTAATCCTATAATTTTTCATATTTAAAAATGTTTGTGTGCTGCTGCGCATCCCTATTTGTGTAATAAGCAGAGTGTATGCGCGTTGTGGACCCGCCTATAGGCTCATATTACTATCGCGCCCCTTAAAATAAGACAAAAAATATTGCGCCATTGACTTTAGATCAGTCTATTTCAGTTGCCTCAAAATAGCAATGGGCCAACAACGCGCCTGAACACACCTTGTTTTCAGACCAGCACAAATGCATTTGCTATTTAAACAACGTGGCGCAGGATGTGAAAATGATAACTGCGTTGGGCTGAAACTAGCAAAAAACACGTGCGTCACGTTTATGATAGGGCCCAGAGAAGTGTTTTGATAACACCACAGAGTCAAATTCTACAACATGTTCTTAAGTATATGTGACTTTTCCACACAGGCCCTGCAACATGAAATAGTAATGCCCCTCTCACACCCTCCAGCACTTAAACCTCATTCCAACAGCTCACGTTCATAAGCCACTACACAGGCATGATAGACAGGATAGTGTATATGTGGAAAGAGGAGGGGGCGGTAGGGGATAATGCTTAATCTGCAGTCTCTAGTGCCCCCAGCTCCAGCTGGCACTGCGCAGGGCTGGCATGACAGAATGTGACAGAAGATCCGGAGGCGAGGGACTGGGGGAATCCCGTAACAATAATGCGGATGGTGAGGCTAAGGCCCAGATTAAATCAGAGCCATCGCCCACCTGCCAATAGAAAATTACAGGGCATAGCCACACACTCTCGTTCTCTTTTTCCATCTGGGCTTAAGTCCATGTGCTGCTAAACCCAGCTACTCTGCAACTTCCAGTCATAGGTGTTTAGTGCCCCTGGACGTGCCATCCGACAGCATTCGAGTTTTTCGAGTTTGTTAATTCCTTGGCTGGCTATAAAGACGCTAAAAAGCAGCTGTTGTAGTGTCAGACCCGAGGGCGAAATAATGGGAACAGTGCAGTTAGCATTGAAATATAACTGCCATTTGTACAAAAACCAGTTTCCCAGCAGCGTTTCACAGCCGTGAGCATTTCAATTACGTGCAATCAGCCTGTGATCAGAGATGTATTAACTATCTGATTTATTTTTTTGCGAGCAAAGCTCTTGCCAAATGGAATCGAGCATTTGTTTTCCTGCAGCGCTATGCTAACTCCAGAGGTATGCTGCAGTCTCTCTACATGATCTCTGATTTGCCTAAATGAGGTTTGTTGAGATTTACTGTGGGTGATTATAATGATGGTTTGTGTCATATTGCAGCAATCAGAAGGGGGGAAGCTTGGCCTGGGAGTCGACGGTGTCAGAATAGGGCAGTGGATACGGCCTGATTTTAGCCAGAGCTCAAATGCACCAAGCGAGGCCCCTCTGCTAACAACGTACAATCAAAGAACGGGTTCCTTAAGCCAATCACCCTCCCCATGAGGCTGACGAGCAGGGTCGCTTTGTTTAGATAGAGACCGGCTATGTGAGAAGCTCAAATTAAATTTTTTTATCAAATCGCTCGAGGCCAAGCCGTTTCCACACAATTGCTAAAATTCACATGTTCTGATCCACCATCATGAACTGTGGGCAGGTTCTAATTAAATTTTCACTGTCATTGCATTATGTTACATCATCTTTGGTGAGTTTGTGAAAAGTGATTTTCTAGAAATAGGGATTTTTCAAGTTTTAAGTAGAGCATATTTCGGTTTTCTATAGGTTGATGCTATTTATCCTCCTGTTTTTTCAGTATTCCTGCTGTTTGAAACATCAGTCTATGTCAATATACGCTGATGACTGGAATATTTACATGTTTATGCTCAGAATTTCCATCTGTTGTTTCTGGAACAATCAGAATCGCTCAGAGAGAGAGAGAGAGACTCGTGCTCAGCTTGGGTTTTTGTGATTGGAGGCTGGTCTTGATTATCCGCAGCTCGAGTGGAAAAAATGTTTTGCTTTTCTTCAAGGCCTTGTTTCTGTTGTGTTGGGCCCACTGGACCTGTGGTACCCTTCAAAGTGCCTGTTTTCCTCTGTCAGTGGTCTGTTTTCGCTGAGGTTCACTCAGCATGGGGATATTAGCACAGTGATGGTCTACACCATCCTACTAACACAACACACAGATTCAGCAAAGTCTGGCTATAATATTCTTTTAGGAGATGTTATTGTATGGGCTGTTCACTTTATTCACAAACATACTTAACAAACAAACATCTCCTCTATTCCCATTTTTACTGCTGTAGGGCTTTTCTTCAACTTTTCTGACCGTGGGGTTATTTTTTATTTAACTTCAACTTTTTCTTTTTCTTTTTCTTCTACAGAGCCCCTAAAGGGACATGGTGATGGAAAAAAATTGAGATGAGGAAAAATTATATGTCAATGCTTTTGCATTCTCGCGCAAATGCTTTGCGTTTCCCAGAGAAACGTTGCGTTCACTCACAAAACTTTTGAGTTCTTTGCAAGCGGACGCAAAGTTTCTTGGGCAAACGCAAAGTTTCTCTGGGGAATGCAAATTAAATATATTTTGAAATATATTTTTTCCTGCCATCTCATAATTTTTTCCATCACCATATTTATCATTCCTTCATTGTTTATTTTTGCTACTTTTCAAAACTCCTGATGCATGGATTTTATTATTTTACCATTTTCCCAGAATGAACCAGAACCAGACTTGCGATCTTAAAAATGTAATGTTAATAATTATAGTTATATTTATTATTATTATTACATACAATGTTTAAATATTATTTAAATGATTCTAATACAAACAAAGAGATAATCAAAAACATTTTTTAATAATTTTGTGTTCACATATAAATTTTAATATCAATGTTAATTTATATCAATAAAATGATTTATATTTTTATTATAATTTTTTATATTTTAAGAAAACAGCTGTGGTATCATTTCCACCACAATTAACTGTTTTTTCCCCATAATAAATAATAATAATAAAAAAAATATATTATTTATAAAAATCTATTGTACTTATTTACCAAGGAGGCAACAGTATCAGTGAAAAGCTAGAGGTGAAATATGAGACGTGATGAAGAAAACAAAAAAAAATCAAGGTAAATATTACTTGTGTTAAATTTTGTCAAGTTTTAAATTTAAGATACATAAAATGCTAATTGTTAAATTAGCCCAAGGACAAGGAGTTGGCCATTTTTAAAATGTCATTTCCACCACAGAATGCTATTAAACACAATACAGAATTTGAGAAATGTGGTCGAAATGATCTTGACTTTCAGAAAAATGTGTTTTAAGAGGAGTTAACAGGGCCAAAAGTACCTATAGTTGATAAACACAATTGCACACCATAGCAAGCCAAAAGTTGGTTAGTTGGTCATCAATGAAAATGTCAAATAGAAAAATATTTGACATGAAAATCCTTCGAATTGCTCCCAGATAGATGAGGTGTCATAAACATTACCTCAAGGTGTTACATTGTTCAAAAACACAGACTTTTGGCACACGTGCGCGGCTTGCGAGATATGTATCTTCAGGCAAGATACACTAGTGCTTATATCATATGCAAGTGTTCCTAAAAAATAACAAATGGACCCTGTCCCATTTAAGAATGGAATCAAAATATTAGTTTTTTTTTATTTGGTGAAAAGTAAAGAGTAGTCTCTGGGGGTCTGAATGGCTGCAGTAAGAGAGGTGATATTGATGGCTAAAAGGGGAGAGAGGCCAGATGAAAGTGCTGCCATGGTCCCTTAAGATGGAGCTTGAGACACGGACTGGAGTGGTCGGTCTAGGGCGGCTTAGGTTTCCCTCCGGGCCGGAAGTGGTGCTTTTCCCCTGGCGAGAAGCTTTTCCTGCAAAATAAAGAAATCATTACTAAGATGACAGCTCTTCCACCAGCCCTGGTCTCTGGGGATCGCAGCTCCAAGAACTGCCACTACTGATTAGGTAGCTTTGCTTTGGGCCAACATCACCTCTAGCCGAAAATAAACACCATAGTATGTTTCTCTCTCTTTTTCCCTTTTGCTTTCTCATTCTCTTCCCTGTACTTTTCTCAGCCCCACCACACCACCACATCCGGCCGGTGTAGTAGAATGGGTGACCTTACTTGGATTGACATCAGAACCCCAAATAATTAGGCAAATGATCAGGGCTCAATGGCATTGACCCTCTGAGATCGTGGCGTGTGGCGCGCCGGCCGCGTCTCAGTCCTGCTGGGTCAGTTCCGACTGATTTCAGGCCAGCGTCACTCTCCAACAACTCCTTCCCAAATCATCTCCACCGTCTGCCAGATGAGCACCGCCAAAGAGCCTGTGGACTTTAGAGAGCTTTACGTCTCCTTTCTGAAAAACCATCAGAGATTGGCCTGAGATCACAAGTTGACCCAGGAGTAATGATTACCATGGAGAATAGACGGTCTGAATCTGATCCCAGAGTCTAGTCTGGGTTTAAGGGCTCCTGGAGAGATGAATTGTTGATGCCCTTCAAGACAATAATGTCGTCCCTATATTTTTACTGTTTAAGAAATGGATTCTCCTCAATCAAAAGGGCACATTGTTACAGATTGCTCGTTGATATCCTAGACAAGGACTTGCATATTTCTGAATATTGGTGACTTGGGTTACTAAAGCAGTGTATCTTTTAACTAAAACATTGCAATCTTTTATACGCCTACAGTTCACTGACTGCACACACACACACACATATAAACGCAGGCATTTAAAGGGACAGTTTACCCAAAAATACAAATTCTGTCATTATTTACTCACCATCATACTTCTTCATCCAAATCCAGTGTGATCTTATTTATTTATGGAAAACAAAACTACTGTACACTCTAAAAAATGCTGGGTTGTTTCAACTCAAATTTGGGTCAATTTTGACCCAACTGTTGGGTTTGTCAATATTTGACCCAAAATTGGGTTGAAACAACCCAGCATTTTTTAGAGTGGCATTTTTTCTAGAATGGTTATGTAGCTCTTGCTATACAATCATAGTTCATATACTCATAAAATGCTGGGTTAAAAACAACCATTTCTGGGTTATTTGGCAGCCCAGCGCTGGGTAAATATCGGACAGAACACATGCTGGGTTATTTTTACCCAGCTTGTTGGGTTTTATACATGAACCCTTTTAATGGGTTGTTTTTTTGACAGTGCTGGGTCAGTCAGTTTGATATGGAAGGTTTTTCCTTTTAAATAATAAAAATGCACTCTAAAATCTCTGTTTTATATAGGACAGGAACAATTCATATACAATATTTTTTATTCAAGGGCAAGTCAGTCTTTTACAATCATAAAATACTCAAAAACATTTAGTAAATGTTTTAGGATGTGACAGGAGCAGCAACAATGGGAATCTATGGGGAGAAAACTGGTATCAGTATTACAATTTATTAAATGACAATCTTATATATATATATTCATTTTTGAAAAGTTACATAAAAAACAGCTTTACCTTGTGCCATCTCGCCTGGTAGACATTTAAAGGTGCTGTATATAAGTTTTTCACTTTACTAAAGCATAAAAATACCATAATATGTTTGTAGATATTTCGGAAACATGCTAAGTTCACATACTGTTTCTCAGAAAAACAATGCTACAGCCAGTTATTCTACTTTGAAATGTGCGTTCCGTGTCGGAATGTCTGTTTTTGTTTTGGTCTTGTGTCTGTTGCCAATTTACCCAATAGTATTTCGACACCACAGGTTGCCAGTTGACGGAAAACACAGCGTATTGCTGCCATGGAAGCCAGCAAACAAACTGGGTCAGAGATCGCAGATTGTACCCGACCTAAAAAGCCTCAGCATCTATCTAAAAATCTCTATGAACGGAAGCACATTAAAATGCGGATAAATCAACTCATCAATTTACAGTGTGTAAGTCTCCTTGCCTTCCATTGTCAATTGCGCTCGTTCCTGTTGCGTGTCCTCAAACTGGCAACCCGCGTGAGTGTGGAGTCTGAGGAGGAGGGGGTGGGGCAAACAACATTTTGTATTTGGACTGCAGTACCCATTTCAACCACTAGCTGTCATTCTTACATATTGCACCTTTAAGTTTCAACCCGTCAAACGCATAGCGCGACCACAGCTGCAACGCTAGCGCACTAGATCAACAGTGCTCATATTAGAGCGCACGGCAACTTTTACACATGACAGCGATGTTGCGTCGTGTTTTAGCCCTGGGCGCGCATTCGTTTGGCGGGAGGCGAAACTTCCTGGTGGCACTGGTGCGTCGTTCAGCTAGCGTTCCCAGCAGACGTTAGGTGCAACGTAAATGTAAACAAAAAGGGTAAAATGTGAGACTACAGACATTTTCTTCTTTGTACAGTAATAATTTGATAGGAATACAATGTAATACAAACCTTAATTTCATTCAGGAAGTTTTCTCTCAGAACAGAACACAAAATGTATCCAGTTTTAACCAGTTTGGCACAGATTACCCAACATTAGGTTACACTGACCCAGAGCTGGGTAGGTATGTGAGGGGGGTTTCATTATTTGTATTGACAGTAAAAATGACCCAGCCGCTGGGTTACAGGAAAAACTACCCAGCACTGGGTAAAAATATTAAAAATAACCCAATAAAATGACCCAGCAGGGTGAACCCAGAATTTGGCTCCAAAAAAAGTATAGTGCATAGTGGTCAAGCTCTAGATAAATAAAAATAAAAAATAAATAAATTGATTTTCGCATGCGATTTGTCTCTTCAGACCAGTGCATAAAAAGCGGCAGACTGACTGAATAAAATGCAATTTCACTATGGAATGCCCATGGTCATGTCAGTCTGAACAGCTGCTCATTAAAATAAAAATGTTTCTTGCACTGAATTTTTGCATTAAACATTTGTCTTGGTGAGAACAGGCCTTTTGACTGTTTAAGGTGCAGTCACATTTTGCAAAAATATTGTAGGTGAGATTTTGCGGGGAAAAAAGTCAATTTTCTATTATCACTAGTATAGCAATGTGTGAAGCACAGATCACACAGAAGTAACTTTCAACCCAAGCAGCTTCCTTTTGGTGAACACGGCAACTTGAACACAAGCAAAATCTGTGCTGGAACTTTCCATGCAAAACTCCTGAATGCATGGATTCTTATTTAAATGATGGGATTTCACCTGCGTAATTTTATAAGCAATGGTAAATGTGACGCATTTATTTACTTTCGGGAGGTACTTTCGTACGTAAATACTGCCTGATAGGGCAGCGAGGCAACAAGGCAGCTGGCCACTCTTTTAGACACAGCCAATATAAATGGGGAGAAAGAAAGAAAGAGCGACCCCAGAGGAAGAGCCCCAGGTGTCACAGTCACCTCCAGGTGCAGGGACTCTGTTGTCATGTGATTAGCGTGAGCAGAAATTCCCACCTGCTGCTGCTGCTTACTCACAGAGATTAATGTGGCAAACACAAATGAGCCATCAGAGGCCAGGCTGCTGTCCTCTCTAATGGAGACTGATAAAAGACAGACTGCATCTTTCTCTCACACACACACGCACACTCATCCAGCAGCCAGCAGGTCTCTAATGGTTTAACTGGCTCCATGTGCAGTTGCATTTACACGTCTACCTCAATTAATGGTTACAATCTCGACACAAAGACTTTATCAGCTGTTGGGTTTAAAAGTGGGGTTAATCTTTTTTTTTGGTTGTAAAAAAAATAGTTTACAACCAAATTCTTGCTTGTTTAATTCATTTAAAATTTCACAATATTTTTGAATGTTTTAATTTTTTTAATAGCATTAAAATATGATATAATTTTATACATATATATATATTTTTTAATTATGTTTTCAGTGTCACATGATCCTTCAGAAATCATTTTAATATGCTGATTTGGTGCTCCAGAAACATTTCTTATTATTATCAATGTTAAAACACTTTTTGCTGCTTAATATTTTTGTCAATCCATGATACACTGCCATTCAAAAGTTTGGGATAGGTAAGATTTAAAAAGATAATAATAATAATTAATACTTTATTCAGCAAGGACGCATTAAATTAATCAAAAGTGACAATAAGGGAAATTATAATATTTGTATTTCAAATAAATGCTGTTCTTTTGTACTTTCTATTCATCAAATAATCCTGAAACAATGTATACATATATTAAGGAGAAAAAACTGTTTTCATCATTTGTAATAAAAATATAAACATTTAACCATTATTAATAACTTAGCACCAATAACACCTAAACTGATATCAGCATATTAGATTATGATTTCTGAAGGATCATGTCATCACAGGAATAAATTACATTTTATAATATATTAAAACAGAAAATATATCTTTAAAATTGTAATAAAATTTCATAATATTACTGTTTTTACTGCATTTTTATCAAATAAAGCTTTGGTGAACATACAAAAACTTTATTACAAACTTTTGACAGATAGACAGATTGATTGATTGATTGATTGATTGATTGATTGATTGATTGATTGAATATAATACTCTCTCTCTCTCTCATAAGGAATATGTTCTGCCATTACTGGATCACTTATACAGTAGACACAAATACTCACATACACACAGAAACCAATTTTTCTTGACTAGACCCTCTTCTGATTTCCTGTACCGCCCTGTATTGTTTTGTGACTGTTGAGAGTAACTGTCAGTAGAGTGAGGTTACAGGGGGAGCATGTGCACTCAAGTGCGTGTGCATGTTTGTGTGTGAGTCTTTGCATCATCCGCCGAACAAACCCACCTAATTATGGAGCAAAACCCAGTCAAGTTTGTTTGCCGTTGTGCACAACATTTAAATAGCTTAAAACAACAGTGTCTGTTTGCTCACTCAACACATTTCCATGTTCATGCCGTCGCTCTTGTTCTATTTTTCTGTGGATGAGACTGATTTACAAAAACACAAATGAGATTGTCATCTATTGGTTGAGAGAGATTCCCCACAGGACTGTAGTCTGGTTTGATTCTTCTTGTATATCAATGCATTTTGGACTCTTGCATAACTTTGTAATGAATAACACATTGTTGCAGTGAATTTACTTGCCTGGGTTCTAATTTTCAACTGCTGTACCAATTGCAAATATAATTTTGCAAGTAACTCAAATGCTTTCGGCTCTGATCAGTGATTAGAGAGTGAAGACTCACCACAAGACATCCAAAAACAAGAATGGTTCACATCCTTCTCTGCCTTCTCTGGATCTATTGACAGAAATCCAATATAATATGCATAACTATGTTTTCAGTGGTGTATAAAGACCTTACATAATGAACTGTTATGTTTTTATTACCTTAGAATGAGCCATTTCTATCTACATACACCGCGGGTCCCCTTACAATTAAGTCGCCATTTTGCGCCGTCATGTTTCTACAGAAGCCCTAAATGGACAAACTGCTCTACAGAGCGCTTGCTACTCTCTGCTGTCTCAGAGGACAACATCTTTGTCCTGTGTCGGCCACCGTAGCTTCTCTATGTGCTTCGAAAGGGAGGGGTGAGCGGTGGACGGTTGCAATTCGCAATCTCACCACTAGATGTCGCTACCAAGTGACCGTCACAGAGGTGGTACCCTTAAGGGTAAATTTTTGTACCTCTAAGTAGAGGAAACAATGGTATAATTGTACCCTAAGGACAAACTGTGTACCTTTAAAGGTACAGTTATACATTTTGTTCCCCAAGGAACAAAATTGTACCTCCACTATACCTTTCTTTCTGAGAGTGTACACATCCCAGCATAAACACTCTTGTTATTAAAGTGGTTATGTTCACAAACCACTATAATCTGAACAGGCCAGCATATGCGTGATTTGGCATGGCAGCCAGTTCGAATAATAAATAGCCTAACCATTGCCTTACCTAATGCAGCAAAACATATGTTTTCTTCAAATTCTGAATGGATTATCGCCTAGAAAGCGTGCATAAAAGCACCCCCTTTATATTCACTAAGCTGTCACTCATCTTAATTCATCGCAGTCTCACAAAGTTCTGCTAATCGATTAAGCTGACTGTACAATGAATATCTTATTTAGCATAATGTCTACACTTTTTTGTTACAAGTTAAATTGTAACGAGAGGATTTGAGTGTGCAGATCTCAGCACGGGACAAAAACTCTTTTTTGAGTGGGGAGGGGATTCTAACTTAAACACGTCTGATTGGCCGTTGCTTTCAAGAAATAATCAGATATGTTTGTGATTGGCTACATTGCTCAACGCTGCAAAAATAAGTTGTAAATAGAAAAACCTATTTAGTTTCGACGCTCTCAAGAGCACAATCACCAAATCTGTTTAGGTTTATCAGTTTATGATGAGAGTATTCGCAAGAGTGCATTACTAATCTTAACGCCTCTGATTGGCCATTGCATTTATAAGCTCAACAGAGTCGTGTGTGATTGGTTATAGTAGGCAACACTGTAAAACGCGTAAAAAAGTATGATGCAACATGAACAGATCTAAATTTAATGCCGCAATCGACACTATTCATTTAATTATCATTTAATTTTCATTTAGTTTAAATGTGCAGGTGCATTTTTGGCCCAAGCCCCCGTAAATTTTTGACCTGTGGCCATTACACACGCTCCGCCTATGAGCAGCACTAATACCATCGTCTCTCTTTTGTTTCGCCATGTTTGAAAGCTGTGTACGGAAGTGCTTCTGTGCTCCTATTGGTCAATGTCACAGATGTGACAGAACACATCGTGGAGGACCGAAAAAAAAATTAAACATGCTTGTATTTCTGTCGGGACGTTGTTAAGCGTCGCAGATGTTGTGATGTTGGTTGTCGTCTACTATGATACGCTATACAAGATATAATGATCAATTCTTGCATCCCGATGTCCATTGTTGTTTACAAATCACCACAAGAACCTATGTCAAACGGATCGTGACAAAATGGGGCCGATATCGTGTATCATGAACCCGGCATTGTGGTATGAACAAAAACAGTTCTTCTATATCTTCATATCATATTTATGTTGTTATACAGGTTTGGCACAACATGAGAGTCAGTAAATGATGATGATGATATTCATTTTTGTGTGAACTACCCCTTTAATGATCAGGAAGTGGAGCTAGCGCAGGTACGCTAGCATGCTAGCACTTTTTCTAGAAAGTTCTGAATCTATACACACACACATGCATGCACATCTGGCCCTAATCATCCTGATCCTGTTTATTTGGCCTGTTAGAGACTAAATTGTAATCTTCCCTCATTTTTCCAATAGCAATTGATATGCACTATTAGATGGTACCCACTGTGTAGTTTATGCTTACATAAAAGCACATCAATGTTTACAGGACTTTAAGTGATTGGACTTCAGAGGGGGAATGTCATCATCGACCTCGTCTGAGCCAGTTGTGGATAAGCCGTTTTGGGGAATCGGATCTATGTAAATGCATCCAGGAGACACCAAAATGCAGGCCAAAAAATGGATGCATCTAAACCAGAGCTTAGCCAACAATCCAGCCCTCCAAGCAACATCCTCTTTATGAGCATTATTGCGTTAAAGAGATGCGCAAAAGCATGATATTTCATATCATGTTGCTTAAAAAATACATATAGTCCAATTAAAGTCCAAAGAGCCTGAGATTAAGCAACATTTTGGAGGGAGTCTTGATTTTACAGACCAATATTTCACCCTTCCAACATTTTAATCAAAATCATGATTGTGTTCTTTGTGAAGCCGCTGCTTTTTCATCATTCCTCTGTTCTTAACTATTCAAATACATTCAAACAAAATGACAGCAATAATAATAGGATGGCTTGTGATGACATTTTCCCTTGATTTCATAAGGTCGTCACATGAAGCTATAGTTCACGTGCAACATTTACTAACACAATCAAAATGGCCGATCTGTTTGTAATTATCCCACACTCCCAGCGCTCGGAAACGTAATCCGAAATGTCTGTTTTGTGAGCATTGTCACGCGAACGCGCTGCCACACAATGCCATCACTCACTGTCTTTTATCATCCATTTGTCCTCCGGGCCGTACACTTCTGCACATAATCGGCGACTCTCCTAAATATTTGCAATCGATCAGCGTGTCACCTGTACGGGCGCAAAGAAAAACCTGTAACAAAGACGAGGGGTGTATTGGCGTCCGGGGGGGCATGGGGAGCATTGTGTAAAAGCACGCTGTGAAAAGGCTAGCTCTGGGAAAGGGCCCCCAGGTGAAAGGTGGGGATGCACTATGGAACAAAGTAAAGGTGACAGTGGAGTGTCGTGTCACCCACCTGAGGAGTAACCTCTGTGCTATCAGTGTCAGAGGAGCTCCAGGCGTCAGGCAGCTGGGACCTGAACAAGGCCTCAGTGTTTATGAGGGTGACTGTGACCTTTCAACACAATGTGGTGTTATATAAGAAAGCCATTAGACATACCTGTGGCTGTCTGCTAGTGTTTGATAGGAGGGGCGGGTGCATCATTTGGGGCAGGCAAAAGAATTGACTAAATATCCATAAATTGTGCCTAAATATGCAGTGCATTATATCATTAATAGAAAGTACTGTACTTTAAAATGTCAAAAATACAAATCCAGATATTTGACCAAATTAGGACTAATTAAATATAATACATAAAATGCTGTCAGTTTGGGGTGAGTAAATCCAAAACAAACATTTATTTATTTATTTATTTATTTATTTATTTATTTATTTATTTATTTATTTATACGCACTAACATTCAAAAGTTTTTTTTGGCAGAAATTGATACTTTTATTCAGCAAGGACACAAAGTGACAGTAAAGACATTTATAATGTTACAAAATATATTTTAAATAAATGCTGTTCTTTTGAACCTTCTATCCATCAAAGAATCCTGAAAATAAAAGATGTATCATAGTTTCCTCAAAAAATATTAAGCAGCACAACTGTTTTCAACATTGATAATAATAAGAAATGTTTCTTAAGCACCAAATCAGCATATAAGAATGATTTCTGAAGGATCATGTGACACTAAAAATTCAGCTTTGCCATCACATATATATTTAAAATTTCTATTTAAAATATTTACTTATAATATTATATCAATTTTTAATGTTGTTAGGTCATCACCAGTTCGTGAGTTCAGATTCATTCACCAGTTTCCAGTATTTGGATTGCAAGCAGTTTGCGTCCCATTTTTTCTGTCTACAGATCCGTCTGTTTTTCTTATATCATTTATGATCATTTAAAGGGTTAGTTCACCCAAAAATGAAAATTCTGTCATTAATTACTCACCCTCATGTCGTTCCAAACCCTTAAGACTTTCGTTCATCTTCGGAACACAAATGAAGATATTTTTGATGAAATCCGAGAGCTCTCAGGCACCTCCATAGACAGCAATTAAATTAACACTTTCAAGAGCCAGAAAAGTAGTAAAGACATTGTTAAAATAGTCCATGTGACTACAGTGGTTCAACCTTAATTTTATGAAGCGATGAGAATACTTTTTGTGCGCGAATAGCAAACAAAAATAATGATTTTATTCAACAATTTCTTCTCGTCTGTGTCAATCTTCTACGCAGTTTACGTTGGCCAGCTCCTGCGTCAGCATCACACGTGACACGCATGCGTCTTTGTGCTCACAAGAACAGCTTTGGCCAATGATGAGCCAGCGTTCTGGCGTAGCTCTGACGTAACTCGGAGGCGCTGTACTGTATTTACTACGTCAACAGCGTAGGAGACTGACACAGACATGAAGAAATTGTTGAATAAAGTCGTTATTTTTGTTTGTTTTTTGCGCACAAAAAGTTCTCGACGCTTCATAAAATTAAGGTTGAACCACTGGAGTCACATGGACTATTTTAACAATGTCTTTCCTACCTTTCTAGGCCTTGAAAGTGTGAATTAAATAGCTTTCAACTTTACATAGCATTCAACTAAGTTCATACATTTGATCCATTCATGCATTCCCCGGGATTCGAACCCATGACATTGGCACTATGCTTTCTTATTTTTGGAAGATGGAAGATTTACAATTCTATACTTTCTTCATTTATAATAGCATGCATCACTCTGCATGTTCAATGCCTTAAGTAATTATTCATTTAAATTGTTTAATTTGTTTATTTTTCAATCTTATTATGGAAGATTGATTCACAGATGTACAAATTGTACTGTATTTTAAATATTGAATATTTGTTATAGACATTAAAGATCTGTCATGTGAAGTTTCCTTAACTGTTCCCATCAAACCATACTAGAAGAGGTACAGGCATATTTTCCCCCAAGCACATGACAAGAAAGGGAAATAATGTACTTTGATGAATAAAAAGAAAAATGCCATGTTTTTATGGCATTTTTTTAATATGGACAGTCTCTGTAATCATGTGTGGTTCTGTAATCTGCAGTTTCGTCCTTTCTCTTCACTGTTTGTACTCGAATTACTCACGGCTCCCTCTCCAGCCCAACTCCACCACTCACTCCAGCCTGACAGCGCCGATGCCTAAGAAACAACCATGAGAAATTGATTCATGTAATGGCAATATTCCTTAATGAGAGTAGGCCTAATTGAGAACCGCATTACTCCAGGACTTCAGAACCGATTAGGTCTGTAAGGGGTGAAGAAAGCGGGGGATATGTTTTCCATATGGTGAGCGAGTCTGCCATCTGCTATGATTCACAGGTTGAAGAATGTATGCGTTCTGAAAACAGCCATCTTCTCTCCTGTCATTTCGTATTTTACAGTGCTACTATGAGCTCTCGGCCGGCTCATATTATTTTCAAAGTCCTGCAGTTTCAGGAGGGACAAACACAAATATTTATTTTGTTGTATGCCGTTGCATTTACATTACCATCTCCAATGCAAAAATCAGGCATGTCATATTGCTGATTTTATTGCCTTACTGATACTCATACTGTTCAATAATTCAGTTCCCTCTGGAAAAAAAGAACAATTGTCGTGTTTCAATTTCCATTTCTTATATTATACTCCCTGTAATCACATAAAGTGGTAAGCAATGCTCAAGTCTGATGGTCAAAGTGAATGTTCCCTACTCAGCCGAAATGAACTGATTGACAGCTGACCTGACCTATAATCAGAGCAGGAAGGTCTCGTTATAAAAGTAGTGGAAATTTCTGCAGTAAACTATAATTAGGCCCAGCACCCCAGGGCAGGTACGAAGAAACAGGGCCAGGAGCAAAGCATTATGGGGCACATTGTGACTGTCACTCAGTGCGAGTTGTTACTGTATGTGCCTGTGCTTACTAACAAAAATACACACACACACACTGTCCCGATCCCTCTCGCTGCTAAAATTGAATCTCAAGTTGTGTCCTATTTTGGTTGAAGAACAGGTGATCCGCTTGGCAAACACACTTTCTCCTGCTTTCCTTCCCTCCTGTGGCAGTTAATGAATGTTGCGACAACATAGTCTTCCAAGAAAAGGAACAAGGGGTTGTATCACAGTTTCCACAAAAATATTAAGCAGCACAACTGTTTTCACCATTGATAATAATAAAAAAAAATGCTTCTTGAACACCATATCAGCATATTAGAATGATTTCTGAAGGATCATGGGCAGTGTTGGGAAAAGTTATGCATTACAATATTGCGTTACTCCCTTTAAAAGTAACTAATTGTGTTACTTAGTTACTTTTTTTTTTTTTTAAGTAATGCGTTACTTTACTTTTGCGTTACTTTTTCTCACCTAGGCTGGGCTTGTTTGTTTTGTTTTTTAATAACAAAAAAAGTTCTATTTTGGGGCAAATGTAAAGGCCCTTTCACACCAAAATTTAAATAATAAGGCTGAAGGAAATGCAAAGTCATGCCTGTACAGTAGAGGGCGCAGCTCAAACAAAACTTTCAGCTGTGCTACAATTCTGGACTGCAGAAGAATATGCAGGAGAAGAAAGTTTAAAGGGATAGTTCGCCCAAAAATGAAAATTATCCCATAATTTATTCACCCTCAAGCCATCCTAGGTTTATATGACATTCTTCTTTCAGACAAATATATAAGGAGTTATATTTAAAAATGTCCTGGCTCTTCCAAGCTTTAATGGCATTGAATGGCAGCTCAAAATTTGAAGACCAAAAAAGTGCATTCATCCATTATAAAAGTAATCCACATAGCTTCGGGGGGTTAATAAAGGCCTTCTGAAGCGAATTGATGGGTTTTTGTAAGAAAAATATCCATATTTAACACGTTATAAAGTAAAATATCTAGCTTCCGGCGGACCGCCTTCCGTATTCAACTTATGAAGAAAGTGTAGCGCCTCTCGCTGTTCAAAATGCTTATGCTCCTTCCAACGTCTTCGTCACGTCAGTTATGTTTTTTTCGTAAGTTGAGTAAGTTCAGCAGCAAGTAGATTAGTCAAAATAGTGTGATTAAATGCATAAAAATATTTGTTTTATTTAACATTTAATTTTTGTGCAAGTGAGATGAGTATGCTCACATTTAGTCTAGAACTACAATAACCATCATGTTTACACACAACGCCTCTGCACTTACTCCCCATTTTTCTCAGCATGGGGACAAGAGAGCTGTCAGTCAATAAATGGGAAAACAAAGTAACTTCCGTTTAAAAAGTAACTTATTTAAAAGTAATGAGTTACTTTATTAGTTACTTGAAAAAGTAATCTGGTTACGTAACTCAAGTTACTTGTAATGCGTTACCACCAACACTGATCATGGGACACTGAAGACCGGAGTAATGGCAGCTGCACATGAATAAATTACATTTTAATATATATTACAATAGAAAACGGTAATATATTTGACAGTTTTGCTGTTTTACTGTATTTTTGATTAAATAAATGGGACGAGGGGTTCAAATAACAATAAAATGAAGTGGGGGTTGTGGCACAGAATGGACCGCTACTTGATTAGCAGTGTGTTTGCGGTGCATGTCTGGGGCTAAACGAGAACGACATGTTTTCCTCCTTTATTCAAGACATTTGTCTTTGCTTTTGTTTACTGGCTTATTTCATCTGATCTGGCACGGATGCAGAGAGCTGGGTAATTATGACCAAGTTTTTGTTTACGGACACTGCGTATAGCCGAATGAATGCAAAGCTGTCCGTCTTGGGTGATTGGTATTGTTGAAATACGCTTGGATGGTTCGGAAATATCCACTCAAATTAGGCAAATCCTTTCACCTCTCTTGCTTGTTGTATGGTATAACTTATTTGAAATGAGGCAAGCAAGGGAAAAGGCAGTAAAAGTTTGATAAAACTTTACTTTTTTTATAAGACATTTTGATGCAACTTACACACAGAGACACCCAAAACAAATACAAATGCATAATCACACAAGTATTTTCCCTATTCAAGTGAACAGGGCACCTGTGAGTCTTTCTGTTGTCCATGAAAGAACATTTACATGGCCGTCTATTACTATGCAAATCAGTCTGGATCCATATAGGCACGTAAAAAAAAACTCTGAAAATCCCACAATGTTTTATTTGTCTGTTCCTTCATTTGTTTATGTTCTTAATGGGGCCAATGAAGACTGTGGACAACACCAGCGATGTTACAAATGATACTCGTATCATTAAAGCTCCTTTTTTTTTTGCTTGAGTTACTTGCTTGTTTGACTAGAAACATTTATCATGTTTTCCTGTACTTTTGACGTAACGCTGCAAGTATTATTGTCGACCACAAACAAAATACTTTCCTTTTCAGTCATAAGGGATGTATATACATATATATATATATATATAAAAATTAGAGTTCCTGACTGACAACATTGTTCCTATTGTCTTGGAAAAAGTCCCAAGTAAATATTTCCAACATTTTTTAAATTACTTCTGTAACTACATGAAGGTAGTAGATGTGTATGGACAAAATTCAGAGGCACTTATCATTAAATAAGAACATTTTTACTATAAAACCAAACTCTGAAAGAGAGTAATTACTGGTGAAAGAGAACAGAGAGTAAGAGCAACACTATGCCATCCTTCAATTACCAGGTCATAATCACAGCCGTCCCGGGCCATCTGACCAGCACCGGACAGCTGCTCGAGCGAAAGGGGAACACACACACGCACACTTCCTGCTAACGTTCCCATAACCCCTCCTTGACTGGCATTCCACTATTGACACCCATGATCAGTGAGGATAGATACAGATGGGACAATGACATTTAAAAAATAATGTTTCTAGTTTAAAAACAGACTTTCCGGATTTACTGTATTTATGTTGGAATTAAATCAAAAACTTTTTTTAATTTTTTGAAAGCTTTAATGACTCTAAACACATGTGAACATTTTAATCTTTTTTTTTTAAACAATTTTTTTCAATATAAAAAGTATTTTTTAAATATCATGAAATAGTAAATAGTAAAAATTCTTGTTTATATATACATTTTACTATTACTTTAAAAATTCATGATATTAAAAAACAATATATATATATTTAAATTTTATATATATACTATATATATATATATATATATATATATATATATATAAAGTTTTTTAATATCCAGAATTTTTAAAGTAATAGTAAAAATGCTCATAAAAATACATAGATAGATAGATAGATAGATAGATAGATAGATAGATAGACAGACAGATAGATAGATAGATTTTTAAGTTATTGTATGTATGAATCGCATCTGTTTTATGCATCACATCATTGATCCAGATATTACGTACATTAAGGTTTTTGTTGCTCAGGTGTTTATGCAATTCCCTAAAATATAACATCAAAATCTATCACTCAAAAAAAATTAAGCCTTTTTTTTTAAGATTTAGAAATTTCCATTTTATAGTAAAATTCCATCAAATTGAATTGAATAATCCTTACATATTATTCATATTTTGTATTAAGAATTTTAAATGAGTAAAATAAATAGAGCTTAATAAAACATTTTGTATAAATCCAAGGGAATGGACCATTTCAGTTTATTAAAAAAATGAAAATATGTTTAGATTTATGAATACAAATCACATCCATTCCCTTGTTCCATTAAGATTTATACAAAATGTTTAATTAAGCTCTAGTTTTTTTACTAAGGATTATTCAGTTCAATTTGATGAAATTTTACTATACAATTGAAATTCGTAAATCTTACGTAAAAATTTAATTAAATTTTTAGTGTACGTAAATAAAAGGTAAAATAGTTTTAAGCTTCTTGTCGTAGTGGTATACACTGCCTCAACGCCCTTTTACGCCATTTGAATAAGTCGCCACTCAGACAGGGAAATTTCTCCGAGGCACTTGTGCATCCAGCAGACCAGAGTTAGTGGGCAGGGTGGAATCCATGCATGCAGCCCATAACAAAGCTCTCTCTTACCTCCTCTCTCTCCAGCCCAGCGATTCCCGCAACGCTCCACAGATGTTATTGACCTCTGGGTTAACTCATGTCAGGTAAGCCTGGGAGATAATGGACAAAGAGCATTTTCTTTTACAGGTGGAATGACACGGCATATCCGCGGCCGGCCGGTCCTCCCGCATTGACAGATTTTCTAATTCACTGCAGATTCTCATAAAACTGGGTGGCCAACCACAGCCCAGGCCAACAGAGGGGCCATTCATACTGGGTGGGATGGAGGTCTGGCCAAATTAACCTGGATTAATTTAAGGGAGCAAAAGGCTCTTCACATTCAAATAAAATGAAGATCAATAAATTAAATGTTAGAGGTCAGGATGTCAAGTTGCCTGGCGATGAGCAAGCGCCATGTGGAAAGTTTTTCGCAGAGGGAAGGGCCGTTAAATGGCTTTCTTCCACAAAAACTTCCATTCCTCTCTCTTTACATGCACGAGTTGCTTTCCTATAAACACGGCCATGCCAGCAAAGAATGCTTATTACTTTTCTCATTTACTGGATTGGTTACTTCAGAGCGCTCTCGCCGTAATTACTGCCCAACTCTGTTTGTTTCTCCACTTCCAGAATTATTATCGTGAATGTTTGACATCTCTCTTTTTGTCTCATTGGACTTTCCATTAGTACTAATGTCGATAGTCGCACGAACAGATTACAGAGCTCTCCGAAGGCGTACATTTTGTGCACGCCTCTCCTGGGGTTCCATGATAATTATAAACGCAGCAGAAACCTAAGAAATGATTCATGATTAGAAATGCAGGTGACAGTTCCAACTCAATTATTTAAGTACTCTAGAGGCAAGTTCTGGTTCAGGAAAGCTCCCCATTTGGATATCGCCAAGTGACGCCATCCAAGCCTAAAACCTGAACCACTTCATGTGTCATTATGTGATCAATTATCCAGTAGAAGTGTTCTGAGGAGGCCTACGTGCCATTAATAGCATTAATTCCTAAGCAGCAGCCTGAGATGACATATGGCACAATGGAAAGGGCCCTGAACATGGCTGACATGTGCTATGGTACTGAAGTTGTTGCTTGTCATTACAATAAAATGGACAGTCCATAATGAAGACACATTGTATGCCCCTATAAAAATATCATATCATAAATGCTGCTGGGTTCTGCCTGTTGGGTCATTTTGTTAGGTTATTTTCAAAGTGTTGGGTAGTTGTGTGTGTTGTGTAGTTACTGCTGGGTTAAATTTCACTGACAGCAGAAATGATGCACCCCTTCATAAACTACCCAGCCTGCGGTTATAGTAACCAGATGCTGGTTTGCCAAACTGAAATAAACTGGATTGGTAACGGTCATTTTGTCTCCTGAGTGAAAACTTCCTGGGGTGATCTTCCTGAATAACTTTAAGGTTCGTATATGAACTTGTGTATGAAATAATTACTGTACAGACAAAAAACATTTGTTTTTTCAACTTTTTTTACATTTACATTTAACGTTGTTTGCTCTGCTAACATCATTTCACGTCTGCTAGGTTCACTTGCGTTGCAGAATGAGTGAGAGACGTGACACAGCCATATTGAAGTATCATCTCCAGTAAAACGAGTGTCATGACAACAGCTCCGACACATTTCGACACAACCAGGGTTAAAATCAGCTACCACTTCCATACTTACAGCATGAACATCTCTGTTGATTACGGAAGCGATGTTTGTGCCACGCACTCGGCTCAACGGAAGGTGAGTCCGTAATGTCCGACAGAGCAAACATAAAGTTGTTTTTTAACATGGCAAACACGAATAGTATCATCTGTTGAATAGACAGTTCAAACCGTACTGATACCAATTCTTTTCTTCCCACAGATGCCAAAAGCACACAAGTTTGCTCATTTTGCTCCTGTCACTTTTGTTTTATGATGTTGTTAATGAACTTGCCATTAAATAAAATTATTTGATTTAGACTGTCTAATGTCCATTCATTTCCTAAATTACTATTATATATAATTAAATAATTTATATAACCTAAATAAAATATATAAATAGGATATGCAAGGAAATTGAAATAACCATTAATGAAGTAAAATTAGCCCTGCATTTGGTCAATATGAGCAGAATTTTGGTTAAATTGTGCAACCCAACCCGCTGGGTTACTTTAACCCAGCAGGTGTTCTGTTCAAATTTACCCAGCACTTGGTTGCCAAAATGGGTCAACCTATTTTGTTGATCCTGGAACAACATTCCTGTCTGAAAATTTAGTCCTACCCATATCCCTGCCCCTAAACTTAACCCTACCTACAAGTTATCCCTAAAATCTGAGAGAAAGAATAGGTGAATAACACTGATGTAGAAGCTCCTAACCCCGATTGTAAGACTAAACTTGACATAAACTGTAAACTTGTCTAAAAACTTGTAAAAATCTGATTGGTTGATTGGAATGTTGCTCCGGGATCAATAAAGATGTTGATCCAGGAACATGTTGCATTTCGTGAAATCAGGTTCTGCATACTATACTATACTATACTATACTATACAAGCTGTTTACATCTACTCCCCTATTCAAGCTTCCATAAGGAAAGAGTCTAGGAAACAAGACTTTGCAAATATGAAAACATAATTCGGGAGACTTTCACACTGGGCACGTTTGCTGCGGTCCGAGTCTGAGTGTGATTTCTCCCGGTCCCCCCCGCAGCATTGGTCTGGTTTCATTTGCGTTCATCTGACTTACGTCATCACAAACGTGCACCATGATAGAAAACAGGACGTGGGTCAATATATTGTGACATTCATTTGCCGCACTGTTTGCATAATGACAGTGCACACTCACTTCCATTCGTATACAAGGTAATGACGTCGTCATCGGCTAAAAAGCATGCGCAGGTTACTTTACTTCCTGAACAAGTGCGCACCCGAGACCAAGTTACTTTCACATTCACGTGAATCAAGCCAAAGTTCCAGTGCAACAGAACTCAAACCACCTCCTCGGTACCCCGGTGCACTCCCGAATTCAGACCATCACCTCGGTACCCCGGTGCACCGCATGACAGCTTTCACATTACCGATTTTTCATGTAAACCGTGCCCCGTTTCGAACTAAACTGCCAGTGTGAAAGCACCCTCAGAAGATTAACATCAGAATTTCCACAGGCCACTCTTAATCTGGGCCACTAGGGAAATGCCTATACAGTGTTTAATTCATCTAATAGGTTGAGCAATGGAGTCATTGACAATGGGTAGAATAACATCTGAGGGTTGAGGGGGAGCATGCAAACAGTGAGCCAGGTACTAAGGACAAGCACCTTACTCCCCGCCAACCCTTACACTGACACTGCCAATATCTTTGTGTTCTCTGTTTCCGTTTTTTAGCATAGCTTTGGAGTTCATCTCAGGTATGAGGTGCCCACAGGAAGCTATTGGTCTCAGGAAACTGCCCCTCTGACTCTTGGCCCTCTTTCAAGTCTGAAAAAAACCATAGAATTGGACTCTCTCTCTGTTTTTCTCTCACTCTCGCCTGTCTCCATGTCTCAACACCCCCTCCCTCTATCCTGTACACGCCGACAGGAGGCAACCAGGGACCGTTTACTGCAGTCCCAAGAGCCTACAGCTGAGTCCGATCTAAGGTCAGCGACTAACAGCCAGGTGATCATGTCCTCTGGCCAGCTGGAGCTGCTATCCCCCATAGACAGAGGCTCATGGACAAAAGGCAAAGATGCTCGCCACCTGTCCATTAACAATACGCACACTCACTTACGCAAACAGCCAGCTTGTCTTTGTTTTGGTAGCAGACCTTCAACATAATTGACAGTCAATGAAACCTTTCATATAAACAAAATTTTATAAATATCAGTAGTTTTAAAGCTCTTGAGATAATTTAAAAACTTTTGTCCAGCAATTTGTATATTCTCAAATGTCATGGTGGCAAAACTGCAAACGGCTCTTTTATTATGAATCAACGAGGTAATAACAGTTAACATGATGATGCATCATCCAGAGGACCCCAAATGATCCTTGTGGAAGAGTAAAAAGGTTTGTAGATCTCTCTCAAATTCTGGTAGAAACTGTAGTTGGGCATGGGTAGGTTGGTTCACTTTCCATGTCAGGTGGTACAGCTATAGTATATACATGCAACTATTTGGTTGTACCGAGAAAAAAAAAAAAAAATGTAATTAAAAAATTAATTTAAGCATAATGAAATGTTATTTAACAACTGAAATTTGTTTAAACACATTGTTCATGACTCAAAAAAATGCATTACATCAGTTTTGTAAAGTTTTTTAAAATACACATTTTTAAGCTTTATATGTCAATGACCCATATATATATATCAAACAAGAAATGATGTCATAGACAGGACCCCTAATTTGATATTTTTCTGATTTGGTGAGGTTAGTTCAGATTGTAAAATGTCATTTGGTGCTCAAAACCTGATGATAATTAAAATTATTGTAAACAAAAATAATTTATACGTTGGAAAATATAGTTAAAATAAAAAGATGAAAAATATTATATTTTTAAAATAAAGATTAAGATACACTCACATGTATTCAAGGTGTAAGGAAAATATAATTTTTTCTTGGAAATGGTATAAATGCTTCTCAAAACCATATAAAAAGATAAATACAAAAATATATTTATAACTTGTTTACAACTAGATTTTTCCTTTAATGTAAAATATTTGGTAACACTTTATTTTACAGTGTCCTTGTTTCACGTTACATGCAGTTACTGTAGTAATAACTATAAATAATGCATAAATACATGCAACTAACCCTAAACCAAACCCTAGTCCTAACCCTAACCATATAGTAAGTACATGCAGTTAAATATTATTACTCAGTTCTTAAATATATAATTACACTGTAACAACCAAATATTTTTTCCTGTTTCTTTATTTTGAGATCTCTGACATCTTTATATGTCATAGACCAATCACTGATCAGGCCTAAGAGACAAACTGGCCTAAATTAGTTCTGACTGCTTTGTATTTGTCAATAAAGGAATGCTGGAGGATAATCAAATAGTTACTTGTGCTCAGCAGACCTGGCCGGGTGTCTTTGGGACCATGTGTTTCGCTCAGTGAGAAGGAAAAAGAGAGAATAACAGGTTTGTTGTGCTGGGCTTTGGATTGGTCTATTAGCTCTACTTTGTTTCTTCCCCATCTACCCAGGAACTAGACTGGCTTCCAGTGGGATTGGGCACCGGCAGCCAGTAGGACAATGAGTCTTTTTATCTCTCCAGCCTTGTCTGAGAGTTCAGCTTTCACAAGCTTATCAAGATCCTCTGCAAGTGTGCTGAAAAGTCAATCACAAATGTAAAAAAAGACCCCTGGGATTCAACAACCCCCTCTCCTATTCTCTTTACATATAGAGCTCTCTCTTTAAGAGACATCCACTCTGCTGGATCCAGTGGAATTTATGTGTCATTTCCCATCAAAGAGGAAACAGACTGTCCAAAAGGGTGTGAAACGGCTCCTTTGACCAACGGTCAGTCCGGCTAACCAAAATGGTCATGAGCCCAGAAGCATTTCCTGTGGATGACAATGCATGCCATGCTGCAAGTGATGCCTATGAATTGCTTCTCGACTGTGACAACAGGAGCGGGTTGTTTCGACAAAATAGAGCGTCTATTTAAAGCCCACAACAGCTAACATAAACATTGTCACACTCCAAGGAAACGACAATTGTCAGTGTAGAGAATAGACTAATGCCGCAGTTAGCTGTCGCACATTCTCATGTAGATTCCCATCACCGGGCAGGGTTAAGAAGATGGTTTGGGGGTAAATCACTTGTGGAAAGGTGAAATGTGGCCAGCACGAGTCAACATAATCCACTCCAGACACATGTGTAACACAAGAGAAACAGGTGCAAACAATTGAAACAGCTGTCAGTAAGCTAGAGTGATCTCTTTTGATATCTTAATTGTTAGGCAATCCCGGCACAATTTTGGCAACATTGCTGTGGGCCCGGCTGCCTTGTCTCCATCTGTCAGAGGGTAGATAGAGTGTGTGTTTTCAGTCCTCATGGAAAAGAGTGTCTCTGGGATGTATCCAGCCCTCGGCTCCGTACTTTGAGGAAAATGGGGTCTGATTGCTGCCATTTCCACCTTCTCTCTGGGCATGGTCAAGGGTGACAGTAATACTAATAACTGGAGTGGTTGGAAACTTCTACAAGGTGTCAAACTTCCCTGTGATTCTGAACTTTACCCCTGATTTTAATTTCTGTCTCGCCTTCTCCAACTGAGCTCAGTTTCTTTTATTGTGTACTAATCAGGCTTAGCTTTCTTTCTTTTTATATTTTGACCATTTTTGTCTAATTGGACAGTAGTTTCAGAGAGAGACTATATAGGAACAGGATTGGGAAAGGACTTCAAGGCGAGACCCAAACATGGGTCACCCAAAGCACTGCTGCATGACATGTTTGAGAACTGCCCATAATTTTTAATAAATATCCGGCTGGGTGAATTCAATACCATGGCAGTATACGTATAATGCTTCTTTTGCTTCTTCCATGTTCCACAGAAGAAGAAAAAAGTCATATAGGTTTGGAACAACAGGAGGATGAGTAAATGATGACAAATGTTTCATTTTTGTGTGAACCCTCCCTTTAATTTTCCTGACCTAACCGGTCACATTTCGCCAAAAGCTAGCATAATTAGTATACCCCTACTGGGTTAAGAAACAGCCAGTGCTTAGCCTAAAGAAACAGCCAGTGGGCATCACAAAAGCCATTATTCATCAATGACAGACAGTGATGATCCTAATAATGGAGTTTCTACAAGAGGTTGATGTGCCGTCTCTCGTATGCTCTTACCTTTTGATTTATGTGGGCCTGTGAGTTGGTGCTATTTGAGGGCGGGGTGAGGAATGAAAGTGTTAACGCTGAGTGTTGGTGAGGTGAGGGCAGGAGGGGGCTGAGAGGGCCAGAGTTATGAGTTTTCTCAGCTGAGTGCTGTGCTTGGGTTACTGCCTCTTGTTTTGATCTGGTAGTGGAGAGGGAGAGGCTGCAAGCCTGCAGGCTTGAACCCCACAGCTGAACCACTGACCCCAACATCCATCAGGCCCAGGCTGCCCTGACAGGGGAGCCAGTCGCAGACACTTGGGGGCGGAGCCTCAAAGTTGAGTGACAGATGAGAGGGATTCCATGCTTGTTCGGTGGAGTTTATACCAATAATCAGTTCTGAAGTTAGCTAAACTTACGTTAGAAGGTGGTCCAGCCAGGGGTGTTTCTAACCTTTCATCAGTACTGAGGTACATGTATGTTCTGTTTTAGTTTTGTTTTCTCTCTGTTTGCTCTGTTCCTGTTTGCTTCTTCATATTAGATCCCTTGGTTACTCATTCGCGCTCTAGTTTGTTGCTATGGTTAATCAATGATTATTAGATTCTGTTCACCTGTGTTCATCTAGTTCCCTTTGTTTGTTTCTTGTATTTAAGCCGAGTTTCATTCTGTTCCTTTATTATTAAAGACTATTTCTGTTTCTACTCCTGCGTTTCAATACAGCAAATTGTGACAGAATACCGGATTGAAACTGAAGTTATTTTTTGTGGCGTTTTCTTTTTTCTCTTTTTTTGTGTAATGGACCTGCCTGCTGTCCAGTTACTCTGCTTGGAGCAGGGGGACCATCCACTGGAGGACCACACCCGGGACTCACTATCCAGACTGCTCGCTCTGTGTCTTTCTACACCAGCCTTAGCGAGCCAAGTCACGCCTTCCAGTGCACGGTCCAAGGGAATCCTTCACTGCATTTTTGGGGTGGGTGTTGGTATGTAATGAATCGCCGTTTACCATCTGCCCGGCTGAGGAGAACATTACCAGCCCTGCTCCACACCCAGAGCCCAGCCATCACCCCAGTGCACGGAGAGGATGCCTAAGCCCACCACAGACGAAGAGCTCGAGAGTGCCACTATGCACAAGCCAGGGTCAGTGGAGAAATGGTTTGAGCCAGCCATCACCCCGGAACCCGAGCCTCGCAAAACGTCGGACCAGGCGTGTGAGCCGGCAACACTGTGTGATGCTGTGGGAGTACTCGTTGAATTCAAGGGAATGGAGGAAGACCCCGCCCACACTCCCATCACTGAGGGTGAGCTGCAACCCTAACCAGCTCAACATCTCCTGCGTTCCTGCCCAGCCTCCCTCTCCCACCTCCTCTTCAGAAGTCAGCCAGTCCGTCAGCCCCACCTCCGCTGGTTCCCTTGTCTTCTCTAACACCACTATTTTGTGTGGATTTGCCTCAGGTCTTCAGGTCTCCATCTTCCCCCAGGCAAGTGGATCCCACCCTTTTAGCTCCACCGGGTACCCATGTCCCTCCGGGTTCCCTCCGCTGCGCTCCGTCTCTTCACCCCTTCGGCTCAGACTGGCTCTGCCATCCCTCTGGCTTCGCCTCGGACCTCATCCCTAACGGCTTCGCCTCAGTCCTCAGGCACCCTGGCTCCACCTCAGACACTCGTCGCTGCAGCTCTGCCTTGGCCTGGTTTCCGCCACCATCTCCTCTTTACCAGCCCCTCGTCCTCCTCCAGGGCCCCAATCCTCCCTCCTCAGTTTGCTCTGTTCCCGTTTGCCCGTTCGTATTAGTTCCCATGGTTACTCATTCATGCTCTAGTTTGTTTCTATGGTTAATCACTTATTATTAAATTCTGTTCACCTGTGTTTGTATTGTGATTCTCCTGCGATTGCCTGACTATTTCTATTTCTAAACAGACTATTTCTGTTTCTACTCCTGCGTCATGTGCTTCAATACAGCCAACCGTGACACAGAGTCGAGCTGCTTCATTGCTGACAACAACATTTCACATGTGCAAGTTTTGTTTCCTACAATGGTAGATAAATATCTCATGCAGCAATCTAATATACTGTAGCCTTACAAAAAGAAGTTTATTCAAGTGTGCTAGTACACTTCTTTTAAACAAAAAAAATTAAAGTATACTTTCAGTCTACTTTTTATGTACTTCTCAGAAATATACTTAACTATACTTGACTTATACTGACAGAAAAGTCTGAGTATATTTGGCCTACACTTGTACTCAATCTTTTCATCAAGATATACTTTGTACTTAAAAGTATAATTAAGTATTCTAAGTATACTTGGCTTGTAGTTGTGTTAACTCTTTTGATTGAGTAGCCTATTAAATACTTTTTTCACATAGTTTTGCATACTGTCTTATGAACTTACTTTGTTTGAAAATATTGATTTATAAAGAAAACAGATATGTTCCTAATTCTGAGTATGTGAATTTTTGTGTAGTCCACTGGTGGTGTACATAACTCTTTCCCCGCCATTGACAGAATTTTCTGTCATTTATGACACGACGCTTTCCCACCATTGACCGAATTTTACAAAAATCCATATTTTCACTATTATATGGTATATTATAAAAAAAATATTTAAAAAAAACGCTGGCGGGGAAAGAGTTAAAGTACAGTTATAGGTATATTTCAAGTATAAAAATCAATACCTAAATAGGAAGAGTAGTGTACAAAAATAATATATAAATAGTAAGCTATAAGTTATGTTATGTTCACTTAAAGAAAACTTACAAGTATACTTGTAGTATAAAACTACTAAACGAATAGTTTACTGAAAGTATACTTAAAAGTGTACTTTCATAAACTAAAAATAGTAATGTTTAACTGTAAACTATCAGTATACCTGTAAGTTCACTTGTAGTATAGTTGCAGTACAAACGAAAAAACATAGTTGTAAACTAGTTGTGTATTCAAAGTTTACTACTGTTACACTTAAAGTATACTAAAAAGTGGGCCAATTTAGTATCACGTGGTATTGAAATAGTACACTTACAAGAATACTACTAGCACATTGAGATTAGTATACTTAAAGTATACTTTAAATTTAAATTACATAAAGTATACCTAAAAATATACTTGAACTTAAGTATACTTAATAAAATGAAAATGAAGTAGGCCTATATTTATTTTTTATAAGGGATACTGACACAAATTCAAAATGTTTACATGAGATATAAACGACTGTGTTTATGTAAACCTTGTGTGTATTTTAAGCACAATAAGACACGAAAAAGAACTTCAGAGTTCAGTACTCACGCAGTGTGACAGGCTTTTAGGCTACGTTCAGACAGCAGCAGATTACGGTTGTCAGTCCTGTATATGAGTCATTAATACGCTTGATTCCCGTTGCATCTTCATACAGATTCGAGACACTACTGTAAGCTGTTGTGTGAATGGGACACTTCGAGATTCACACCTGTAAGTAAATGCGGTTGTCAATCCCAAAAACTGATTTAAAGGCTAGTCCAACACAATGGCAATTTGTAAATATGATTTGGTGAATTGGTGGCTAATTTGTACAGTCTCATTTGTATGTTTTTGTATGCTTACGCACTGATGGTTAGGTTTAGGGATGGACCTTCATGCTTATGATTTATCTAAAAATCGTACACTTCCAAATAGGAATCCTATCGTACAAACGAAAACGCTACATCATAAAATATTTACATTTTCTCATGAGATCAGGTTGCGTGGTCACATGGTATAATGTCACATTTACCTTTGTTCAGAAAATTTTCACTGGCAAAATCCAGTCATTTCAATCGGAATCCACGCGATCAGGAATTTCACGTTAGGGTGAATTCAGATTTCGACATTCAGATTTCATTGTGGGTTTAAGTTGGCTAGACCAACAGAAAACTGCTTGGTTTGAAAGTGACTTCTATGTGAGTGATGCTTCATACATCGCTACACTATTGAAACACAATGGATTTTTTTTGTTGGTGATATTTTGCAGAAATTTTGAAATTATGTGACCGCACCTTTAACATGTTAGCTTTTCTCTGTTCAGTAGGCCTGAACACAGACTACTTGCTGTTTTGTACTGTGCTGTCGCTGCAAAAAAAAAAAAGAAGAAGAAAAAAAGTGGCGCACAGCCAGTGGGAGTTATCTGGGGTTCTATGTGTCTCATGCTCCACTGAATCTTAGTGCTTAAAAGTGAATTGGACAAACAAATATTCTATTGTGCTCTTATAATCTGCTGCAGCCTGAAATTCCATTAGCAGGAGAGCTTATTCACAAATCTGGGAAAGAGACCTGAAGGAGGCCACAAAAGTGGTTATAGGGGTGACAGTATTTGTCTGTTTGACACACTGTAAAAGGGGGTCGCAGCTTTACACAGCTAGGGGGGATGGAGCTCCAGACTTAGAGAGAGCTAGAGAGAAAGAGAAAGAGAACGACAGAGGCAGCAGCAAATCCATGAGCAAGCGAAACCACTGTTTTTAAATAGCAAGTATCTGGTGTCAGCCAACTGAGGCCCGCTCCATCAATATGTTACTTTGCCCTTGTCTGCTCCTGATATCTTTATCTTGTCAGGTCCTCTCCTGTATTTTCCACCTCAATAGCTTCCGTCTAGGTTCACTAGGTGTTGCACAGATGGGGAAGTTCTGGTTTTGGTGGAGACCTGCAAAGCAAAAGAGCCATATCAAACCAAGGTTTATGTCAATCTTCTTTCCACCGGGGCCTTATTACAGCCATCACTTTTTCAGGCCCCCCTTTCATTTACTTTGAATGAGACTCAAGGTGTAAATTTGCCAACACAGCATTTATTTTGCTCCACAAGCAAATTAAAGAGGCTGTTTGATGCTTGTTAGTGATGTCATCGAGAAACGAAAGAAACTTAACACTTAAATCTGTGTTTGGTCAACATTATGGCAAAGATTTTTGTGCCTCAACTTAAAGAAAGTGCGAGCGAGAGTAATTACAGTGGCATCTGGATATGTTTCTACAAGCGCCGAATGTTACACAGATGTTATGAATAAGGCATGTGGCTTCATCTTGTAAAAGTTTTGCATATATTTCAGAATATTTTTACTATATATATATATATATATATATATTAAACATATTAAAAATATTACTAAAAGTATATTAGTATAAATTAAAGTATAAAAATAAATAAACTTGTATCTTCATTATTATATATTATATATTATCATTATATATATATATATATATATATATATTAGTGCTGTCAAATCGATTAATCGTGATTAATCACATCCAAAATAAAAGTTTGTGTTTACATAATATATGTGTGTGTGTGTGTGTACTGTGTATAATTATTATGTATATATAAATATGCACACATGCATGTATATATTTAAGAAAAATTTGTTATATTTATATATAAAATATTTATATTTATATATAATATAAATTCTATAAATATGTATACAGTATATATATATATATATAATTTGGCACACAAAGTCACAGTAAAGGTGACTTAATGGCAGAAACCAAAATCAGGGGTTGTTAAAATCATCTCTCTTTGTTTAAAATAAACAATGAATCCACATGGGAAAGACTCTGTGTAATTGAACTTGATGTGGGAAGCTTCCCCTCTTTCCTGTAATTTCAAGCTTTACGCATGATGAAAATAGGAGTTAGCATTGTGCAAATGACAGATGTGGCTTAGACAGAGCTGTTGATGGGGTCACATGTCATCGCAAGGTCATCCTTATCTTTTGATGATGGGGGATTTTTTTCGGACCACAAATAAGTCTAACCTGAAACTTCAGCGTGAGACACATCCTCGAGAGTTGGCTGAGACAGACACCTGTCAATCTCCATCATGCCGCTCCTTTTGTCAGGCCTGTCTTTTTGTGCGGCCGAGGCGCCTGTGCTGACTAAAGCCTTTTCACCGCCTTTTCATTCCCTGTCCAGTTCTTCTTTTAATCATGAGTGTGGCTGGTGTAGTCACGAAGCAGACTGAGGCTTTAATAGCTGTCAGTTACCTGCTCGCACTCGATATCCCTCCAGCCTGCCTGAGCAGATGGCTATCACTTTCCAGTTGTGAAAATCAAGCTTATACAAACACAAGGACTGGGACGCATTGCCTTTAATATCCTTTTTGATTGATTTGGTTTGTGGTGGAAGTGAGGGCAGATTTTAAGGCCGGCTGTCATGCTCCAGGAGTTCTGTGAAAATCATTAAATATGAGCATTAGTCCGTCTCTTCCGGGTCGAGCGGCAGGTGAGAGCTCCTCCTGCACCTCAATTAAAACAAGAATTCACTCAAGAAACATGAATAGGACGTTTAATACTGATGTATTTAGTCGGATTTATAGATTAGGCTAAATATCTTATTAGCAAAATCCTAGACTACATACACAGGGATTAGTGTGATTTATTTATTAGCAAAGGAGACAGGAAGTGTTGTAACATGGGGTGAGTTCTAACATCATTAGTTCAGCCAGTTCACTATCATAAATGTTCACTATCATAAAAATCATAACTGACCACCGCCTTCCTGAGGTGATAGTAGAAGTTGTAAGATTCTATCTATATAGGATATAGAATAATAAAGCATTTACAGGGTAAAAAACAACAATTTTGAGTTATAAAAATAAAATAAAAAATTATAATTTTGATTGTTAAATGACCATTTTTTTTTACTTTGATATAACACACACACACACACACACACATATATATAAAATCCCATTTTTGTCTCCATATATATGAGGCAAAAATGTCTCATAATCTGTCCCGACATGTCTCATAATCTGTGTAAACAACAGCACTTTAGGGGTAAATTGTACATTTGTAAACAACTATGATTTGCAACATACAAAAATGGGATTATTATATCAACGAGACACATAACGAAAAAAACAAGTTGTTACAGACGTTTAAACAAAAATGTATTACTCTCTGGCCTGTAAATTGGCACAAACCTACAAGCACAAACGAATGTTGAACAATAATATAGTAACCCACATAACGTCAATACGAAGCTCCTCAAAAATGTTTTAAATTTAATATAGCCTAGTATTTTTTTTTAGAAATGCACATTTTAATTTAAGCATATTAGCCTATTTGCTTTACATTCTTTTACGATGGAAATTTAAACTAAGCTCAATCATGTTTATAGAAATTCAATATTCTCTTTACAGACGCGGATATGCTCGCGCTGTCTCCTCTACTGCGTTTGCAGTTGTGCCACATGCGGCGCGCGCTCAGTGTGTGGCGGTGACATGACGAGCCGCGCGGCCTCCAAACCACAAAGAACCACTTCCCTGTCATATAACCCCATACGAACCACTTCCCTGTCATATAACCCCTATTTCTGTCCCGACAGGGAAAAAAGAAACACAACGATGCAGCGTTTATTAGGCGACATGTGTCGGACACGGAAATCACAGAAATGTGATTAAAAGCGTATGACAACCTTTAATATAGGCTACATCTAAACAAATTTTGCAAATAAAATCAAATGCAAAATAAAATAAATACAAATAAAATAGTTTATTCTAAATATTTATGGAATATTTGTTTTAGATGAGCGCACTGAACTGAATTATATTCTCAGAAATCGAAATTTTCGCAATTAAATTTCGTAGTATCGAATTTTTATTTGATAAAGAGAACTTAAAATATGCTCTATATTTTGCAACGTTATTACATTGCCTGTAATTACATGGTTTGCATACAGATGCGCATTTATGTGAAAAGCGAGAAATGTAAAATGTAACTTTTAATGTCCGCAAACGCATTCATAAAATTCATTAGTCTAACACACAATACATTTGTGGAATAATCCAATACCACTACATAAATATTGTAATTTATATGAATGGCAAATTAACTGTATCATATAGGCTAGCGTCATATTTACTGTAGGCTACACGTAAATGCAGACTATGTAAATTGATTATTATCATCATCATCATCATTAGGCTATTATTAAGAGGTTTAGTAAAACTAATTTCTTTCAAACGAAATTAATCTTTTCTTACTTATATATACTTATATATATATATAATATTATAAATTATATTTTGCATTTGATTCTGTTATATAAACAGCCGTATCCGTTTCTTAACAATAGAATTCCGAAATCACTGTTTTTCTGGATGTATATCATATACTATGTACGCCTATAATTATGCCAGTGATTCTAAAAATAAATTCAAAACATATATATTTTTTAAAATGTTCTATATTGTTGTTGCTGTAGTCCCAAATATTATAGCAGACATTCGAATTTCTATTGTTTTTTTTGGAATTTTTTTATATTATGTAGTGTGTGTGTGTGTGTGTGTGTGTGTGTGTGTGTGTGTGTGTGTGTGTGTGTGTGTGTGTGTGTGTGTGTGTGTTTTTTCACGTGTTTTGTCACGTGTTTATAGATTTTAAATAGATTCTAAAGAACTTCTGGCGTCGAAAGCAGTAGGCCTAATTACTGAAGAGAAGTTATTATGATAATGAAGTCGGATCGCATTGCACTGTATTTAAAAAACAAAGAGGACTCTAGATGGCCTTAAGTTTAGGATCAGTTCCATGAAGATTCACTGACATCTTCTGGATAAGTGTGGGAAATACCTAAGGCTGTGTCTCACAACTGAGCTGCCTACTTAAGACACCATTTTTGGACATTAAACAATTCACTGTCAACCAGACATTTTGATGGATCGTAGACATATGAAGCATTTTTGGAAATTAGAACTATTTAATTCTGTGATGCACAGACACTGATCTCGCCATTCCTAAAACTGATCCCTGTGGATATTACTGATGTTTTGGCTTTATGGTCTTTTTCCAATCATTATATGAATTTATTAATATTGGTTAACCTCACAAAAGCACTTTCTTGTAACATTGAGAAGATCGTTTCACTGCATAACAAGCATACACTTTTACTTCTTTAAAAACATTTCCAGTGAAATCCGTGCCTGAAAGGTGTCACTGATCTGTAACCAGTTCTAACTTTGCACTTTTGACTGGATAAGATTAGGTTTGACTGAGAACGCTGGTCCCCGATCAGCAAAAGAGTCAAAATTTTACTTGTGACCTCAATCTACCCACAGGGCTGAAGTAATGCGACAGGGTCCTGTAAGCCCCATAAATAACCACTAGGCCCACAGCAGTATACAGGTGCTATGGGACTGTCATTAATGACCCAACAGGCAGGAAAGGGTCCAGTTACTGCGTAGGCCCTGAGGTCTTAGTCTCTAATATCGGGGAGCTAGGTCTTCATCAAGCCCATAGTGGACCCAGGGGTGGTATTAGTGATGTTGTTCCTTCAGCACGTCCATAAATGATAAATAATCACCATCAGTCATAGCTCAGTCGTGCTCTGGATGTCACACTGCAAGCTAATTTGTTAATGCTGGGGCCTTAGAGAGAACCAGTTGGATACCCATGAGTGCAATGAATAACAAGCTCTCCATCACTGTGCAATATACTTTAGGTTTAAAATCAAGCATCAATGTCCAGAAAGAATTAAAGGGTAAGTTAACAAAACAAAACAAAAAAAAACTGTCATATTTACTCACCCTCATGTCATTCCAAACCTGAATTACCTTCTTTCATCTATGGAAAACGAAACGAGAATTTTTAAGGAATATCCTGGGTCCGTCAAGCTCCAAAATAGCAAAGCTCCAAATTGAGACAAATCTTTTCAATGAATAACTTGATCCTTTAATTGATTCATCAACAAATCAGAATCTGATTTGTTCAAATAGATCCAGTCGGCTAACAGCTCTCTAGAGGGGAAGATTATTAGTGAATATAGTACATAGTTATGGAGTACTTGTATTATACTTTTACATTCTAGAATACATTTCCTGAAGAAAATGTGAGTGGTGCTTGCAGTGGCAAAACTCGGCACTCGGTTGCTAGGGTGTTTCTAGGCGGCTGCTAAGGTCTTCTGGATGGTTGTTAGGCGGTTGCTAGGATGTTCTGGGTGGTTGCTGTGGTGTTGCTAGGCGGTTGCTAGGGTATCCTGGGTGGTTGCTAGGTGGTTGCTAAGGGTTAGTTCACCTAAAAATGAAAATTATCCCAGAATTTACTCACCCTCAAGCCATCCTAGGTGTATATTACTCTCTTCTTTCAGCCAAATACAATCGTGGTTATATATTTTGCACGTGGGGTCAAAGGTCACTCTTCCGCCGGAACTCAACTTGCGAACGGCTGTTACCGGAAGCCAGTAATTATAGTTCATAAAGTTATAAATATGGATATTGTTCTTACATCGCTTTGCTTCAGAAGACCTTTATTAACCCCCCTGGAGCCATATGGATTACTTTTATGATGGATGGATGCACTTTTTTGGGCTTCAAAATCTCGACCCCCATTCACTGGCATTATAAAGCTTGGAAGAGCCAGGATATTTTTTAATATAACTTCAACTGTGTTTGGCTGAAAGAAGAAAGTAATATACACCTAGGATGGCTTAAGGATGATTAAATTATGGGACAATTTTAATTTTTGGGTGAACTATCCCTATAGTAAATAGAGGTTCGAAAAGGAGTTTTCACAGTGATGCCATAAAACGTATCATGTTTGGTTCCCTAAAAACCTTTCAGTGAAGATTTTTAAAAAAAAAAATTTTAAAGAACCACTTTTCCTAGTGTGATTTTAAAAATCTAAAGAACCTTTTTCCACTATAAAGAACCATTTGCGGAATGGAAAATTTGGTAACACTTTATTTTAGGGTTTAATTCTCGCTATATTAACTAGTTGCTTATTAGCATGCATATTACTAAGGATATTGGCTGTTTATTAGTATTAATAAAGCACATATTAATGCCTTATTCTACATCCCTTAATCCTACCCAATACCTAAACTTGAACGCTACTTGAATCTTACTAACTATTAATAAGCAGTAAATTAGGAGTTTATTGAGGCAAAAGTCGTAGTTAATAGTGAATATGTTTTTCCCATACAATTGTTCATTAAAGGTTATTCATGGAACCATAGATGCAAATAAAGAACCATTATTTTTAGTAATGTATATGCTTTTAGTGTTTATTCATTTTAATTGCATGGAAAAAGAAAACAACATTTAGATTATTTTATGTTCCACAGAAGAAAGAAACTAAGGGTTTGGGATGATGTTAAAGTGAGTAAATGTTTTTAGCAATTGGAAACTAATTCTTTAAGGACTATTCAGGGACAGTTCTGAATGTGTTAATGCCTTTGGATGAGCCTATGCACTGATATTGTCCACACACACATTTTCCTGTGCTTCCTTTCAGTCATGTCCAGGTAGACAACACTGATGTTTAGTGTATATCCCAAACAACCCAAACACGAAAAACTTTAACAACTTTTTAATCATTCCTAACCCAGCCGGCACCATTCAGACTCCATAACGTTTTCTCCGTACTTTTTTTGTGGCTTTGTCCAGCACTATGAATGAAAAAAACATTTTTTCATTCAAATTATAGCTTGAGTCCTTTTGGCAAGTCCAGCACATGAGCAAACCCATTTAATTGAGGTGCTCCGACCGTCATTCTCCTTACTGATATTTTACTTGGCTGCTGTTTGTCGGTGGTCAGAGCCCAGTTGCCTGCTGCGGGAGACAGAAAACATTATTATTCACAACGCCTGGTGCGGAATGTATGCTAATAAGGGAACTGTTTGGATTTTTGAGGCTGGAGTGATGTCATGGTTGTGTTTTGTCTCATAATGGATCCATGCCACTACATTTCCTGGCAAAATCAGAGGAAAAGACTTTAAGCCCATCCTAAGTCTGAACTGTGTGTGGACTGTTTGGGATGATTATGAGGGTTCTTTTGTTGTATTACATTCCTGAATAGCAATGCCTTGCAGAAGTCCCACTGAGACCAGTCACTTGCAACATCATCCGGTCAAAAATGCAGTAGGCCTATGCATTCTGAGGTTCAAGAATGTGTCGGTTAAAGAGAGAGCCTGCTGCAGAAAATGCAATTACTAGCATTTATCTAGACCCAATTTTTCAAAACAGAGAAGCTTGTTTTAGCTTTACTACAAAGAGACTATCATGCATGTGATACAAGGGTAAATGACAAATGAAAGTATCCAAGATAAAGAAAAGGAAAAATGCATGTGCCCTGTTGTTATACAAATATTTTTTAAATACTTTTACATAATTTTTAAACAAAAGTTCAAATTAAAATATCACGGTTGCACTTTATTTTACAGTATGTGTACTTATGTGTACATACAGTGTACTTCCCTAAGAAAATACTGGGTAATAAGGTAACTACAGGGGTTAAGGTTAGGTTTAGGAGTAGGTTCAGGGTTAATACCTAGTTAGGCTACCCACTTATTGTAATTACAGTAATAAGTACATTGTATGTACACGAGGAACAGGACTGTAAAAAAAAGTGCTACCAATATCACAAAATTTCCATCGCACAAGAGGCATTCAAGTAATAGTTTTTAAATAGGCCTAATCTGGACAAATTGTACTATTTTTTATTTTAATATTAAGATGCAATTTAATCAATTTTTTCCTTTCAGCACTTTTATGCCATATCCCAATATTTACATAAAAACACGTGGATGTAACCTGGTTAGTTTTTAAACTTTACAGGGGAATCATCCTTAAAATTACAGTAGTTTAGGAGTAGGTTCAGAGTTAGTACCTAGTTATTAGGCTACCCACTTATTGTAATTACAGTAATACGTACATCGTATGTACATGGGGAACAGGACTGTAAAATAAAGTGCTACCAATATCACAACTTTAATTAAATTAACAACATTTCCATCGCACAAGAGGTATTCAAGTAATAGTTTTTAAATAGGCCTAATCTGGACAAAATGAGCATCACCATAAAAACTTTTATTATCTTCATCTTTGCTTTACATTAACAGTTTCCATTTAGCCTTCAAAAGTGAAGTTGTAAGATTTGTTTGGCAACTGAACATCCCCGATCGATTATTGGTTGGACAATCAGATAGACCCGCCCCAAACTCATGCCATTGGTTGAACCAATGTTGCTATGTCAGGTTGGTCAGGGTGCTCAAACAGACCGATTTTAGCGTTACAGAAGTCAGTAGCTGTTTCTGTCGTCGCGAATTTAATTTCTGGAAAAATCAAGACAATCTGTCAGATAATAGAAGCCAATCACAGTCACTTTTAATTTATTTGCATCTCTGTGTTTCATTTCAGCAATTTTATGCCATATCCCAATATTCGCATAAAAATACGTGAATGTAAAACCGGTTAGTTTTTAAACTTTAAAAGTCCTTAAAATTACAGTTGTCTAGGATACAATTAAGTACAATTAATACAAATAAGTAGGCCTGTAACATCAAAAAAAAACAAAAAAACACATAAACTTTGTGATATATCACACAGTCAAACGATTCTTGAAAAACCATATCTGTTTAATTTAATTTGAACTAAAGCAACACCGTCCAGGTCATTGCCAGAGAGCAGAGTGAAAATAAAACGCTTTAATTTGTTACCTGATGCAGGAAATGACAGCGGGTTCGCTCCTCCTCCTTTTCGTTGTCTTGTGAAAGTAAGCTTTTTTTCAAGGGGATGCCCACTCCCCGGCGAGACAAGAAGGGTTTAGTTTTATTGCTCCGATAAAAGTGCGTCGAGCTAACGGTCGCAGCGCAGTCGGCTGTTTGATTCTTTTGCACGGCTCCGGACAAGAGAGAATCACACATCCCATTTCTCACATCGCCAGCTTCCACGGCCCCTAGCGCATTTTATGTAGCTCTCCCCTCTTGTGCAGATGGGTTAAATATTACATCAAAGAGCCTTTAATGTTTCACAGTGCCTCTCGAGTTTCGTCCCTGTATCGAGTTCAAAACTAGTGCACGGTGCATTTTAACAGTAGACTTAATGGATCGCAGTCCATAATCAGATTATCACCGGCTTAATGTAGAACAAATTTCACTACACCCAGCATCAAAGAGGAGTCACACACTGTAAGTCCACACTGCATCTTTTTCATAATTCAGTGTTTAGACCTGATCTAGACACGGAGGAAAAGAGATGGATGAAGTATGGCACGATTTTGATAGAAGGGAGATACACAATGGACTTGTAAAGAATGAAAGACAACATCACTCGCTAAACCATATGCATATGTGCTTTATGTCTTCTTCCAAATGTTTTTGTGTTTTACGTTTATAGCTCCCTCAGCATTTATCTAGAAGTCATTTCCTTTCACTGTCGTTCCTCAGGGTCATTCGCATTTCAACGTGTCTGCACTTAAAGTCTTCCCAAATGTTACAACGAATGAAGACAAATACTTGTTCTGGCAGTGTCTGTGGTGTTTAATGAAATGGTTTTGTGTTAAACCCCCTCCAAGAGCACTGGTTTTACTTGAGACCAACATCCAGCGTGAGTAGGCTATCAAGTCAGTTTTACTTATATAGAAGTTAGAACTTTTACTCTGTGCTTATTATTACACAGCTTTCCAGAATACTCGATTGGTCAATTGTGGCATTCCACAGTCTAAAATAGTTCCAGAAGTAAAAACCCCATTCATTTTCTCCAGAACTAACTTATTTTTTTAACAATAACTTTAACTACAAGGTTGTTAATTGAAGGTATATTTTTTATTTGAACTTTTTTTTAAACAGCAGAATTCGTTGAAAAATACTCATAATTGTGGAAAGAAATCTCCACCTGCCAGAGAATCGAAACAAGCAAATTGTGCCAAAAGAACTCTTTAGTGACCACCCACTCCTGAAGCACTGCGAATGAGGTACTGATAATAAGGTCCGTTTTACAAATACTACTGTTGTTGTGTCATGGAATGTAGTTTTTAAGAGTTTTTTAGGTGAGAATGTAGTTATTTAGACCTCAAATATGCGACTTATATATAAACATAGCGCATATTTGATAATTCGTTTTCGGAGATGTGAGCTCCAGACAGTTAGCGGCCGTTCAGCGCTCATGTACCTGCCAAGAACAGCTTTATCTCGGCCAGTCCTTGGGGAATTTGCCACTGGCTCTTATGTAGATGGTGTTTAAACATGATTCATTTTGGGTATATCAAACGGGCAATCTTTGCTCTTATTAATCTATTACTTGTTCCAGAGCAAATCGATTTGGCTAAGGGCAAAGTTAAGTTTCATAACTTTATATTTTTATTTAACTGAAATCCTATAACTAGCGCTGCTTTTGTACGTTTGACTGAACAGTTTGCTTGTTAATTTCCTATTGTACAAACGTCTTATATTTTTAGAATGGCTAATATTGTTTATTTAAATATTATTTTATATAAATAACATGCCATATTTCATATTGGTCCGTTAGTGATTGTGATTTTCGACTTCAGTGAACGTTAGCTACATTATTACACCATTAGATGGGGACAAAGACTGTCTCTATGAATGAGTCAGTAGCAAAGACTTTTATATTGAAAGGACGAAACAAGGTTGTAAACAATAAGACGCAAATTACAAATGCATTGCGCTGTCATGGGAAATCCCCATAACTGTTAAAAGGACAAAGATATGTGTTAATATTCCTTATAATATTCCTTAGTGGACATTCAAGCTGATTTTGTCATTATGAATATAAGATTGACCAGAAGAATATCATCTAGATGCAGGTAATGCACTCACTTAGTCAATAAACTTCAATGAAGCAACTCAACGTTCCTTCATTACTAGTTCTAAAGTGATGTTTTAGAATTAGTACCTGAGGCTTGTGCTGCGTCACAATTCGCCTACTTATACTACGACATAAAAGTATGTACTCTTTTTATGAAGAAAAAATACATACTTTTGAGTGTGTAGCAGAAGAGTATGCAAGCTTTGGGACATATTACTTCGTCATCTATAACGGACTCTGTCGCTTAGTTACGTGCATCCTGTCACCGTTTAAACTGCCCTGTCAATCGTCACAGTTAAAACCCTCCACATTCAGTTTCATTTCCTACCGTATCGGAGAGAAATGTAGTAGCACGTTGATCTGCCATTTGTGGGTCTTTAATGCAGAGACTCCCCTCATGTGTTTGCAGTTTAAATATAATGATGCATTTAAACGTTAATGGCCAAACGTATCATTACAAAAGTTCACAGTGCTGCTGCAGGTGAAATATAATGTGGATAACATTAAATAAATATCTTTTAGTCAGGTTAAATACTGATAATTGATCACTCAAACCCCTTTATCTAAACCTCTCTACTTAACCGTCGGACTCACACATCTGTCATGTTTGTAGTTTTTTAACACTTTTTATCCACGTTTGTAGTTCTAATCGAATCCTCATCCAACTCGCAATGGGTTGTGGGCAATATCAGCTGTTAGAGTGTGCACGAATATGCACTTCGAATTCTAAATGGAAATAGTAGACCATCCGGGTATCTTTGGAATACTCTTTTCAACATACTACGATTTGGGACGTACTAATTCTATTTTCGAATACTATTTAGGACGGATAGTATGCAAATTGGGACGCAGCATTGGGCTCAACTGTTAGACTGTAAATTTAAGATTTGAATCCGTGGCAGAAGGAAGTAGTTCTGCAACAAAAGATGTTTTTTAAAGACACTCCGTTGTTGTTTCTTAATTATTTACACACTCTTGCCGTCGAACTGTTGTATAAACACAATATCGCACTTGTAGCCATGCAATATGGTTGTATATCAGCACGAATCACAGTTGTGCTACTCGTGTGATATTGCTCATATCAGATTTTAAAATACTTTTTTCCTTCAAATTAAATTTTGTAATGTTGTGGTTTATGGGTTATGGTTTATAACTCTTTTCTTTGTTCCCTATGGGAAAAATGAATGTGAAAAATACATTGTAATAGACTATTTTTTCTTAGAAGCTTCAAGATAATACACAGGAAAAATTCTGTTCTATTTATTGATTTGGTGAGTGCCATACTATATGAAATTATTTAAATTTTTTTGGTTATCATTTTTCTTCTCAGTCGTACTGTCGTTGCCAACCTCTTTGGCTCCAGAACCTGTCCTTAGACCTTTGTACAGTGCGGTAGTGAATGTGGGGTGTCACAGATCTTGAAAGCTTAGAACAGAGAAATGGACCCCAGCACTATTTTTAGATGAAAATGGACACTTACCACCCCAAGCAACAGATCATCAGTCTTGCACTGGATGTTTTGGACTGTTGCATAAAGAGAAATATACTCCCTTTACACTCTCAATGCAACATTGTTACACGCCGTAAATGGTCAGACTATGATATTAAGCATTCATCAACCCTGCTGCCCAGAAATCAAGCTCAGGACTACAGCGCAAATTCAAAACAGAAAGCTTGCGATTGATGGCTTCCATAGCCAGGCCGTTTTGAGTTGAGCTATGATGTAAGAGAATAAACAAGACGGCCTGACGTAGTCAGCTTAATCAAGACTAGCTTCCTTTTCCGTAGGCGTGCAATTCTGCGCAATTTCTCTCTCCAGTTCATTCCTCATTCATAATTTCTAATCTTGTTTAGATGTTGATTGTATAGACGGTCCAAATCAGAGGTCCACGTGCTTACAAAAACTCTTCCTTATGCCTGCAGACTGCACAAATAAACAGGCATGGCTAAAACATCCATCTTGCTTATGCGCCGCAGGATCATGCCCAACAAAAACACGGCTTCTGTTTTCTATCTGTGTGCGAGGTGACTGGGACGGGGCCAGGAGACACAGGCCTCTGTCGTGTGCTGCCCAGGCTGGCATCATTCTTGAAACACTAAACCAACATCCCCTTAAATTAGGATTATACAAATTGGCTTTCCTCTGACTCACTTCTTCCTCTTTTATGGTCAGTCTCTGAGTGCCTGCGGTACAGTGCGTTTGATGATGTGTAGCGGCCAGGTAATTGCTCCAAAACCACCATGTTGTTTTCTGACAGCGCAACATGTTAAAGTTAATGTTGTGGATCATGACATCTTCCACTGTTTTTTTTTCTTTTTCACAAATTCATCAAACTCATAATTTCCAAAACACAAATGATACTACTTAAGAGTTCCAAAAAAAAAAAAAATCAAAAAGTCAAAGAGCTTCAAAAAGTTTTTTTTTTAATCAATTTACTTAATTATTTAAATGGATCCCCTGAAAATAAAATGTCAAGTTCTCAAAATGGTAAATGCACTGTAAAAAAAAAAAAAATTGCAGCCGTAAATTTGTAAGTACAATCAAAATTACATTAAAATACATTAAACTGACTTAAAATAATGAGTTGAATCTTGTATAACTTATAGAAAAAAGTTGAAAATGGCTCAACTTATTTTGATGAGTTAAAGCAATGTAAAAACATATGTTGTCATAACTTAATTGATCATATCATTTTTTACAGTGTGGTTTTCTCATAATATACATTGCAGCATTACCTCTTTTCTCACAGTGTCTGAAACAGTTAAAGGATTCAGTCTCTCTAAACCCCCCCTTTCCGAGAGCCTAGTCTGCTCTGATTGGACAGATGGCCCAGTCTACTGTGATTGGTCCAACACTTAGAGGGCGTGTCAGAAACGAAACGGCCATTACATCTCTGAATTTCAGCTTGGGAGGCTTCCTCAGCACTTGATATACAGTGATACGAACAGTAACGGTGGCGTCGGTTTTACCGTATCAATTCGAGCCAAAGTCCTCATCCTTTAGGAGTGCATGCAAAAAAAAAGTGTCCCCAGGACAGGTTTGAGAACCACTGGCCTAAAGCTGGGGCCACACTAAAAGATTTTTAAAATCTTATAAGATTTTTAAAATATGAGAGACCACAAACATGACGATAAGAAATCATAGATTTAACCGTTTTGTTCCTCTAGTGTGTGGAGTGCCGCAATGTTATCAGGAAAGCACACCACACACTAACAGATTCCTTTCACAAACAACAGAGTCCCGCCTGTGAACACGGGAAATCTCGCAAAATCTCTCGCATCAAACGTGACTTTAGAGTAAACAAACATGGCGGTCGAGAAGAAATGGAGCTTATAGTGTATGCACTGCTTTTTACAGAAAATTTGTGGGGGAAAACAGAAAATGTTTAGATGAAGTCGCGGAGACGTTGTGAACATGGCCTTTACATGTTACAGCGCGAGCTGGATGTGAGTCTTCCGTCAGCTCGCTTTCTGATTGGGTATTGTTTCGTTTCACGTGATAATCTCCAGAGCGTGCGCACATTTGTCCTCGGGGTTCCCCCCACACAGCAGGATCGGGGCGGCTCCGACGTTCTTCCGAGCAGATTTAGTCACTCTGAACACACCTCACACCTCAGGAAAATAATCTGTAGAACCATCAAGATAATCAGGACTTTACCTAGGATTTTCGGAAGGTGAATTGGCACAAAATCGCCCTGATTATCTTGTAGTATCTACCCAGCATAAGGTACAAAAGCAAAAGGTACTAATATGTACCATTTAGGGTTAGATGTACCTTTTCACTTTTGTACCTTAGGGTACTGCCCCAGTGACAGCGCTGTACCTTTTTTTTCTGAGTGTATTGTGGTTAAAAAAATCATTAATATGCATTACTTGTGTTCCTCAAAGTTGTAAGAACTAGAGAATAGCAACAAAACAATACAGCAAATATTTGTTTTTTTGTGCATTATTTACTTGATTATTTACCATATTTTGAATTTTATAAAAATGCTAAAAGAACCATGGTATTACCCATGTGCTACAGTAATATGGTTTCTTTTAAGTGCCGGAAATACCAAGGTATATGAATATCGTAATTATTCAGTACCATGGTACAGTACAGTAAGGCAATGCAGATAAAATCAAAGACCACAGGCCTGTTCACACATGATGATAACTATAGTGATATCTTAATTTTATTGCACAGCTCTGTGGAATACTTGATTCTGATTGGTCAATCGCACCATCCAGCGGCATGTTATCCCCCGATAACAACCGGTAAAAACTGATAACACAGGCTCATCCGGGTAACTGTCACTGAAGTCAGCGCTTTACGCTTGCTAGGAACGTTTTTTCCTCGTGGAAGTTTTGCGTTTGGTGAGCTAATAAAATATTAAAACTCAAATAAATATGTGTACAGTTATTTAATTACTGTATGTCATCCGGTATCGTGGATTTGCTCTCTCTTGTTTCATACAAACGCAGCTGCTGCCATTTTGCGACGATTGTTTTGTACACTGTAATGGATTATAAGATAACAAACAGGTACGATTTTAAAACAGTTAAATTTGATCTCAAATCAATATCTGTTATCCCCATAATAATTTATGTGATGAAATACCGTGTAAAACGTGGTAAGACTGTACCGTATCCCTTAAAAGTCCGTCTTGAACTTGCTGCTTGCTAGCAACTGCTTTCTCCGCAGAAGCTTTGCATTTAAAGGGATAGTTCACCCAAAAATGAAAATTACCCCATGATTTACTCACCCTCAAGCCATTCTAGGTGTATATGACATTCTTCTTTCAGACGAATACAATCGGAGTTATATTAAAAAATGTCCTGGCTCTTCCAAGCTTTATAATGGCAGTGAATGGCAGCACAAAATTTGAAGCTTAAAAAAAGTGCATCCATCCATTATAAAAGTAATCCATATGGCTCCGGGGGGTTAATAAAGGCCTTCTAAAGCGATGGGTTTGTGAAAGAAAAATATCCATATTCAAAACTTTATAAAGTAAAATATCTAGCTTCCCGCAGACTACCTTCTGTATTCAACTTACAAAAAAAGCGTAACTGGCGTAACTATGACGTCGGACATAGCGCAAGCATTTTGAACTGCGAGAAGCGCTACACTTACTTCGTAAGTTGAATACGGAAGACGGTCCGCCGGAAGCTAGATATTTTACTTTATAAAGTTTTAAATATGGATATTTTTCTTACACAAACCCATCGATTCACTTCAGAAGGCCTTTATTACCCCCCGGAATTACTTTTATAATGGATGGATGCACTTTTTTGAGCTTCAAATTTTGGCCAGCCATTCACATTCACTTTAAAAAAGGTATGTTAAAAAGCAGATTGATTTATAAGCTGAACAATTCCTTGAAACGTCATTGTTCTATTTTTAAAAGCCTATCTTTGCCAACAGAATTAACCTGAAATAACACATTCATAGTTTCATTTGGCTCATGAAGCAAATACACCAAAGTAATCATCAATTAATGCTGGTTCTAATGTAAACACACTTTATTCGCAACATTGTTCATTACCAAGAATAAATAAACCTATTTAGGGGAATGTATGTTTTTATTTTACATTTAAAATTTAAGCAGCCAAGGGCAGACATTTGTTTTCATTTATTCCACCATTAGGATAATTTTGCCATTATACATAAAAGGCTCCTGCGTTGTTTACAGCATAAAGCATGTTTGTCTTTTCAAAATGATTTTCAATAAATTAATGATCCTGATTTTCCAAGCTCAAACCCCTATGTGATTGACAGAGCTGATGTAGTGTCTAGCACAAACATATTCCCTCATAATTCTCTCTGAAACTAATTGCATAACGTAGAAGCGCATGCGTTAGTTTACATGTGCAACCGTGCCTGTGTGTGTTCCCACTCCTATATGTATGTGATCTTTAACATCCGTGAATGAGTTCCAGGTGTGCGTATGTGTGGTTTGTGACACGGCCCACCTCGGCGCAGTGGTGATGTGCTCCATCTTGAGAGCTAGGCTCTTTTGCCTTGTTTCTCCAGCATATGTAAACAGGCAGTGTCAGGTCTCTGGTAATGACTGACCTCACCGTAGCTACAACGCAGATTGCTTTTCCTCTCTCGATGGTCCCCTCACTGAACGGATGCCAACTACAGCCCTGCTTTACAAAAGTGTCCCATGCAAAATCCCAGCTGCCTCTGGCATCAAACCATTGTTTAATGGTAAATTTTTAAAAAATGGCACAGTTGCATGTGGACTTTATTTAAAGAACCTCCCAGAGAACTGTAGTGTATGGAAGTCCATTTCCGCCACATAAGAAAAAAAGGCATGCTTTCGTAAATCATAATTATAACATAAAAAGTCAAAAGTAAGACCATACTTATGAGATGAAGTCATAAATTATAATTATGAGATGAAAAGTTGAAATTATGACTTAAAAAGTAAAAAAAAAATGACATAAAAAGTCAAATACTTTTTATCTCATAATTAAAATGTTTCTAATCTCGTAATTATGACAATTATGAAAAAATATGTAGAAAGTATGTTTATAGTATGACAGTATGTCAATTTTGACTTTTTATGTCATATTTTTGTCTGTTTAATCTTATAATTATGACATAAAAAGGGAAATTATCATTTAGTATGTCATAATTTTGACTAGTTTTTATCTCTTAGTGTCTCATTTCGGCTTTAATGTCATAATTATGACAAAAAATGAAAATTGTTAGTATGTCAGAATTTTGACTTTTATCTCATTATGACTTTGTATGTCAATTTTGATTTACAGTATGTCATAATTTTGATTTTTTTAATCTCACAGTATCTCATCATTTCATAATTATGACATAAAAAGTGAAAATTATTAGTATGTCATAACTTTTTTATCTCATAATTGTCTTTGTGTCATTATTTTGAGTATCTCATAATTATGACTTTGTATGCCATTATTTTGACTTTATCTCATAATTATGACTATGTATGTCAATTTTGATTTACAGTATGTCATAATTTCGATTTTTTAATCTCATAATTATGACATAAAAAGGGAAAATTGTTAGTATGTTATAATTTCGACTACTTTTTATCTCTTAGTATCTCATCATTTCGGCTTTAATGTCATAATTATGACAGTATGTCAATTTCGTCTTTTTTATGTAAATTTTGTCTGTTTAATCTCATAATCATGACATAAAAATTGAAAATTATTAGTATAACTTTATCTCATAATTGACTTTGTATGTCATAATTTTGACTTTTTATCTAATAATTATGACTTTGTACGTTAATTTGGACTTTGTATGTCATAATTTAGATTTTTTTTTGTTCTTATGTTGCAGAAATAGTAGTGTCACTCTATGATCAGAAAAAAAGCGATTGGACTTAGTTAAACTTTCCTCTTTTGCCAATCTGTCACTGCCGGTCTTAATTTCTTAGCATGTGCGCTGTGATTAAAGGACCTGTACCCCTATGTACCACACCGATCGCTCCAGCCGTCCCATTCTGGCGAATTCTCCAGCTATGAGGCAAACCTCCAGTGTCAGAATCCAGCCTGTGTCGACATTTACAGATTACTGTTGCCGCTAATGTATCTGTGCTTGCAGCCACAAGTCAAGTCATAATAATTAAAGACACGCTGCATCTCAAGCGCACATTAATCATGTTTTATATGGACTTTGAAGCTCTAATGGGAAACAGCCACCCGTATGACTGTCTCTCCACTTTTATTGTGCTTGGACAAATTGTAGTGAGTGTATGCTGTATGGCCCATTTCTGACTGGCTTTTACAGGAAATGGCAATAAGAAAAGCAAAAATAAACAGGGGTGAATCAGGGAGACAGTCGGCGCTTATGCTGTCTTGATTGACTTACCAGACAAAACAAAGCCTGATCTGTGTGAGTGCAATATAGCACAGCTATCAAGATAATAGTATTGTCAAGATATTACATTTAAATTAAGTTAATCCTTTATCCTCAGCTCAATTTCATTTGTTCAATAGGTTCCTTATAACTAACTAATTATCAAGATATTTATGGTAAATTCACATCAGCTCAATTTAAACTGTTCACTAGGTGCAGTAATTCAATTCATTGACTAGTTTTTATGGAGCATATCAACCAATATGAGACCAATTCTGCTTATCCGAAACTGCTAAACTATAAAAATGAGCTGAAACTTGAAATAGACCAGTGCATTTATCATGCACCTTGCTTACATAAAAGCAAAGAACCTCCATATGATCAACAACACTTTCGAAAATGTTTTTTCCATTGACTTATATTTAAGGTTTTCATTAAGACATTATTTACTATTTTATTACTATTTATTGAAGCCATCATGGTGGTCCATATGTTTATCAGTATTTTCCTCGTGACCGTTAGCTGGTCCTCACAATGTAGGTGACTTCAGGTTTTACTATTCCTGAGGGGACATTTGGTCCCCACAGGCAAAACCTGATCCACATGTTTACTTCGCTATCTAAATGAGGACATATAAAGAGTTCTGTCGTTTTTATATAAAGCTAATTATAATTGCTACAAGCTATCTCTAAACCTAGAAAGCTGTGTCTGGTGTACAAAAACAAGCAATATGCTTCCATGTTTTTTAAACTACAAAAAAAATTTTAATCATGTGATTTGTACAAATTATAATATTGTAGTATTGCAATGCAAAAAAAAACTACACGGGATAAATTGTCATATATTACTGAAGACAACATGTTGTAAAAAAGTTAATAAATCAAATAATTCTTGACCTGCGGGTGCTTCTGACCTTGCAGTTTAGCACACAAACGTCTTTATAGAAATATTATTATTTTGAAAGAGACTTCGTTATAATGGACAGCAATATATTTAATCATGTCAGGCAACTTAACAGAAACTTTTAGAAAAAAGATTAGACTTTAAACTAGTACTATGGTATTACCATGCCCTACCTCCAGCATCACAAAGTCCCTTAGAGGGCCCCTAACACTAAGACTGTTTGTGTGGAAATTGATTAAATGAATATGAATCATATGAACGTGTTTTTGGTATTCAGAGGAAAGATTTTTCTCTAGCCATCACTATTCCAGAGTTATTAGCAAAAATGTGCCTATTATAGCGCCACCTTGTGGCAGATTCTCACCATGTATCCACCTTTTTCCTACGCCCCATGAAGCTTTGCATGAATAATGGGAGTAACAATCAGCAGGGTTCACTCTATGAATGCAGTAATAAGCATTTCCAGAATCGGACTGAGCTTTATTCGCCAAGTGTGTGCAAATACACAAGGAATTTGTTATGGAGTTTTATTGTTGTGAACATTAAGCATTAACAAATGAACAAATTACTACAGCAGACCATGAAACCCCCCAAAAGCTCAATTATTTTCACAGCAATATTACAGATGTGCTACATATCACTGTAGTAATAGATGTCTGTGTTATGTAACATACATTGCCTTAATCAAAAATGTTCATTAACTGGAGCATGTCATTGAGTGATACAATTTCAGTGATTTCAGTCAATTTAACACACAATGAATATTGTTTTTACCTGCTTTAGCAACATTCCAGTAAACACTTCTAATAGGGATTAAGTGAAAAGGGAGACAATTACATTTTTAAGCAAAACAAACCTGGAATGAGACGTGAGGATTTGGGGAGAAAAATGAGAGATTCTTAGTGCATTCCAGTTAATTATACATATCGTAAATTAAAACAGGAGAACAGACCACACATGTACAGTTTATGTTGTCTTTTTCCATACTGTTACAGCGCTATACAAATGAGAAAAAAAAAAAGAATGAGGAAAAGAATGCAGCGACTGAATTTTTCATTAAAATACCAAGTGTTACATTATTCTCTTGACGTCCTTATGAGTTGAAATTATTTGTTTCAGTCTTTTTTTCCCCCCAAACTGGAAGTGCCTCCATAATCTAAAATGCAGTATTTGTTAGGAATAATGCAGTGTCATGTAGTTACTGTCAAATGTATGTTCAGTTTTGGATTAGTTGTACCTGTTTCTTTTGTTCTCATTTTCCCGCCACTAGTTAGTTTCCTTGGTTACTGATTAAGTTACATACCTGTTTCCATTTCTGTTGATTAGCCTCACTTGTGTATTTAAGCCATTAATTCCTCTCAGTTCTTTGTTCAGTGTTGTCTTCATTTTACGTCTTGTGAGTTAGGCTGCATTCACGCCATGTCGTAATTACCGTAGTCTCAAGATGACAACAGGTGATGTTATATTCAGAGCTTTTTACATCCTCGGAATTATGCATTTCTATGGCACCACTATCAACGCCTAAATGAACCTGCAGCGGTCATGTGTATGAACTCTCAAACAATTCCAATCTTACAAACTGTAATTACAAGCTCTATGAGGATGTGAACGCTTTTTACAAGTTGAAATCACGTACTTGTGGTAATTACAACATGGCGTGAACGCACCTTTATTTCCTGGATTATCTCCTGCATGTTCCCTTTTGGATTTTGTTCATTTAAAGGCTTTTTTGCTTCTCCTTTGTTGTGCAATTCACTACAGCCACAGTGCTGACAGTTACCTTTCTTGCAGTTTTTTACAATGCTGGGACACATTTCTCAATACTTATAGGTCACTTGTCACACAGTGAGCACAACAGCAGTCTGTGTGGGCTAAACTGTGGATTATTTATCATTGCTTTGCCGCAAAATGCATTCAATGACTACATCATTCACATGACATGAATACATTTCTCACAAACACCACCAAAACTCTATATACCTACAGGCCAATTTGCATGTGTGTACATACTCTTTTAAAAACGGTTAAACTTAAATTCAAAACATAACAATTTCTACAGTATATTAAAATATATTCCGAATCTAAAAAATAAATACTATCAAAACAATTAGAGGTAGCTGAACACCCTACCTCTACCTACCCTACCCAAAAAACCTACCCAAAGCTGAAGGTGTTAGTCTTTTCAATTTCATTACCATGGAAAAACTTAATAATTTTGTACTGTAATGTAAACTGCAGTCAATTCTAAACAGCAGAGAGTGTCATTCTTGTTCCCTTTCAGTGAGTCACGTTCAACGTTACGTCGACGTCACCGACGTATTGGGATCGACGTTACGTCTCCATTCCCTCCTTCAGGGAGCAAGGGTTACATACGTAACCGAGATGTTTTGTAAAGAAACTTTACAAAAGAAAACATATAATGCTACCTGTGTTAGGTCATTGTTTTATGAGTGACAAAGTGTGTTGGTTGACGACCTTTGCTAGTGTTGATTTGAGACATATATGAAGTGTTTTGGTAGTTTTGGTGCATTTTGAATGTGAAATTAACTGCTGTGCCATGTTGAAATTTGGTTAGGGTTAGGGTTTTTGAAAAAAGTGACCTAAGTATTGAGAAATGTATCCTACACCGTAAAAAAATATTTTCATGATTTGCTATCACAACTTTTTATCTTTTGTCAAATCAATTTAGATAATTAATGTGGTTCAAATAACATAATATTTTGAGTTTCTATTTATTAAACCAATCTCCTTCATTGTATTAACTCATTTCAATGAACTCAAAATTTTAAGGCAACCAGGTAACTTACTTTTTTAAGTAAAATAAAAACGGTAAGAATTTTGATTATATAATCTTTTGATTATAGTTTCATGTATGAAATAAAACGCAAATGGGTAACACTTTATTTTAAGGTGACGTAGTTACACGTTACTACAAGTACTTACTATAGTAATAACAGTAAATTGTGTATAATTACAAGTAACTAACCCTAAACCAAACCCGGTAACACTTTATTTTACAGTGTCCTTGTTACACGTGTTACTGTAGTAATAACTATAAATTATGCATAATTACATGCAACTAACCCTAAACCAACCCCTATTCCTAACCTTAACCCTATAGTAAGTACATGTAGTTACTTAATATCACTCAATACTTAAATACATAATTACACTGTAACACAGACACCTTAAAATAAAGTGTAACCCCAAACCCTAACCCTAATGTAACTCTATAGCAAGTACATGTGGTTAATTAATATTACTCAATACTTATTTGAGTAAGTGCAATGTAACTACGTCACCTTAAAATAATCCGCAAACGTATTTATTATAGCGCCACCTAAAGTCTGACGCATATGTGTGTGGTGCCTGGGTAGTGGAGGGATTTGAAACCATCCCACCAATTTTGAGATCTCTCCGACTTTTAGACAACTTTTTAGACAATTTAGGGCACAAAAGGAATACAAATTTTTAAAACAGTGAAAATACAATGAATAAATAGGCTTGGGCCCCAAATTATATGCTTTATTTATAAAGCAAATCAGTTTTCCAAGTGAAGATATTGCAACCAAAGGGAAGATTTGTCAAATTTAGTTCAGGAAACCTTGAGACTAGTTGGCTAAAAGTAACTGCAAAAAAGAAAAAAGAAAAAGTTTGAGAAAACCTCCTTCACCATTTGTATGCAGATGCAAGTTGGGTTTATTTTGTGTGTGTGTGTGTGTGTGTGTGTGTGTGTGTGTGTGTGTGTGTGTGTGTGTGTGTGTGTGTGTGTGTGTGTGTGTGTGTGTGACTAAATGTCCACAAAGTGTCCAAATACTTTTTGGGGCCACTGTATGTGTGTATGTATACATGAGAAAATCAAAAAGGCCTGCAGCCTGTTGAGCAGTACTCATGTTTATTTGAAAGGCTACTACCGTTGAATAAATCTGCAGTCTTTCTGTCACGGTGAGCTCACGTTCTCAGCACAGATGTTCACTGAACAGCACACTGAGGAAATGCTGTGACCGCTTCTCTGTTTTAATCCTCTTTATCTTTGCTCTTTTTTCTTCTCTCAATCTTGACTCACTCCACTGGCTTGTACAATATTTTGCTGGTAGTCAAAACAGAAGTGGATTAGTTTATTATCTTTCAATTAGCTCTGAAACAGGCAATCATCATAATCTCTCAGCCTTTCTCGGTCTCTGTAGACTCAGAGATTGTGAGGCTCAAACTTCACATATCCTTCTGCTTTAGACAGACATACATGTACACATGAAGGACTAATGCATTTTTTGTAAAATAATTTTGCATTTAATTAAGTGTTTTACCTGGCATCATAGACTTAAATAAAATGAGGATATAATTCCTTTATTACAAAAAGCTATTATTTTCAATAAAATAATTAGTATATTATGACAAAGATCATGTACAGTACAGTCAGTAAATTTCAGCTCATGGTTTAACAAGTCTCCATGATGGCAGCAAAATCTCCAGTTGGATGAGGCAGTATATTTTAGGCAAGAGGATTTTTTTTTTTTTGAACAACAGTGCCATCTTGTGTCAGTGTTATTTTAGTGGTAGTGATTGAACTTCTAACAGAAAGCTGAGGCAGGGTGCAAATTCTGGTTTGTAAAAATGCTCCTCTTTTGAACTTTCTTTTCATCACAGAATCCTGAAAAAAATCACCACGTTCCACAAAAACATTAAGCAACACAGCTGTTTCCAATGTTGATAATAATAACTAGAAAGTTAAGTTTATTGGGACAAACTTTTATTTTGGCTTGACAAAGCCTTGTATATGCTTTATATGCTTCCTAGCATGTTTCATCATGTTGTTAACAAGTTTTATGTTGTTAGCATGTCTTAGCATGTGTTTAACATTATTTTGCTAGCATGTTTGTAGCATGTTTAGTATACATTGCTAGCATAAATATGTTGTAAACATTTGAGCACATTCATAACATGAATTAGTTTTTAACATTGCTAACATGATTTAACATGTTGCTAGCATGTTTTAGCCAACATAATAAGAAATGTTTCTGAACCACCAAATCATCACGTGTCTGAAGAATGTAACGTGATGGCTGCTGATATTTAGCTTTACCATCACAGGAATAAATTTAAAAATAAAAATTCTAAAATATATTATTATTTTGAATTGTAATAGTATTTCACAATATTATTCAGCAAAAACACAGATGCATCATTTTTACAAGTTCAGTGACACCTGTAAGGTTCAACATTTTATACCTGAAAAATCAGATATCAATCCTTAGCAGCTTTTTAAACATAGATCTTTCATACTTTAACAATTCCAGCATAAATATATATATATATATATATGTAAATGTGCACCTTTTCTCGTTTACCAAGTTCATTAATTTATGATCAAGAGTATTATATTTGTAAAAAATGATCAAAACGTGTTTTTGGCTCTGGTTCCAGTCTCTCCATTCCGTCGAGCTCATCTGCCACACGCCCACCAGGGTGCAGGAGGCTGTAATAGAGTCCCAGAAAACCCAGTCCGAGTGAATTTGACATTAATATAAAAAATATAATGGGCAGGAAGTAGTCAGTCCCTTCAGACTCTGGCTTGAGCAGAAAAAACAAAATAGGTGCAGCAAGATTTTGGCACACACTTACAATATAATACATAGTCATGGGAACTTTGGTGTTCCCTCCTTTAATGTTAAAGAAGGTAAAAACGAGGATAACTCCAACAATAGCTCGATAAAGATGCTCAAGGACTCGTGAAGTGCAGAATTTGGTCTCCTCCACATATGCCCAGATGGTTCCCACCAGCCATACGAAGGCCATTGCTAGAGTAGTGAAGGTGGAAAGCATGATGAAGAGGGTGAGGCTGAGGATTCGAGGTGTTATGGTAAATATTTTGTAGAACAAGTAGACAGCTGTTGGGATTCCAGATGGCATCTCATTAATGTGAGGTAGAGAGCGCCGTAAACAACGCCGATAATTCACCGTGGCCCAGGCTATGTTGACGAAAGACACGGCCATGCTAATGTCTAAAAAAGAGATTTTATTTTATTACAAATCAGTCTGATTACATGGTCAGCCACAAACTGTTTGTCTTTTACGCTGATATATAGGCACTTACACTCATAAAAGAACCATTTTGGGTTACATAAAGGGCAGTTCTAAAAAGTAAAAAAAAATGTCTAAGTGTGAAGAGCATTTTAAGAATCCAAAGAACATGCCAACAAAGAACCTTTATTTGTGGCTCCCAAAAGTTCGGTTTTAAAGTTTTAAATGATATAAATTATTATTATTATTATTATTATCATCATTTAAAATGTATTCAAGCTTACACTACCATTCAAAAGTTTGGGGTCGGTAAGATTTTGTAAGATTAGGCCTATATTTTTGAAACAAGTCTCTTATGCTCACCAAGGCTGCATTTATTTGTTCAATGATACAATAAAAACAGTAATATTATGAAATATTATTACATTTTAAAATAACGGCTACATATATATTTTAAAATGTAATTTATTCCTGTGATGGCAAAGCTGAATTTTCAGCATCACTACTCCAGTCTTTAGTGTCACACGATCCTTCAGAAATCATTCTAATATGCTGATTTGCTGCTCAAGAAACATTTCTTATTATTAACAGTTGTGCTGCCTAATATTTTTCTGGAAACCGTGATGCATTTTTTTTCGGGATTCTTGGATGTATATAACGGCTAGCATTAATTTAAAATATAAATCATTTATAACATTTTAAATGTCTTTACTGTCACTTTTGATCAATGCTTCCTTGCTGAATAAAAGTATTAATTTCTTTAAAAAAATCTGAACAGTAGTGTACACTGCGGATAGTATTGGGGAAAGTTACTTTTAAAAGTAATGTGTTACTCCCTAAAAAGTAACTAATTGCGTTACTTAGTTACTTTTTATGGAAATTAATGTTACGTTACTTTTGCATTACTTTTTCTCACGTTTTTCCTCACTTTTTCATAACAAAAAAACAAAAGATCTATTTTTGACAAATGTAAAGGCCCTTTCACACCAAAAGTGAAATGAACAAGCCTCTGGCTGATGCCTGTAAAGTAGAGGGCACAGTTCAAACAAACCTTTCAGCTGTGCTACCATTCTGGATTGCAGAAAAATAGAAAAAACAAAACAAAACAAACAAAAAAAATGATGTTTATCTAGTCAATTTTGCTTATTGAATGGGATTTTATTTTTCAATAAATGGGGAAAAAAGTAACTTGCATTAATTATCTGAAAAAGTATGTCAGATATTTTGTTGTAAATTGAAATTAAAAGTAATGTGTTACTTGAAAAAAGTAATCTGATTACATAACTTGCATTGCTTGTAATGTGTTACCCTTAACACTGCGTGCGGAAGTGTGCATAATGGTTGTATCTGTGCAGGACTTACATTGCAGATTAGATCGATGGTTGTGCTCCAGTATGATATAGACCTGCAGAACAAGTTGAGGAACGCTCTCCAGGAACGTCTCAAACATGCGGAGCATGCTCAGATCCGTAGCGAGCCCGAAAAGATGTAACTGCTCCTCCTCTTTAATCTGTCCTGAACACAGGACTTTAAAACTCTTCTTCAGGAAATTGTAATACCTTAGAGTAACAGATAGATTGATTGATTAACTCAATTTGTAAATGTATGCAACAGCATAATAAAAAAAATTATACAAGTGTGGAGATGTTACACGTTCATTTCCTTCCCCCCCTTATTTTTAAGAAGTAGTTCGTCCACAAATGAATCTTCAGTCATCTCACCCTCATGTCTTTTCTCTGGAAGCTTGTTTCCGTCAAGGAATTAAAAAATATTCCAAAAAAAAAAGATAATTACGACTTTTTATCTGACAATTCTGACATTTTTTCTTGCAATTGCAAGTTTATATCTCATAATTCTGACTTTTATCTTGCAATTACGAGTTTATATCCCGCAATTCTGACTTTTTGTGAGATTGTGAGATATAAACTTGCAGCTGTGAGTTACAAAAGTCCGAATTGTGATATGTAAATGGTGTTCTCGCAATTGCAAGAAAAAAGTCAGAATTGTGAGATAAAAAAATTACCTTTTTCATTTTTTTATTCCGTGGCGAAAACACGCTTCCATACTTTCCAAACCTGAATGATTTCCTTTTTTCTGTGAAAAACAATAGTTGATGTTTGAAAAATGTATCAGTGTTTTTTTTCCAGTGTTGTTTTGGAACCCATTGACTTTCATTGTATGAACAAAAACAGCTGAAACATTCTTCTAAATATCTTCTCTTGTGTTCCACCGAAGAAAGAAAGTTATACAGGTTTGAAACGACATGAGAGGGAGAAAATGATGATCTAATGCTCATTTTTGGACGATTTATCATTAATATTTGGATATTAGATTCATGCCGTTTGAATGCCTAATAAATTAGCATGACGTTACCTGGTAAAAAGGCCTATCTGCAGTACATGTATCCCGATCAGATGGCAAGTGGACAGACCCTTGTCACCTTCATCATTTCCCTCATCGTCTTTGAACCATGCATAGCTGAATATCTGTATGCATACAGATCCGGCCAGAACAAACGCAAGAGTCAGTGCGGCCCAGGTCACATGACCATGTCTAAAATACTGCACAGATAACAACAGGTCTGATCCAATGTCTCCTAAATAAAAAACGAATCCAAAAATGGTGCATAGCCATCGAAAAGTGGTGAATCCCCTTTCAGTAGATGTCATGATTGTGATTTATGGCATTTGATGAACGCTGAAGGCAGATTGTGCTTGTTAGTGCTGAATATGTAGATAGACATTTGGTTTCTGTCAACTAAAACAGCTGGTTGAGTCATTCCCTTCTTGTCTTTATCCAAAACTGATAACCTGTATAGAATAATAGAGAGAGAACAGACGGACATCAATACATTGTAGAATGTTTTACACCTGAACTGAAATAGTGCTGTAAAACTTTGATTTCTTATTGATTCAGTTCTTTAAGTGTTATTTCATGTTATCTGAATGTGTTTCTACTATCTATTTATGTTTTGGACTTTGTCCAGTACAAGTCACTACACAATGAATAATGAATGATAACATTATGTAATGTGTACAAAATGTGGAGTACACTATCATAACTACCACGTTTTAAAAGACAATTTCCCATTTAATAATATTCTGACTTGCATCATGTGATCAAAAGTACATTTTCATAGAGGGCCTGAAATGTCATTCATTTTTATGTTCTCAAACTATTTCAAAATGGTAACACTTTACATAAGATTTCATTCATCAACATTAGTTCAATGCGTTAGTTAACATGAACTTACTATGAGCAATATATATTTTTTACAGCATTTATTGACCTTTGTTAATGTTAATTAACAAAAATGCAACTGTTCATTAACTATGTTAACAGATATCATTTTGATTTTATGAATGTATTAGTAAATGTTGCGTTTAAGATTAATAAATGCTTTAGAAGTATTTTTCATTGTTAGTTCATGTTAAAGGGATAGTTCACCCAAAAATAAAATAAAAATTGTCATTACTTACTCAGTCTCATGTTGTTCAAAACCTGTGTGAGTTTCTTTCTTCTGTTGAACACAAAGGAAGATATTTAGAAGAGCCAAACAGTTGACGGTAGCCATTGACTTCCATAGTAGGAAAAAAATACTATGGAAGTCAATGGCTACCTTCAACTGTCTGGTTACTAACATTCTTTAAAATATTTTCCTTTGTGTTCAACAGAAGAAAGAAACTCATACAGGTTTGAAACAACTTGAGGGTGAGTAAATGATGACGCAATTTTCATTTTTGGGTGAACTATCCCTTTAAGCAATGTTGGTAACATGTTAAAAATGAAACCTTATTATAAAGTGTTACAAATGTACTTTTTATATGTTTTTCTTTTTCTTTTGCTTTATCGTGCCAATACAAAGCACTTTCAGTTTTCATTTGTCTATAAAAATAGGCTGGTCTTGCCTGTCACCAGGTCTATGTGCAATTTACGTAATAAAAACATATAAATGTTAACATTTACTATTTTAAAGAAAACATCCTGAAAGTACATAAATCAAGTACTTACTGTTAACATGTTGTGAAACACATAAGCACATTTGACGTAAACATCAGGACAAAATGTATTTTCTAAGCCTTGTTATCCAGCGGGTAATGCTGTCAAGCCATAAACTGTCACTTTACAATGTTCCCGAGTGTAATATTAAATCAGCACATTTACTGTCAGTAGCTATCAGTTCAAATTGTAAGTCCCATTCAAAACTTACCAGAGTTTCCATTCTTCTTCTTGCTCAGTTGCAGTGACGACGACACTCTGGTTTCTCAATTCTAGACAGTATGAAATTTCTCATAATTCCAATGACGGAGTAAACCACACCCATCTGAACTAATCCTACAGTGACTGTGTGATGTAATACACACCCAAATATGTCTTTAGTTATATATTGTTTGTGGACCAATGAGTTATCACAGCAATTATTCATTCCCTGACACTTTGAATACAGAGCCAAAAGAAGAAATGCCTGCCATTCTCACAATTATACTCTTCAGTCTCAGCCCTTCTATTCTTCGCAACCAGGAAATAACTGCATTCTGGTCATTGCTTAGATCCTGAACTGAAACTACCATTTAATTACCATCTAACGACAAGTGCTGTGTTCATGTGGGTTTGGCCATTGAACAAAAATGAAACACAGGAAATGCCTGTTTTGGTATGCTGCTTCACAAGTTCTACAGTAAGCAACAGACTTCCAAGTAACTGTACTTCATGTCGCAAAGGCTTAAAGGTTATTTCATCCCCTTATTAAAAGCTAGTTTTCACCATTGCAAAAAAAAGTACAATCAACTTGGATGTTTAAGTAATTTCAACTTAAATTACATTAAACTGACTTTTAAAAATGAGCTGAATCTTGTATAACTTATAAAAGAGTTATATAAAAGTCATTTTGATGAGTTAAAGCAATATAAAACATGTTGTCATAACCTCTTGATCATATGATATATTACTGATTTGTTTGCACAATACCATCTGCAAACTGAAGTTTAGCTAAAAGTTTCATGTTCCCTCTTTCAAAATACTATATATGTACTGTATATGAATAAGTAATGATCATTTTAATGTCTTTGCAGTGTAAGCAGAAATATGTAAACATCTGAATATATATCAAATCAAATCACCTTTATTTATATAGCGCTTTTTACAATGCCAATTATTTCAAAGCAGCTTCACAGTGGTAACAGGAAAATGGTATATATATATATATATATATATATATATATATATATATAGTGGGGAGAACAAGTATTTGATACACTGCCGATTTTGCAGGTTTGCCCACTTACAAAGCATGTAGAAGTCTGTAATTTTTATCATAGGTACTCTTCAACTGTGAGTGACGGAATCTAAAACAAAAATCCAGAAAATCACATTGTATGATTTTTAAATAATTAATTTGCATTTTATTGCATGACATAAGTATTTGATACATCAGAAAAGCAGAACTTAATATTTGGTACAGAAACCTTTGTTTGCAATTACAGAGATCATACGTTTCCTGTAGTTCTTGACCAGGTTTGCACACACTGCAGCAGGGATTTTGGCCCACTCCTCCATACAGACCTTCTCCAGATCCTTCAGGTTTCGGGGGTGTTGCTGGGCAATATGGACTTTCAGCTCCCTCCAAAGATTTTCTATTGGGTTCAGGTCTGGAGACTGGCTAGGCCACTCCAGGACCTTGAGATGCTTCTTACGGAGCCACTCCTTAGTTGCCCTGGCTGTGTGTTTCGGGTCGTTGTCATGCTGAAGACCCAGCCACGACCCATCTTCAATGCTCTTACTGAGGGAAGGAGGTTGTTGGCCAAGATCTCGCGGCCCCATCCATCCTCCCCTCAATACGGTGCAGTCGTCCTGTCCCCTTTGCAGAAAAGCATCCCCAAAGAATGATGTTTCCACCTCCATGCTTCACGGTTGGGATGGTGTTCTTGGGGTTGTACTCATCCTTCTTCTTCCTCCAAACACGGCGAGTGGAGTTTAGACCAAAAAGCTCTATTTTTGTCTCATCAGACCACATGACCTTCTCCCATTCCTCCTCTGGATCATCCAGATGGTCATTGGCAAACTTCAGACGGGCCTGGACATGCGCTGGCTTGACCAGGGGGACCTTGCGTGCGCTGCAGGATTTTAATCCATGACGGCGTAGTGTGTTACTAATGGTTTTCTTTGAGACTGTGGTCCCAGCTCTCTTCAGGTCATTGACCAGGTCCTGCCGTGTAGTTCTGCGCTGATCCCTCACCTTCCTCATGATCATTGATGCCCCACGAGGTGAGATCTTGCATGGTGCCCCAGACCGAGGGAGATTGACCGTCATCTTGAACTTCTTCCATTTTATAATAATTGCGCCAACAGTTGTTGCCTTCTCACCAAGCTGCTTGCCTATTGTCCTGTAGCCCATCCCAGCCTTGTGCACGTCTACAATTTTATCCCTGATGTCCTTACACAGCTCTCTGGTCTTGGCCATTGTGGTGAGGTTGGAGTCTGTTTGATTGAGTGTGTGGACAGGTGTCTTTTATACAGGTAACGAGTTCAAACAGGTGCAGTTAATACAGGTAATGAGTGGAGAACAGGAGGGCTTCTTAAAGAAAAACTAACAGGTCTGTGAGAGCCGGAATTCTTACTGGTTGGTAGGTGATCAAATACTTATGTCATGCAATAAAATGCAAATTAATTATTTAAAAATCATACAATGTGATTTTCTGGATTTTTGTTTTAGATTCCGTCTCTCACAGTTGAAGTGTACCTATGATAAAAATTACAGACCCCTACATGCTTTGTAAGTAGGAAAACCTGCAAAATCGGCAGTGTATCAAATACTTGTTCTCCCCACTGTATATATATATATATTGCCAAAAGTATTGGGACACCCCTCCAAATCATTGAATTCAGGTGTTTCAATCACTTCCATGGCCACAGGTGTATAAAATCAAGCACCTAGACATGCAGACTGCTTCTACAAACATTTGTGAAAGAATGAGTCGCTCTCAGGAGCTCAGTGAATTCAAGCGTGGTACCGTGATAGGTTGCCACCTGTGCAATAAGTCAATTCGTGAAATTTCCTTACTACTAAATATTCCATGGTCAACTGCTAGTGGTATTATAACAAAGTGGAAGCAATTGGGAACAACAGCAACTCAGCCACGAAGTGGTAGGCAACATAAAATCACAGAGCGGGGTCAACGCATGCTGAGGCACACAGTGCGCAGAAGTCGCCAACTTTCTGCAGAGTCAATAGCTATAGACTTCCAAACGTTGTGTGGCCTTCAGATTAGCTCAAGAACAGTGCGTAGAGAGCTTCATGGAATGGGTTTCCATGGCTGAGCAGCTGCATCCAAGCCTTACATCACCAAGTGCAATGCAAAGTGTCGGATGCAGTGGTGTAAAGCACGCCGCCACTGGACTCTAGAGCAGTGGAGTGACGTTTCTCTGGAGTCACGAATCACGCTTCTCTGTCTGGCAATCCGATGGACGAGTCTGGGTTTGGCGGTTGCCAGGAGAACGGTACTTGCCTGACTGCATTGTGCCAAGTGTAAGTGTAATCCCCCCTCCCCCCTTAGTGGAGGGGGGATTATGGTGTGGGTTTGTTTTTCAGGGGTTGGGCTTGGTCCCTTAGTTCCAGTGAAAGGAACTCTTAATGCTTCAGCATACCAAGACATTTTGGACAATTTCATGCTCCCAACTTTGTGGGAACAGTTTGGGGATGGCTCCTTCCTGTTCCAACATGACTGCGCACCAGTGCACAAAGCAAGGTCCATAAAGACATGGATGAGTGAATTTGGTGTGGAGGAACTTGACTGGCCTGCACAGAGTCCTGACCTCAACCCGATAGAACACCTTTGGGATGAATTAGAGCGGAGACTGTGAGCCAGGCCTTCTCGTCCAACATCAGTGCCTGACCTCACAAATGCGCTTTTAGAAGAATGGTCAAAAATTAAGGATTAAGAATGGGATGTCATTAAAGTTCATGTACATGTAAATGCAGGCATCCCAAAACTTTTGGCAATATAGTGTATATACTATATATATATATATATATATATATATATATATATATCAGGGCTGTGAGCTGTGACTTTTTTACCCGGGTTTGCTGGGTGACACGTTATGTCAAAAATGCACGTGCACATTGGATGGGTTAGACAGAGTGTTAGCTTCTCTGTTGCTTACTCTCATTACACATAGCAACACAGCTAAAAGTTTCCTAATATATTTGACCATTTATTGAAAGTAAATGGTTGATGCCTTCACAAGCACCCGTAAAAGCTGTTGAGTTGTGTTTGAGTTGAGTCAGGCACGACGCGCGGAAGGTGCTTTTGCAAAATATGCTGTATTTTTGTAATTCCGCTAAGTTGCACTAATGTCGCATAAACCTAATGCTTTACCTTTAAACGATACAGTGCATCGGCTGAGGACACACCCTCCAGTCTATGGGACACACATCTAAATCAGAGATGACAAATAAGAAACACCATGGGACTTCAATGTATGTGTTTTTTTTATTTTATTTTTATTAAGAATTAAAAATAAGGCTATAATATAATAAATATTAGGCCTATTATAAATAAAATAAAAGTAAAATATCATTAGAATAAATGTAAGTGTAATAAAAATATAATTATTCTTTTAAATAATAAGTTGAAATAATGCAAATTGATGAATTTTAAATAACACAGACTACGATTAACAGCCTCGATAGTTACAAGTCTGCTTACAGTAGGTCTGTCTTTAACAGTTAACAGTTTTCGTTAAAAAATAAATTTCCCTATGGAGAAAATAAAATACTATGAAAATAGTTTCAGTTATGACTTTTTTTCACTTGATTCAGTCCATTTAGTTTTGTATCAAACACAATGTGATTTCCGTTGATCGAGATCTGGCAGTAACAGCTCATTTTTCCTCTTGGGCGAGCGATCTGCTCACAGCTTACCCTGCTTGTGTAATCCCTCATATGCCAGCGAACCAGTGAGAACGCGGGACAGTGATGACGATACAGAACAACAGAGCGTAGGCATCAAAGCTGCTTTGGATCCGCATACCCGGAACTACAGATTTTTAAAAAATGAGCGTCGTTTGGCCAAAAAAATTAATGACAGAGAGAGATGACATAGGACTCATGAGCGCATGGATACGAGCGAGCTCACGCCGGCTCAGATCCCGCGTGCCTCGCTGTCTCCAAATAGAGAGGCTTCGCCAGTGCTCTTCACTCAGACAGACCAGCGCCCCTCGTTTGAAGCGAGCGGACTCGTCTCGTTTGGTGGTTCGGAGGAAGACCTCCATGATGACAGTATGTCATTGGCGGCCTCTGAAGGCTCTGAACAGACCCCTCCCACCCCCCGCCTCAGACCGGCAAAATCGACGCCAGGGTGAGCACAGACGCCGAACTTCTCCGCGTTCTCGCCAGGGTTGTCGAAGAGCTCGGCCTCGACTGGTCTTCACCAGAAGAGCCCACCAGAAGCCGCCTTGATGAATGGTTCCTGCCGGGGCGCCAACAGGCCCCTCGTCAGCGATCAGCGGCGTTCTTCCCTGAAGTTCACGACGAACTAACAAAGTCCTGGTGCGCCCCCTACTCTGCCCGCCTACGCACTTCCGCCTCTGCAGCACTCTCGACCTTAGATGGCGCGGAGGAAAAGGGGTATGAAAAACTATCCCCCCAGAGAAAGCAGTGGCCGCACATCTCTGCCAACCCACCGCCATTGGATGGAAGGCCAAAGTGTCACATCCATCAAAGCCGTGCAGGACGACTTCAGCTCTCGCCAGCCATGCTTACGCCTCCGCTGGTCAGGCTGCCTCAGCCCTGCACATTATGGCGGTCCTCCAGGTGTTCCAGGTGAAACTCCTCCGCTCCATGGACGAGTCTGGACTGGACCTGGCAGCCTTCCGCGATCTGCGCAGCACCACTGACCTGGCCCTGCACACCACAAAGTCCACCGCCCAGGCTATTGGAAGGAGCATGGCCAGCCTGGTAGTGCTTGAGCGCCACCTGTGGCTCAACTTGACGGCAATCAAGGATGCGGATAAGACCGCCTTCCTTGACTCCCCCATCTCTACCACTGGTCTCTTCGGCCCCGCGGTGAGCGGCTTCGCTGAGCGCTTCACTGAGGCACAGAAGTCTTCACAGGCCATGCGACACTTCCTACCGAAACGCTCCAGCTCTGCTTCAGGTCGCCCAAAGAACGCGCCGACCCAGCAGCCAGCCAAACCAGCGCCGCTGGTCTCTCAGCCCCGCCCAGCAGCTGACACCAGACAGCGCCCACAGGCAGCGAAACGCTACCCGTTCCCTAAACGCCAGGGTTCTGGTCCCCCATTCGAGCCGCTTCAGTCAGCTGAATTAAGGCCACTTTTACTCAAAACCGCACTCCTGCTAGCTCTAGCATCGGTCAAGCGAGTGGGCGACTTACAAGCCGACTTACAAGTCGTCCTCAAGCCGAGACATGGCTATGTACCTAAGGTGCTCTCAACTCTGTTCAGAGCCCAGGTCATTTCACTGTCTGCCCTTCCCCCTGTCGGAAGACGACAGAGAACTATGTAGAGCAGGGGTGCCCAACCTTTTTTAAAAGATCTACTTTTAAATTTGTTAGTGTGCCGAGATGTACCCTGGCTGAATTCAGATTTGCGTACTAGCATACTACTCTTGCTATACCTGCCATATCTTTATATGAAATAGTATGAGTAGTATGTTAATATGCGATTTCGAATTCAGCCCCTAATTTCGTCGTTGTCAATAACGTTCAGTTATAAGTCACTTATAAGTAATTAGTTAATGATTATCTAATCATTTACAAAACATGACTACATTCATAAATGATTAATAAGTGGTATGCTAACAATTTGTAAATGTTTTGTTAATTCAGTCATAAGTCATTTATAAATTATTAGTTAATGATGAACTAATCATTTACAAAACATAACTATAATTTTTATAACTTATTAATCAGTGGTATGTTAACAATTTACAAATGTGCTGTGTTATCTTAAAAAAATTGTAAATCATGAAATAAATCAAATAGTAGATGTTTGATGAGTTATTAGTTGATACTTTATTTATCACTTATAAATCATTGAAGTATTTATGTCAAAATTGTTTTAGTATCATCTCAATAAACAATGGTTAATCTTGAACAAATGATGAACAAACCATTAGTAAATGATCAGTAATTTATTGATGTATCCTTAAGTTGTAAGCTGGTCTGTGTTCAAAAGCACAAACATGCAGGATGCTAAAACAGTATTTTTAAGAATAGTAATTTTTTTGTTTTCAAGGGGATAATAATTTATAAATGACTTCAACAAAAACAACAAAATCAACAAAACATTCATAAAATGTTAGCATATTACTTATTAATCGTTTATGAATGTATAGTCATGTTTTATAAATGATTAGTTCATCATAATAACTTATAAGTGACATATAACTGAACGTTTTTATTAAGTGTTACCATTTGTTTTCATAAAGCAATGCTATTGGTCACCCTTTACGTACAGTGGGGAGAACAAGTATTTGATACACTGCCGATTTTGCAGGTTTTCCTACTTACAAAGCATGTAGAAGTCTGTAATTTTTATCATAGGTACACTCAACTGTGAGAGACGGAATCCAAAAATCCAGAAAATCACATTGTATGATTTTTAAATAATTAATTTGCATTTTATTGCATGACATAAGTATTTGATCACCTACCAACCAGTAAGAATTCCGGCTCTCACAGACCTGTTAGTTTTTCTAACTCAGTTCTCCACTCATTACCTGTATTAACTGCACCTGTTTGAACTCGTTACCTGTATAAAAGACACCTGTCCACACACTCAATTAAACAGACTCCAACCTCTCCACAATGGCCAAGACCAGAGAGCTGTGTAAGGACATCAGGGATAAAATTGTAGACCTGCACAAGGCTGGGATGGGCTACAGGACAATAGGCAAGCAGCTTGGTGAGAAGGGAACAACTGTTGGTGCAATTATTATAAAATGGAAGAAGTTCAAGATGACGGTCAATCTCCCTCAGTCTGGGGCACCATGCAAGATCTCACCTCGTGGGGCATCAATGATCATGAGGAAGGTGAGGGATCAGCCCAGAAATACACAGCAGGACCTGGTCAATGACCTGAAGAGAGCTGGGACCACAGTCTCAAAGAAAACCATTAGTAACACACTACGCCGTCATGGATTCAAATGCTGCAGCGCATGCAAGGTCCCCCTGCTCAAGCCAGCACATGTCCAGGCCCGTCTGAAGTTTGCCAATGACCATCTGGATGATCCAGAGGAGGAATGGGAGAAGGTCATGTGGTCTGATGAGACAAAAATAGAGCTTTTTGGTCTAAACTCCACTCGCCGTGTTTGGAGGAAGAAGAAGGATGAGTACAACCCCAAGAACACCATCCCAACCGTGAAGCATGGAGGTGGAAACATCATTCTTTGGGGATGCTTTTCTGCAAAGGGGACAGGACGACTGCACCGTATTGAGGGGAGGATGGATGGGGCCATGTATCGCGAGATCTTGTATCGCGAGAACAACCTCCTTCCCTCAGTAAGAGCATTGAAGATGGGTCGTGGCTGGGTCTTCCAGCATGACAACGACCCGAAACACACAGCCAGGGCAACTAAGGAGTGGCTCCGTAAGAAGCATCTCAAGGTCCTGGAGTGGCCTAGCCAGTCTCCAGACCTGAACCCAATAGAAAATCTTTGGAGGGAGCTGAAAGTTCGTATTGCCCAGCGACAGCCCCGAAACCTGAAGGATCTGGAGATGGTCTGTATGGAGGAGTGGGCCAAAATCCCTGCTGCAGTGTGTGCAAACCTGGTCAAGAACTACAGGAAACGTATGATCTCTGTAATTGCAAACAAAGGTTTCTGTACCAAATATTAAGTTCTGCTTTTCTGATGTATCAAATACTTATGTCATGCAATAAAATGCAAATTAATTACTTAAAAATCATACAATGTGAAACGGTTGTTTACACTGCTAAATATAATTTACCCATCACCATATATTGTCTAATATTGCCTACCACATTAAATCTGACACCGCTAGCTTTTAATCTAAATCACTATCACACGTTAGCATTTCGCTAGCCTGTTAGCTCGCCATCTCTGCACTCGGGTCTCTTGTTTTCTGAGTTCATTAAACAACTGTGGTGAGTTGGATTAGTAAATAGATTCCATCAAACAACTGTGGTAAGTTGGATTAATCAACAAATACAGTAAGCCATGTCTTCTTCTCCTGTCATTGTCACTTGCACTGCATGTTTCATGTTTAGTATATCTTTCTCCGTTGGCGAACAGGGCTTCACATGTGATAAATGTAAGGAGATAGTCAGGCTGACGGAAAAGATTTCAGAATTAGAGACACGCATCCAGACTTTATTTGAGAGTAGTGAGAATGTAACAGCTTTAGACACTGCTTTGGATGCGAATAGCTTAGTGAACTCTGTACATTGTTCGGTTCCGGCTGTAGAGTCCGTGCAGCAGGGCAACTGGGTGACGGTGAGACGGCATAGTCGCGGATCAAAAAACCACTCTTCCGTTCCGATTAGAACATCAAACAGGTTCTCCCCACTCAGTGATGCACCCACTGAGAATCCTGTTGAAAGTGCCCTAGTTATTGGCGATTCTATTACACAGAACGTGAAAATAGAGACACCAGCCACCATAGTCACATGTTTACCGGGAGCCAGAGCGCCTGACATCAAAGCAAATTTAAAAGCTTTTGGGGCAGACCTGACCTGTTGAAAAAAGATGGTATTCATCCTTCCTGGGATGGTGCCGCTCTTCTCTCTAGTAATTTGGCACATAGTCTTAGAGCTAAACATTGACTAACTGGGGCCCAGGTCAGGAAGCAGACGGACTGGTTTACCCGACCGCCTGCTAGCTGTCTCACGTCACAGAAGTCAGATAAATCCCAGCACATAGAGACTCTTTCACCTAGATATTATCACATAGAGACTGTGTCTGTTCCACGAATTAGTAAATACAAAAAACCATCAAAACCATTCAACGGTAAAAATTTAATTGATGTCCAACAAATAAACAACAGATATAATACAGATGATCAAATGATAAAGCTCGGGCTGCTGAATATTCGATCCCTTTCCTCAAAAGCGCTTATTGTTAATGATATGATTACAGATCATAACCTAGATGTGCTGTGTTTGACAGAAACCTGGCTAAAACCTGACAATTACATTACTTTAAATGAGTCCACCCCCCAAGATTATTGTTATAAACACGAGCCGCGTCTGAAAGGTAAAGGGGGAGGTGTTGCTGTAATTTATAATAATATCTTCGGTATTACTCAGAAGTCTAGTTTCAAATATAATTCCTTTGAAGTTTTGGTGCTTTATGTAACGTTATGTAGTGAAATTGATAAATCCCGTTTGACATTTGTGCTGGCTACTGTATACAGGCCACCAGAGCACCATACAGACTTTACCAGAGAATTTGCTGATTTTCTATCAGAGTTAGTACTGGCTGCAGATAAAGTCCTAATTGTTGGTGATTTTAATAACCATGTAGACAATGAAAAAGACGCATTGGGATTGGCATTTAGAGACATTCTAAACTCTATTGGAGTAAGGCAACACGTGTCAGGACCCACTCATCGCCGTAATCATACGTTAGACCTAATACTGTCACATGGAATAAATGTTGATACCATTGAAATTCTGCAGCAGAGCGATGACATCTCAGATCATTACCTAGTATCATGTACACTTAATTTAGCAAAGGCTGCAAAGCCGTCCCCTCGCTTCAAATATGGCAGGACTATCACTGCTGCGACTAAAGATTTCTTTGTAAATAATCTTCCTCATCAGTTTCATCTCCTCAGCATCCCAGATAGCCTAGAGGAACTCGATGTTGCAACAGAAACTATTGACTCTCTCTTTTCCAGAACTTTAGACACAGTTGCTCCCCGGCGCTTAAAGAAGATTAAAGAAAATAGTCCAATGCTGTGGTACAACGAGCACACTCGGGCCCTTAAAACAGCAGCCAGAAAAATGGAGCGCAGCTGGAAGAAAACAAAACTAGAAGTTTTTCGCATTTCGTGGAAAGAGAGCATGATTGCATACAGGAAGGCCCTAAAGACTGCTAGATCTGCTTATTTCTCGACTCTCTTAGAAGAAAACAAACACAACCCTAGGTATTTATTCGATACAGTGGCTAAATTAACCAAAGATAAAGCTTCACCTTCTGATGTTTGTAAACAGCACAGCAGTAATGACTTTATTAACTTCTTTACTTGTAAGATTGATAATATTAGGAAAATAATTATAACCATGCAGCCGTCTACTACAGTATCACATCAGACAGTGCATTGTAGTGTCACTGAGGAAAAATTACATTCATTCACTGCCATAGGAGAAGAAGAATTGGCTAAACTCGTTAAATCATCAAAATCAACAACATGTATGCTCGACCCCATACCGACTAAACTACTAAAAGAGATGCTTCCAGAGGTCATAGATCCTCTTCTTAATATCATTAATTCATCCTTGACATTAGGATATGTACCGAAAACTTTTAAGTTGGCTATTATTAAACCACTTATTAAAAAACCGCAACTTGATCCTACAAAATTAGTCAATTACAGGCCAATCTCAAATCTACCCTTTCTGTCAAAAATACTAGAAAAGGCAATGTCCTCACAATTATGCTCCTTTTTAGAAAGAAATGGTATCTGTGAGGATTTCCAGTCAGGATTTAGACCGTATCATAGTACTGAGACTGCTCTCATTAGAGTTACAAATGATTTACTCTTATCATCCGATCGTGGTTGTATCTCTCTGTTAGTGTTACTCGATATTAGCGCTGCATTCGATACTATCGAACACAACATTCTTTTGAATAGACTCGAAAATTATGTTGGCATTAGTGGAATTTCATTGGCATGGTTTAAATCATACTTATCTGACCGTTATCAGTTTGTAGCAGTAAATGAAGAGATGTCACACCGAACACAAGTTCAGTATGGAGTACCGCAGGGCTCAGTGCTAGGACCGTTGCTTTTCACCCTGTACATGCTACCACTGGGAGATGTTATTAGGAAGCATGGCGTTAATTTTCATTGTTATGCTGACGATACTCAGCTCTATATTTCTTCACGCCCTGACGAAACTTACCAATTCACAAGATTAACAGAATGCATAGCTGATATAAAAAATTGGATGACTAGTAATTTCCTGCAACTTAATTCAGAAAAAAATGAATTTTTAATCATTGGACAAAAAAACTCCACAAGTAGTAACCTAGAATACTGTCTAACACTCGATGGCTGCTCTGTCAAGTCCTCGTCGTCAGTTAGGAACCTGGGTGTGCTCTTTGATACCAATCTCTCATTTGAAAGCCACGTTTCTAGCATCTGTAAAACTGCATTCTACCATCTTAAAAATATATCTAAATTACGGCACATGCTTTCAATGCAAACTTGAGCGAGCTCTTAACGCATTATACTCCATCACGTCTATTGCGGTCTCAAAATTCTGGCCAGTTGATAATACCTAGAATATCAAAATCAACTGCAGGCGGTCGATCCTTTTCCTATTTAGCACCTAAACTCTGGAACAGTCTTCCTAGCATTGTTCGGGAAGCAGACACACTCTGTCAGTTTAAATCTCGACTAAAAACACATCTCTTTACTATGGCATACACATGGCATTTTTAATTTCTATTATTCAAATCAGTTAAATGATTGTTTTAGGCTGCATTAACTAGGTCAGCCGGAACCGGGAACACTTCCAATAACACCTGATGTACTCATTACATCATAAGAAGAATGGCATCTACGCTAATGTTAGTCTCTCTGTTTATCCCGAGGTTTACTGCAGTCGGCCGGATCCGGGCCGTATCCAGACCAGATGATGGACCTTAGCCTGGACATGACGACCATATCCCTGAAGTGTCTGTAGAGACCGTGTCAATTAAACTCCCCCCTGTAAATGCCACATCGACACGACATCCTCATTAAACCCGTCCCCGGCGTGACGACTCCAATCTTTCAAATAATCCTACGAATATCTATTGATCTAATATGACTTCTGACCTGTAATGTTGCCAGAATCATAATCATACACTATTTGTTCGTCGGCCAGAGGAGAACTGGCACCCCGACTGAGCCTGGTTTCTCCCAAGGTTTTTTTCTCCATTCTGGCCCTGAAGAAGTTTTGGTTCCTTGCCACTGTCGCCTTTGGCTTTTGGCTTGCTCAGTTGGGGACACTTAAATTTCAACTATATTACTGATCTGCCCGCATTGACACTATATGATAATTGAAATGAGCTGGATGACATCACCGTTTTCACCAGAGAGGCTGTACAGCCGAATCAAATTCCGTTGCATTATTTTCCTGTTACCACTGTGAAGCTGCTTTGAAACAATTGCCATTGTAAAAAGCGCTATATAAATAAAGGTGATTTTGATTTGATTTGACAAAATAAAAAAATAAAAAGAGTAATTGCGTCTTTTTATCTCAGAATTCTGACTTTTTTCTCACAATTGCGAGTTATAAAGTCAGAATTCTGAGATATAAACTTGCAATTGCGTGATATAAAGTCACAATTCTGACTGAAAGCAATTGTGAGAAAAAAAGTCAGAATTGTGACTTTATATCACGCAACTGCGAGTTTATATCTCAGAATTCTGACTTTATAACTCGCAATTGTGAGAAAAAAAAAGTCGCAATTACTCTTTTTATTTTTTTATTTAGTGGCGGAAACGGGCTTCCATAGTCTGCTCCTCTCTATACCCTGAAAATGAATAAAACCGCTCCTTTACTCCAGTCCAACAGATGGCACTACTGCATCTTTTGACACTGTACAAAGTGCCTTAAATTGAAAAAGAGGATGGAAGAAGATAGACAGAAGTAGGCGTTAAGACTGACGTGCCTGCCAGATAACAATAGTGAAGACGTGTTCCTCACTCACACTCACCAAAAGTTCTCGCAACATCCACCAAGATGGGAATCCGAAAAAAGAACAACAAGAACCCGCCGGTGCTCAGCCACGAGTTTGTGATCCAGAACCATGCGGATATTGTGTCTTGCGTTGCTATGGTGTTTCTGCTGGGTCTTATGTTTGAGGTAAGAATCCACTTTTTATTTCATTCATTCGCTGGTACAGATTTAAGACCAGTTTGTGGTCAAAGATGACAAATCAGCCTGATCAGTGTTTCTGTAAGAAACCTATAGCGGATCTTTCTTGTTCTGTCATAGTCTGAACAGACCCTTTCACTTCCTTTAACTGCAGATAAAACTGTTACTTTTTGGTTTTACCTTAAATGTGCAGAATTTTTCCATTCTTTTCCATCTCTGATTCATATAAATTAATCTTATACCGCAGGATTTACTCTCACGCGCTGGTGCTAATGCCCTTTTCATTGAAATAGTTGGGAATTTTGATTCAAAGGAACATGATGCACGAGAGAGAAAGAGAGAGAGGAATTCTCTATGAAGCGATTTAAGGAACTTTAAAACCCGCGAGATGAAAAGCAAGCGCGCGAATTGGTTACATTTGAAGAAGTGTTGAGCGGAATAACAGAAATGATTTGTAAAAATGATTACGTAACATTGTAGCTGCACTGATACTTTTACGCGCAAATGAAGTGTTACGTGGCAATCGGAGAATGACTGAGCGCTGTCATCGGTGCACAGCAGCAGCAGGGCCACGGTTTCTGCCATCAAAATACTTTTACTGATAGCAACTTAGCGATTTTACACTCTCAGTCCTCGTTTGGAATGCGAGTTTGCAAAACCGTTAGATTTGGACGACCGTTTGCTGAATATCAGCGCCAGTGCTGGTGCATCATGGGAAATGAAGTTTACAGTACTGAAACGGATTTGGTGCTTTAATGGGCATTTTTAAACAGATATGCCCATGTGTAAATGATATCTTTAAGAAAAACTGATTATAATTGCTATATGTGTCTTATAGCCATGTCATTCACACCTGTCAGTCACATTCTGTGACTTATTAAAATCTGCATGGCCTATTTTCTTCAACACTATTCACTTGCGTTGTAAACCTTATTTTCCATACAATAAAAGTGAATAGTGAAAGAGACTGACTGACTGCCATTCTGTAATGACATATCTCTCATTTTAGAGTGAAATATTCCTTTATTTATTTGTGCATTAACTGCCTTTTTATGTTTCTTCCCATGCAGATTACATCAAAGGTAGCAGTTTTGTTCATAACTGTGCAATACAATGTTACAATTCCAGCAAATGGTAAGTATGTGTTAAATAACCTCCAGTTTATTTTTGGTCTGTTTAGCTTGAGTATAAATAGTTGTATTATTTTCTGTCACATTTGTTTGTTATTATGTTTGCTAGTGCTGTCAAACGATTAATCACATCCGGAATAAAAGTTTGTGTTTACATAATATATGTGTGTGTACTGTGTATAATTATGTATATTTGAATACACACACATGCATGTATATATTTAAGATATATTTGCATGTATATACAGTATATATATTTATATAATTTACATATAAACAAAATATTTTTTAAATAAATATAATAATTTTTTTTTAAACATATACATGCATTTGTGTGTATTTATATATACATAATAATTATACAAAGTATACACGCATATATTATGTGAACAAACTTTTATTTTGGATGCAATTAATCGCGATTTGACAGCACTAATGTTTGCTATTTCTGTTATAATAAATAAAACACCTCAAAGTTTATCAGGATTTTTGTATATACATAACATCTGTTAGTTTTATAATGATTCTCTCCTTATATTTTGCACGAATATTGCTCAGTTCCAAATTTGTAAAATCAACCGCATTGGCTTTGTTGTTCATTATCTTTCTTTTTGAGATTGGACAAACAAATCAGATATCAGTTGTCTATACTAAGCTAGCCATACTGAGTGTGCATGCTTATGTTGTGTTTGTATTGTGGATTTTAGGAGGTCCAGAGGAAACAGCAGTGAATTACTTCCATTACGGTCTGAAAGATGTGGCCACCGTCTTCTTCTACATGTTAGTGGCCATTATCATGCACGCCATTATTCAGGAGTATGTGCTGGATGTAAGTATCCTGTTGTGAATGAATAAACGTACACTAGCTGAAATGTTAATGGCGTTTGTGCGTAAATATTAATGTGCTGCTTAATAGTGTTTTGGTGCAACATTGTTAATACTAATAAATGTTTTGATTTGTTATGCCACTTACTTGAATCCATGACTGTTCAGAAAATCAACAGGAAGATGCACTTCTCCAAAACCAAGCACAGCAAGTTCAATGAGTCAGGGCAGCTGAGTGCGTTTTACCTCTTCTCCTGCCTGTGGGGAGCCAGCATTCTTGTCTCGGTAAGAGCTTCACTACTCTGTTTCATGTAAATAGGAGCTTATGTGCAGGTTGGTGTTTATAGCTGTGTCTGAAGGATTCATTTGACTTATTCTGCTTAATCTGAAGGAGAACCTCCTGTCCAACCCTGTCAGCCTGTGGGACGGCTACCCGCACACTCTTATGCCGTAAGTACCGCTGTCTGTGCTTCTGGGAAATCCAGACTATTCACCCAAAAATGAAAATTCTGTCATTTACTCACCCTCATGTTGTTCCAAACCAAAAAAGACTTTAGTTCAAATTCACAACGCAAATTAAGATATTTTTAATGACATCTGAGAGATTTCTGTCCCTCCATTGAAAGTCTATTCATCCAAAACTCTGACGCTTCCAAAACGTTCATAAAGAGATTGTAAAATAAATCCACATGAAACAAGCGGTTTAATCCAAGTCTTCTGAAGAGACACGATCACTTTATTTAATGAACCGATTTAATTTAGGCTTTTATTTACATATGAGCATTGATCAGCGAATGTACTTGGAGAACTCTATTTTGGTAAACAGAAGCTCAAGCATGCTTTCTTGTTGCGTGGGAAACCAATGAGGTTCATTCTCGTGTGTTATGCAGCACAGATGAGCATCTGCAAGAACCAATGAGGTTTGTTCTCATGTGTCAAGCAAGTACAGTTGAGCTTCCATTTACCATATTTGAGTGCTCTAAATATGTTGCTGATCAATGTTTATTTGTAAAAAAAAAAAAAAAAAAAAAAATGTGTTCATCATATAAAGTGAGTTCTTCAGAAGACTTAAACCGCTCTATTCATATCATTTTACGATCTCTTTATGAATGTTTTGAACGGTCAGAGTTAGGGGTGGCCAATATACCTGTAGACACAATTAACCAGTAGAGATTTTGGACTATCGTCTCTATCGCAGTTACACTCACATGGCGTTTCTGTACTGTGCAGTCACCTGAGCCGGATTATCCAATGGGCTGGGGCCCAAGCGAGGGGGGAAGATAATTATTTATTTTTTTATTTTTTTACATTTCCGATAACGGTGTGTCTATTTGCACCAAGTGTAGTCTTAGTCTTGTTGGCAAGTAGGGAATGTGGCGCCTGAAAGTAGCTTTTGCCGCGTTCGACCCGAGTTCGAATCCGTCTTTTGCCAAACTAGCTCTTCTCCAATAGAGTCATTTACACTCTGTTATTACTGAATCCTGTTAATGTACAACAATACTGAGGTGCAAATAGTATATACCACTATTTATAAGTAAATAGCATCTAACAACTATTTGCACTTATTGCAAAGAACTGATATTTTTAGTGTAAATAGAATATATCGCTATTTTCACTTAGTGTAAATAGCATATCGCTAAGAAAATGCTGCTATTGTCTAAGTAGCATCTATTTCTAAGAAAATATGTGCACTTAGTGCAAATAGCAGCTGCCTTCAGGTAATGAAACCATGTAGAACCAATAAAAAACAGAATGATATAATTGATAATTGACAAGTGCAAGTGTGGAAAGCATGTAACAGCCCATGCTGTCTTCAGATAACCCAGCACTGAATCCAGCGGACTGTGCGAGTAGTCGTCGTAGTTCAAAATGAGTGAGAGGAGTGGTTGTAGTAAACGCGAACAAAAAAGAGGAGAGAGGAGGCCTAAAAAGACGTTGTTCCCAGGGGCCTCTGAATTCTTAATCCGGGCCTGGCGGTTATGAAAGCTTATCGTTTGTATGCGTTTAAGCTTTGCGGTTTAAAAACAGATTATAGGTTAGTATTAGTTTATTGAAAATGGTGATTAAGAATTATGAAATTTCAAAGGTTTCAAAAATGTTGATATCATAACCTTATTTAAAGCAAAAATAACTATATTGTTATTGTGAAATAAAATTACTCATATCGTGATATAAGATTTTGGTCATATTGCCCACCTCTAGTCAAGAGTTTTGGGTGAATAGACTTTCAATGGAGGGACAGAATTTTTTTTTATATTTCATTACAATTTTCTTAATTTGTGTTTTGAAACTTAATGAAAGTCTAACGGGTTTGGAACAACATGAGAGTAAGTAATTGATCATTTTTGGGTGAACTATACCTTTAAAAGCGTAGCGTTTAAATTTGAACTAATTGAATATGCTGATTAATGGAGGGAAAGTGATGGTTGTTTTTGGTTCATATTCCGTCTCACGTCACATCTGCCGATCCGCTGCATGAGCGCTCATAAGTTACATCTTTGGTAAACTGATCCGCCGAGCTGGTTCGCACCAGGAAGACCGTTTAAAAGCTATCTCAACGCTCCTGATCTAATTATCTTGCATTAGTCTACCTCTAATTCTCTCTTCTGATTTTTGTAGACCTACTGTATGTAACACACAGCTTGCAAATGCAATTACCATTGACATTTGATTTCCACAAGTCGTGGAGATGCTAAAGAAGTTCCTTGTCTTGTTTTAGGTTCCAGATGAAGTTCTACTACATCTGTCAGCTCGGCTACTGGCTTCATGCAATCCCTGAGCTCTACTTCCAGAAGGCCAAGAAAGTAAGCAAGCAAGCAAAGTGTTTCCAGTGTTGAGGATGCACTGAAACCATATTCATGCATCCTGTTATTGTGACGGGACTGATTTCCTTCTTCAGAGGTTTCTTTGTTTACCAAACTTTTACTTTACGGAAATTGACAGAAGACAGGACAATGTTGTCTTGTTTTATTTTTCAGGAAGACATTCCTCGTCAGCTTGTTTATATAAGTCTTTACTTGGTCCAAATTGCAGGAGCCTACATTCTGAAGTAAGCAATTAATTTGTCATGTTTATTAATCATAAACAGTTGTCAGGGCATGCATTACACTATTACGTTCTGTGTTCTTGCTCAAATAAATGCAGCCTTGGTGAGCATTAGAGACTTCTGTTGAACTGTTAAACATCAAATATTTTTGATTGGCTCTTATTGCACCTGGTTAGGACATGGTGTAAAGTTGACATGATTGTCATTTACAGATGAAATGAGTACAAAACCATGCATAGTGACAAAGAATTACACTTTTCAAAGACTAATAATGTAGTAGTTTCACGCATGTTTAAACCATTAATGATGTATTTCCAGTCTGAACCGGTTGGGTCTGGTGTTGCTGGTTCTGCATTACTTTGTTGAGCTCCTCTTCCATGTATCCCGACTCATTTACTTCAGCAATGAGGACAGGCAGACCGGGTGAGTGCCATTCATTTGACAGAGCAAGTCTAGTTAATAAACACTGTGAATGATTTTTACTGAGCACAGGCAGATATGAAATTGCAAATGAATTTCAGCACAATTCTGCGTTTGAAAGGATGTTTTTACCATTATGAAGCATTTTGTGTATGTTAACAGGTTTACAGTGTGGGCTGTTCTGTTTGTGCTGGGCCGCTTGTTGACTCTTTCCCTGTCTGTTCTTACTGTGGGCTTTGGGCTGGCCGGAGCAGAGAAACAGGGTCTGAACCTCGCTGAGGGAAGCTTTAATGTCCTGTTTGTTCGGTAAGCAGGGTGATCTTCATCTTGTGTTAGGCCTACTTCCTCACTGCAGTGAAATGAATAGAGATTAATCATGCAAATGTTTTGAAGCATTTTTGGATCACTCTTTAGCAACTGCTGCTTTGATTTTTAGTTTTTCAAGAAGCAATTTTTAGCACCTTATTATAAACCAAGTGCCTTACATGTGACATGATTGAATTTCTGTAGAGCTTTGAAGTAGAAAATTCTCTGAATTCAAATGGTTTGCACTGAATACATTTTGGTTTGACTGTATGCGCAGAGACCTTCAACATTTTCTCACATTATCAGTTTATTCGCTATAGTTTAGAAAACGGTAATAAAATATGACAAGAACTCAGTTAAACTGTGTCAAACAAATTCATCTTGATAATGTCAGATAACTTTGATAGAAAGGTATGTAATGGATTACAATCAACCAATCAGCTGTTAAATTTAAGTACACAATTAGATAATACCATTTTAAGTCAACCAGTTACCAAGCAATGCTTCATTTTGTTCAGTCTGTGGTGTGAAAGGTCACATTAGCAATTAAAGAAAAAACACTTAAGCAAAACATGGTCAGGTCAAAGTGTCTGAATAATTTTGGTCCCAAATTTTTTATCAGTTTTACTGGTAGTCCATTGTATGAAGAATATTTGGGTATAATATGTCACAGTTTACTTTATTTTGCTATCCTCACTTACATAAATGAACTATAGTGTCCTGCACCCACTAGTAAAAAATTATATCTGGTGTCTGAATAATTTTTGGTTTGACTGTATGTTGTATGTGCAATGCTTTTTCAAATCTGATTTGCAGAGTGAGATGGCAACAGTCATTTGGGCAAAAACAAGGGGAAAAAAATTGCTCTAGTGTCCCAAAATTTCCCCTGTTAGCCATCAAAAAATTCTTGACTCATAATATGAATATGTAATCGCATTGTAAAAGCTCTTCTACTGGAAGTGAGTGCCTTTTGGATGGACGTGATTTAGTTAAACACCAGATGATGGAAAAGTAATGGCGACCTTTTGCTTTTATTATTGTTGGATTTGTTTGTAATGGCTCTCTGTTTCTCTCAGGGTGACTGTCCTGGCTGCAATATGCACCACTCAGGCTTTTATGATGTGGAAATTTATCAACTTCCAGTTGCGACGATGGAGAGAACATGCGCAGACTCAGACCTTAAAAAAGAAATCGTCGTCTTCTAAGAGCAAATCAAAGAAAGGTCAGTATTGCCCATTTGAGATGCGATTCTACTGTTCCAATTGAGGGTGGGCGATATGACCAATGATAGGAGTCATTTTTAATGACATCTGATTTTTCTCCCAACTGTTTATGTTCACTTAAGACATAAGCGTTTGCATAAATGCTCGCCAAGATGGCATTTTGACACTGAGTGCGTTTACATGCACGTTCTTAAGCCGACAACGAACATGGTCATGTAAACGTGGTAACCCGTTTTCTTTTATCGGAGTAAGGTCATAAACGGCTTAAGCATAAACCGGTCGGAACAGGTAGTTTTTTGCCTCTTACCCCGATTTCGCGCGGCATGTAAACGCATTAACCTGCTTTCTGCCAGCTTATTGAAGTGCGCATGTGTGATAAGTGACAGAAATGCATACTTAGAGCAGATTTAAGCGCATCCAGACAGAGCAAGCGTTTTGCATGAAAGAAAGAAGGAAATGTATCACAAACGCAGACTCTTTTTAGACCCAGAAAATTGTAAAAATGTGTTCTCATCTCTCGTGCAGTAGAAGTGGTTCAGTCAAAACGCTGCATCTGTAACTGCATGAGAGAATAATATGAGCCGTAAGTTTCCCGCTTACACATTGCAAGCTTTATTTAACATCACAACTGACATAACATATGGAATACTCAGTCAGATACGGAAATGATTATTTTTGACGTCACTACAAGGAAATAACCAGATTTATTAATAAAGTCATTGACAACGCAAGTAAACCGCATTTACAGTTTACTGGTTTCCATGTAAATGGGGAAAACTGGCTATTTCAATAAGCTGATATTTGTGAGTTATCAGCTTACTGGTGTGCATTTAAACATGCTCACTGTTCAAATGCAATAAGCTATGAAAGATGGCTGAATTTGGCATTGCATGTCTGAGAGGCGGCTTTCTGTGTCCGTCCCATGCCTTTTTTCATTCATGCATGTTTCTTTATTGTTCTAACACCATGGTTCTCAACCAGGGGGCCTCAATAAAAGTCCAAGGGGGCCTCAAGATGACTTAAAATTCTTTAAGGCAAAACAAGCATTAAAGGGTTAGGTCACCCAAAAATGAAAATTCTATTATTAATTACTCACCCTCATGTCGTTCCAAACCCGAAAGACCTTCATTCATATTCGGAACACAAATGAAGATATTTTTGATGAAATCCGAGAGCTCTCTGACCCCTCCATAGACAGCAATTTAATTACCACTTTCAAGGCCCAGAAAGATAGTAAAGACATCGTTAAAATAGTCCATGTGACTCCAGTGGTTCAACCTTAATGTTATGAAGCGATGAAAATACTTTTTGTGTGCGAAAAACAAACAGAAATAACGACTTTATTCAACAATTTCTTCTCGTCTGTGTCAGTCTCTCCTACGCTGTTGACGTAGTGTAAACAGTGCAGCACTTCCGAGTTCTATGGCAGAACGGCAGCTCACCATTCGTTAGCTCCTGTGTCAGCATCACACACATGGGTTGTGGTGCTCACGTGAACAGCGTCGGCCAATGGTAAGCCGGCGTTCTGACATAGCGATTCGAAAGCGCTGCACTGTATTTACTACATCAACAGCGTAGGAGACTGGCACAGACGAGAAGAGATTGTTGTATAAAGTCGTTATTTATGGGGGGGTTTGCGCACAAAATGTATTCTCTTCTCTTCATAAAATTAAGGATGAACCACTGAAGTTACATGGACTATTTTAACAATGTCTTTACTATCTTTCTGGGCCTTGAAAGTGGTAATTAAATTGCTGTCTATGGAGGGGTCAGAGAGCTCTCGGATTTCATCAACAATATCTTCATTTGTGTTCTGAAGATAAACGAAGGTCTTACGGGTTTGGAACGACATAATTCCTTCATTAATTACTCACCCTTTTCATTTTGGGGTGAACTAACCCTTTAAAATAAGCTAAAACAAGTAAAAATCAAGATATTTCTTATTTGGTTCTTTTTATAATGACTATACATCTTTCTAGTTATGCCAAGCTCTAAAATATCCTTCAAATATTGTTGTGGACAGTCGAGGGCCTTGAAGTCAAAAAGGTTGGGATCCAGATCTCTAACATGTCAAAAACTTGTGTATATTGCAGATTTACATACTGCAATATACACAAAATGGCAAAATCAATTGACACTTAATATTGTCACCACAATATATGTTGTCATACCACCCAGCCCTTGTTCCAATCTAGAATCGACATTTAATCAGTAAAGTACTTGAGGCTGTACTGTATTATGAAAATAGGGTTGTATTTAAAGCATATTGCTTTTATTAAAGGGATAGTTCACCCAAAAATGAAAATTCTATCATCATTTACTTACCCAGATATCATTCCAAGCCCATAAAATTTAATGAAACCGGAGAGGTTCCTGTTCCTCCATTTAAAAGTCCAGATAACCACAAGTTTAAAGTTCCAAAAAGGTTATAAAGGCTCATAAAAACAAATCCATATGAATCGAGTGGTTTAATCCAAGTCTTGTGAAGAGATTGTAAACGCTTGATATGAGCATATTTATTTTAGTCTTTTATTTACATCTAAAGAATGACACGCATGCATAAAGCAGATCACACATGGTAAACACAGAAGCTTAAACGTGTGTACGTGATGCACGAGAACCAATAAGGTTTGTTCTAGCTTGTGATGCACATAAATTTCCGTATTTACCATATGCTGTTTGTATGTTTGTCGATCATTGTTTAGATCATCTGTTTAAATTATGTTCTAAATTAAACTGCTTGATTTTATATTGATTCGTTTTACGATGCATTTATAACCTTGATGGTTTCCTGGACTTTCAGTGGAGGGACAGAAACCTCTAAGGTTTCATTAAAAACATCTTCATTTGTATTTCATAGATTAACCAAAGTGTTATTGGTTTAGAATGACATGAGGGTGAGTAAAAATTCTGGTAAACATCTTTGTGCTACCATTGGTCCATGGCGATTACGTAATAGGTGTGCGGAGGCTCCGCCTTCTTTCACGTACAGTGGGGAGAACAAGTATTTGATACACTGCCGATTTTGCAGGTTTGCCCACTTACAAAGCATGTAGAAGTCTGTAATTTTTATCATAGGTACTCTTCAACTGTGAGTGACGGAATCTAAAAAAAATCCAAAAAATCATACAATGTGATTTTTAAGTAATTCATTTGCATTTTATTGCATGACATAAGTATTTGATACATCAGAAAAGCAGAACTTAATATTTGGTACAGAATGTAGTCCTGTAGTTCTTGACCAGGTTTGCACACACTGCAGCAGGGATTTTGGCCCACTCCTCCATACAGACCTTCTCCAGATCCTTCAGGTTTCGGGCTGTCGCTGAGGCAATACGGACTTTCAGCTCCCTCCAAAGATTTTCTATTGGGTTCAGGTCTGGAGACTGGCTAGGCCACTCCAGGACCTTGAGATGCTTCTTACGGAGCCACTCCTTAGTTGCCCTGGCTGTGTGTTTCGGGTCGTTGTCATGCTGGAAGACCCAGCCACGACCCATCTTCAATGCTCTTACTGAGGGAAGGAGGTTGTTGGCCAAGATCTCGCGATACATGGCCCCATCCATCCTCCCCTCAATGCGGTGCAGTCGTCCTGTCCCCTTTGCAGAAAAGCACCCCCAAAGAATGATGTTTCCACCTCCATGCTTCACGGTTGGGATGGTGTTCTTGGGGTTGTACTCATCCTTCTTCTTCCTCCAAACACGGCGAGTGGAGTTTAGAACAAAAAGCTCTATTTTTGTCTCATCAGACCACATGACCTTCTCCCATTCCTCCTCTGGATCATCCAGATGGTCATTGGCAAACTTCAGACGGGCCTGGACATGCGCTGGCTTGAGCAGGGGGACCTTGCGTGCGCTGCAGGATTTTAATCCATGACGGCGTAGTGTGTTACTAATGGTTTTCTTTGAGACTGTGGTCCCAGCTCTCTTCAGGTCATTGACCAGGTCCTGCCGTGTAGTTCTGGGCTGATCCCTCATCTTCCTCATGATCATTGATGCCCCATGAGGTGAGATCTTGCATGGTGCCCCAGACCGAGGGAGATTGACCGTCATCTTGAACTTCTTCCATTTTCTAATAATTACGCCAACAGTTGTTCCCTTCTCACCAAGCTGCTTGCCTATTGTTCTGTAGCCCATCCCAGCCTTGTGCAGGTCTACAATTTTATCCCTGATGTCCTTACACAGCTCTCTGGTCTTGGCCATTGTGGAGAGGTTGGAGTCTGTTTGATTGAGTGTGTGGACAGGTGTCTTTTATACAGGTAACGAGTTCAAACAGGTGCAGTTAATACAGGTGAGAGAGTGAGATGAGTGGAGAACAGGAGGGCTTCTTAAAGAAAAACTAACAGGTCTGTGAGAGCTGGAATTCTTACTGGTTGGCAGGTGATCAAATACTTATGTCATGCAATAAAATGCAAATTAATTATTTAAAAATCATACAATGTGATTTTTGTTTTAGATTCCGTCTCTCACAGTTGAAGAGTACCTATGATAAAAATTACAGACTTCTACATGCTTTGTAAGTAGGAAAACCTGCAAAATCGGCAGTGTATCAAATACTTGTTCTCCCCACTGTAGAAATCTTTTCCCATTCGTTTCTCCTTCAGTCCATCGATGTATGATCAGATGCTTTTCTTATGCTTTATTAAAAAAAATGCTTGCAATTTTGTTGTTTATTTTGTTATTTAGAGGAAAGCGCGCAGCACATATTTACATATTCATCTAAACTTGCTCTTAGCAGTGTGGGCGGCGTCAGATGTTTGCTAACAGTATATCGCTGGTCACCTATTTCAAACTTTGTTTTACCCTTAAGTAGAGCTGGGCGATATGACAAAAAAAAATTTAACGATTGACCGATTCATGAGTTCGTTTTTTTTTTTTTTTTTTATATATAAATGTTTAACTTTTATGTTTAACTTAAACGTAACTACAATATGATTCAAGTAACATTCTCTTTGGTTAAAAAGTTCTATTCCAAGTGCACCACACATGAAGTGATCATCATGGTGTAAATGTAAAACAAATGACTTAAATATCTTTGCAGAAAATATGCATGAAATATGAAGGCAAATTTTGTACAAACGTATCTTAAACATATCCTATATAGTCAGAAATAATATAAAACAAGAAAAATGCTAAATATTTCTTAGCCAAAAAGTAATAGCAATAAATAACACCAGTAATAGGCTATTATTAACAGCAAATGCTTTGTAAAAACAGAAAATAACAGCACCTTTCAGCCTGTCACCATCATGCAAACATGAAATATCAAACATACAGTAGTAGTTCTGTACAGGTTTTTGCATTCCATTGAGCTATTTTTTCCTATTGTTTTTATGTTTGACGAACGTGCTTGGCTGTTGCACTCGTGTCTCACCCATGAAATGGCATTCTAAAAACGTGGCACTCAAGTTAGAAGAAAGTTCAACCCGTGTCTAATATCTTTGCTTTTTTCCCATTCCACTGCCCGCGTCTTTGTTTTTTTTTTTGTTTTTTTTCAATGAAACGCGATTTGTGTGAACAACGACGTGATGTGTTCTACGTTCACTGAGCGCGTCACACGAAAGCGGTTAATCAGGCACGCCATCATCTGGTCGGATCACTTTCTTCTCTTAACTGTTATCATTGCTGTATTATCAACATGTTTAAATTAGTGCTGTCAATCGATTAAAAAATTAATCGCACATTTTTTCTTTAATTGTGATTAAAAACATCTGCGTTTTTAATATTTTTATATTGTAATAATTTCACAGTTGCTCTCCAAATTAATGTAGAAACAGCTTAAATGCAGTATATTTGAAATATTTGTTGTAATGGCATCTTTTTATGAAGGCCATTATCACTGATACTAAAACTGCTATTGATGTCTCTGAAATTGTTTTTTTTTTTTTTTTTTTTTTTTTAAACATTAATGATATACATTCAACATTTACAGTTTAATTAAAAGCTATCATCTTCAACATGTATTAAGCTTTAAAAAATTACAACTTTTAACTTAAGTGATCACATAAACCCATTAGGCCTATAATAAATGTCATATTTACCTGTGGCCTTCCTACCTGTCTAACAGGTAGGAAATATACAGAAATTGAATAGCTGAAGTTAAAATTGAAGTTATCAAACTGTCGGCACTGCATAAATTATAAATTAAATATAGAATAACTCCTTATTAAAGCTACAATTTTCTCTGTTACCTTTGTTCTGATTAACATTAATGACAGACATCATTAGTGGCTGCTGTCACTTTAAGATCTCCCGCTGCCGAACATGATGCAGATCTGACGCGCTGTCACGCACATCTCATTTTCTCCACGACTCTTTTAAGTTCATTTAAGACATTATTTAACTAATTTAAGACTGCTCTTATGAGAATACTTGACAAAATGGCAATTTGGCATAATTCTGTGTGTTATTGTCCGTTCAAGTGTGAAGAGAACTCTATTCTGGCACGCGTCTTTCAGACGAGGTGCGTCTCAATCAGCTCCCTAGTTCAGTAGTCAGGGCACTGATCAGGGAGTCGACCACATTCATGTACACGATATACTGATTCACGACCTAGGAAACTAGGGAGCTGTTTGAGACGCACCCAGGACATTCACAGACAGCGCGTTCTCTTTCATCTTGTCGCGCTGGAATGGTTTTAAAGCATTTGCATGAATAAGAGCGTGATCATATAATGTAACGCAAGCCAAATGATGATAGAAAAAACGGATGCTGCGTTTATTTTTAACACGTTAAACTGAAATTTATCACGTGTGTTAACACGCTAATTTTGACAGCACTAGTTTAAATGTAACGTTTGCTAACATTTTTATTCAAAACCGCGATTTTCTTGATTTAAAAGTAATACAATCGCGGGAAAACATTAAATTCTAATTAATCGGAAAAATCGCCCAGCCCTACCCCTAAGCAAAGAACGAAAAATAACTTTGCTGTAAGTATATCAGGGCCTTAAGCAAATTCATTAAGTGCCATTTTTCCACCTGGAGATGTAGTCACTGATGTTAAGTATAACAGCACTTCAGGGATCTAAACTACAAAATGAACTGCTGATCACTTACGTCAAGCCTCTTCTCATTTGTGTTTGTCACAGCCAATGGTGTGAACGGATCTGTTGGTGCCAGCGGAGCAGATTCCCCCAGAGCGAGAAAGGAGAAGTCGTCATAAACCACCCACATTCCCAACTTCTGTACTGGCTGAAATCAGCATGATCATTCCTCTCCCTCCTCTCCGTCCCACAGTTTGTCTGTTGCCCCTTTCCCCTCTTGTTTATCTGGAAAAAAAAATATGGCAACTTCCTCATCCTGCTCTTTGATCATGTAGGATGTTGAATGCTGTATTTCACAAAGCCATCAAACTATTATGTCTCTTTGCAAGAAGGGCTTAAGGAAAAATGTGGCATTGGGGGGTTTTGGAGGGGGTCTTTTTCATATCTCCTACATTCCTTTCCTTTTTCTGAAGGTCCATACGCTCTTTGCTTTATTTGCTTAATCCAAAACTATGATCCAGCCATACCTACAAAAAACAAACAAACATGAAAGCTGTGGGGAAAAAGTAACTTATTTGTACAAGTGCCTAGCCATACATCATTTTGACAGATCAGAGAGGGATAATCCAGTATTTTAACTTGAGTTTGAAATCAGGTTTGATTTAAATTTCTTTGAAAGCTCAGTTTTTTTTCTTCTTCTAAACTATCCTATGCATTTGGAACCATGTCTAATGTCTCTTCATTGTGTTGTTGTATAAAAGCATTGTCACATTTCTTTTTTGTTAATTAGAATAAGATCACAAGCAAACACATTCATTTGATGCCTTTTTTAAAAACAAATATAAATTCCATTTGTTGCACTGCACTGTGTCAAGCTAAGCGAATAGTGTAATGCTCCACAAATTTTGTTTATTTAGCAAAGGAACATGTTCCTGCAATGTGCTTTTGATTCTACCTTTTAATCTTGAACTTTGCACAGCTGACTTTGCTGTTTGGTGTAGATGACACATGAAAATGTCAAATCACAAGTGTCATTCCAGTGAGATTGTGAGCATGTGTTCAGAAGGACAAGTTCTCAGACATAATTTTCATAGCAGATAGTTTCAGTTTAAGAACAATACGCTGAGAGTGAAGTTAGGAACAAGCATTGTTATCTCACCTTTCTTTTACACAAGTACAACCAGTTAGAAAGACAACCAGTGAATACACTAATAAAAATGTTGTTTTCACGGTTATTTGCATTTGTTATGAGTCAAAACATGACCTCTTGTTTCTGCATTTGTTTTAATGCATTGTAGGTTTTAAAATGAGATTTTGTTTGTATAAATTAGTTCATTGAAATCCATGGTGCGAATTACAGCGGCTTGGAATTCCTCAAAACAAAACTTCGAGTCTAAGTTGGTCAGAAAGCGCTAAATAGAACAGCAGTAGCGTTCTCCTGAGGTGGTAACCATAGCAACAGTTCGTCGCTCGAGCCTCATTATGGACCTTGTTATATATTGTATATAGGCCTAATAACGTAACCTAATAAAATAAATTTCATAATTTGCACACTTAATACGTAATTCTCAAAAGGAATACATGTGAAAAGGCACAATGAAGTGCATTTTATTTTAAGAGGTCATTCTCCTTAAAAATGTTGGTGTTGACCATGTGGTGGTGCTGTTCGCCACGATTTTTCTTAACAGACAACAGCGATATATAATGTTTTTTAAATCACACTGCGCGTATGTTGAAGATATTTTCCTGTAGCAAAAGTATACAATATTAAACCATAATAACAAAATATGTATCAATGCTTTCCTAAACTGAACTGCAGTCTCTTTTGGGACATTTCGTTGCGACAAACCCGTGCTGTTTCACAATTGTTGGCAAGCGCTTGTCAATCTGAAACAGTGAACAGCAGAATATTGCACAAGTCACTGTTTGCAGATTTCCCTTTGAGAGAAGTTACTTTCGATGTAGACCTTTGATCGACACGGGTTGGAACATAGGATTCGTTCCGATTCGTCGATGCTTCACCTCGGTCGCTGGCGTAGGGATACACATGGAAGTATTTTTTATAGGTTATAGGAAATCAACCTGTCGCCGTGTGTTTTGATTGGATACCTGGAGCATTTTGGAGTTATTGTTGCTGACTAATCACGGTAAGCTTTGGCTTTCTGCCAGATCAACCAGTCCATGAGCTTGTTGCCTTTTGAGGGTTGCATTCTGTGAATATGGGAGAAAAGTAAGACGTGTGTGAATTTGACAACTCAATACAGTCATGATGAGGCATGGTGGACTACTAGACTACATGTTGGGAGAAAAAAAGCTTATTCGGGCTTGTTCCCATTTATGTAATGGCCAAAATGTTCTTTAAAAGATGGCTAAACGTGCATTCATAGTCAATGGGCTGCTTGAGAAATTAATATGACATAAAGAATCTATATTGCTTTTAATATGTTATTACTAGGCTATAATGACATTTAAAATACACGTGTGACATAAAATCAACGTATTTTGATACTTTCAATTACAGAGAAGACTTGGACCTCTTAATGTCTCTTAGTGAGACTTGCAAAACAAGTATATCTACAAAATAAAAAACACTAATGATGGATAAAACTAGATTTAAATTGGGCTATTCTCAGACCAAAACACTCCTGAACTTTTCTCTTGTAGTTGTATTGTCAAGGCCATATGTTAGGCTATTATTGTGCAGTGTTTTGTTTTGTTAAAAGTGTTTATTCGATAAGAAAATGTATACTAATAGTCATAAGTAGGATGTGATGTATGGAGGTCTGGAAAGCAGTTTTATAATGTGATTTTTAATTAAGCTGTTATGACACTGATAATAGAGTGCAGATTGCTTTGGATTTGGACTAACAACAACACCGGCTCGTGAACTGTCCACTCTGGCACACTTTATTTTCTCCCACAGTGCCACTAAAGGTGAAAGCTTTTCCTTTCAGCACTGCTTTGATTTCCTCTAATATTTTGAAACATCTTACTTGCAGTTTAGAAAATACAAAGGCACGGAAAATGCGATCCAACTGGTGAGCCGCGTCATTATGTTTGCTGTATCATCATTTTGCCCCGTTGCTCACTGCAAGGTTGCTATGCAGGCTAGAGTAAACGAGTAGATACTGGTGCCCGTAGTATGTGGGGGAGGTTTTGCTGGCGAGATAAACAAGCAGCCAGCCATCGTTAGGCATAAGGCAGCAGGAACATGGCGGCGGCAGTTAACTATAATGCTGTTTCACCAACCCGAAGGTCAGAGCTGGACATTAAGTACAGGATTTAAGAGGAAACAAAACACTGTAAGTGCGACATGGTTGCAAATGTTCTATGTTTGCCGGTGAATGGCGGTTTGGGGTGGCTTTGTAACGCGATTTTTACACAGTCGCTGCAGGATCCAATCACAGTTCCGCGGCGGCGGTATCCTGCATTAGCTTGCTAAACCAGCTACACTCGCTATTTCAGCCTGGCCACTTTGCAGAGTTCGAGAGTTGTGTTTTGCTTCTTGCCGTTGTGTAAACAAATCGCTTTGAGCGACCTTGAAGCGGATGCACGGCTGTTGTTGTTGTAACATTTCAATTGTGTCGCTGATTTACTTGATTCGCCCGCGCTGCTTGCATTTGTGCGATAAGTTTAGCCAGCTCCCCCCTCTTATTTGCCTGGCTAGCTTTAGCCTGCGAGCCTCCATTTGACTATGCGAGGATACACTATAACACTATTCAGGGGCATTTTAACTTTAGCGGGCTGAACTGTTACATTGTAACGTGTTAATGGGGTTCCGTTGGAATGCTTGTGTTACATTGTAGCGAGTTGGACGTAACAGTTCTAAAGCGAGCCGCTGAAACCAACAATGTATCGTTCGCGTTCTGTTGAAAGTAAAAGCGCGTTGTTGTTTGACAGTCGTTTTTGCGAGGGCTGAGATTAGTGAGTCAGCTCTTTGCTGAACTACTGCACGGAACGCTACGGTTCGGTTTTCGGGTCTCGCCTGTTTAAAGAAAGGAAAAGTTGGGGCGCCAGTGGCTGGGAATGCTAATTAGCATTTACCTCGTGATTTGCCTGAACTCCGCTATTTTCACGAGCGCTTATATATGGAGCAGAGGCTGTATTTGTCGTCCAGCGCTCGAACGGATATTTAGTTTGGTCGACACAGAGTTCGTAGGCAGCGTGACGATGTTTTACGCTGTGTGACGTCACGCCGCCGGGCAGTTTATTGGGTCAAACAAATGATCAACCACAAATTCAAGACCGAATGAGAGTCAACCCAGGTTTCGCTCGAAGAGTTGCGACTTAAATGCTAAGGTGCATCTAGGTCATGTTTAGATGCACTTTAGCATTTCAATCCTAACTCGTAACTCATAATTTGAACGCAGAAATAGCTGGGTTCGCATTCTGTTCTGAATATTTGGTTGACCATTTGTTTGCATACATTCTGTTTTTGTTTGTGAATTGTTCTTTTTCATAAACGCAGCCCATAGTCTCACGAGTGGGAATTGTTGATTGATTCTGGTTTGGATTCGATTCCCTTTTAAGGATTCCAGTTCATTAATAGTTCCATTTGGAGAAATAAATGTTTGGAAATAAGAAATCCTGATTTTACTACCCTCAGATTTGATCAGAACAGTTATAACAAACCAGAGATAAATGTAATATAAAAATGTAATATCTGTTTAGAAATACTTTTTAATGATGTTCCAGACTTTTTAGAAATGGCAAATCATTACTTGAACCTAACTAAATATAAAAACAAAAATACTGAATAAAATGTGGTAGGAATAACTACACAGTACACAATCACTACACTGATTTATGTCTCAAGTCTAAAGTACAACAAATCAGGATTTTGTCACACATGACAACTAACTTGTGATTCAGTAAAAGATTTGACTTGCTGAATCACACTCAAGTGTTTTGATTCACACTAAAGAACTGGTCCATAAAAGGGAATCATTTGGGAATCGGTTTTGCTGTGTGTTTTGTGATTCATTAGCAGTGTTGCAGTGACACTGGAAACTAGTAGTAAATAAAACACTGCATTTTAGTACAATGTTCTGTTAGCTGAATCGAATGTCATATTTTCTTTGAACCCGTTTCTGTATAAGAACAGGTTCTTAGTTCTCAACCTTATTGGGTTTACTCCGTTGGTGGTTTATAAGAAATGATCTGCTTGAATGCCCAAGCTTGGAGGCTGTACACTGACAGCTGGTGTTCACCTCAGATTTGCATCAGCGCTGCTAAGAGCTGCAGTAGTGCGACTCAGCCTGTTGGACCAGTAGTTCAATTCATGCTAGCTTTGTTACCAGCCTCTTACATCATGCTGACACATTCCACAGTAAGGCTCGTGTGGTGAGCAAATGCTCCCACAGCCCAAAATAAGAGTAATATGGCAATTACTTTAATTAGTTCAATTTGAGAACAATGCAGAATTGTATTCGAGTTTTTATGGTGAATAATGCAAGCAGACTACCAGTGTTGTTGTTGTTGTTGTTGTTAAATAAAGCTAAAACGATTAAAAATAGTTAATTGAAATAAAGCTGAAATACTTAAACGTAGACTTAATAAATGTAAATGAAAATTAGAAATGTTATCTAACTGAAATAGTTGAATACTAAAATTACTAAAATAAATTAAAGCTAAACAGAAATATTTAAAAGAACAAAAACCAGAGGTGGGGGACTCGTCACACGACCTGACTCGAGTCAGACTTAAGTCGCAAATTTTAGGAATTGAGACTTGCTTGACAAATTTTAATAAAAGACTTGACTTGACTTTGACTTGATATTCATGACTTGACTCGGACTTGAGTTAAATGACTCAAAAATATCTGTTTTTGAACGCACCGCAACCTAACCACGTAACGCAGCAGGCAAGCAGAAAGTTAACGTAAGAGCATTGACAGTCATGACTGAACATGGAAGGCGCTACGCCAAGAACAATTAAGTTCGGGTACCAGGATTATGTGAATTTCAAGTTTCCATGGTAATCAGTCACTCCCGGGTCATGGCACGCCTGCGCTGTATCCATCATTTTCATACAAAGAGGTCGCGATGAGTTCAAACTAAGCTGTAAAAAAAAAAAAAAAAAACTCTTCACTACGAAAACTTCAAGCACTGTAAGTTGACGTGGTATCTGAATTGTGTTGCACAATGATGAATAAGTCTGCCTATTTCTCTTGTTGAATAATTAGCAAGACGCCTAGCTGTGGGCGTTTCACCAGCGTAGCGTTTTGTGTGTGTGTGTGTGTGTGGACATGTTTTTCTATCACGATGGGGACTTCAACCTGAATGCACACAGACTCATGGGGACTCGTGTCACTGTGGGGACCTAAATTGAGGTCCCCATGGGTACAAAAGCTTATAAATCATACAGAATGAGTTCTTTTGAAAATGTAAAAATGCAGAAAGTTTTGTGTGATGGTAGGGTTAGTGTAAGGGGATAGAATATACAGTTTGTACAGTATAAAAACCATTACGTCTATGGAGAGTCCCCAGAAAGATAGCGCGCCAGACGTGTGTGTGTGCGATATACGGAATATCCACGAAAGTGTTACTAGTATCTGTATCGTTTATATATAAAATGCCGATACAATGTAAAGTATTTGCTCTGGCTCTTGTTTTAAATAATTTTGCTCCGTTTTTATGCTTGTTGTTGTCATCTGTTGACATTGTACAAGCAAAATGTGGCGGTTGGTTAGTGTTGTATTTGTCCCGCCCCTCCTCCACTATGATTGGACGGCTGGGTTAAAAGTCACTCCATCATTTCTGTGTGTGTTCTGCATTGGAGCTGATTTTTGACAAATTATGTAACAAAAAGTAATTTTTATAGTGTCCCATTGATTGAATTTATATAAATAAATAAAAATCCCCCCAACACTGCACAAAAACATTAATAAAGTGAGTAATATTACATTTGTTAAAAAAATTACATTGTTACAGACTTTTTCTCATGCTTACATAGGGCTGGGCGATATGGCCAAAACATGATCTCGATAAAATCTTTTCATATCAGTCGATATCGATAATTATCACGATAAATGTCAAATATTTATTTCTTTAAAATTTGAAGATTTTTGCTCCTAAGTGAAAGTTGTAGAAACCAGACTGTTAATTGTGGTTTTAAGCTACTTTTTATTGTCAGAATAAAAACGTTTTTGAATTCCTTACACTTTTCCGGTCATTTTTCCTTAACAAAATACATTTCTTAATAGAAAAAAATGAATGTCTTAGTTTCTGCATGTTCTAATAGGTGATATTGTTTCTAGTCATGAAACAGGTTTGTGTTGCCTGACTTTGGCATATATCTTTGGCACAGTGTGCAGTGCAGGCTGCAGTATTAATAATATTATGTGTTTTGTTTTAGAAATGCACATTTGACAGTGAGTGGACAGTAGTAGTAGTAGCTTGAGTTAGGAGGATGCAGATGTAAATTTATGTTCATTAACAAAAACATGGACATCTGTAAAAAAAATTTTTTAGAGTTTTATTAAAATTAACCATTGGTCTTCCATTGTATCATACATTTAGATCATGATAACCACAGTTAAAACCATGAATATAGCTCTTCACTACCTTGGTAAAAATATATCTATATGGTTTCTATGGTATTTGTATGAAAAACAGTAGGCTAGCCTAGAAACATTTAGTATAAATGCACAAATTCTATAGCTCAATCACAAAAAAATTCTGTAATAATATTCCATTACTCCTTTTAATACATGTCTACATTAATAATATAATTAAATTCTATATGAATAGAATATCCCACATTTCTGCCACAGTACCATGGTGCAGTTAGTGTTACAGTAAATCCATGGTAAATTACGGAGATTTGTAGATCGAAAAGCCTTCTGACTGTATCGGTTCTCCTGTTTGTCAGCGCTGTTTAATCTGGCTTTAAACTAGTTGAAATCACCGAGACATTTGTTTTTTTCGTTGCATGCACGCGCTTCTCACTGGATCTCACAGCGCTGTTTAGTGTCGCATCACCGAGACCGATCCGTTTGGACTTTGACCCGAGCGGATAAAGAATCTGTGTGACGCGATTCAAATGAGTAACAATTCGTGCTACCTTTTATCAACAAATTCGTCGTCTTTGGATGATAAATCAAGGTTAGTTTCACTTTCGATTTAACGTTCGTCGCTGCTTCCACTCATTTTTTCCTTCTCGAGTTTTCTTTGCCAGTAGAGCTTGTACTTTGACGTGCAAGCTTATAGCTGCACGCTGACTGGCTGTTGTCGCGTTTATTTCTGCTGTGTGATTGGTTGTTAGAGTAATCCATAACGAGTAAAAATGTCCAGAGCTTATCATCGTTGTCGACATCAATTTTATCGCGATTTGATATGATATCGTTTATCGGCCCAGCCCTATGCTTACATACAACCAGTATCATTCCAATTCATTTTTTTGTTTGTAGAGCTAGCAAATGTCAACCACCACATCAAGTCTCATGCCATTTTAGATTTTTTTTTTTTTTTTTTTTTATTTCAGCAAATGTCATTTGGGGTCAAAAAGACCCAGATAGCTTACATAAATAGCATATTAAGCCAATTAAGCAAAAAGATGTAAGATTAAAAATAAAACCATCAATTAGTCAAAGGTCAGAAAAAAAACTGGTATAACACTTGACATTCTGTCACCCTCACTTTGAAATGATGGACATGTTTGGACATGTTAAGAGTTGATAAAAATCAATAATCCAAGGCACTCGAATATTATTGAAAAAATATAAAAAGCCTTTATTTCATCATGGCTTTAATATTTTAAAACAGGTGACAATTACTGCACACCTAAGCGTTGCGGCTAATGAGCCTTCGTCAGGGTGTGAGCAACAAACACAGTCGTTCTCTTTAGTTAATTAGTCATAATAATAATCACCTGGTCATGCTGTACAGGACAAGCAGGAGAGAGAAAATTCAAATACAAAGAGAACATATCTCATCCAATATATTGGCCTAATTTCAGTTACATTTACATTTTATGTAGTTTTAATTTTTATTTATTTTTTATTTTTAGATTTTTATTGTATTAACAACTCAGCTGTATGCGGACACCTTTTGAGAAGAAATGCATATTGCAATTTTTTTTGTTTGCAAATAAAACTCCCATAGTCCATAACTACTGTTTTAACTTATTTTAATATATAAATTCAGTTAAATCATCAAACATTTGTATGACTTGCCAGTGACTTACTTGACCCAATGAAAGGATCATATATATATATATATATATATATATATATATGTATATATGTATATATATATATGTGTGTGTATATATGTATGTATGTATGTGTGTGTGTGTGTGTGTGTATATATATATATATATATATATATATATATATATATATATATATATATATATATATATATATATATATATATATATAAAAACACTGTAGAGTTGTCAAAAGTACAGACTTCGGTACCAAGTCGGTACTGAAATTTTAAAAATGTGACGATACCAGCGTTTCCCTCTAGCATTTTGAGTGCTGTTGAACGGATTCTTAAACACCTCTGATTGGCCATTGTGTTCACGCGCTCAACATATGTCTGTGATTGGCTACAATGATCAATGTTCTTCACCAAGTGATTCAGTGACGCTTGCTCTTCGCAGAGCGCTTTCACGGATACACACGGGAGCGTTTGAAAGGGAGGTCTATCAGCGGATCCCTAATATATCCACTGATAGATGGATCCGCGGATAGATGCCTGCTTTCAAATGCTCCTGAGTGTATCTGTGTAAGCATTGATCATTGTAGCCAATCACAAACATATATGTTGAGCGCGTGAACACAATGGCCAATCAGAGACGTATATGTTGAGCGCGTGAACACAATGGCCAATCAGAGACATATATGTTGAGCGTGTGAACACAGTGGCCAGTCAGAGACATATATGTTGAGCACGTGAACACAATGGCCAATCAGAGACATTTATGTTGAGTGCGTGAACACAATGGCCAATCAGAGACATATATGTTGAGCGCGTGAACACAATGGCTTATAACGTGCATTTGAAAAAGCAACATGCGTCAAACGTCTTTCCAAACATGAGAAGCATTTATGAATATTAATAACATGTTTTTACTCCAAACTCACTTCATAATGACAGTTGAGCATCCTTCTGTGTGATGATGTGGCTTCTTACACAGAATAAGGCACACAACATATCATTTCATAGCCTTTATCACTGTATAGAATACTATGTCGATTAGCAATGATGTATAAATATACTTTATTATCATGAAACTACCCGAGAAGGCTTGAAAAACCATATATTGTCGCAGTCGTGTGTTTATTAGTCATGTTTAATCATTCAAAGCGTTTCAATCTTCTGTTTATTCAGCTACAGAAATAGTATGATGCCCATAGGGATTTCCTGGAATGACGTGCGTTATCCTGCAGGGCATATTTGGTGTTTCTGCGCGAGAGCGCCCTCTGACTTTCAGATGGAGCAGCATTTACTGCTGATCACAGAGCCGTGCACTCACAAGCGCCACATTAAAAACCACATCATTTGCCAAATCATGTGCAGTTTAATTTCGATTAAATGTGCAGCCCTACTGCAAACTACCAATAGTCTGTAGTTTGGCCTTTAAAAATTCTGTTATACAGAATCTTTCTAGTATCAGTTAGCAGATTTTTGTTAGGAAGCATGTACTTCCTTTGTAGTAAAAGCTTTCCTGACATTCTGTAGTAGTAGCCTGATTACTTAGGGAATGTTAGTCAGCCAAGACTGTCAAAACGCTATGATGTGGTAAGATGTATTCCCACACAAACTGCGGTGTGTGGGTGTGACCGACAACACTCACTGACGAGCATGCGTGCACTCTGATGCTGTCTAGGTCTCTGTGGCTTAGCGGCATTCACGCGTGGCAATCTAAATCTGGCATATCCACCAGTGAATGCCATGGTCACATGACCTCCTGGCTGCCGGCGGTTGGGTGGAAAGAGGAGTGTTAGTTCTGCAACCCAGCCAGCAGTCCAGAACCATGATTTCATCCTGGATCAGCTGACCTTTGACTTCCTCTATTGATTGAGGTATTCCATCACAGTGAATCACTGTCTGATTGTTGAACTTTGATCTTCCTGCAAAGTGAGTTTGCCACAGTCACAGGGCTTCAGCTGGGCAGCCCGGCCGCCACGCATGCTCAGCAGAAGGTTGAAAGGAAGAGAAATTTGTCATGAGGCTGTTTGATTTTCACGCCACAGTGACAGGATGCAGTCTGTCAGTTAGAGGGATGATCATATGAGCCACTATCAAATCAAATCAGTGTCAAATGGCATCAGATTGGCATGCGGGGGAAACACAAGCACTAAAATCATTAGCTGAAAAAATCACAGATGCAAACGTAAGACCCTAATTTTTAAATGCGTAACATGGTAAGGTTTTTTTTTTTTTTACCAGGGCACAGTAGCTCCATCTGTAAGGATTACTGTAACCAAATTAAGCTGAATTAAGCCTAATTAGAAGAAAGCTGGAAAATGGTGACCTTGTCCAGCTTGATTAGGTTAGACCGCAGCTGAATGTGAACATGCCTTCTCTCTCTCTCTCTCTCTCTCTCTCTCTCTCTCTCTCTCTCTCTCTCTCTCTCTCTCTCTCTCTCTCTCTCTCTCTCTCTCTCTCTCTCTCTCTCTACCTTTCATTCAGTTCTGTGCGCAGGGCCTTTTTTCAGTCGTGTCTCAAATTACACTGGGAGCAAAGGGCAGGGAGGAAACCAGGTCTGCCTAAATGACATTGCTGCTCACATTCAACAGTAATGTGCTTTTCTCAAGAATGGTGTTTAGAAAGCATCAGCTGGAGTTTGTCAAAAAAGCTATAGTTAGAACTAATGAGCAGGGACTTGAGCTGGAAATTAGCTCTGTGTGATATTTGTAGGGCTGTCAAGTGATTCTTTTTTTTTTTAAATGCATTTAATTGGCATATAATGGAATTCATTTAAATTTCATTTTTTGTTTTTATTTTTTTACTTGCCTAAAACATTTTGTATCTTCTCCACATGCAAAAAATAATTGTAGTATTTATTTCTTTTACTCCTGAAATGATACTGAATGTAAGTTTAGAGTGTGTTGCCAGGGTAACAGTGGGTAGATGGGCCTGAGGCCTCACAGTGACGGATGAGCTGAGTTATAATGGCTGGGTTCATTCCACTCACCGCTTCCTCTCACAGACATACCGTCCTTGCACAGAGTCTGACCCAGGATTGCTACACACATCTCTCTCAACTCCCCACTTCTGCCTAATGAGCCTGCTGTGTGTGTCCATGATGGCTCTCAGACTGTTCAAAATGGGCTGTCTTTCTGTTGCACATCAGTTTAGTCTTTTGTATTTAGTATTTAGTATTTTAAAATGTGGTCCATCTGAATATTGAAAATGTCTCAGAGTGCGTTTCTTTGTAACAATAATTTTTGCCTCTTTTTTTGTTGTTTAACCAATTTGCTGAATGTGAGCAACAGTTCCAGCTGCACACCGTAATATACGCGCCGATATATTTTTTCATCTTTCGATTAGGGGTAAAAAGAAGTTTGAAATACCTTTGCAGAGGTGTGCTTAGGGGTGGGCGATGTGACCAAAATCTTATATCACGATATGAGTAATTTTTTCACGATAACGATATATTATCACAATATAGTTATTTTTGCTTTAATTAAGGTTTTTATAATATCAAAATGTTTCTTTATATAATATAATTCAATATAATTTAAAAATACTAGCCTACAAAACCTCTCAAGCTTACTGAAGACAAGCAAACAGTGATAAAGAAAGAGCAAAGAAAACAAACTTCAACAGAAAAAAGACAAAAGTTAAATAGACCTACCTGAAAAACTTCAAGCACTAGAATATACCTTTATTCTTAAGTTTACAAAAGTGATTCAGTAAAGAGCAGTGAGAGATTTTCTCTCTTTTGTTGTTTGATTAACATTAATAATGACAACATTGACATAAATTACTGTTTACTTGCAAATACATGGTCACTTTGACACATAGGTATGTGTATTTAACCATTCAAGCCCAGTTAGGCAGCAAAAAGCACTCAGTTCAGTTCTCACGCACTCTATGAGCAGCGGCTTCATGTTGAGCACTGAGAAACTCTCTCAGAGAGTGTGCGCGTATACTGAAATGAGTTGTCTTTCGCTGCTTATAGCACTTCAGTGGTTTAAAATAATCTGTTTTAAACCGCGATGCTTAAAATCGCATACAAACGATAAGCTTTCATGATGTAGCACAGCAACGTCACGTGAGCGTAACTGCGATAGAGATGACAGCCCAAAATCTCTACCGGTTGACAAATTTCTACCAGTTAATCGTGTCTACGTTAAGTTAAACTTAGCTTCCACACTCTGCACAAACACTTGGATATGCACTTAATAATATCGCACATTTATCTAGGTTAACATTAGTGCGAGCGGCCATGTGAAGTAGCTAATGTAATAGCCTAACATTAGCCACTTTACATGGTCGCTTGTTTCAAATGATAAGCCATGTTTGAGGTCAATGAATGATAGGCAAGCATTTGCTCTCAGAGTTTGCATGTCACCTTTTTGGGGTCATCCTTTACCCTTTCAAAATGACCCCACACTTTGGATTTCCTGCCCAATATAATTACCACATAAACCAGCCGTGTTAACGACCTGTCCGTCATAGACTGCGTGACTTTTTTCGACTAACTTTTAGTCGACTATTAGGGGGCAGGCCTTAGGGCTGGGCAGTATGACGATATATATCTTGGGGACAGTATAAAATGTCTATTGTTATAGATTTTGCTATATTGTGCGTATCGCAGTATGTAAATGTATACGTGTAGCACTGCACTAATGACATTTTAATGTGATGAAACGCATGAATGAGACAATAGAGCGGGACGTGATTGATGTTAAAAATAATTAAGCGCAATAAGCCGTGACTGAGAGCTCAATGCGGTACTCACTTCTCTCGCAGACAGACACAGCTGAAGTGCGCGCACAGACAGCCACATTTCTCAGCATGCGATCGCGAATTCAGTTCTCTTTCACACCTTTTTGCACTTAAATGGTCGAATATACACACAATTATGTCAAAATGCACATCGTGTGAAGTATTCATGTACAGTCGGTTATGTCTCAAGTGAAAGTAAACAGTTGGGTGTAAACTGGATGTGTATCAGTATAATGGATCCATGCATTTGCTCTTAAAGTGACAGCAGCCTAATAAACCTGATTTGAGCTGTTTGTCAAATCAAACAAAAGAGAAAATAACTTACTGCTCTTGACTGAATAACCTTTGTAGCTTTAATAAGAATCAATTTTAATTCATACAGTATTTTATTTTTTACATTTGATTATTCCATTTCTGTTCTATTTCTAACTAAATTAATATTAAATAAACCTACTGTAGCTAAACAACTTTGTTCAATTCATATTTTTGTTATATTGAATTTGTCCTAATGTTTGTAATTTACTTTGTTCTTAGTGTTAATAACAAAAATAAAATAACTAGATATAAATTAATAAAAAATAACTATATCGTGATATATTGTTATCATGAAATAATATATCTCATAATGTGAAATACGATTTTGGTCATATTGTTGTACCTTCTACTATAAAGCAGCTCTCTAGTGTGTTTTTACTCGCGTCTGACTTAGACTGAACAGAAGAATTGAACCATAGAATTAGTAGTTTGAAGGTGTTTACCAGCCAGTGCAAACTTTTCTGTAAAGTTAGATTGGGTGAGCTGTTTTGAACTCTTAAAACAAACTACAGTACAACTTTGTTTTGGCCTGATTTTTTTTTTTTTTTTTTAAATGACATCACACCAGTTTGTTGTTTGATTTCGCTTGAGGCATATTGGGGCCTTTGAGGTGTCTTACGAATCTGACACAACCAGTTTAGTTCACTCTACTTACCAGATGAAGAGTTTATGTTCTAAATAAGCCAAAATGTGTAGTGTTTGAGCTGTGGATTGAGAAGGACTTTGCTAGACCTCAGCTGCAATTACATTCTCTTTTTAATCGAAGAAAGGTTTAAGGGCAGGCAAAAGGTTTGTTACTGATCCCGGTGCCGATTGCGTTGCTCTGCCCTTACAAGCGAGACGCTCTTTCTCCACTCAAGTACGTATTGATTTGACTTTGGCTGGTGACATTATGTTATTGCCTCAGATATTTACTGTGAAGGTGGCCTTACTCAAACTGGCTCACTACTAAGATAATGGAGGTCATGTAGACTCCACCAAGAGCAAATGTACCACAGCTGAAGGAACATTCCAGGTTGAATACAAGTTAAATTGAATCGACAGCATTGGTGTCATAATGTTGAATTAGGTCAAAAATAATGTTTTCTTAAAAAGAAATTGAGGTTACGGTGAGGCACATACAAAAGGATTTAAAAGTCGAAATGTGAAGCATGGTATTTCATAACAGCATTTACGTTAATTATTTGGTTAAAATGTGTGTATGTTTGAGCTGTTTGAGTATGCTTTTCACACTAAAATGTAAAATCATGTTTATGAACATATGTGACCCTGGACCACAAAACCAGTCATAAGTCGCACGGGTATATTTGTGGCAATAGCGAACAATACATCGTATGGGTCAAAATTATTGATTTTTTTTTTTCTTTTATGCCAAAAATCATTTGGATATTAAGTAAAGATCATGTTCCATGAAGATATTTTGTAAATTTCCTACTGTAAATATATAAAAAATGTATTATTAGTAGTAATATGCATTGCTATGGACTTCATTTGGACAACTTTAAAGGCGTTTCAGAACCCTCAGATTCCAGATTTTCAAATATTTGCATCTCGGCCAAATATTGTCCTACCAAACCGTACATCAATGTAAAGCTTGTTTATTCAGCAGATGATGTATAAATCTCAATTTCAAAAAATTTACCCTTATGACTGGTTTTGTGGTCCAGGGTCACATATTGTTTGAATTGTGGCTATGCTATTGAAACAGTGAGTATTTAAAAGTTCAGTGTGTAAATTTTAGCGGCATCTAGTGGTGAGGTTGCGAATTGCAACCGCCCACCGCTCACCCCTCCCTTTCAAGCACATAGAGAAGCTACGGTGGCCGATAGGACAAAGATGTTGTCGTCTGAGACAGCAGAGAGTAGCTAGCGCTCTGTAGAGCAGTTTGTCCATTTAGGGCTATTGTAGAAACATGGTGGCGCAAAATGGTGACTTCACTGTAAGGGGACCCGCGGTGTATGTAGATAGAAATGGCTCATTCTAAGGTAATAAAAACATAACAGTTCATTATGTAACGTCTTTATACACCTCTGAAAACATAGTTATGTATATTATATTGCATTTCGGTCAATAGATCCTCATAAATATTACACACTGCACCTTTAACGTTAACAAATTGTTCCCATTCGCTTTCATTATAAGTGCCTCATTGTAAGATTTTAGCCGTGGGCCTTATCCCAGCTAAAGTTGTTCACCAGTGGATTTTGACCTATTCAGATTCAGTTTATTTTGGAAGGAAGGGCTTTTTTGCCACAAGAACATAAATTGATCATGTGGAGGCTACCCACAAGTAGTTCACCCACTTTGAATCGCTTCGTAGAGGCTCAGCATGGTATCGCCGAGAACTCTGTGATGGAATGCAGTAGGGTTTTCCAGGTTATCATCAGGTCTGATTGGTTACGCACTGCTGGGTGCTCGTAACCCAATTAATTAACCTGATAAATGAAAGTTAGCAGAAAGATCAGCGCCTCCTTACCCACTCCCTCAGTTGAGCTCAAGGTCTTAGTGTCATCAGTGGATATCGACACGCTAGGAGTGCATGACTGCAGGTATGTGGAGAGGATGGTGTTCTTTTCACCGCTGTCTGGAGGTCTCTGCACGCTGGAGCCCAGCGTGTGCCTGGCAGCAGACCCAGAGTGTAATCCTTGGCATGGAGTGTGGCCTGGCAGCAGTTCAGAAAGCCACAGTTAGAGTGGTGGGGGGGCCCTACTTTAAGAAATGCCAAGTCGAAGGAAGGAAACAATGATCACAGGGCAGGTTAACCCAGGGTGGCCACAAGTTGAGCTTGAGGTTAACGCTGCCAAGAGACGCGGTGCGGCTTCGCTTTCGCTTCATTAAAGAGATGTATGCGAGGCTTTCCTGTCCGCATTGTAATGTCGGGTCAAGCAGTGGCCAACTGCACATTACTGTACTGTGCAAAAGGACCACAGAGGCCCCCGCACAGATTTTAAGCGCTTCAAGATTGCTTCCTGTTCACTCTCAGAGACCCTCGACTTAACTTGTCAATCTGTTACAGACAACATTGAGATCCGCTTCTTATTCATATCTGGTTCTGTCAAACGAAATGATTTTCATGACATTTGGTAACTGATATGGTGCGGACGGTGTACTGTAATAGAATATTCAATAAATAGGGTGGGCAATAAAGGCAAAAATCGCACAATTTTGTTAAATATATTATATACTATATATCACTATATACAATACCATTCAAATGTTTGGGGTCAGTAAGATTTTTTACAGTAAAATACGATAGTTTTTTTTTTTAAAGACAAAATTGCTAAATTATTGTTAACAGTGTATTGAAGTGATATTGTAATCATAATTGTTTTTTAAAATTGAAATACTGTTGATTGCCATGCATATAGCCATTGCTGCTAATATGGCGTTAAATTAATAAATAAATAAATAACAAATAAATACAGTAAAAACACGAATATTGTGAAAAATTATTACAATTTAACATAACATTAAAAATGTTTTCTATTTTTCTATTTTTAAAATGAAATGTATTCCTTTGATGGCAAAGCTGAATGTTCAGCAGCCATTAATCCAGACGTCAGTGCCACATGATCCTTCATAAATTGTTATAATATGCTAATTTGTTGCTAAAGAAACATTTCTTATTATTATCAATGTTGAAAACAGTTGTGCTGCTTTTTTTGTTGAAGTTGAAACTTTTGTGACATTATGTCTTTACTTTTTTGATCAATTGAATGCATCCTTGCTGAATAAAACTATTACTTTCTTTTAAAAAATTAACACATTAATGTATACATTAATATTTTTATGGAAACATGTTTAAAAAAAAAACTTCTCTTTTTATTTGAGTGTTTCTTTGGTTCTGAAGTCTCTCCATCACACAGTTACTGCTCTGAAAGATTTAGTGAGTTCATTCAGTAACATTCAAACCAGTATCTTCTGAGTTTGAGTCTTTTTCTGAATGATTCCATGAAAGAACTGGTTCAAAAAAATGTTTGAGAATATGCTGTATAGGGGTGTAACGGTTCAGATTGCTCACGGTTCGGTTTGTATCAAGAGCAGTGAGTGATGTTCTTGTCTCTTGTTGTTTGACATTAAACAGACAGCAGTAAAGGCTACTGCCCCTTTAAGACCTAATGCACGGATGTGCGTCGTCCTTGTCGACTGTATAAAGTTCACTTAAGGCATATACAGACTATGTCTGCTAGGATACTCATCAAGATGGACATGTTGACATACTTTTTTGTCATGAACTCGATATTTGCGCGCTGTGAGACGTGTGCGCGCTTTCGGATGAGTGCACAGAGACAAATCTTTTAACAGCGCGCGCGCGAGTTCTCATTCGCGTCTTCTGGCTTCTGGCACTGCACCCGGGTGATGACGGCGAAAATGACTAGTCATATTCGAACATACGGCAGCACTCGCATGCACTGAACAGAGTTTACAAAGAGAGACCGTTTTGCCCACGTTTTTCTTTTATTGTCGCTGTTGTAATGTATCACTGAGGAGCCAGCACGTGTATCCATCGACAGAAACATACATTAGCGGAACTGTCTGTTTTATGCGTTATTTTCAAGTTACAAACCATATTATAGATGCGTCATCAGATTTGAGATGAACCGGTGCAAGTTTTTTCTCTTTTCCCAGAGAACCGTTTCACCCCTAATGCTGTATGTGTAACTCAATAGAAATACATATTGAGTATATTATTAATTGTTTACAATTTATATACAAATAATGTCATAAATTGGCAGGCTTCTGAGGGTGAATTCAATTGTTTTCCAAATGTTGTCCATCGCTAAAAGAACCAGAGTCAGATAAAATCTGAATTGCATCCAGATTTAATTCCTTATCCTTAATGCTTGTTCTGCAGCTTTTTATAATCGTTCATTATTAAGCATTGATATGCTTCAGTCTGCTTCATCTAAACATCTCCAAATCGAAAAGGCTTGTTTTGTTTATCTCTTCTGCCTCTGCAAAACACTTTTAATTGTTTTGGGATTCTTCAAAGGCTTGTCGTTGAATGATGAGGACTCTAACATGGTCATCAGCCGCTGACAGATACCTCAATAAATGCTTGCCATTCTTTTGGTTCCAGCACTGAACCACCGGTGATGAAAGAACTGTTGTTCTCTCGTATACAAACACCCTCAGGTTGTGTTTTTCTTTGTTGAAAGAAGGTTCCAGAAGATTCTCCAGATGGCACAGGCCTCTTTCTCCCGCAGAGCCTTTCCTGCTGTAAAATCGACTGGGTCTACTATCTATTGGCCAGCTCCGCAAACTGGGCCACAGATCTAATTGCTCTTTCATGCAGTGCGAATTCAGGGGGGGAAAAGACTTCTGCGGATGCTAGCCTACAGCATGCAGGAATGAACATGGTGGCAAAGATACAGCTTCCGCTGCAAAACAAAAATGCAGCACTAGCAGAAGAACTCATCTTTACAAAAAAGAGACAAAATGTATCGCTTGCTAAAGACCTGACACGGCTGTCCGGAAAGTGCAAGCCGATGACCGTGCATGGCTTGCAAAAGACGAGTCATCGACAGCAAAACGACTTAGGACAAAAAATCTGGACTATGCTTGCAATGCACTGCAGTGTTAGCAGTTAAGATCCTACTTTGGACAATTGAGTTGTACTCTTCCGTTTACCTTTCCTTGATCACCACTGTAATTCATAGCCGGCAGTAAACTAAAGAACGATTTTATGTTTAAACCAATACCTGGTGTTCTTATTAGCAAGCACCCTTAACTGAATCAATTGCTCCTTCAAATTAGCGTATCAGAAGCACTAAAGTTATCCATAACTCTCTTGTCAGGCAAGAACGCTTTGGCATTAGACAGAAGATTTGGCAGCTGCTATCACTGGAGGTTGCTAAGCAGCTTGATTCACTCGCCAGCCAGCTCGTCTGTCGTCAAAATACATTGCATTGGCTGTCATTTGCCTGCTACAAAACACACAAACACCTTCATGCCTTGATGCTATTTCCGTACACGTACGGGCAAAGAATACACAGAAGTCCTTAATCTGATTGAGCGTTGGCTCTCTTGAAGGCAAATTTTTGTTGGCAATTCACAAAGGTAATGGTCCTGATGTAGGTGAGATTACATTTACGTTGGCCGCTTTTAGCTTTGGGCCGTCTGTATGCTGAAGGAGTTTTTTTCCTCCTGCACTTGAGATAACTGCTGGTCATAGGTTAAAGAAAGAGACTGTAAGCAGCCCTTAAAGCCTCTATAATCAGTCTGTTACAGATATCTGTGGCTTTGGCACCTGGAATTGTGGGTTGTCAAAACAAATCCTCTCATGTTACACCTGAGGAGACAATTACACATACACACCCACGTACCGTGCAGGCGGTGGAGGGAATGATTATCTTTGCATCTTAAACAGTTAGTGATTAGTATTGCGGAGATTTAATTTATGCAGAGCATATTTCATTTAGGGTGTGAATTGCCGTTTGCAACACATTTTACTTTAGAGATTCTTCTAGTTCTCTAAAAAAGTATGTGAAAATAGGGTTCAGTGTACTGTGTTAATATGAAGGAATTTTCTGCATCATTTTTTTACTGGTGTTTTCCTCCGTAATTTTAATTACTGCATGATTCTGGATAAATTGAGTATCACGATTTGTTTGTTTTAAACGGAGATCACGATTCTGAACAGAACTAAACAAAGTAATGTCATTTAAAGGCGATAGTTCACCCAAAAATGAAAATGATCCCACAATTTACTCACCCTCAAGCCATCCTAGGTGTATATGACATTCTTCTTTCAGACGAATACAATCAGAGTTATATTAATGGTGTATATTAGTTATTAATGGTTAATGGATATATTAGTGGTGTAACGATGTAATCGATACAATCATCATTTGAAGCATCAAGTTACTTGATTTGCTCTCTTTTGTTCGTTTCCGTAGACATCACTGTTTATATCTGAACTATAAACTTTTATCTCAGCACTTCTGTGATTTAATATGAATATTTGTAACACAGAAATAATGATACTGTGTGGCTGAAATACCTATACATGACAACTGCTCTCTGGATCAGCAGCAGCACCAATGCAGATTTGAATGTTTCAATGTGATTGTACTTTTCAAATGTTTAATAGACAGAGCCATTTTAATTCATGAATAAGATTGTGTGGGTTTTTGAATTGAGATCGCAATCTTTTACTGATTAATCGTGCAGCTCTAAATTATGCATTGCATTATGCTGTGTTTTAGGTTTAAAAGAAATGTTTGTAAACTTAACAGAACATTTCCCGGCAGAAAGTTACCCTAATACCTTTTTATGTTTTTCTTACAATGTAGCTATTCGTATAGATAGTAAAATCTATACTTATTTTGTGTAAGTCAATTGAATTTAGTGTATAATAGCAATAGCTTACACACAGCACGAGGAAGCTTGATCTTAAATGGTAAATTGAATTTAAAAAGACAAGTAAACAGTAATAAAATAAGAACAAATAAACAAATTACTAACAATAGCACAAATAAATACAATAGAATAAAGATACAAATGAAATAGACTGCTTTATTTTTTCAGGTAGGTCTAACAGTATTCAGGTAAGAAACACAGTAATCAAATTTAAAATAACATTAGATAATCTTCATTGTAAAAAATGAAATACAGATTAATCCATTAAAGTTACACAAGTTAATCAGTCAAGAGCAGTAAGTGATCGTTTGTCTTTTTGTAGTTTGAATAACATTAACAACATAGAGAGTGGCACGGCTGCTGTCCCTTTAAGACCTGACGCACGCATGGATCCAAAATACTGTTCCTGTTACACATTCTTCCTGAACTGTTTACGACTGTGTTTACGCTAATACTCACCAAGATGGGCATTGTGATGTTATTTTTGAGTGTATTTGACCATTAATAAGCTAGGAAAAGGTGCTCATTGTTGCACTTGTATGTCAGAGGCGGTTTTATTACTATATATGTGAGCGCGAAATCTGTGGGAATGAGTAGAATTATGTGCAATCCCGCTCGAAATTCAGACCCGTCACCAACACTATTTAACCGGAGTGAATGAGAGGAGGCGGGTGCGTGTCAACTCGCTGTCGGTCGGAGAGGAGAGCAAGAAAGCGCAGCTGGTATTGGTGTATCGATGCTGTAGAAAGGAGTATTGGTATCGTTTCAGATATTTCAGTATGGATACATATCGAAATATCTATATTTTTGATAACACTAATTGAATTAAATATTAAAAACAAAAAATAAATAATTTAAATGCAAAAAGTGAATTTAAGCATTAAGGGTACGTTTACATGACAATGATGTACTAAAAACGGACAAGTTTTTCCTTTGCTTTTTTCGTGTACAGACGACAATGTTGCCAAAACGATCCCCGTTCATGTGGGTCCGCAAAAACGACTAAAACGCTGTAATATTCGTGCCAGGCCAGTAGTTGGTGATGTCACTTTGTAGTGAAACTCTACACGCCTATAGACTGAACATGTAATACGCATGCGCATGACGTCACTGTTCTCACAAATTCGCGTTTTTTGTTGTTTACATGGAGACGATAACGGTATCACTTTCAAAACCTTGCACTTTGAAACACGTTTTCAAAAGCTTGTAAATGAACGCCCATAACACATTAAAAATGTTTTCCATTTTTAGTTGAAAGTGGTGTCGTATAAACGGCTGCACAACAGTCTGAAAAATGGAGATTCATTTAATCTAATGCTCTTATTAATCTTTGAAACACTATTTAATATAACATTATTAAATGTAATCTTTGTCAAAATGAGTATACATTTTTCATACTTGTTATTAGCTAAGATTACATTTAACAGTGTTATTAAATTTAGTGTTTTAAAGTGTTTGATGAAGACAAAGATAATGTAAATGTAAAAATAGAGGAAATAAACCATCTAGCAATTAAAATATCCGATACTGACTGATTCAGATTTTATAAAATCTCTAATGTCTGCCGATGGCCAATATGGTATCACTATATTGCATATCCCTATTTTACTCCCAGTCATATATCGCGTAATAAATTAGAAATGCAGCACTCTATTTTATCCATCAGAAATTGAGTGGATTGTGAAAAGTGGGCTCTATTTTGATTTTTTTTTTTTTTTTTGTTCACTGTTAAGTGAACTCTTAATTCTGTTTCTTGTAGTTGATTCATGTAGTTGTCTTGATATGTTTGGGAGACAAAAAGTCTGGCAAAAGAAGAGGAATTTTGTGATTTTAGTTAGAATTAATCAGTTATTGATAAGATTGTGGAGTCAGTGTTAGCCTGTTTAGCCAGAGTAGAATAGCCTGTTTAAGTCTTATCATCATTTATAAAAAAATTTTTAGAACCTGGTGATCATGTTTTCTTTGACTCTCAAGTTCTTTCATTTCAAACTGTCATCTGCAACAATGCACGCTTGGTCTTTACAGCCCAGTAAGTTGCTCTGTTTATTTTGTTTCTAAAGTCATCTTACAGTAAATGGCCTGAAGTTACAATCATGACATTATGGTTTATTTTAAAAGCCTTAAGTTTGAGTGGCCAAAGCACTAATTTTGGATAATCATGGTATTTGACAACCGGAAGCTGTAATGCAATTTTACGGCATTGATGTTGACTGACAGAGCGAAGTCTGCTGCATGTGCTGTGTCCACAGAGACCGTTTTCCACTGCAGCCTTTTACTTTTTCACTGTCCTGTCCAATTACAACCCTCTACGCTCACCTTGGCAATAGTATCGCCGTTGGCTAGTAAATTTTTTTTAGTTTACTCGCCAGACTGATATACTGTTTTATTTACATTAGTGCTGTCAAATCGATTAATCGCGATTTAACCTCATCCAAAATAAAAGTTTGTGTTTACATAATATATGTGTGTGTACTGTGTATAATTATTATGTGTATATAAATACGCACACATGCATGTATATATATTTAAGATTTTTTTTTTTATATTTATATATAAAATATTTATATTTATATATAATATTAATTATATATACAGTGTATATACATGCAAATATTTCTTAAATATATACATGTGTGTGTATTCAAATATACATAATAATTATACACAGTACACACATATATTATGTAAACAAACTTTTATATATCGCGATTAATCGTTTCACAGCCCATTGAACTTAGGACTGGTGGTGGTGCTTAAGATATTGTTGGTCATTCAGTGTTTCTGTAAAAAATGATAATAGATCATAGTAATTATTAATAAGATAATAATAATAATAATAATTCTACTACTAATAACAATATACAACGCACTATGGATTGATGAGCTGCTGGGTTCATGAATATTAATCACGTTGTCTGCGTTCGCTCGAACTGATTTGCTGAAATCAAAACAGTAAAGTTAATAGATGAGCACCAGCCAATGAGATTGCTGTTTGCGCATTAGTCCCGCCCGCTACCGGGGAAACCGCATATCTTCTGCTTGTTCTTAAAAGCTGAATAATTCCAAATGAACTCCAAATGAATGTTGTTTTGACAGGAAAATACGACAAAGAATATGGTTTACATGTAGCGCGTCAATTCTGCATGGTATTTAAGACTCTCTCTCTTTGCGTGTGTGTGTGAGAAGCACAGTGCTCTCGGCAAAACGATGGCGAGTTTTGCACCTTCAGACTAGTGTTTACGGTACGTCAAATACAGGTACGCTGCGCATCCGTTGAGCTGAACTGAAATAGACAGATCGCTTGACGGAAAGCGAAACTGTTTCTCTTGAGTGTTCAGCGAGTGAAAATATATCTATGCTAAACTTATTTTTATCCTCTAACACACACACTGGCGAGTAAAATCTAAGCATTTTTTTGGAAGCTTTATATACTGTACAAAATGATTTTTCAGAGCTGTAAATAAAACAATATTTTTTGGAGTATGTTTCACAAAATACTATTTCAGTCTTTCTACTTAAATTTAACATTTCAGTCAATGTGTTATTTGGCATTTTCAACTTAGAAATATCTGAGTGAAAGTTTTTTTTTCTAGAATAGCATGCTGAGTGGATAGCGTTTAAAGCGTAAGCTAACTAAAAAACATTTATTTTCACAATCTATAGATATGGTTATTTTTCTATTACAGGTAATGATTTAAAAGTCATTGAAATGAATGGGAATGCTAACAGATAGCGTTCTTTTGGTATAGATCTTTTTGATTATAGATCTCCCTAGTCTCACCACCCACTTCTGAGTCACTGAAATGTTAAAAAAAGCAGTTAGATTTACAGTACTCACAATTTAGAAAAACACAAAGCCGCCTCAGTGAGTCTGGCCATTGTGGAGATGGCTCATATCCAAAAAAAGAGTAAGCGTGGGCTTCCAGCTGGAGAGAAGAGAGAATGATAATCGCATGTGGAATTGGAGCTGACAACACATTCACTAAACGGAAACCGATCATTGATATCTGAGGTTTTTCTAGACGCAGAGCAGGAAGAGTGCCAGGCTAGATACCTTTTGAAAATGAAAGCAATGGGCCTAATGTCCAGACAGTAGCATGTCACTGGATTCATTAGGAGAATGTGGTACCCTGAAAGAACATTATAAGGGGGGGGGGGGAATGATGCTGTATATCGACACCGATATTTAATATGCTAATTTCTCCAATTTCACATTTAGATTACTTTTGTATATAACACTCATTTAAAGGGGTTATGACATGGATTTTTTGGTAATTATTTTAACAATGTTCCTTGAGGTTAACTTATAATGTTAATAAAGTTTTTTTTTTTTTGCCCCCAAAATGACACACATTTGTAGAAAAATGCTTATTTACCACATTCATTTTGACCCTCTGTCTGAAACGATCCATTTTTAAGGGGCGGCTCCTTTAAGGCTTGTCAGTAAATGGCCACTGTCATAATTTAGCTAACGTCATTGCATAGGAAACAGTATCAATGCCCACTCGCTATTGCACGCGAGTTGCCTAAGTGTTTCGAAAACATCCATATAAAAGCAAAAAGCATTATGAAATCATTTGCTCATGGTTTTTGATGTGATTGCTTTTGACGCGACGCTCGCATCCAGTATTGCTCTGGACGCAGTTATATGCAAATGTATTTGCCTTTGTGATCACAGATCCCACAATGTCAAAACGAGCGGTTTTTGGAGCTTGATTAAATAAATGCTTAGTTAATAATGAGCATTTTGGGCAGTACCTGAGGTCTGATTGGTTAGTGTTAGGACAGCATGTTGTCCAGACCAGCAGAATAAAGTGAAACTATGGATTTGAAGGCACGCAGTAACACCTGGAATCATTTTGATCATGAAAATACAGCTAAGGGCACGATGTTTAGAGCCAATCTTCCATATATATATATATATATATATATATATACACTCACCTAAAGGATTATTAGGAACACCATACTAATACTGTGTTTGACCCCCTTTCGCCTTCAGAACTGCCTTAATTCTACATGGCATTGATTCAACAAGGTGCTGAAAGCATTCTTTAGAAATGTTGGCCCATATTGATAGGATAGCATCTTGCAGTTGATGGAGATTTGTGGGATGCACATCCAGGGCACGAAGCTCCCGTTCCACCACATCCCAAAGATGCTCTATTGGGTTGAGATCTGGTGACTGTGGGGGCCATTTTAGTACAGTGAACTCATTGTCATGTTCAAGAAACCAATTTGAAATGATTCGAGCTTTGTGACATGGTGCATTATCCTGCTGGAAGTAGCCATCAGAGGATGGGTACATGGTGGTCATAAAGGGATGGACATGGTCAGAAACAATGCTCAGGTAGGCCGTGGCATTTAAACGATGCCCAATTGGCACTAAGGGGCCTAAAGTGTGCCAAGAAAACATCCCCCACACCATTACACCACCACCACCAGCCTGCACAGTGGTAACAAGGCATGATGGATCCATGTTCTCATTCTGTTTACGCCAAATTCTGACTCTACCATCTGAATGTCTCAACAGAAATCGAGACTCATCAGACCAGGCAACATTTTTCCAGTCTTCAACTGTCCAATTTTGGTGAGCTCGTGCAAATTGTAGCCTCTTTTTCCTATTTGTAGTGGAGATGAGTGGTACCCGGTGGGGTCTTCTGCTGTTGCAGCCCATCCGCCTCAAGGTTGTGCGTGTTGTGGCTTCACAAATGCTTTGCTGCATACCTCGGTTGTAACGAGTGGTTATTTCAGTCAAAGTTGCTCTTCTATCAGCTTGAATCAGTCGGCCCATTCTCCTCTGACCTCTAGCATCAACAAGGCATTTTCGCCCACAGGACTGCCGCATACTGGATGTTTTTCCCTTTTCACACCATTCTTTGTAAACTCTAGAAATGGTTGTGCGTGAAAATCCCAGTAACTGAGCAGATTGTGAAATACTCAGATCGGCCCGTCTGGCACCAACAACCATGCCACGCTCAAAATTGCTTAAATCACCTTTCTTTCCCATTCTGACATTCAGTTTGGAGTTCAGGAGATTGTCTTGACCAGGACCACACCCCTAAATGCATTGAAGCAACTGCCATGTGATTGGTTGATTAGATAATTGCATTAATGAGAAATTGAACAGGTGTTCCTAATAATCCTTTAGGTGAGTGTGTGTGTGTATATATATATATATATATATATATATGTATATATGTGTGTGTATATATATATATTCTCTGTGAATTAGTTGCCAATGTTTCCGTGTTGTTGTTACAGGAAAAGTTCATCCACAATGGGAGTTGCTACATTATTGATAATCTAGCAGTGTTATTTTTCTAGTCATATATCATGTCATATTTTTATTTGTCAACATTAATTTTTCTAACAGTTTTATTTTCATTATGGCCATGATGGACACGACCCGTCCCAAGTACTCATTTTTGAATGAGTACTCGAAATGAAAAATTGACAAAAATGCCCATCCCTAATGTAATCTAAAAAAAATACATTTTTCATACTGTACATTCTACAATCTTGAAGCCTAAATAGATTTACAGCATTTAAAATTATTGATTTTGGACCTACTTTATATTCAGTGCCTTTAACTTCTACTAAACAGTTGATACAATGCACTTAATCTGTACATACATGTTTTACATTGTACTTTACATTGTACTACCTAAAAATACCTGCATGTAATTACATTTCTGTAATTAATTACCCTTCCCTTACCCCTTAACTCACCCCTAAACCTACCCATACCATCAAATACACCTTTGTAATACACCTAATATATATTTGGTGTTTTGTTTTGGTTTTTTTAGACAATATAATATATAATATACAAAATATACAATTGCACAAAAATATATATTTTAATATGCATTATACAAATAATCATAATAGGGTGCAAGGAAATTGCTGTTTTCTGACATGAAAAATGGGGCTTGCACCAATGCTTACGTTAAAATCCTCAAAATTCACTGAGACGTGGCCAACAGTGCTTTGGTTTGTGACCTGTACCTAAGCAACTGAGTATAGAGAAAGCTACCTCATGGGATATCTGCTAATGTTGGGTTGTTCACACTGGTCACAGATGAAAATAATTATTTGATGGATCTTGATTTTCATAATGTTTTAAGTGCTTTTTCAGATATTCCCTTTCACGCAGTGTGTAATATAGCTGTTTGTGAATGTAAAAGGTCTGCAAAGTTTTAAAGATCAAAGTTATTTTCTGCCAAAAGAATCGATTCTGAACTGCCGAAATGAGTCGTCAGTATTCATACCAAACAATTTAACAAATTTGCATAATGCCTGCCTATGGTCTTCATTGGCTGCCTGCGAAAAACGTGTACTTTGACCCGCCCTCAAACACTGTAGCTGGTTCGTGTTGTGTACATGTGGAGAAGACACTGTTTTCTGCATTGCAAAGGCAAATTCTCTTTGTAAACACTTCCAAAGGATGAAGTTGTGAAGAGTCAGTGGTTAAAATTACCACAGCGATACAACAGCAGTATAACCTTTTGTTGAGTTCCTGTCATTTTACTGACAACTGCTTCTCAAATCTCAGCGAGGTCAACGCAGGATTTGCAAAACGCTTATACATTAAAGATGGGACAGTACCCAGTTTATTTGGACCAACTTGCTCCTCTGAATCTCAACCTATAAGTATGATTTAAAATAATTATTAATGTATTTTATACTGTGTTCAAAATACATAGTTCTGTGTTTTATATTTTATACACCCAGTGCAGCTGTAGTAATGCATAAAAATAGTAATAATACAGTTCCCACATGTGCAGTTGTAACATTTCATAATGTACGACAAACTGAGTAAAAAACTTACTACTGAGAAATGTCCTACTCAAGTCGTCCTTGCAATGGAGGTTCGGGTTGAATAACTAGTTCTTCCAATGTTTCATCATCGGACTCGCACTCAAGTTGATATAGTAAAATGAATGCCATTGTTACTATCTTTACAGTGTGTGTTAGGGATACACCGATACCATTTTTTCAGAACCGATCCGATCCCAAAAATTTGATACCGATACCGATCTGTTACCAGCGCAGTTTTGTTTAAAAATTCAATGTAGAATTTCTATACCTCAGTGTGTTGAACTGATAATCACTCTTTTGTGTGTTAAACACAATCTACTAAATACAGACAAATTCATTATAAAGAAATAAAAAAATATATATAATCACAATCTATGACAAAAATACTACTATAAACTAGATGGTGGATAAACTAGATTAGTGGATAATTCAGCAGCAAAAGTTACTCTAGAAAAATCATGAGTGCACAATAATTGTATAAAATCTAAACATTTAGTGGAAAAAACATTTAGTGGGGAACAAATAAAAGTGAATAAGTGTAACACTAAATCTGGTAAAATGTTACACGTTGTAAAATACATTAATGAAAAACAAGTAAATATATTTATAGAAATAGGGCCTATATACTAAGAAATGAAAATACATTTATTTTAAATGTATAGCACAGCTTTTTAATGAGGCAGCAACATATTATAGATAGGGCAGAACAAGAAAGGCTATTAATAATCTTTCATTGCGCAAAATAATTATAATACGAAAGGCTCCAATACAGAGCGGCACAAAGCGCTTATGCGCATCCCGTGTGCAGGATGATGTGCTTGAAGCAAAATGGAGTCACAGCGCGCAGCGCTCCGTCCGCATTGAAAAGTTAAAAAACACAAAGGGAAGATATATCGATGCGTAGTGTATCTATGCAATATTTTATTGAGCCTTTTTTGAGTTTAAAATTTCAGTTACCGTGTGTGTGTGAAGAACAATACAATCTCTAGTCTCTAGTGTTGTGATCAAACAGACACCAGGTAGAAAGTAACGATTTAGAAACCGCAATAAACTCCAGCAAGAGTCATTTTTTGCGAAACCATAGACGTATAATAATAGAAACACTGAACGTGACACCGAACGCGACACACAGTTTGAAAGTTGAATGGAGAATGACTGACAGCCGCAGCGGAGGGAAGCATTCACGTGAACTTGAATATATTATATAATATATAATATCTGTACCTCACATTAAACTATGGAATGGCTTCAGAAAACTTAATATAGTGCACGAAGCGTTGATGATGCTTTATAATGTTTCTGTGCCTTTTGTGGGGCACTGGGGCTTAACAGTAACACAGAATATTATACACACAGTATCGGATTTGGATCGGTCCTGTCTGACCAATACCCGATCCGGCAAATAATGGTGGTATCGGAGCCGATACCGATACCGATACTGAGTATCGGATCGGTGCATCCCTAGTGTGTGTACAATCGCTGAGGATTTAGGAAGCCTCCGGTGCTGAAATTCAGTTATGGTAATGGGCGTTTATTTTCCAACATGCACTGTAAGAGGTCGACCAATCAGACTGGGCCATCTGACCAATCAGAGCAGAGTAGCTCTCGGAAAGGCGGGGCTTAGAGAAACTGAATCTTTGAGAAATAAGGTGATGCGTTATGAGAAAATGAAAGTGTTTTTTTGACCTTTGAATTGATGCATGTAAACCTGTTGTAGGAAACCTCCAAAACAAAATTAGGACCCTTTAAAATAGCATAATTGGGGCACTTTAATACAGCTACTTCAGTGAAAGTGACTTGTTATTTTATTAAATTTTTTTCATTTTACGCTTTTAAGCCCCAAAGTAGCTTTATTGATTTTTCCCTTTTGTAAGGAGTTATTTCAGTTTCTCTTTACTGCCCAAGAGGTTTATCATGGGTTCACATGTGTGAATGTGGTCACAAGCTACCTCATTTAACATCCAGAAAAGGGGATGCACATAATTGCATACATTATTGAAATGAGGTGTTTTAGAGTTTCAGTCATGTTTTAGGGAGATGATAACATTGGTGAAATCACCATGCTGTGCAATTTACTGCTTAGTACAACAATAACTTGGAACATTAACTCCCAGATAGGTGGTATTGAGCTGCATGTTTACTGCTAGATTAATGGCTTTAGCTCAGAAGATAACACTAATTTTGTGTATATAATTTAAAGATAAAGAATGTATGTCTATAGAGCAAGAAAATTTAAAGGAGAATTCATCAGCATTGTTTAGTGGCTAATATTTAGTGACGCTAGTTAAGGCAAGCATCGCTTTTACTATTGCTCATTTTGTAGTTAATCTAGCATGTGGCAGTGAGTTTTGCACAAGCATGCAACATACATTTTTCTTAAGAAATGTAAAAATCGAGTTAAGTATACAGATAATTGCATTGGCTCCTGTGGCCTGTACAGTGTTGTGATGTTATTTACTTTGAGGCATTAAATCTTTGTCTGACTAATACAATCAAGAAGTTGATGGATTGCCAGTGAAAATGTTGACATGGAAGGTTAAATTTGTATTTGGCCTCCACATCTGGCCCATTGTGGTCAGTTTTGAGTGAGTAAAAGAATCTGCATGGCCAATCTAATCTTTAGCCCTTGAGTGGTACGATTAGCTGGCTGCCTTCCCCTGACATAAGCCTTTAGTGACATCCCCACTGAGATGACTTGTACCTGCTTCAGGCCAGGAGGAAACGGAGAGGATCATGGGGGAGAGAGCAGGATCACTTACCCTCAGACATAGGGTTTAGACAATCCCGCTCACATCTAGTCAAAGAGCCGCTAAGTGAACTTGACTGAATATGTGAGACTTCTCAAAAGTATGAGGAGCTGCAGGGTTTTAAAATAAGATCTGGACTCCTTTTTGAGTGGCATTATTTTGTGAACATCATACTCTTTTATTTAGGGTCCATGTGTCATTTTTAATGAAATTGTTGGTGGCCATTTTTTTTTTTATTGCTTTCCCCCTTCTCTGTAACCCTTAGAATCAAATTGGCAGTTTTTGGTTACTGTGTCTTTAAGACTTCTATGTAAATTGCGTCGTCTTGTGAAATGAGTAACAGCTTGTGGGCTGTGGGTTTGCTCTTGAGTTCAGTATAGTATGAACTGTTCCATCCTTCAATAACAGTTCCTTTACAAAGCCTGCATTCATTTGTGACAAGTTTGCTAATTGAATAAAAGCTCAATTTAAATATAATTAAAAAAAAAAAGTTTAACTAGATCTGAATAAGATCTGAAACACCACTCTACTATCATAGTCTTTATTTATTATTTATTTATTTTTAGTATTTGTATTATAGTTTTTATTTATTTTTGCTTTATTCAACTATTATAGCTTTTATATTTCACTTTTAAATTTTAGTTTAAAGTTTAGTGATTTTGTTATGTGTTGCTGTCATTTTCTTGCATTTTTCATAATTCTATATAGTTTTAATTGATTTCATTTTTAGTTTTAGTAATTGTAGTACTTCAGCATAAACTTATTTATTTTAGTTAGTTGCAATGCCAAGGCAACATTTCTCGTTTTTATTAAGAATTTTTCATCTAATATTTATATTTTATTTAATTCCAGCTTTATTTCCATTACCAAAAGCTATTTTTAATACTTTTCTAGTGGTGAAACAGATCACAAGACTCCTGAGGGGTTTGGATCATATTGCGGTTTTTGAGTCACGGATTGGATCATTTTTCGGATCAGCAAAAATAAAAAACATTATTAAAGGCTAACTGAACAGTCAGTATTAAAATAAGAACAAATACAAAAATGACAAGCATAAATTAATACAATAGAACAAATTTACAAATAAAGTAAGGTCTAACAGTAGTATTCAGGTACTGAAATGTAATAATTAAGTATAAATTAACAGTACATAGTGTTCTCTGTGTAAATTAAATATAGATTAATCTTTGTTAAAGCTGCCTTTTGTTTGATTAACATTAATGACATAGACAGCAGCAGGTATTTATAGGCTGCTGTCACTTTAAGACTTAATGAACGGATCCAATATACCGATACAAATCTGATTTCATCAACTGTTTATGTTAACTTAAGACAAAACCATATGTGTTTGAGAATACTGCTGAGATTTTTATGAGAATACTTGCCGAGATTGGTATTTTGAGGTAATAGATTGGCAAGTATTTTGAGAACTTTGTGTCTGTTTAATCATAAGGATATGTGAAAGAGGACTAAATTCTGTGAACGCGGCCCTCTGTGTGTGTTCGAGTAAAGAATTGAGTTCTCTTTTGCATCTTCTCGCGCTTGAATGGTTTAAAATTTCTTAAATGTTTAAATTGTCAAGACTTAGAAATGCATGCAAATTATAAACTTTCACTCTATGATGGTTAAATTTTGCAACTAGGCTAATCCACGAATCACATGCGTGACAAACTGAGGGGCCTGGCCCGTACTGATCACAGATCAGCTACGATCTGTTATACCCCTAATAGTTTAAGTTTAGCAACACTGAACTTTATGGTGTATGCAGAGCGGTAGGTGCTACACACAACAGTATTTGAAACACATTTTTTTTGAAACAGTATTTCCTTACACACTTACTTGTCTGGTATAATTTTTTTGGAAGCCAGCTTCATTGAAGATATTTGCGGGAAACATATCTTTGCATAAATGATACATGACGGCGTTGATTATTTCTTTATGGCTACGTATATTGTGCAGTTCACATGCCTGTTGTAGGAGCCATATTAATTTTTGTTCCTTTAACTTATATATTTTTTAAGTTTTCTATTTAGTTATTATATGTTTTCTAGTGTGTGCTCCTCCTGCATGCAATGGGAGACAGTTTGTTATAAAGGCTGTAATTCTGGTCCAGAAGGGGTTGCTCATACCAGCGTAACAGTCATTGACCGCAAGATGAGTGCGGATGAGCATTTGGCAGCGTGTGTTGGAATGACGAGCTTGTAGGGCTTAACAACATTTGTGTTTTGTTTTATTTATTTTCAACAATAAATATCAATGAGCATCATCAACAGGACTGCATCTCATTCTCACGAGTCAAGCAGGATCAGCATCACTGCAAAGTGTACACAGATGTAGAAACAAAAAACAGGGTGTTTTACCAGTACACCTGTATTATCGTTTTTTGCTCACCTGGTTCGAAACGTGCCATTGTTTTTCTATGTATACACGCACTAGACGGACATCTTTAACCATTGTGCTCGTGTCTCTTGCAGCATCTCATGAGTCATGATATGCCGTTTTACATGGTGCTCAAGGTAAAAGGCTTTCAACTTTTTAAAATCGCGTCTCTAGACTTGCGTCTCGTGTTGTTAACCGCAAAAACTCTTTATGTATGAATGGTCCGTATGGTGGACTCTGTTTTGCAGCAACAAAACTTTGACAGTTCTTGCAAATTACCTGTCTCTATGATACATCATCTATCCTGTATCCAAAATATTCCCATACCAGGGATGTTGAATTTTTTTTTTGGCACCAAGTCATTATCCTGCCCTGAATTCACATTCCCTGCGCTTTCCTCCATGTCATAATGGTAAACACGCTCTGTTCTGTTCTCGCGCTAGATTTAGGCACTGCATTCAGATTGCACACTGAGGAGGCTGGCAGAAAAATCGTGCTTTTCTGCGTTTTAGAAATCACACATGCTCATATCACAATTTTATTACGATTTCGATTAATCGCACAGCCCTAGGTGGGATGTCTCTTTACTGAGGTCCAATGGGAAATGTGTATCTAAAGTGACATTATGACGGAGAATAACTGTTCAGTCAAATAATTTCTATGGTGCTGTAATACTAAGCCTCATAGTGGCCAGTGGGTGAGAGGATGGGGAATATGGTCTGTGGTGTTACATACACAACCGTAACACTGACATGAACTTTTGACCCAGACTGCAGATGGAGATAGATAGTTGGTCTAGGGGAAGAGAATGCAGGCTGTCCCACTCTATCGCAGCATGTTAGTTAGGAATAGATCCATGGTGTGTGTGTCCACGCTGTCAGATCTTCCTGGCACTTTGGTGTGAAGTGTTTATTGAATAGTAAGGAGCAGCTATTATTGAACCTGGTTAGTAGTTTATCTGTAAATGTGACCATAGCTTCGGCTATATCTCAACCGAAATCAAACGATCACAAAAAGCTTGTGACTTTCCGGTATTTGAAAGGCATTTCCACAGAAACAAAAAGGCTCTTTTGGTGTCTATCTGACAGTTGAATCAGCCGGTTGACTGAATTACCATGGTTGAGGGACCCCATAACTACAGTGACCAATTGGGTTAAGATCTCCTGTGGGCTAGAACAAACATGTGACACAAGAAACTGAGGGAAATTCCTCCAGCTTCAGAAAAGACTCTTCTTTAACTTCCCCCTGACCAATGAAAAGATAAATGAAGCCTTTCAGAACACATCCGATCTGTCTCTCTTTATGATTAATAGTGAATTGTATATGCTTTATTTTAATGTACGTTTTTACACAGACCACCACATGATCCCTGTTTCCTATTTAGAATTGTTAAAGCCACTTACAGCCTTGTGCTTTTTAAAATTATTATTTATAGAAACACCTGCCCAAAGCGCTCTTATTATTGAATGTACCCATCAGAAACACAGCACTAGGTCTTTTGTTCTCCCTTTGTGTTGTTGTCACTGTGCATGGAGTTGTAGCAGGTCAGCTGCTGTGGAACTACATGTAGCAATATCTGGTCAGCACATGACATCATGTGACAGCGCTGCGGAGTGCCCTCCCCTCAGGTATTTGTTCACAAGCTCCCAGGAGAGCTTCTGCTTAAGTCAACAACCCCTTTAAAGGCATTTGCTCACAATGGGAGAATTCTGGCTGTTTCTACATCCGCTTTCAACTTTGTTGAATGATACTTACTGCAGCAAGTCATTTTTTTTTTTTCTTCTCAGAGGCTAATTCTGGGATCGTGGAGATGATTTAAACCCTTTTTTCCACTAATTACTTGCTGAACATAATTAAAAAGGCGTACTTCATGTTACTATCTAATAAGCTTGAAACGATTCCCTCGTGGAAGCGGAGGCCCTGAAGACGTGTGTAACACTATTAAATCTTTACCAACCTGATGATGGTTGTCATTTTTTCCCTTCTCTTCCTGTTATTTTTTTCTCTCCAATTTTTCCCTCTTCTAATGATGTTGAGCTAATTTTCCGTCCCTTAATAGTCTTCAAAAAAGTTTATGTGATGATTGCTTTATACCATTTTGGGGATTGTGGCGCCATAACTGCTAACCCTTGCCGTTTGGGTTTCTGAAAGTGTTAGATTTCCATGTGCTGATTAGGTCTAGTACGTCCTAGATACTAGATATGCTTACGTTTTTCACAGCAATGCTTGTTGTATTTGAACTGGAGTATTTGTGAATGATATTTTTTTTTTTGTCTGACTCTGTCAGATCATTCTGTATTGTCTCTAAATTGTATTGTCACAACACGTGCTTTTATTGCTTGACCTTAAACTAATTGTGAACCAAACAGAGCTTGTATGAACCAAATCCAGATTTTCTAGCAGACTTCAGTAAAAAATGTATTCAGCAAGGGTGCATTAAATTGATCAAAAGTGACAGTAAAGTCACAAAATAATGTATAATGTTGCAAAATATTTATTTTTCTAGTAAATGCTGTTCTTTTGTCCTTTCTGTCCTTTTGTCCTCTCCTCTAAAAATCAGTTTCCACAACAATATTGAGCAATATTGTCACTTTCACTTTCACTTATATTTTTTTCAGTGTTGTTGTTGATAGTAAGAAATGTTTCTTGAGCACCAAATCTGCGTTTTAACATGATATCTGAAGGATCATGCGACACTGGTGCCAAAGCAAAATTTTCAGCAACCATTACTCCAGTCTTTACAAGAATAAATTACCTTCAAAAATATATTAAAATAGAAAACAATTTAAGTAGTAGTAATATTTCACAGTATTACTACAGTTTTGACTGTATTTTTGATCAAATAAATGCAGCCATGCTGAACATAAGAAACTTCTTTCAAACCCCCAAACTTTACTGTATTTACTTGATATTTTTGCTATATTATTTTTCTCTTTTTCTAGAATATCTAATGGTATATTTTCCCTCATTTCGTCTCTTGAGCTCGCTTGCCATGTGCCGATTCAACTGTCCCTAATGTCTCCACTTGATGTTCAACTTTCATTAACTTTTTAATGGACAAACAAGCTCAATAATAACTTCCCCTTGTTATTACTGAGAAGGTCAGGGCGATGACCGAATAAAACCTATATCCAGCTCTTCTTATTCACCAAGTTTGCAGAGATGGATTGCTCTCGTATGGTAGTTCACTTAAGCTAATTGCCTGAAAAACATGACCACTCTATATGGTCTCATTGTGTTTTACTAACTACAGCAGAACCATTTCTCTTCAGCAATTCTTCGAAAGAATGTTAATTTGAAAGGTGCACATATGGTGAACCACTATCAACCAACTAATTACTTGCTATTTCAGTTGATTTCCATTATCTGTTCCTATTTCTTTTTGGACAAATTATAAGAAGGGACTTCTACATATGGGTCCCAAGGACAGCACCGATTGTTGACCCCTGTGTGTCCTCTCAGTAACACCCCAGCGTGGTTGGTTCTCTCGGAGCCGGTGCCGGCAAGGTGTTGTTATTAAGAATAGCCACACTCTTCCTGACAGGTCTGGTAATGCTCAGCTGTCTCTTCAGTTTGCTGATAGCACACTGATAGAGGACAGCTCAAGTGCCATGCTCACAGCTGACAGGGCTCTGCTCTTACAAGACGGACAGGGAAGTGATGTCATAGAATCTGATGTCATACAAACCCCAATGTTTACTTCTGCCGAGGTCAGTTGAAGGTGTAGCCTCAAAACATGAAGGTTATTTGCTCAAAAGATAAAAAATTTACATACGGTAGTAGTGGCCAAAAGTGATGTCAAGCCTAGGAAAATTGACATCTTCAGTCTTCACCCTTTATCCAAAGATTATTAAAAATTGGTTGATTTTGTAATATCACCACATAGTTGTGCCTGAAGTCAATTGCTTTATTTGTGATAACGCAGTGAAACATGCAAATTGTTGGACGTAACCTTTGTCCAGGCTGTCATACAAAGAAAAAGAACCAACAAAATATTAAAGGGGACATATCATGAAAGACCGTTCCATATTAGCATAGTTTTCGCCCTCAGCCAGTTGTACACTATCCACCGTTTTCTCCGCGCTCGAGCATTTATAGCGACAACAATGTCTTGTAAGCAATGCAAGTGCCTGAACGAGGGACAGTTCAAGGCAGGTTTTGCTAAAAAAGTTAAAACTCAAGGATGGATCAGTACCAACCTTTCGTGATCCAGCTTATAGTCTCCGGAGCAATACCGGTCACGGCAGTAATGAAAGGGAGAGGCGCGCACTTTATTACAGTTTATCTGAGTTGTTTTATGGATATAAAGTTGACCGGTTTATTAAGCACCCCCTGAAAAGGCATAAGGTCTGTATATATTTGTTTACTATTAGTTGTAACAAGTGTTTGTGTAATTCACTGTGTATGCTGATCATAATGCAAGGGAGAGAGAGAGAGTGTTTATGGATAAGACTTTAATACGCACTTCTTGTACTGTGTTTTACCAGCTAATTTGCATTTAAAGGGACACACACACAAACTGTGTATTTTTGCTCACCCCAAAAAAGTGGCAATTTTAACATGCTATAAAACATGATCTGTGGGGTATTTTGAGCTAAAACTTTACATACACACTCTGGGGACATCAGACACTTATTTTACATCTTGTAAAAAGGGGCATAATATGTCCCCTTTAATAACTGATTATGTAGTCGATATGTGCTTTTTCTTGTGACTAGTGGTCGACCGATAATGTTTTTTTTTTGATGGCCGATATCTTAGAGAGCAGGGTGGCCGATGGCCGATATATTATATATGTAATTTATATTTATTTGAATTAATATTTAATAAATTAGAAATATGAAAAAAAAAAAAAAAAAAAATTATATTTAAAATAAACATGCTTATACTTTAGATGGCAACTTCTTGATTCTGCAATCCTATTACAGTATTTTTTACAAATAAAGTAATTGTTTAAAAATGTATGAATATGAATAAAAAGGAAGTAAACTGTAGGCTAACAGGGCATTCAGTAATCTGGTAAGTTTGTGCGAACTGGTAATCATATTTGTTTCAAATATTTTCGCATACCGTTTACTTTCTTTGTTTAACAGTTTTGTCTAATAACGTATTAGATATGACTGTTAAGCAGAGGCCGTAAAATAATGAAGACGGAGAAGAATGTGAGCGCTGTGTGATCAGACGCTGGCGTTTTCAGCGCCCCCCGTCAAAATAAAAATCCCGCTTCTAACACATCGGAATCAGAAAAACTTAACGGTCGATGCCAATATTTTAAAAATGCCAAATATCAGCCAATATATTGGCCTTGGCAATATAGGGGTCGTCCACAACTTGTGACCTTTTTTTTTCTAAGCATTTTCTGTGGAGCCTTGTTTGAGATCTTAACTGGATGGTTCTGCTCTCTTCCACAGATTGAGAGAAGAGAATAATGCCCAAAGATTTCCACTGGTCCCACTGCTGCAGAAATGCCCTGAGGCTTAGTCTGGACTGAAGCCAAGGTAAGCTTAGCAACCTGTGATGAACACACTGACTTTCTCTCACACTTTCCTCTTTCCAATTGTTGGTTAATACATTCATGACATTGAAGGTTTAATGTGTGTTTATGAAACTACATGGTGAGGAGATGAAGAAAACACTTACTGCGAAACAAATGAAAGTGTGAGTTGGTGTTGTTTGTGTGGGAGGCGTGATGTCATTTCCTCTCTGTATTTGGTTTGAGCTGCAAAAAGAGGAACCTTGTTTTTTCTCTTGTTTGCATCCTTGAGAGCACTTCCATTTTTTCCTTTCTGTCTTTTATTCCTCTAAAACAAGGGGTTTTCAACTTTTAGAGACAACGATTCCCAGCCAGCCCAGGGACCACAACATTTAAAAAGCTGATGTCTGTGTTAGTAACACTTTATAATCACTTTCATTAAAAACTTTAACCTGTTAACCAGTGAAACAAACCCAAGAAATTAAATTGTAGCCTCTTTTGAAAGAAGACACTTGGGTTTAGCACGTTTTACTCTCTACAATGCTTAATCATGCCACATTTACGAACAGTTTTTTTTAAATATTAGAAAAGCATAATATATATATATATATATATATATATATATATATATATACGTATAAAATATTTGAATATATATACGCATTTATATTTTATATATTTTTAGATAGACACAGACAGACAGACAAAGATCATATGTATAAAAATAAATTACAAATGCATATACATTATAAAATATAATACAATATATATATATACAATATAAAAAATATTGTTTTATATAATATATTTTTGTAATTAGTAACAGTATATATTTACATAAGGTGAATTTAGATAAATTGGGACAATTTTTACCATTGTGATGACTGGGAAAAAATGTCTTTTATATTATTAGCAAATGTTCATAGAATCAATCAGTAGTTTGATTCTACAACAAGTAAGTGGCACTCAGAATAGCAGCCGCTAGTGAGCATGTGTTTGGCTGCATGTGGATGCCACAGTCGCCACCTGCTCTGCTTGAACCATTGCTCTCTGCCGTCATGTGACTGAAGAGCAGGGTATTGTCTTGGTTTAAAAGAGAGCGCTCGCTTTGAGCAGACCGGCAGAGAGGAGGAATTTTGGTGCGCGTATCATTCTCTGTGTATGTAGCGGGGTGGGAGGGGTTGTTGGAGACTGGAGTTTCGTACGGGGAGGGCAAGGGAAGGCTGGGGGTGGGGCAACTGTAGCCGCTCAGATGGGATTTGCATTAGTAGTTTGTCAGCTGTCATTAGGAGCAGATGACAGTGAGGATAAGCTGTTTGCACACGGCTCTTTCTCCTCCCCTCCTCCATGAACTGACCGTAGCGTACACCTTCGAAAAACCAAAGGCAAAGTGCCTCGTTTTGAGTAGGGCATAAAATTTCAGTTGACAGTTAATTGTCATCCAATTCATTGAGATTAACAGTTTAATTGTCTGTTTTGTTCTGTGTTGTCACTTATATTATGAGATTAATATGCATACTTCTTAAGAAGTCTTTTTTTTTTTTTTCACAACTTTTACAATTAAGGCTTTGTAAATGAGTATAATATTTGTATTTTTATATTATATTCTATAAATATATCCTTTATTCACGTACACTATTTCTGTGTCATTAACTTTGTGTGAGAACATGTAACAGCCATAAATATTTGCCATTACGTGAAACTGTTTATTACAAACCACCGCAGACTGTACGTGTTCCTTTTTAGGGCACTTCAGAAGTGTCTATAATGCACACGCTTCTCAAGATGTGCTCTGAGCACAATTTGCGATTCAAGTAACAAACTAGAAAGGGAAATAAACAGTTTATGGCATTTCCATATTTGGTTAAAATACGCTTGAGTTTGGCTGACAATATGCCATATCATTGTGTTCAGATGATTATGTAATAATCTGTATGTGAATTCCAGCCCATGTGTCAAGTTATGCTGAGTGTTGCTGATGCATGCGGTGTCAACTCCTCAGCGCTGTCCATACGCTGTAAAGACACGTCAACCATGGCATCCACTTATCTATAGCCCTTTAAGGAGCGTATCTTGTATTCATCATCAAGCTCACTTATAAATGGACCATGAACAGTTAATCGTGCATCACCTAAACTACTTGAATGTTGGTTAGGAAATGTCATTACATCCCAAAAATACATATTTGAGCTGTCTATCTCAGACAAATTTATACAGTTGAATGTACAACTGTGGATTGTAGGCATGTAGTGTGATGAGAATAAACCTCTTTCATTGAATGACATGATAGAATTAGAATAAAATGTATATGCCATTAAAATGGATGCGTTATTATTCAGGTAACTAGCTGTAAGCATGTTTATAAAATCTAACTTGCACTGCAAGATTCTCTTTAAACTGTTGCTGCAAGATGTCAGTAGTTGAAGACAGTTAATGCTAAAGCTAATGCCCTGTGTTCAAAGCTTTTCTGGACTACTTTGGAATTTACTTCATGACCATTGAAAAAGTACATTCTATATATAGTATGAATGTGTGTAGTATGATTGAAATTCGGACGTACTACATCCGCCATGTTGTCACTGTCACGTGACCCACCAGCGCCAGTTGCATCGTTTCACTTCCATTCATAAATCCTCTCCCGTGGCCTCGTGGGATAGTAAAGTATCCATCGTATGCACACTTCAGAATCTCACCGGAAGTAGTAGGTCATCCCAGTACTTTTCGCCTACTGTTTTTCGAATACTATGAATTCTGACTTTTAGCATACTTTTTTTCATACTATATAGTAGGGCTGCAAGATTGGTGGAAAATATCTAATTGCGATTATTCTGGTTAAAATAGTGATTTGCGATTTTAAAATGCGATTTATTTATTTATTACAAATGAAAAGTATATGTATATTTTGTGCTTATATATTATGACTAATAATAATTGTTTTTTTTAATTATTATTATTATTATTGCTAATAATATATATATATATATATATATATATTTAACAAAATAAGAAATATCACTATTACAATAAAATTTTCATTATTAAAAAAAATTTAGTATTTAAGAATAGATATAACAGCATAATAATAATAATAATATTTATATTTTACAGAAAACTTATTTTACAAAAAACTGCAGTTACCTGTTAACATGCAGGCAGCCTATGACTAAAAATCACTAGAAATGTCTAAGGATTTATTATAAAATATATTATTATTATTATTATTATAAAAATCTGTGATATCAATTTCTTAATTTTTGTCAGGAGGTATGCAAAATCAAGAACGAGTCTATGTCTTTATTATGAAATATGAGCCTCTTATGCATCCACTGTGGGGAAAAAACTCCTGTACACTGGAGAAAAACATATGAATTGTCATATACATTTATTTAGAGAAGTGTTATTTTTCCTGTTGTTTCACCCAAAATAGGATGGAGTGAGCACTGCTGGGCACTGAACACGCTCATGTTTCATTCATACTGGAGGCCAGAGGGCGCCCTCGAGCAGAAACGCCACATTTGCCTCAGAGAGAAGTAATATAATGACGTTTTCAGGAACTCCCTAATGTGAAGCTAGCGCTGTGTAGCTGAGCTGAATAAAAAGAAGATAGAAACGCTTTGATTAAACATGAAGACAATAAACACATGACTGAGACAATATATGGTGTATTTGAGTTCTTCAAACCTTCTCGGATAATAATAAAGTATATTGTAGTGCTAATCGACATAGACTTCATCACTGTATAGAATACTATAAAATAATTAATTGTCTGCCTTGTTCTGTGATAAGAAGCCACATCAGCTCACAAAAAGGAAATATCAAACACTCGACTGACGATATGAAGTGAGTTAAAACATATTAAACATTGTCATTTTTTTTGTTTTTTCAAACGCACGTTATAAGCAACTCAGACAAAGCAGCGATTACTACTGATCACAGAGCCGCTCTTCACTAACACGCTGGGCATATATTTATTTAATTAAAATTGCAGCCTTTAGGCTTTCATAATCGCACATAAGCCAAATCGCGATTGCGGTTCAATTTCGATTAATCGTGCAGCCCTATATATAGTATATATACTATATATATATATATAGTAGGGAAGTATTCAATTTCAGATGCAACAAATGTGAGTTGTTTACTGTTGGAGTTAAACTCTGCAGGAAAGTGGATCTCGAGGGCCAGAGTTGAGAACTTCTGCTCTAAAACCTACAGTAAACGTACAGCCGTCAAGAACACTTCTTGCCCAACTAATGTTGGAAATTATTTGGTGTTGGTTAAATTGTTGTATTACAACATCAATGTGAGGTAGCTCTTTAAAATGCCCTTGTTCCATAAACTCTTTCTTTTTGGGACTTAAGTTAAGAATACTTTAACAAAAACCGGAGGTGGTATTTATGCTTGTCGACGTTCTTATCTTCCGAGCTCGGTTTGTCAGCTGCAGAATGTGGACCCTCCCACTGAGCATGCACTGGAGAAGTTTATTGATTTTTCTCACTGCATCTGTGCCTCTTGTAACTCAAAACCCATCAATACACATCAGACATTTAACCCCCTCTCCGTTACACTTTCAGTTATGGGAATACAGTTAACCCTGCATTTCGAAATGTACCGACAGGCTCAATGCTAGAGCAAACAGTACACTTCTGATGGACAGATAAGAGAAATCCATTCGTCTCTCTTCATTTCCAGCCATGAGCGTCCTGTGCCCATGAGCTGCTCCAGATCCGCCGTTTGCCGCTTAATGTGTTTATTATACAGTGCTCTCCCTGTGGCAACTTGAAGTGGCTGTCAGTTTAAAAGATTCATGAATGTGATCGGCTTCGGTAAATGGACGTTGGCTTTTTGGGCCTGCTTGATGCTGGTACTTTAAGACCATTACGTTCTCAGTAATTGTAGAGCTTATGAGTGGCAGGAACATCTCTCTTTCCCTCTCTCAGTCAAGCCATCTGGGACAGTGGCTGGAGACCAGGCCTGCGGCTCTGGGGAGTAGAGAATGTCGATCTCCCCTCCTCCTCCTCCTCCTCTTTTGCTCTCAATCTCAGTCATAAGCTCGTTGCCATCCCCACCCCCTCTTCTCATCCGCCGCTTGTTTTTTGCATTTCCTTGGTAGACTGTTTTCAAGTCTTTCACATATTCACCATCAGCACTGATTGGTTTCATTTCCTTCACTTCCTGTCTCTTGCCTGTTCTCACTAGCTGACATTTTGTCTTTGGGCTCACTATCATCAACTGAAAAGGCTGTAAACACCGAATCTCCTGCAAATCTCCCTCAGACACTCGCTGTTAATAAAGGCCCATCTGTTCTGCATAACCACGATCCCCATCGGCCTTAGGGATCTCTCTGCACTGTAATCAGTAATGTTGGGTAATAGCTGTGGGTTGCTCGCAACAGCTCCACACACTCTTGTGTATTTTGGCTTCGCAAACTCCCACCCCCCACCCAGATATTTAACTCATTTCACCTTCGAGCTGAATTTGGGCTCTGTGCCATCAGATGAGCGCGAAGGTTGGATTTACATGCAGAGGTTTAACATATGACTATGATGCAATCCCCTTCAGCTTGAATTGCGCTCCGGTCCATATAGGAGGGTCAAGCAAGGACATTGTTCTTGATGGCAAGGCTAGTCATTATACAAACCCTTCAAAGACCCCTGGACCGCTGCAGGAGCGGTGCCCTCGTCATGTTCGAGGCCCCTACAAGCACAGGGTGTGTCCCCAGTCTTGATCCCTCTGAGCTTTTCAAGCCACAAGATTACAGGGATGGCACATGAAGCTTTGGTGCAAGCTGCCTCTTTGTCTACTCCAGGAGAATGATGGATTGAGCCTCCCTCCTCTGCTGCTCTCTTGAGATGTCTACTGGGCTTTGTTTGGCAAGTTGAACTCTGTCTTTTGGTAGGTGCATTGTTAACCTGCTGTAAGCCTCTTCCACAGTATCTTGGATCTGGAGGCTCAAGACTATAGTGTATCTTCTACATTTTAAGTTGACAGTTTCACAAGTACATTAAAAATGTAATTTATACATACAGTGACGTGAATAAACGAGGGGGTGAGGGGGTATACAACTGTCCTGATATAAGTATCATGATCATAAGCAGTTTGGCGTTGTCTTTTATTATCATTTCTTAGAATAAAAATAGTGCTTTTATTTTTTATTTTATATTTATAAATGTGTGTGTGTGTGTGTGTGTGTGTGTGTGTGTGTGTGTGTTTTTTATATATATATATATAATATAATATACACTGAACAAAATTATACTTTTGTTTTTGCCCCCGTTTTTCATGAGCTGAACTCAAAGATCTAAGACTTTTTCTATGTACACAAAAGGCCCATTTCTCTCAAATATTGTTCACAAATCTGTCTAAATCTGTGTTAGTGAGCACCTTTGCCGAGATAATCCATCCACCTCACAGGTGTGGCATATCAAGATGCTGATTAGACAGCGTGATTATTGCACAGGTGTGCCTTAGGATATCGAATGTGAGCATTTGCCCACTCAAGTTGGTTACGACGACGAACTGCAGTCAGGTCGAGACCCCGATAAGGACGACGAGCATGCAGATGAGCTTCCCTGAGATGGTTTCTGACAGTTTGTGCAGAAATTCTTTGGTTATGCAAACCGATTGTTGCAGCAGCTGTCCGGGTGGCTGGTCTCAGATGATCTTGGAGGTGAAGATGCTGGATGTGGAGGTCCTGGGCTGGTGTGGTTACATGTGGTCTGCGGTTGTGAGGCCGGTTGGATGTACTGCCAAATTCTCTGAAACTCCTTTGGAGACGGCTTATGGTAGAGAAATGAACATTCAATTCACGGGCAACAGCTCTGGTGGACATTCCTGCGGTCAGCATGCCAATTGCACGCTCCCTCAAAACTTGCGACATCTGTGGCATTGTGCTGTGTGATAAAACTGCACATTTTAGAGTGGCCTTTTATTGTGGCCAGCCTAAGGCACACCTGTGCAATAATCATGCTGTCTAATCAGCATCTTGATATGCCACACCTGTGAGGTGGATGGATTATCTCGGCAAAGGAGAAGTGCTCACTAACACAGATTTAGACAGATTTGTGAACAATATTTGAGAGAAATAGGCCTTTTGTGTACATAGAAAAAGTCTTAGATCTTTGAGTTCAGCTCATGAAAAATGGGGTCAAAAACAAAAGTTGCGTTAATTTTGTTCAGTGTGTGTGTGTGTGTGTATATGTGTGTGTATATATATACACTCACCTAAAGGATTATTAGGAACACCTGTTCAATTTCTCATTAATGCAATTATCTAATCAACTAATCACATGGCAGTTGCTTCAATGCTTTTAGGGGTGTGGTCCTGGTCAAGACAATCTCCTGAACTCCAAACTGAATGTCAGAATGGGAAAGAAAGGTGATTTAAGCAATTTTGAGCGTGGCATGGTTGTTGGTGCCAGACGGGCCGGTCTGAGTATTTCACAATCTGCTCAGTTACTGGAATTTTCACGCACAACCATTTCTAGAGTTTACAAAGAATGGTGTGAAAAGGGAAAAACATCCAGTATGCGGCAGTCCTGTGGGCGAAAATGCCTTGTTGATGCTAGAGGTCAGAGGAGAATGGGCCGACTGATTCAAGCTGATAGAAGAGCAACTTTGACTGAAATAACCACTCGTTACAACCGAGGTATGCAGCAAAGCATTTGTGAAGCCACAACACGCACAACCTTGAGGCGGATGGGCTACAACAGCAGAAGACCCCACCGGGTACCACTCATCTCCACTACAAATAGGAAAAAGAGGCTACAATTTGCACGAGCTCACCAAAATTGGACAGTTGAAGACTGGAAAAATGTTGCCTGGTCTGATGAGTCTCGATTTCTGTTGAGACATTCAGATGGTAGAGTCAGAATTTGGCGTAAACAGAATGAGAACATGGATCCATCATGCCTTGTTACCACTGTGCAGGCTGGTGGTGGTGGTGTAATGGTGTGGGGGATGTTTTCTTGGCACACTTTAGGCCCCTTAGTGCCAATTGGGCATCGTTTAAATGCCACGGCCTACCTGAGCATTGTTTCTGACCATGTCCATCACTTTATGACCACCATGTACCCATCCTCTGATGGCTACTTCCAGCAGGATAATGCACCATGTCACAAAGCTCGAATCATTTCAAATTGGTTTCTTGAACATGACAATGAGTTCACTGTACTAAAATGGCCCCCACAGTCACCAGATCTCAACCCAATAGAGCATCTTTGGGATGTGGTGGAACGGGAGCTTCGTGCCCTGGATGTGCATCCCACAAATCTCCATCAACTGCAAGATACTATCCTATCAATATGGGCCAACATTTCTAAAGAATGCTTTCAGCACCTTGTTGAATCAATGCCACGTAGAATTAAGGCAGTTCTGAAGGCGAAAGGGGGTCAAACACAGTATTAGTATGGTGTTCCTAATAATCCTTTAGGTGAGTGTGTATATATATATATAACATAATATAACATAACATAACAACATTTGTTTTATATATTTTGAAATATTATATATTTGAAAACCTTTTATGAGAAGGCAGTTCAGGTTGTAAAATGTCAGGTTGTAAAATGCAAAAAATGTTTATAAATGAATAGTTCAAAAATAACTTCTTTTTTTTCAAAAACTTTTTGGGAAAATAATAATACATTCACAAGTTCTAAAGAAAATGTTAATACTTTTAACTTGGTTACACCACAAGACATTTTTTAGAGTCTTTACATTTAAACTTTGTTGAGATGTTTTTTTTTCAAAGCTGCATAAAACCAACATGAATTCAAAGATTACATTTACAAGTACTTGGCACATGTTTTTTTTAAAAAGGAATATTTCTTTATCTTGTCTTGGACACTCTTATTTGTCTTTGGCCTCTCAAGAAATCTCAAGGTTGGCCCTTTGAATTCAAAGTTTCAGTTCAGAGAATCTTCAAACCTGCACTGGAGAATCGCAGCTTCAGATCTGAACACGCAGATTTCATACTAATGATCTGTGAAGTGCAGAGTTTTCTTTCTGCTAAAACCGTAAGGTTTCTGGTCCATCCTTCAAATCCAGGCGATCCCAGGGTTGTCGTCTCTGCATTTTGAAGAACCCAGACTGTCAGTCTCCTGTCAGGCAGGCACTGTCTCTTCCAGTGATATCCAAGCCGTCAGTGGATGCACACCAAGGGCTTTTCTGACAACTTCATCAGTGGGGCAAAGTCAACTGTTTCTTTGAGTCATTACTTGTGTGGGTTTATGTATGTTTTTCCTAGCTTCTAGAAGGCAGTTCTGCTCAGTTTTGTGGTGGTGTAAATTCAAACCGGTTCACTCCACTGCACAAAGATTGTACATACAAGAATATTTGTGTAGGTATACCTATATACACTAAACGTTACCCTGACAGAGCCACAGAATGTCCTGGTAAATGTGATCCAATCTCCTTTTGAGCTATTTGGAAAACTGTTGCTGATGTAGCCTTTGCCAACAGTTTGTTTGTCCACACTATTGATGTGCTGTCCAGTAAGGTACTGTGTCTAATAAAGCAACACAGAATACTAATTAATCTTTTGTCATATTCGTCCACTTCTACTGTCTATACTTACGTTTGTAGGGGGTCAAATATTGTTGATTTATAGTTGTATGAGTTGTATGATTATAATTTTAACATGACACCCATGATGGTTTTCAAGCAAAGTTTTCCTCACAATCGATTCAACTTTACAGATGGACTGCTTTGTACTAGGACAGTCCAGGCGTTTAGCTGTGTATGAATCCTTGGTAACCATTTGCTTCCATTATTGTCCATTATTTGACTTTAAACAAGACTACACCAGGCCTAGCCAGTCATGATTGGATGATATCCTGAACACCAGGCCCCAACAAGTGACCATTAAATCGTGTTACTAGGAGGTTCCAGCATGTTATTTTTGTGAGACTTGTAATGAAGTATCAAATAGTCACCTCACTGTGTCTAATGATAAGTTCACACAACTTAGGAACGCCTGTGCTTACACAAGATCATGAGGGATAAGTGTTAGTTTCTGTCTGTGCGTCCGCAAGAACAAAAATTAGTCTTCAAGATAATTAGTCAGTTTGTGAACTACTTTTTAATAAGTGCAGAATAGTTGTAGAATTATTTGCCGTCACACCTGTTGTCTGACATGCCTATTTAGTGTATCACATACAGCAAATCCCTATGGCTCAAAATTAAAGTAATTTATCTCTGTCTCAACCATAGTGTTTTTAGACTGAGCTATGTTCATCTTAATTGCAGTTTTATGTAGTATTCTAGTTTTAATTTTTAGCTGAATTACCAGTGCTGAATGGAAGATATATAGAGTGATGGCCGTGCATCATGCAAGCAGACATAGCAGACATTGAAAGGGACAAATTTGTTAAGGTTATCTTTAAAACGTGACATTTCCTTACATACATGTCGTATTACTGCCATAGACAGCAATGGCATAATAATAATACCCAGCTTTAAACTCTTAATGTCAATGGGTTAAGCTGTTTAATAGCATTATGAATGCATAATACTTTCATAAATTTTTCCTTTTTGCACTACGTTAACGTTCTTAAAATTTGACTTTACATTAAGCTATGTGCAATTCTACAGTCTTGCAATACGTTACTGAATGTGGTATCCATTATAAATGGCCTTTCCCAAAGCATAAACCATGTCACCTTTCCTAATTTAAAAAATACTTCCTTAACATATTTGATCATTTTTTTTTTGTTTATTATTAAAGTGAGCTTTCAACTTTCAAATGTTGTCTTTAAAATTGTTGTAGGTTCAGATTCTGGTATGATATTGGACCCAAATTGGATTCAAAACAATTCACCAAAAATCATACTATGAAAACAAACAAACAAACAAATAATTGATGATAATAATAATAATAATAATAATAATAATAGTCAAAAAGAGTAAACCTTTAATATTAAATTAGAACATGTGATTTTTAATACTGTAACGCCTTTTTCTTAAATTCTAAATTTTATAAACAGCATTGTAACTTTTTTTTTTTTTTTTTTTTTTTTTTTTTTTTTTTTTTTTTAAATTACATTTTGTAAGTATGCCAAGATCATGGGTTCGTTCCTATAAAAGTTAACATGCATGAATTTCTTCGATAAAAGCATCTGCTAATGGCATAAATGCAAATACTCTCAGAGGGTTGAGAAACTGACACGACTAAATACATCAAGAGAATGTTTTTATTTTGGGTCCGTGTAGCTGCTTTTTAACCATGACATTTTCAAATTGACTTGCAAACATAATCGTAATACAAATTTCATATGTATGTTCCACAACACATCAGCTTGTCAACACTTCACAGACATGTTCATGACCCTAAATGAGAGAGTCACAAAACTTCAAGAAAAACATCATAGGTGAATCAGTATTTAATCAAATATTGGTCAAATTGACCTGCAACTCACTCTGCTGAAAAGACCAGCTAGTTAATACTGTTTAGAGCTGCTTTGGTGCTGACATAGCCATTCACAGCTTTGCTGGTGAAGCTGGCCATCCCTCATGGCCTTTGGATGAAGTCTTGCAGGTTAAGCTAGATAAGAAGCCTGGTTGAGAACTGGAAACACATGCTGGTGCTGTAGTTGAACTTTTACCATTGTTGTTGCCTTCAGGGACTGAAACGATCGACTGCGATTCTTTTCTTTTTGGATGCGCAAACCCTCCCGAACATGAGTCTTTAGATGTTCATTTGGTGTCAGTGATCAAACATGGTATTTTTAGTTCCGTTGAATCATAAACAAACAAAACTCCCTATAACCCTCCAACTGTCCCAGATAGAGAGTCTCTTCTCAGTTGTGTTGATGGCAGCAAGGCTTTCCAGTAGGGAGTCATCCTTGCGGACTTTAAATGGTATCGCTGGAGGAGAGAACAGGAGGCTGTCAGCGCTCTGTATGCTGGAGAGTGGAAGTTCTCTGCGCTGCCTGTTTCTCTTTTTCTTCTTTGTTGAGTGTTACAGGCTGCACTGCAAAAAATGCTTTTCTTACTTAGTATTTTTGTCTTGTTTCTAGTCCAAACATCTAAAAATTCTTAAAACAAGAAGCATTTACTAGGCAAGCAAAAATTGTCTTGTTTTTGGGGAAAAAAACTCAAAATTAAGTGAGGTTTTGCTTAAAATAAGCAAAATAATCTGCCAATGGGGTAAGCAAAATAATCTTAATTCAAATTGAAAACAAGATTATTTTGCTTACCCCATTGGCAGATTATTTTGCTTATTTTAAGCAAAAACTCACTTAATTTTGAGTTATTTTTTCCCAAAACAAGACAAAAACTTTCGCTTGCCTAGTAAATGCTTCTTAATGTAAGAATTTTTAGATATTTGGACTTAAAACAAGACAAAAATATTAAGTAAGAAAAGCGTCATGATGATGTGTCAAGAAGTCTCTGTTAAAATGTCAGATAATTTGAGCTTTTTATGACAAGGCAAATTAGTTAAGGTTGCAAAATGTCATGTAGTGTAAGTGGCCAAAAATCTAATGATATTTATGAATTAATAATTCATCATATTTGCAAAAAAATACTTTTTACCTTAAAAAATAATGTATTCAAGTAAAACATGATAATCTCAATTTTACACCACATAACATTTAAGTCATTCAAATTAAACCTTTCTTGAAAATAGTATGAAAGATTTTTAAAAACCGACATGGATACGAAGAGTAAATTTTGAAGCACTTGACGTGTATTTTTTTTAATTTTTTTTATTCATATGTCGATGACCCACCTGAGTGTCAATCGTTCGGCTGAGAAACCCCTGAAAATGTCTTTCCACAAATTTCCAATGGAAATTTTTTTTATATTTTTAATGTTTAATTGGGTGGATAATTGATAACCTCATTTCCGTTTACATCAAATTAAATAGGCCATCTACCCTGACGAAGCTCTATTACATTGCACGTAGATGGGGCGGGGGGCAGAGCATCCGCTGAGAACCGCTATGTCACCGCCCACCAGTACTTGCATCTGATTGGACGTCCCCCTAACACTTATCATCTGCATCTTTAACGTACTCTAAAGCTGCTAATGGGAGTGAATGATTGAGAAATGTGTCAGTGTTCCTCATTATCTCTCTCTGCCTCCGCAGTGCTGTTGATTAGTGGAGGTCTGACACGGCTCATGTTGAGCGTTGAGCAGCAGCAGGCTGTTCAGAGTCTGCCTGGCTGACTGGCCCTCTCCTTCCCTACTGCTGTAAATAATTAATGCTCCATGTCAGTGCCTCCCCGGCCCTGTCGTGGGCTATGCCCTGTTCACTGCGCCAGCTGCGACCTGCTTTAAGCGCAGGGGCTTCCAGAAGCTGGTCATGCTACATACATGCTGTTTGTGTGGCTCTACTTAACTAGGTTAAAGTAGCTGATTGTGGCCTGCCTTTGAGTCGTTCATTAATATTAAACAAGCTGAGCCTGTTTCATGATTTGACCTATGTTTGCACAGTAACAGATGCATTTTTAATTATACCGTTGATTGATTTTACCTTTTGTTTACCTTTTGTTTGTTTCTACAGTGTATGTAGTGGTTGCAGTTAGATAGACATTTTATATTTTCACTATTTAAGATTACATAGGAGAGAGATGTGCTTGTTTTTGAAAGCTCATTGAATTAGTGGTGTTTGCTAACTAACCAATATCGCTGAAGTTTTCTTAATAACCTTGAAAAAGCATTGCAAGAACTTTCCATGACATTTAATCTTTAATGTTACTGTTGCACTATATATTGGTCCGTGTTGTTATTGTTAACTAAAACTATTAAATAAAGCTAAAATAAAATATAAATATTAAATGAAAAACTTTAACTTGAAAAAATGTAAATGAAAATATGTATTAATATAATTATTTATTCATATTTATTAAATGATTATTAATTAACTAAAATAAAGCTAAATATAAATATAAAAAACAAAAAAAATGACAAAAGTATATAATTACTCAAATTTAGACTAAAATGAAAATGAAAATTGAAAATATAAAATGAACTAAAACTACTAAAATAAACTTAAATAAAAATAATTTAAAGATAAATAGAAATATTAATAACTCATAAAAAATTAAAACTGAAAATATAAAATGAACAAAAACTAAAATGACTAAAAATAAATAAAATAAAGCTAAATACAAATTTTTTAATTTTATGTTAATTTCATCCATTTTTACATTAGATTACTTAATATTTAAAACACTAATAATATAATAACAAATCTCAAAATGAATATTCATTTTTCATACCATACATTTATTATAATGTTGTATAATGTGCTGTCAATTGACTTATAGCATTTAAAATTTTTAATTTTATTTTTTTATTTATGAAAAATAGTATAGAATTGTAATCTGCCATTTACCGATTTCCAGTCATAACATGAAAATCTCCTTATCAATATAAGCCAGAGTTATAATATCAGTACATCCCTAATTTTACATATTTTTTATTATGTGTAATACTAACATTTTATTCCTCAGCAGATTCCACATATTTCTGTCCATGTATATATTTAGAGCAGTGAGGTTTATTAGACACATGTCTCTCGCCGGGAGTTTTAACACAAGCCGGTCACCATACCACTAGTCGTCATACAGATCTGTGTGGGGGTATCTGGATATCAGACACCTCTGACTGTCTCCCCCTGCCTTAGGGGACACGAACATCTCTGACTCATTCTTGAGCGTATGTGGGTGATGCACGCAGCTTGCGGGACATCTGCTAACTGTAAACCTGTCAAAAGCAGTCTGGCACCAGTGTACGGAGTACCGTACATTAACTCTGTTTTACATTCTTTTCACTTACATTATCAAAGACAATTTCATCAACAACCCATTAAGAAAACGTAATTGCTTCTAACTTGAGAGGGAGGAAGAAAAGGAAGAAAGCGTCTCTTTCCTTTTCAAGCACGCCCACTCAGTAGAGATCTTATCAGTCGCCTCAAGCCTGCGGTTTCATTTCTGTGTCCTCCCAGCCTGACAGCAGTTGGCATCTCTGTGAAAACTCCATTCAGATAGCTCTTGAACTCTAGTGTAGCTGTTGCTAATAGTGTAAACTTATTAGAGTATCTGCAAATATCTCAAGAGCGATTAGCTATCAGCACAGTATTAAAAGGTGTTTCTGAGTGTGATTTATGACAGTGGTTCTCAACTGGTGGATCATTGCCCAAAAATGGCTCACTGGTCGGTTTTAGTCCCAGACAAAGGGGCAAATGCAACTAAACATATCATTTTATGCAGTTAGGACACTTTGTTGTTGATGTCAAAAAGCCGCAAGTCCAATCTAGTGTTGTCCCTTTTTTGTTTTTGTTTTAAAGGGGTCCTGTTATGCCCTTTTACAAAGTCTTGATTTTGTTTTTGGGTGTACTAGAATATGCTTTAATGCTTGATTGTTCAAAAAACATTATTTTTCACATATTTTACATTTATTACAGCACCTCTCTCCCTAGTCTGGCCTGAACGTGCCGTTTATTTCCTGTTTCGGTGAAGCCCCTCCTTTCGAACCAATTCGAATTGTAAAACCAATTCGAGCCTGATTCATACTTGAGAATGTTAACAAACGAGGATCGTCCAGAAAGGATTTCATGCACAGACTTTGTAAACACAGATTTCACAGGACGTTTCAGAGTGGTATATGTTTGTTTTTGTAATTTTCTTATACGTTTTAGATACAAAGTTATACACCATTTAATCATGATATTTGTCGGAAAACTATGGTAATGCAAACAGTAATCGATCACAAAATCATGAATAATTTTCCTAAGGGGCGGTGAACCGTCTTAAAAAAGCGAGAGCTTACAAAACCACAGTAAACACTATATCAACACTAATGTTGGCTAGCAGGCAAGTGAAGCCAAACAGCTTTGCCCTTTGTTTACATCATAGCAACAACATAAAACCTATAATTGCTTATAAAACCTATAAAACACTTCATGCGTTTTTACTGATCGGATAGCTGTTTGATTTATCAAAACGATTCCATTTACACTTGGTCACATAAATGTGTCTCCGCAAAACGGATATAAATCCGATCTTCAATTCTCGCGCTATATGCAGATTTAATGGAGTTCACCTCACCGAAAGCAACAGATATGAGCTGCGTTTTATTGATCATCAGCTAGTTTCAAAATCAAAGACCACAATAAGAGAGAGCGCAGCAACAGCACTGGCAAGATCGTTTAGTTTCTTTACTTTTAATGATGTTGGTTGTGTATTGACCATCTGCGACTTTCCCTTTCCTTTGCGGCAGTTTGCTGAAGAGATCAGCTGATTATCTGCGGCGATGCATGCTGCAGTAGCGCTGTCATATCTGACTATAAAATGACATATAGCCTATAACACGTTCTCACACGTTTATTTTTTAGCATTGTTGGGAGGAGTTAAATTTACATATGTGGTTTCAACCAGATGCATTTAGACTTGTTCAGTTTCGTCTGGAATGCGGCCCAGACCACCTTCCGAAGTGGTTTGAGCGATCGGATTTAAATCCGTCTCAAATGCATTTCGGAGGGCATTTACACCTGGTCTTTTCACGATCGGATGGCTATCCGATCAGAGAAAACGCATGAAGTGACCAGGTGTAAACGAGCCCAGCTCAACCTCTAATGCAGCTCAACCAGGCCGTGGGTGAAGATTATTTAAATGAGTAACATTGTGACTTCATAAGATCCGGAAAAAACGTAGTCCAAACGAGTCTTTCGTTGTAGTTCTTGGAAAGTTGATTCTGTTAAATAAAATATCTCCCTTTGAAGTGGACTTTGAGCTCTGTATTGTTGTAGATCTTTTTTATGCTCAAACAGCAACATTACACACTAACTGAAGTTGAAAAAGTGAAAAAGCATAATAGGACCCCTTTAATTTATGTTTAGTTTTTATTTTATGTTGGGTCATTCCCCAAAAATGGTTTGCTGGTCGGTTTTGATCCCAGACAACAGGGCAAATGCAACTAACCATATAATTTCATGCAATTAGGACAGCAAAATCAATTGGCATATCAACATTTAAAAGAAAATACTTCATTTATATTTTGTTGTTGAAATCAAAGGCTGTAAATCCAATCCGTGTTGTCACTTTTGCTTTTATTTTGTAATTTAATTTATTTAGTTTTAATTTTAGTTTTATTTTGTTTAATTTTTTTCTTGTTTTGTTTTAGGTTTTTGGGTTAGTTTTAATTTAATTTTAATTTTAGTTTAGTTTTTATATTTTTATATTATTTTAGTATTGCTAATTTGCCATGTATGAAAGGGAGATCAAAATTTGCAAGTACGGTAGTAAATTAAATTCTTTAATTAATGGTTCTCAACTAGTTTTGATTCCAGTCTGCCATTCCAGTAGTACAGAGCACTGACTCAGTTAAGTACATTTATCAATAAAGCTGCTTGATGTTGCTTCTATTGTATCAGATATTTGCTGGTATTAATCTTTTGAACTTTGGTCCCCTCCATCTGTGTTAAAGCCTCTTCAGCCAATCGGATTGTGTCGGTTAGTGAGGAAAGCTGATAGCATTTCAAAGCCGCCTCTGTAATCACTAGCTACCATGTCTAACTCTCGACCCCTCTTATTACGGTGATTGTCCATGGTTTCAGTCCGAAACACCTACTTTTCTGCGTGAAGGCCCCTGCAGCCTTCGAGAAGCTGCTATTAACAATTGATTGAATTACGTGTCACACGAGTGAGGGAGCTAGTTATATATATAGTAAGGCTGTAGAGGCTGAAGTGGCTCTGTTCTCATGGTATGGAGAAAGACTGTGCACCTGACAGCTGGACGCATTGGTGTTGGTATCGAATGCATTCCACACAAAACCATATGAAACACACGGTTTTGTGTGGAATGCATTCGATACCAACACCAGTAAAATTGTATGATTATTCATGCTACGCTACTTGGTACAATGAGACTCTACATTGTTGTCTATTTTAGCATTGACATCTTTAAGGCTAACAGTCATGCTAACAGTGACATTGCCTGAATAAATTTGCAATTACAGTGGTGTCTGCTGTCCAAGGGGGCACGGAAAATCTTCTAGGCTGTGTCACAAGAAGCCGTTTGCCATTAAGATGGACAGAAGGGCCCCATGATTGACAGAAGGCCTTACGTAATGTTGCGATTCAGATGTCCCGCTGATGAATGTCTCTCAGACTCGAAGGTTAACGCCGTTTGAATGAATCTTTCTCTGCTTTTTCTGTAGTTAGCTGGTGTCCAGTGTCTGTAGCATTGGCCTCGTCCCCCAGAGCTGTTTGATTGGCCTCTCTGTCTTTAGGTTTAAGTAGGGCACTGCAATCCAGCAGGGATTCAATACCAGCGCTCCATTCACTCCGGCTCTGACTCCCCCAGCCGGCCTACAGTGAGGCTGCAAATTACGCAAGGCAATGTGTGTGCGTCAGTTTGGCCTGAACGCAGCCCTGTGTGTTGGCCTCGTGTGCTGGCCCGAGTGTCTCTCCGCCTGCTTCCCGAACACTGCAGATGAAGCCCTGAGAGATGGTGTTTTCATTAACTTCCGCTGCCTGGTGTTTTAAATTAGCACCAAATTCACAACAGGTCTCATCAACACTCTAAAGTGCCTGTTTTTTGTTGACGTAATATATAGGTTTGTACTTTTCAATTATTTATTTATTTTTTCTGACTCCCGTATTTGGCTTCAGAAGTGGAAATCTAGTAAATGATCTAACAATGCTTTTGAGTAGATAATGCTTAAATTGCAGTGGACCATTACCATAATTCCACCTTTTTAAAATAGGTCTGCCATTTTCAATTATGACAATTAGCCCACATAAGGCTATTTATATAATGTTTTTATTGGAATGCTGAATGCAATTTCCAACAAATTTACCCCAGAGGCAGCAAACATTTGAAAACGTTTTCCATTACATTAACGACTCTATTTATGACAAGAATTTCAGCACAGCCTGTAATGTATCCTAAACGTTGTATGCACAGTTTTCTTTCTTTTTCGTATCTGCAGTTTGTACAGTTATATGTATACACACATATATACACACACACACACACACACACACACACACACACACACACAGAGTACTGGTCAACAGTTTGGAAACATTACTATTTTAAATGTTTTTGAGAGAAGTCTCTTATGCTCATTAAGCCTGCATTTATTTGATAAAAAATACAGAAAAACAGTAATATTGTGAAATATTATTACAATTTAAAATAATGGTTTTCTATTTTAATATACTTTAAAATATAATTTATTTCTGTGATGTAAAGCTGAATTTTCATCAGCCATTACTCCAGTCTTCAGTGTCACATGATCCTTCAGAAATCATTCTAATATGCTGATTTATTATCAATGTTGGAAACATTAATATTTTTTTGGAACCTGTGATACTTTTTTCAGGATTAATTGATGAATAACAAGTTAAAAAGAACAGCATTTATACAAAATAGAAATCTTTTCTAACAGTATAAATCTTTACTATCACTTTTTATATTTATATATCAATATTTCTATTTTAAATAAATGCTGTTCTTTTTTAACTTTATTCATCAAAGAATCCTGCAAAAAGTATCACGGGTTATAAAAAACTGTTATAACAGCACAACTGTTTCCAACATTGATAATAAATCAGCATATTAGAATCATGCATATCATGTGACACTGAAGACTGGAGTAATGATGCTGAAAATTCAGCTTTGCATCACAGAAATAAGTTATATTTAAAGTATATTAAAATAGAAAACTATTTAAAATTTGTAATAATATTATGTATTTTTGATCAAATAAATGCAGTCTTGATAAGCATAAGAGACTTTTTTCAAAAACATTAAAAATAGTAATATTTCCAATTTTTTGATCAGGTAAATGAATAGTTTTATTTAGCAAAGACGCGTTCAATTAATCAAAAGTGACAATAAAGACATTTAAAGTTACAAACAAAAATTCCTATTTCAATTAAATGCTAATCGTTTGCACTTTCTATCTATGAAAGAATTTATAATAATAAAAAAGTTTATTGATTGCCAAATAACAATTTGCAATATTACTGTATTTTTGATCAAATACGTGCAACCTTGGTGAGCATAAGAGACTTGTTTTTCAAATATATATACTGTAATATCAGTTATGGAAAGGAAGATTTCAATTTTCTACGGTCACATATGCGCCTTTTAATGTTGCACACTATTATTAAAAAGCCTCATTCAATAATTTATATGAGTTCATTTTCCCCTAGTGATAGGACTAATTTCTCTCTGTCTTTCTTTCATCATATCGAGAACAGTACTAGATGATGAAATGTACTAGTTTTCTCTCTCTCGTGGGAATTCAGTTTTTGTGAAACGTGGTTTTATAAGGCACACAAATGTGAATGGAAAGTGAAACTACATTACATATTGTAGCACATGTTGGAAAGATAAATGGCTGTGTCCGTATTTGTCGGGGCTTGTTAAATGAAAATTTGCATGCTCAACAGTCTTTTTGTGCTGTACAATATACAGCACGTTGTGTTCTCTCACTCTCTGACCCCTTACTCTCTCTTTATTTCTCACCACTCTCAAACTCGTATACTTTCGTGTTACTTCCACTTTTCTTTCATTGCTCTGCCCTCTCTTTTCTCTCGCTCGGTCTCCGGGGACGCCCATTGTCGCACAATATAATTGAATCCCTTTTTCGTTCCATTTTCTCTCATTTTCATTTTCACAGGCATCCTTACGCCTCCCAGCATCAACCCACATCTTCAGTATATGACCTCTGAACACAACCCCTAAGCCTTTTCGCTTTTAATTATCTCTAATTAGTAATTAAATTTTTCAGTCCGTTGTAAAGAGCCATTAAAGACTGTATTAATTGATAAGGAATTTATTTGAGAGATTTTGTGTGTGTGTTTTTAGGCAAAAAATTCTTATAAATCCCTTATAGTCTCATTTTAACCACAAGTACCTAAATGACTGATTGATTCCACATGTATCTCTCTCAGAAGAGCAGTTTGGCTTGTTTGCAAATCATCAGGTGCTCAATTTTATGACGTTATGATGCTTTACTGTAAGTGTTTGAACTGTAAAACAGATCTATATCCACTGGCTTTCTTGAAACACATTAGAAATAGTTGGCACAGTGTGTTATTTAACCTGTTCATTGGTCCACCCCTTTAAATGTTGCAATGAAGCTTAAACATAAGCTAAGTGTGTACATGTGTCAAGCCTACCTAAAGATGATTTGTCCTTTGAGCATTTTTCTGAAACTCTTATGTTGACTCTCCAATAGGTGATATGCATTGAGGATGAGTGCTGTCGGGGAAAACTCGTCGGACCCTGCCAGGTCAGAGGGTCAGAAGCGTAAGGAATGCCCATCAGACCTCCTGGGTCCAAGGTACCTCACACATCATTCAAACTGAACAGCAGGTTGCAGTGAACTCTGAGACTGCGTGCTTTGCAGTATACACATTTTTATTTTGTATGTATAGCAGTTTGAATTTCTCAGTGTCTACACTATGAACCGCTGAACTGCAATAATCTTGAGCAGGCCTCCCACCGGTGGAGCTCAGCCTAGATAATACACGTTTCTATATAAAGCCCTTTTCCACTGAGTCAGGAAACATCAGTCTGTATAATTCATTCATAGGAAGGAGCTATGCATGCCCTCTTTATTGACAACATTTTCTGTGCAAACTGCTGAAGATGCAGAGAAGCAAATTGAAAATAAAACCTGTTAAAGGTTGTGCAGAACGAGCTCTGGGAACTGTTGTCTATTTTAGTGTGAAATACAATGCAGAAAAGAGGGTTTTGCTCTCTATCGTTGTTTAGATCTTTTTTTAGGCACCTTAAATGCAATGAGACCCCATAAGTGTGTGTACAACATTTTAAAATATCGCAGACTGAATGAAAGAATGTGCAGGCCTCCAACAGACTCATTTTCAACAAATAATCAGGCTAAATATCTGGCACAAAATACTGTGATTTTTCTTGATTTATTGTTGTTACAAAAGTGTTTGCTTTGATGGCGAGATGGTAGATCCCTAAAATGTAATGTATGCTAAATTTTTCCATATTTTTTCTTTTTTTCTGCGTCTTTGCCATAATAAAAGATAATAAATTAACACACTGAGGGAAGCATGATATTTTCCCATGCAGTCTTAAAGTACATTTCTTAAAGCATATACAGGTCTGATTGACAAGTTGTATTTTTGCTCTTTTTTTTTTTTCTCTTCACAGTCCCAAACGAAGCACTGAGAAACGTAACCGGGAACATGAAAATAAGTACATAGAGGAGCTTGCAGAGCTGATTTTCGCAAACTTCAATGACATCGACAACTTCAATGTCAAGCCTGACAAATGTGCAATCCTAAAGGAAACCGTGAAACAGATTCGTCAAATTAAAGAGCAAGGTAAGAATCTTCTTTGAACTATCATAATTACTCGTCTTTCCAATAAATCTACAATCAAAATACATGACAAATGTCCACGACAGTTCAGTATTACCCAGTTTTTACCAAATGAAACCCTGAGGTTTGACAGTGAAAACAATCTCCACATACTGCTACATTCACTGAGGTTTAGCATATTCGTACCTTTGCGTTAAGCTAACACAGACTTTAGACACGTGTAGGCATTTTCAGGTTGTTTGTGAATATGTTTAGCCTGTCATCAGATCTTGAGAAAGAGCTTTGTCAAATCAGCCATAGGTTCCAGATTGGCTTTCATCAGGTGCCTAGACAGATTAGCATCATGCTAACTGCAAACTGGCAGTTGCTGCAAACAGAAACCAAACACCGGATTTAAATAGAAGTCACAGTTTCTTTACTTTTCTAGATTTGTCATATTTTCCAGTTGTCTTGAGTTTTCAGGGATTTTTGACTCAAAGCTAATTTGTATAACTCAAATTCAGGTGCAGTGCTTGTTAGCATGTTATGCTTTTAGTTACTTGAAAAGTTATATGGATTAATTTATATCAATGTATCTCAACCTAATAACTTCCTGGAAATTATCTTATGACACAAAATAATAAATATAGACTGCTATAAATGTAAGATTGGCTTATTTTGCCAGTGTGTGTTTTTGCCCAAATTTTAACATCTGTGTTGTTTTCAACCGAGACTAGTGCTATATCCAAAATCACATACTGTATAGTAGGTACTACATTTGGTTTGAAACTTTCTTCACAACCATTAAAAAAAAGTATTTTCTATATAGTATGAATGTGTTCGGATGTACTACATCCACCTGTCATGTGACCTACGGCATCAGTTGCTTCCCTTTACCGCCATTCACAACTCCTCTCCCGTGGCCTCATGGGATTAAGGGTCCATAGAATGCGCACTTCAGAATCTCTGTGGTAGTGCCTAGGCCATCCGGGTACTTTTCACCTGTGTTTTTCGAATACTATGCAATCGAGCATACTACTCTGTTGGCATACTGGTTTCCGCATAGGCCTACTATATAGTAGGAAAGTAATTGATTTCGGACGCAGAGTAGGTGCTAGTTTGACGTGTGTGTGTGTCTCTGCATTAATTCTGACTGGGTTGTGATGGAGATTGTTTGTGATGTGCTGAGCTCTGGGTTATGTGATGCTGAGCAATGGTCGGCGTCTGCTGTGTCGTCCCTTACCCCTCCTTCACTTCTCCTCCGCTACACTCGATGCCACACGGGCACAGCATCACACACTGCTCTAACGCTGTTTGTACAGTCTCAAACTGCCTCCAAAGACACAAATGGGCCTGTTTTGCCTGTAAACAAGGCCTTAAGTGTAGAGCGCAGCAGTCAGCTTTCCTTGTAAAGGAAGCACAACATCATTGACACTCACAGGAAGCAGCTTTCTGCTAAAAATACAGTTTTAAAGGCTTATGATTCTATGTTCTTCACATTTTATTCAGATCCATAGCAACAAATATCTCTTTGAAGATATCTTTTACTTCCATTGAGAGGTAGTCTGGGGACTATAGTGTGTGCTGGGTGAAATGTAGGGTACAATGGGGCTAAAGGCGCACCTTAAGAAAAATGTGCTTTTCACTACTACCATAGTGTATGATTGCAGAAAAAAATTTACATGTTTTTATTGAACATTGATGGAGCAACAGATTTTGTATGAAAATAAATCATAAAAGTGGTTTGTTTGTTTAAAAATCTTATAAATGTATGACACACGGGGTAAAAGGCTCACCAGGATGGGGGAAAAGTATTTACAGAAATACTTATAAAATAATTAACTAGTAGCACATAAGTAGCACAAATAGCTAAAATAATGTTTTTAATAATGTCTAAGTTAATACTTGTTCAAAACAATCACATTAGCAAAGTTTGTACTATTTTCGGTTTATTTTGATTAAATAAAATAACTCATTTTTGTTCAATAAATCTACTGTCATTAAAATACAGAAACAAAATTATTTTAAAAAGTAAAGATTCTGAAAGCATCGAATGAGATCCCACAATAATTTAATATAGGTTTACAGTAGTAACAAATAAATTATATTTTATTATATGATATGATTAATGTCATATTTTTACATTTAAATTTCATTATAAATATGGGTATTACCTCTAAGGTGAACACCCAGCTTAATATATGATATTTACCATCTGAATCTAACCATGTCATGTCAACAAATGGAAAAGTCAGCCGGCTGTTTATTATTATGTTAATTTTATTGTGCCTTTTGGCCCAACAGCAGGGGCGATTTTTACCCCAAATAGCATTGTTATTGGAAAAACTGTTGCTTTAATTACCTTTAACAAAACTGAAAATCATTAACAACACCTCTCAAAATGGTCAATAATTTAATCGATTCTCATTTGCTACATAAATCTACAACATTAAATATTAGATATTTAAAAACATTAAATATCAGCTCAAATTAGCTCAGAATCAACTTTGCGTTGTTGTCCGCAATCGCTTCAAGGATCAGCCAAATTTTCATGTGCATCATCTAAAGCAGCTATTAAGAAAAGTGCTGAGCAGAATTTTTGTGCCATCTAGTGGTTTAAAAGAGAATAAAGTCAAATGTGCCTTTTACCCCGGTGCGCCTTTAGCCCCGTTGTACCAATATATGATATGACTAATTTAAGTCACACAAGTATTACAAAATGAATTTTATGAATTATTGATTTAATGCTTGTTGAACTGATAATGATCAATGCTAACATTTAAAGTTTATAGTTCACCTAAAAATAAAAATCATTTCCTCACACCCAAACCTGTATGACTTTCTTTCTTACACAAACTGGACAGGAACTGACCGTGTCAAGCTTTGGTCACATTAGCAAAATTTTGTGGGCAAAAATTGTCTATTTTCATTTGTCAAATGTAGCAACCAGCTAAAACCAGTTCATGGAGAAATAGTTCTCTCACGCAAAATTCTCGATTGTGTTAATTCCTCTTAAAGTGACTGGATTCCAAACGCAAATTAGCTAAACAATGGTAAATGTGAACACACCTTCAGTCACTATTCACTTTCATTGTTGTTGTTTTTCTCACACCGTGAAAGTGAATGGTCGCTAAACTGTCGCCTAAAATCTCCTTTTTGCTTCCACAGAATATCATTTCTGTGTGAACGGTCCCTTTAAAATGGTGTTTGCATTTTGAAGAAAATGTTGAGTGAATGTTGTATATGCAAAAATAGCCATCATGATGTGAAGGTCTTGTGATTGGTTGCCAGGGTGTTGCTATGTGGTTGCTACAGTGTTTTGAGTAGTTTTTAGTGCATTGCTATGCAGTTGATGGGGTGTTATGCGTGTTTGCTAGTTGGTTGCTTACATTTCCAAGTCAAAAGAGCCAATCTCCAAGTCTCTATTATATTCTTGTCCATTGATATGACTTCCTTCAATGTGAGTATATCTGGCCTGTTTCATCAACCATCAGGTGGATATCATGAATCCCATTGCCTAACAAAATATTAGCAAACCTTTTCTCATTAAGTTGTGATATGAGGTATATTTCACATAGTACAAATGGTGCAAGATGTATGAGCAATTATAATACGCTATTATGCTAGCAAGCACGACTAATAAATTGTGGCAGCGAACAGTTTTCTACCTGTTTGTATAGAAAACACAATTTGTTGGACATTTACCTGAAAAGGGTGTTTTTATTGTGTAGGTCATCTGCTAGACATTTAAAACCCAAAACTTATTATTCTTAATTATACCAGTTTAATTTGTTTATTAGTGAATCATTTTAGAGACTGAACAACACCCAATAGATGACGTGATCCTCCCATGGAGAGTCATCATGACCTAGTATCCATGATCAGGATGTGCACTGATTGGTTGAAAGCAGAGTCTTGGGCGGGGCTTTGAATTGTGACTGGTAGGGCAGATCCTAAAGGCTTCAAGAAACTCCATCTGCTGTTGAACTGGTGGTCTGACCTGATTCACAGCTTTTCTGGAGATAAAACTGCCTTTTTTTCCTGTTTGATGGGGGATTGGCTGACGGAAAGGAATCCGCTTTGCAGCCGAGTTTGAAATGAGAAAGGGAATGAGTTATCACCGGACCTCTGGTGCAGCTGTGCTGGTTTACCAGTCCCTGCTGGGCACCACAAAGACCTGCTGACACACAACACGCTCACATCCACTCATCATCAGGAGTGTACGCATGCGTATCTCTCCCAGACACACATGCACATATACGGGAAGAGCAGCGTTTGGAGCATCCCAGAACGGTCTGAGGGGGAGGCTGATGGATGGCCCTCTCGCTTTGCCATATGGCTACCCATCATGCCAGCACAGTTTGCCTCTCTATCGTGTCCTCTGTGAGCCCAATGCATCCACTGATGATCCCGAGGACTACTCCCTTTAAAGGATGGGTATAGACAGGAAGTTAGATTAGTCTAGGGAATTGTGGGATTGAGGATGTTTCACTGACGGCAGGAATTGTTAGTGTTATTTTAGTATTGTTTATATACTATTATAGTATTTATTGATATTTTAATGATATTTTTAGTTGAAGTTTAATTATTTTAGTTATGTGCTTTTGTCATTTTTATTATTTTTTGTTATTTCAGTTTAGTCATTTTAGTACTTCACCTTACACTTGTTTTATTTCAGTTAGTTGCGAAACAAAATTTCTAATTTTTATTCAAGTTTAAGTTTGTCATCTGCTATTTATATTTTATGGTATTTTAACTTTAGATGCTGAAATTTAGAGTTATTATTTAGAGTTGAGCCACTTTTCCAGCATTATTTGGTCTAATGCTATTTCATGCATTCTGACTTATTTACACTGTTAAAGAGTTGGATTCTCATGCTAAACATGGCCAAAATGTCAAAAAACGAGTTGGATGCATGACGTATTTCTGTGCCAAATACACTCCTTCAGGATTCGAACATGTTTCGTAAAGTTTTTTCCGAGTATGGCCCTGTATGACTTCATAAAGGGCGGAATTGCTTGTATGGGCACTTCTCCCGGATGAGCGTGTGCAGACGTCAACCCGAGCGAGAGCAAGAGCGCGTAGCTTATATAATGTAAACAACACGAATGTATAGTGAATCGAAAGTTATCCAGGGATAATGCAATGATGTGTGTGTGTGTGTGTGTATGCGTGCGCATAAATATGATAAAACTAAAGACTCTTCGGAGATATGAAGGATGCAATGCTACTCTCTAGGTACTTTAACTTTTTTATCCTGTAATTTTGTAAATAACATAATACAAAAAAAATCTTTCCCCTACAAATAGGAAAATACTAATTGTGCTAAAATTAAAATGTATTATTATTATTTTTATTATTATGTGTTGTGAAATATGTCCCAGACATGTTCTTTCTGAGATCCACTAAATTTCCTTCTAGATGTAGCTCCATCATGAGTGCTTTGTTTTGCAGAAGACGTTGTTTACAAATCATGTCAATTTGTTGGGGAGAATGATGTTCTCCATTCTTTATATAATGGTTTGTTTGGTGTCTCTGTGCGCGCATGAGTGTATTGACGGTTCCATTCATGTCCAGGCTGCCGGCTGCATGGCTGTTATGTGAGGCTTCACATGCACCCATTTAGCCTGACAGCTTCTGCCTCATGCGTTGCTAAGGTCCGGATGCGTGCCATAACAACATGTCTCAACAAGCGCACGGCAGTATGAAAGAGTGAAAGAGTTTAAAAAGGTGTGTGTGTGTGCGTGCAATATAAAATTAAGCGCTTTAGTGAGCAGGGAGAGTGAGAACTGCCCTTTCAAAAAATGCTAATATGCTCAAGCTAGCAAGACCACATGAAGCGTCTTTAATGTAATTTGAAAATAAAACACTTAAACTCTGCAGGATCTAATGAAGGGTTTTAGGTTCTTATATGGAAATGTTGATGTTTCCAACTGAGGACTGAGTTTCGGACCAAATTACCGTATTCACTTAGTAGGGGAGACAGAGTAAGCAGTGCCAATTTATGCTTAACTTGTCCTCTATTCAAGGAGAAAGAGACAAAGGAAAAACTAATGCACCTAATAGTATTTCAGGATGTCTGCTATCAATTCAAATTAGAATAATGCAACTATAACTAAAGGCAATAGAAATATGGGGTTAGCAAGGGGTTAGTTGAATCATTGAAACAATATGAGAAATGTACATAGTACATTATTAAAGTGTTTTTCCTTTTTATGTATGTGTGTCATTTCAAAGTCTAATTTTACTGCATATTATTCACATTTTGTTTAAAGAAATTCTGGGTTTGAGTAGTATTTCCTGCATTTAGAGGCAGAGCTCATCACTATGGTTTGAAGCACTGGCAAAGCTTACCCTGTAGCTTCTGGCACACTTTACCCCACAGCTGTCATTTTGGGAAAAAATATTTTATTTAATAATTCATGGCAAATCTTTAGCCAAATAATTTACTTGGTTTTATACACTGGCAATTCATCAACATAAATCATATTTTACACTTGCTTTGACATCAAATTTGCGAAAAGTAGGACATATCATGACATGCAAAAAACATAGCATAAAAATGTATATTTTCTTGTATGCATCTCAATCACAGGCAGCTGTACAGCAGCTCTCCTTTTCCAATATATGATCACATGACAGTAATTGTGTGCATCCTATCCACCCTTTGACTTTTAACATAAAATAGCAAAATTATAGTGCACGGTGATGTTGATGTTCTGTAATGCACTCATATTTCCTTTATTCTCTCTCTTTCTCTCCTGCAGAAAAAGCTGCTGCAGCCAATGAGGATGAAGTGCAGAAAGCTGATGTGTCGTCAACAGGCCAAAGTGTTATTGACAAAGATGCCCTTGGACCAATGATGCTGGAGGTGGGTTGTGCTGTGTGTTTACTAGGTTACACAGAGCATGCAGGCAGACATGCACGAGGAAGAGCCAAGCGTGAACCATGTATGGGTGACAGAGTCGTAGTGAATGCCTGTTTGTATCCGTTATAAAAAAGAATGTTGTGTTAGAAATTTGGCAGCCATTTGATGTTTAAATCTCCGAATTCCTCCATCCTTTTGCTGAATAAAGACCTCATGAGTTGACAGCTGAGAAGCACAATTTTTGGCATGAAAAACATGCTCAAGCATAGTTATCCGTCTCTATGGAGCAGTGTTATTTTAGTATTATTTATATACTAATATAATAGTATTTATTAATATTTTAACTTATTTTTATATTTTACATTTTAAATTTAGTTTAGTTTTAGTAATTTCAGTGTTTGCTTTAGTAATTTTTGTTATTATTATTATTATTAATATTATTTGAAAAATATTTCTATATATAGCATTAATTTATTTGTATTTCAACTTTTAAGTTAACATTTTTCATCAGTGTACATTTACACGGCAATGAAAAATGTTTTCCTTTGCGTTTTTGAAAGGTTTAGCGTTTAGAGGACAACATTGTCAAAACGATCCCCGTTCACACGGATCTGCGAAAAACGACTAAAAAGGCCAGTAGTTGGCGATGTCACTAAAGAAACACTACGCGCCTATAGCTGAACATGTTTTCCTTCGCGTTTTTGAAAAGTTTAGCGTATAGAGGACAACATTGTCAAAACGATCCCCATTCACACGGATCCGCGAAAAATTACTAAAAACGCTGTAATATTCAATGCCAGGCCAGTAGTTGGTGATATAGACTGAACATGTAACACACATGCGCATGACATCACCATTTTCACATTTTTGTAGTTTACACTGAGACAATAATGGTATCGTTTTCAAAAACTTGCACTTTGAACTTGAACACTTTCAGGCCCCCAAAACGCTGTTGCTGTGTAAATGAACGGCCAAAACAACGTCCCTTAAAATGTATAATTTAATTCTGCTTTATTTTAATGACAAAAACTATTTATAATAGCATTAGTTGTAGTTTTAATTTTAGTTAATGATAAAAATGCTATGAATATAAAGAAATGTTCAAACTGTGTTATATTGTTTATATTTCTGTAGTGTGGATAGCCCCGCCCACATTAAAATGTCATTTCACATAGCTTTACATCAAACATCAGATATGGACCCTGTCCCAAATGGCACACTAAACACTCGCGGTCTTCCTGCAAGTCCGCATTTTCGTGACGCAACGCCACTTTGTATGTCGGGAAGAAGTCTGCTGCGGAACTCGCTTCAGTGCAGGCTCAGCAAAAGTGCGCATCAAGGGCGCATAACGACCCTTCTGAATCCTAAAATGACAAATGGGACACCCTACGGTCTCACGCGGCAGCCGTTGTAAGTCCACAAGACCGAAAGTGCATATGAAGTGTGCCATTTGGGACAGGGCCATGCTCTGTTTGGCTGTGATAGCAGTTTTTCGTTCATAGTGCACAAACTTGTCACGTTTTGCAATGTTGGCTCAACCAATGGTGCGAGTTTGGGGCGGAACTGTCTGTTTGTCTGACCAAAGGCATTGCAATGCAGTCATTATTTCTCCAATTCTGTTGGCTGATGCGTTGCGGGTGAGAAAAGATTGATAAAAATACATTTTTATTTTTGGGTGAACTACCCCCTTAAATAACAGTTCAAATCTCTCTAGTGCAAACGAACAACTTTCGTCGGTCGGGCGAGCAGGCAGGACGCCCAGCTCCGAATGAATCCACCCATCCAGCCGCTCCATCTTCCTCTCACACCCTCTCCTCTTTGGGGTATTTATAGCCTCCGAGGTCCTCCGTCACTGAATCAACACGAAGCGGATGCCAAATATAGCCTGCGTGCTTGTGCGCTTGATCTTCCATCTGTTTGAAACGGCCGAAGGAAGGGACAATTCACACCCACACGCTATAATGCACCTAATTAAAAACCACTTGTGACAAAGGGCCAGAGAGGGGGAAACTCAGCCGACTGCCCTTTTCCACCCGACACCCATAACAGCCCCTCCAGCGTCGCCCAGGCACACACACTCACCGAAACACCTCGCACACACTCGTGCACACAAACAGGCCTTGTGCAAAGCTTTTTCAGTGCTGCATGCCCCCACCCCCCCCCACCCCAATGAAAAACCCCATTGTTTGGTGGTGGAAGCTGAAGTGTGAGCAGCCATAGGATCTGCTAAAGCAGCTTTGTGTTCTTCGAAGCAGTGTGTGGGGATTTGTGGCCAAGCTCGGTGTGCCACTGACTGTGTGTCCATTTTCGGTGTCCGCACTTCGCGATGAGCTTGGACCCAGTATCTCCTTTGTATAGGAAGTTATGCAACCTCCCACAGCGGGACAGTGAGCACGGGCTGGGCCAGGCCCACCCAGCTCCATTCATGTTGCAATACACGTCCATCAGCACATTTTACAGAGTTGCATAAGTTTGGCTAAATAAAGGTGGATTTGGCATTCCTCCGTGTTTACTCTGCGATGTTTGCTGAATGTGCCCACCAGATGGCCACATCTAGAGCAGTGCACAAACAGCGACTTGTGGGCTTTTTTCGCTCATTCCCTCTCTCCTTTTCTGTCCCTCGCTTTATCTGCTCTCTGGAGTATGTACGTTTGTTCTTTACTTCTCTTGAGAGTTTTTTTTTTTTTTTTCACGGCCGAGTGTTTGTGAAATAATTCTTTGCATTAGGAAGAGATGTTGTGTTTGTTTTGCTGATAAAAAGATTTAGAGCTTATTACGCTCCGTCGCAGATTAAAGAATGATTTCCGAGCTGCTGCTCCACATTCTACAACAAACAGCAGCTTTTATAGCAATCGCTATAGGCCCTCAGGGGCCCGACTGCATTCAGAGGCCTAATTGACACCATCTTGATAGGTAATGCTTGACTTAAGGCTGTGTTCTTTCAATTAAGACTCGTCAATATCATTTCTGTCACCCGCTATGAAGCGCTGAGATTCGGGAGAGCTATTTTTTCGCCAACACAAGCAGGCAAAAAGTTCATCTTCGCACAGACAAACATATTAAAGATCTCAAGGATGCTACTTCTGTGTAGCTTAACATATGCAACTGTAGAAGTAGACCAATATATCAGTTTTACCAATATATCGGTTATATAATTTTATTGATACAATAATATACCATAATTTAATTTAATAAAATAATAAGTTATTTTATAATAAATTAAGATTAATTAATTTTATAAGCTCGACCTTTACTAGGGATGTGCCGATATCCATAAGGTGATAATTCATTTTGTAATATGGCTGATAACCAATAAATAGCTGATATTACAATTCTATACACTTTTGTCAAAATAAACACAAAATAAAATGGTAAAAACTATGTTTTAAATGCTACACCTGAATTTAAGCATGACAGCATATGTATAAATAAAATGTATAGTATGAAAGATGTATATTTAGATTTGATAAAATGTTATGTTTAACAGATTAGATTAACTTTAAGTGAACATCAAATTATTTTTTTTATTCAGAAAGGATGCTTTAAATTTATCAAATCACAGTAAAGACTTTTACAATTTCTATTTAAAATAAATTGTTCTTTAGAACTAAAATATAATGTAATGCAACCGTTTTCAACATTGATAATAGTAATATTATTAATAATAATAATATTATTAATAATAATAATAATACATGTTTATGAGCAGCAAATTATTTCTGAAGGATCATGTACTGCATCATCATACTGATGATGCTGAAAATTCAGCTTTACCATCACAGGAATAGAGAAATACTGGAATTTTAGTTGTAATAGTATTTCATTACTATTTTTATTGTTTTTTTAATCAAATAAATGCTGTCTTGCTCAGCATAAGAGACTTATTTCAAAGACATAAAAAAATCTTACCGACCCCAAACTTTGGAACAATGGTGTATATCCAGTATTGGCAAAACATTGCATAAAAAACTCTAATATCAATATATAATGTATCCCTTCTTAAGACGCCTTCACTGCACCCGTCAGGATGTGCGACACAAGTATGCAGTCTAATAGAGCCGTAGCCTGTAATCTGCATTTAAAATGAGGGAAAACAGTTGCTCCACTTCCCCTGTCTGTCTGTCTGCCTGACAGTATCGCTCCGAGAGGAAGCCTGTTAAAATAACCTCCTAACTGCAACTGATGAGATCATCTTGTTTTCCTGCAGCTAATTACTTCATTATGGTTTACCTGAATTGAGAAGCGAAAACGCTGTCGGATCATTATGTTCAGCCTGTTGTCGTTCAAACCACTCGATCAATTTTAAAGCGATAGTTCAGCCAAAAATGAAAATTATCCCATGATTTACTCACCCTCAAGCCATCCTAGGTGTATATGACATTCTTCTTTCAGACGAACGAGCTTTATAATGGCAGTGAATGGCGGTCCTGAAGAAGTGCATCCATCCATCATAAAAGTAATCCATACGACTCCAGGGGGTTAATAAAGGCCTTCTGAAGCAAAGCGATGGATTTTTGTAGGAAAAATATCCATATTTAAAACTTTATAAACTAAAATAACTTGCTTCTGGCAGACGGCCTATGCAAGTCGACTTACGCCAAAAGAGTAACCCCTGGCGCGATGTATGACGTGGGATGTAGGAGTACCGTAAGCTTTGACGGCTCTCGCGGTTCAAACAAATAGGCCTGGGCAACAAACTCAAGCTCCTCTTCTCTGATGTCGAAATCCTCTGACATTTCTCTTTAAAAATTCTTGTTTTTAGACTTTTAATTCGTGAGCGGTGTTTTGTTTTGCTCTATCCTCTGCGCTTCCGCGTTCGTCTACGTCATGCATCAGGTCAGGGGTAACTCTTTCACCGTAAACCGATGCGTATGGCCGTCTGTCAGAAGCTAGTTATCTTAGCTTATAAAGTTTTAAATATGGATATTTTTCTTACACAAATGCATCGCTTTGCTTCAGAAGGCCTTTATTAACCCCCCGGAGCCGTGTGGAGTACTTTTATCATAGATGTATGGATGCACTTTTTTGGGCTTCAGAATCTCAACCCCCATTCACTGCCATTATTAAGCTTGGATATTTTTTAATATAACTCCAACTGTATTTGTCTGAAAGAAGAAAGTCACAAACACCTAGGATGGCTTGAGGATGAGTAAATCATGGGGTAATTTTCATTTTTGGGTGAACTATCCCTTTAAGGCCATGAATTTAGACTCATGCCATAATCCCCTTGACTTCACTTGATCTGTTGTTTGGAGAGTCTACAAGGACTCCTGCCTTTTCTGTATGGCTTTTTGTTTTGTTTCTGCTGGTTATCGCATCTTCCTGATTGAATGGTTAAGCTTTCAGATGGAGCAGTGACATGTACTTTAGCCCGTATGTCTGATTGTGCTCATCATATAATACTATTGGTGTTTTTAGCTGCACATTGTGCTCACAGTACCAATAGCCTTGTGTTTTTCTCCTCCAGGCCTTAGACGGTTTCTTCTTTGTTGTGAACATGGAGGGGAACATCGTATTTGTGTCAGAGAACGTGACGCAGTACCTGCGGTATAATCAGGAAGAGCTGATGAACACCAGTGTGTACAGCATCCTGCATGTAGGAGACCATACAGAATTCATCAAAAACCTCCTGCCCAAGTCACATGGTGAGACTCTTTCTGTTTTCCATTCATTATTTCCTTCCCATTTTGCTATTTTCATTTCATTTGCACTTCTAGCAACTGTACTTTTCAGGAAACACTTATTACTCAACACTCAAGTGTAGCATTACTAGAGCTGTTATGCTTTCCATTCTGCGATTATATTAATCAGATTGAGCATTAATAACTGGGATTTACAGAAAGGAATATCAGAATCTCTTTTACCTTTCACAGAGGTAAAAGAGAGGAAAAGAGAGGAAAGACTCCATAGAAACCATGTTGTTATTGTTTTAAATGATATTTGCAGCCAGAAACACTCATTGGTTATAGTGGTGCAACGGATCACTAAACTCACGGTTCGGATCATATTACAGTTTTTAAATCAAATCGGATCAAATGGGGGTGGGGGTTAATCTAACTTGGCTTTATTTATTACTTAAAGCAATTTCAATAATTAAACATTATTAAAGACAAGTGAACAGTCTGTAATAAAATAAGAACAAATATACAAATGTCAAACATAGATGAATACAATATATAGCAAAGTTACAAATAAAGTAAGGTCTAACAGTAGTATTCAGGTACAGAAATGTGATCATTAAATGTAAAATAACACTGCATAGTGTTCACTGTATAAATTAAATATTTATATAGATTAATCTTTGTTAAAGATGTGTTTTGTTGTTTGGTTAACATTAATGACATAGACAACAGCAGGTATTTATAGGCTGCTGTCACTTTAAGAGCTAATGAACGGATCCAATATATGATTTCTTTCTTACCTGTTTACGTTCACTTAAGACATAACCGACTGTGTTTATGAGAATACTTGCTGAGATGGGTATTTTAACATAATTTTGTGCGTATGTGTCCGTTCAAGCGCAAGGAGGCCTGAAAGAGGAATCTGAAATGCGCCTCATTCTGTGTGCGGCTGTATACACTCAGTGCGTGATCAAGTTCTCTTTCGCCTCTTCTTGCGCTTGAATGGTTTAAAATGTGTAAATTGTCAAGAAAAAACACGTGCAAATGATACACTTTCACTGTATGATGGTTAAACTTGGTAATTAACCCACAAATCAAATGCATGCCGGACCGTGGGGCCTGGTCCATATGGATTACGGATCAACTGCGATCTGTTGCACCCCTAATTGGTTATGATTCTCACCCTGAAATTCCCACTCCACATAGCTGTAAACATTAAATATGATCTGAATGATTGTGGTTTTGTTGTTCCACTCAGCATTTTTCTCTCAGACAGGACAGGATCATTTCTTGAGGCTGTCATAATAACTCAAGTTAACTGTTAATTAATAAATTCAATGTAAATTGCGTTCGATGATTCTGCTACCAACTTAAAGTTTAAGGGGTGTTCGCACTAGTTAGCTTTCCATCCATGTATTTTGATGTGAATTGTGTGATATCACATAAAATACTGTATTTTTAGAAATTTTTCTGCTCATAAAAAAAATGTAAACGCTAACTTGAAGTGGATGAATTTTTTTATTTGGTAACAAAACAGCATAAACTCAGATGGAAAAACATTTACCGAAAAAAATTACTAGATATGTGTCAAAAAATTATTTTGCTTCATATTTTTTTATATATTTTTGCCGGAAGTGATGATCTTGATTTCTTAAAGTTGCAATAAAACGAAAGTAGGGAGCTATTTTTTTCTTCCGTATTGTGACGTACATCCGAGTGTAACAGATTATCGGAAAAGACAAAATGTAGGACGGGGACTTGATAATATGCTTCGTTGTTGATTGGATGTTGAGATGTGGGTAGATTAAATGATTGGAGAAGAGAGAGAAGTCTGATGTTTTCACATTTAGATAATGAGGTCATAATGAGCACTAATGAGGTCAAAAAATGAAACTCATACTCATGGATAAATTGTTCAAAATAAGATCTATTACATTCAATTACAAAATAGATTTTCCTTTCATGCCGACTTTAAACACATGGGATGGAAACGCTGCTTTATTTTGTAAATATTCCGATTTTTTGCATTCAATTTATTTGAAACATAGATGGAAACATACCAACACCAGTTAAGTCACTTTAGAATTTTCTGTTCATCTTGAAGTGACACAAGTGATAGGCAGATCATGTGAACACTGACTGGAATTAGTGCATATTTTAGATGTAAACTTTGTCTCATCGCCAACGTTCTCTGTCTCTCATGTCGCTTCACATCGCCAACTCTTATTGAAAATGAATGACTTCCAGTCCCTTGCCGCTCTAAATCACCGTCAGTGTGAACAGCCCTTTATTCAGTAAGGAAAAGTTAGGGAATGCTGGTTCAAATGAGTGACAGTGAGTGATGTCTATTTCCTTTCCTCCCACAGTGAACGGAGTGCCGTGGTCCAGCGAGAATCCTCGGCGGAACAGCCACACCTTCAACTGCCGCATGCTCGTGAACCCTCACAGCGAGGCCGAAGAGACGCAGGATCACGAGGCACAGCAGAAATATGAGACTATGCAGTGTTTTGCTGTGTCTGAACCAAAGTCCATCAAGGAGGAGGGAGAGGGTGAGCCATGGTTTCTTAAAACACACTTAAGCCACATGAACAGTACTGAAACTCTAGATTTAATGCTTCAAAGCGGAGCAGGAAGCTTCAGCCAAGCAAAGTGACTGCTCCCCTTTCATTGAGCTAAGCGTTCATTTGTCAAGTGGCCCACAAAAAGGCAGATTTTAACCTTTAGTTTGTTCAAAATTTTTTGGTTCCAGTGGATGTTGTCTTTAGATGACAGCACCTAATGACAGCTGTCGATAGTGATCTCGTTACCATCAAGGGCAGTAGCAATTTAAAACACTACCGTTCAAAATTTAGAGTTGGTAAGATTTTTTATACTCACAAAGGCTGCATTTATTTGATCAAAAATACAGTAAAACAGTAATATTGTGAAATGTTATTACAATTTAAAACTAGATAAAAGTTTGTTGAGACAAACTTTGAAGTTGCCTTAAGAAAGCTGGACCAGAAAGTTTGAAGAAGTTTTAAAAGCTTAAAGTTTGAAGTTTAAAGTAGTTTAGAGTTTAAAGATTGACGGTTTTGAAGTCAAAAGTGAGAGTTAGTGTGTGAGAGTGAGTGAGTGAGTGAGTGAGTGAGTGAGTGAGTGAGTGAGTGAGTGAGTGAGTGAGTGAGTGAGTGAGTGAGTGAGTGAGTGAGTGAGTGAGTGAGTGAGTGAGTGAGTGAGTGAGTGAGTGAGTGAGTGAGTGAGAAGACAGGCAGATAGACAGATAGATAGATGCTATGTAGTTGCTAAGGTAATGGTTGCTAAGGTGTTGCTATTTGGTTGCTAGGGAATTTTGGGTGGTTGCTATGCGGTTGCTAAGGTACTTGGGGTGGTTGCTATGCAGTTGCCAAGGTACTCAGGGTGGTTGCTATGGTGTTCCTATGCGTTTGCTAGGGTACTCAGGGTGGTTGCTAGGGTGTTGCTATGTGGTTGCTAGGGTACTTGGGGTGGTTACTAAGGTCTTGCTACGTGGTTGCTAGGGTGTTGCTATGTGGTTGCTATTAGCATGTTGCTAGCATGATGCTAACACAATTAGCATGTTGCTATCATGACGCTAACACAATTAGCATGTTGCTGGCACAATGCCAACACGATTAGCATGTTGCTAACACGATTTACCACGTTGCTAGCATGGTTTACCATGTTCAAGTATGATTTACCATAGTTTACCACCATTTACCACATTCTAGTATGATTTACCATGATTCTAGCATGATTACCATAGTTTACCATGTTCTAGCATGATTTACCATAGTTTACCATGATTTACCACGTTCTAGCATGATTTACCATGATTCTAGCATGATTTACCACGTTCTAGTATGATTTACCATGATTCTAGCATGATTTACTATAGTTTACCATGATTTACCATAGTTTACCACGATTTACCACGTTCTAGTATGATTTACCATGATTCAGACAGACAGACAGATAGAAATAGTCAGATAGATAGATAGAAATGGTCAGATAGATAGATAGATAGATAGATAGATAGATAGATAGATAGATAGAAATAGTCAGATGATCGATAGATAGATAGATAGATAGATAGATAGATAGATAGATAGATAGATAGATAGATAGATAAGAAATATTAGATGGATGGATAGATAGATAGATAAGAAATATTAGATGGATGGATAGATAGATAAATAGATTAGAAATATTAGATAGAATGGAAGGTGAGTGAGTCGCAGTGGTTTAGAAATAGTACATAGAATGGCAGCTTCATTGAGTCTAAGGAGCCTCTCCAACTGTCAAAATTTGAATTTTGTCAGAGTTTGAACAGTCTTGGCTCATCTGGACATTGTGTCAATGAAAGTCAATGGGATTTTTCTGAGGAAACAAATATAATGGAAGTCAATGGGGTCCATCAACTGTTTGGTTTCTGACATTCTTCAAAATATCATCTTTTGTGTTCAGCAGAAGAAAGAAACTCATACAGGTTTGGAACAACTTGAGGGCGAGTAAATGATGACAAAATTTTCATTTTTGGGTGAACTATCCCTTTAACTCTTTTCTCTTTTAAAAAAAAAGTTGCCAAAGTTGTTTTTGTCAAAGACTACATCCAGGGGTCCGTTCTTCGTACGTCGCTAACTCAGTTAGCTGGATTTGATTGTTGACGATTTGGCATGATCTTGGATTGTTTGGTTCTTCGAAGCTCATCCTGGACTTGCTGTCATAGCAACAGGTCCGTAAGCTTAAACCTGCTCGGGAGCAGGCTTATTTCATGTAAACAAGATTAAATTGCATCTTTTTAAGCAGAGGTGATACTTAAAATCTCTCCCAGCCACTGCTACTTTATTACAAGAGTTCCTATACTGAATACTAATTTAAAATAATAATATAAATTAAAAAATGTATTTGAAAATAATATTATAAATGTTGTGTAGTCTATAATACTATAGACACAGCCACTTGATTGAGAGATTTATTTGTGATGGAATCATTACTTTACAGCATGTGTGTAAGACTCCAATAAAATTATACAGTTAATCTGAGCCGTGCATTAATTTGAGTGGTGAAAGATATTATGGGAGTGGCTTGATGCAGTGCAGGAGAAGCAGATAACGTGATCTTGACCCTTAAGAAACTTTAATTAATGCTGTCATGTAACAAATCTGCTTCAAAGATAAAATTAAATGAATTGCTAATTACAACATTGAAATAAAAATGTAAAGGCTGTACAAATACTAGAAATCGTGAATATAAATAATTGGGAATCATGTGCACATTTCATGTAGCCTATCTATTATAACTTTTATATAATTTTGGTTGCTTGGCTGTTTCCTTATAAAGGTCCAGAAATTAGTCAAGTTTTTTGTCAGGTGTCTTTTTTAATTAAATGATGTCATTACGTTGCTGTCTTGCGCCAGCCAATCGCTGCATTGCCCTCTTCAGGGAACACGAGAACGTGCAGTAATCTCAGATAACTTAATCCAGATATTTTAATCCAATCAGCAAATTTGTTTGAAGAACCAAATTAGCCAGAGATCAGTTATCACGATTAGAAGATCTGGGATCTGTCAAATCATCTCAGATGTATTAAGCGAGGTACGAAGAACGGACCCCAGATCGGATTCAGAATGATGAACAAAATATAGATGGAGTACATCAACACCCCCTATGGTTGTACAGTCCTATAGCTCATCCTCGGTCGATATTTCATTCAATAACATTAGCCAGTTTTGATTTATATGCTGTTTAATGTTGATGATCGCGTTATTTTACATATGCATCTGCTTACATATGCTATCGCTTGTTTCTGCTTCTTTTTCACCTGTGTTTTGATCAGGAGATTCAGTACTCTTTCAGAAGTTGTCATAGTGCCCCTACCGTGTAACAGTGAAAACACTAAAAGCAGGACATTTCTGCAATGGCGGGGAAATGTTGTCTTATAAATGACGGAAAATTCCGTCAGTGGCGGGGAAGAGTTAAGGAGTGAACTGTATAAGAGTTTTCAGAGTCCGTCGCTCCACTAATGTAGAAGCAACACTCAGTGTTGACAGTCGTTCCTGACATGTGAGAGAAATGAGTCTTCCAATTACTGAAAAGTAAGGCGAAAAGGTGACAGCAGTGACTGTGGAACGTGCATCTGCGTCCCGCCCAGAGAAATGTTTGAGTCTGTGATTCATTTACTCATTTCTTTCCTCCTCTTCCACCTCTCGGAGTCACCCAGAGTTCAGGGTGCATTTGAGACCCACTTCTCCACTGGATTGTGTTGGCTTTGGTTTTGGCCCTGGCTGGGGTTTTAGAGTGTGTGTGTGTGTAACAGCAAGTGTGAGGCAACGAGAGATATTTAATGTTGGTCTTTCTCTCTCACACACACACACACATAATGTTTAATTTTTGCTGGGTACTGTTGGTGTGTTGAGTGATGAAGCGCCTCTCTTTATGGCCCGTCAGTGTTAGCTGTGTGCCAGCTGCTCTTTCAGCCGCCAGCTCAACCTGGCGCAGGAGACAGAGAAAACGGCTGGAGGAGGAATGTGTATGAGGAGAGGGATATCAGAGAGAGTTTATTACAGAGACAGTGAAGCTGGGTCTTCATGAAGTTTGGAGTAAAGACCACCCAAGGGGCTCGACAACAGCCGTGTGTTTGCACGTAAAGGCCTGTTCACATCAGCTCTGATGTAAACAACATGACCTGTAGCTCAAAAAGTAGAGCATGTCTCTAGCAACACAAAGTTCATCAGGAATGCATGAACTGCAGTGTGATTCACAAGCAAGTAGACCCAATAGTGAGCTGTTTTTATTTTTTAATGAATCATTCAAAAAAGATTTGTAAACACAGGAGTTACAGTTTTGAATCAATCTAACAAGTCCTTCACTGAATGAACTCACTGAATCAGTCTCATTACTGAATCAACTTCTGACTCACTTAATGAACTGCAAGTTCTAAAGTTCATTGATGTCCATCTTGAAATGAAGCAAGTACTAAAGGTTTGGGAAGGTTAAATTAATATATTTACTGATAGTTGTTCATATGGTTATGTAGTTAAAGATACATTTATTTATTTTTTGTGATATTTAAAAACATATGTATACATGTCCAAAGTTTGATTGTTTTTAGTTTTAAGTCTCTTATGCTCATCAAGGCTGCATTTATTTGAGCAAAAATACAGTTAAGTTACTATTATTGTGAAATATTATTATTTTTTTAATTATATTTTAAAATGTAATTTATTCCTGTGATGACAGCTGAATTTCCAGTCTTCAGTGTCACATGATCCTTCAGAAATCATTCAAATAGGCTGGTGTTCAAGAAACATTTCTTATTATTATCAATGTTGAAAACAGTTGTGCTGTTTAATATTTTTGTGTAAACAGCAATACACTCTTTTTTCAGAATTTTTATTAATAGAAAGTTCAAAAGAACAAATAGAAAGTGTGTATAATGGAAACTGTTACTTACAGTGTTCTTGTTTATTATGCCTGATCATGCCTGATGTGTCAGACATAATGCTGTTGGAGACATATGATTCTCTTATGATCTTTTTGTGGGTGGATGAGGGATGACTTTTCTAACTTAGTCTCCATGGGAGCAGCACAGCAGGGTCAGCCTCCACAATGACACACAAATGAAAGGTCACATTCCATCATATCACCCCACGCTCCACTCTGCACCGCCCCCTCGACACACACAAACACACAGAACCAATGCCTCATCATTCATTAACACCCTTAAAATGGCTTAATAATCTGTTGTCACTAATCTGATAATTTTCTCTCTCTCTCTCTCTCTCTCTCTCTCTCTCTCTCTCTCTCTCTCTCTCTCTCTCTCTCTCTCTCTCTCTCTCTCTCTCTCTCTCTCTCTCTCTCTCTCTCTCTCTCTCTCTCTCTCTCTCTCTCTCTCTCTCTCTCTCTCTCTCTCTCTCTCTCTCTCTCTCTCACTGTAGATTTCCAGTCGTGTCTGATCTGCGTAGCACGGAGAGTACCCATGAAAGAGAGACCCATGCTCCCCACGCACGAAAGCTTCACCACCCGCCAAGACCTCCAAGGTAACCATGCCAACGCCGCCCCTCTCTCCCCGCTTACACTTTTCAAAGGGTGTTCTCATCACAGTTAGCGCTCGTCTCAATACACAGCCCCTCGCTTAAAACAACAGATACTGACTTTAACCTGGAGAGACTGTGTTTAATGACATCAGTCTGACTTGGCACCCAGTTTTACATTGTAAACCTTTGAAAGGTTTTCTAATGCCTTTTTTTAAAAAAAAAAAAAGGTGGAATTAGATGTGACCAAAGAAGTATAAATATTGTATTGTATTATATCATATTGTATTGTATTGTATTTATTTACTTATTTATTTATTTATTTATTTATTTATTTATTGCCATAACAACCTGGAATTTTTCTTGGTGAGCTCAACCACAATTATAACACTGAGACAAAAATATATATAATTATATAAATATAATATATAAACATTTAATATATTAAAATATAAATATTTATAATTATTTACAACTGTCCATGCAACTGAACAGTCGGTGACCACATTAGTATCAATTAAAAAAAAATATTTACTTACATCTTTTTTTAGTTATCTATTTATTCATTTTTCAAAACCACTTGGCTTAAAATCTGCCCTCTCAGTTTAAATATTCATGAGGCTTATGTGCCATTCTGTTAATTCATGAATAGGGAATACGAGTCGTACCACAGTGCAACTGTATCTCTGTCTGAGTTCCGAATTTGAGTATGTTAAACATACTATATGTATCTGGACCGTGAGATCACACAATAGGAAGATCAAGAGTTTTTACTGTCACACAAACCACACCTGTTGTCACATTCTGATGTGGCTAGTGAATGGAAACTCCCAGTTTGCGGTTTATTGTAATTCAAGTGAATTTTTTTGTTTGTTTTTGGTCACAGTTCTTACAAAGTAACATTCAGTGTTTGATATTCCCCAAGCATGCTGCTTAGGTGTTTATTCTAAATCCATAGCCCTAAGTATTAAACGCCTGCAATTAATTCAGATCGAAGCACTTAACATACTGTCAATAAATACATTTAGATTTTGCTTTGCAGATCAGCCTTAGCTGTGCTTAAACATTCATCACATTCCTTAAGAAATTTAAGTTTGAAAACTTAAATTAACCAAACTATATTGCCTTTTGCTGTACTGTGTGTTTGTAGGTAAGATCACCTCCCTGGACACCAGTCTGTTACGAGCGTCTATGAAGCCAGGCTGGGAAGACTTGGTGCGAAGATGCATTCAGCGATTTCACCTCCAGAATGATGGAGATATGTCATTCGCCAAGCGGCATCAGCAAGAAGGTACTGATCACTTAATTAACTGACTCAACACTTAGCTATGTTATGGTAAGAACTGTTGTAAAACTGGCTTTCGTGTGTGAAAGTAGCTATAGAGTACATTAGTGCCTGCCCTCTTTTTCAGTTGCGCTGGTTCCAGAAGAATTTTTTCTATTAATTTTTCCCATAGGGATTTTAAAAAAGTCTGTTAAAGCGTTGTAAGTCATGAACCACACCAACCACGAGGTGAATCACAACATTACAAATTTGAAGCAAAAAAGTATTTGAAAATCGGACAAAAACTAAGACTATACTTAACGGCTTTAGTGAGGGTGAAAAACTACAAACCCATGAAGCATTGTGAATGATATAATCAATTATTATATTTATATAAAGAATATATTATAAATGTATTGCAGAATATGCTTATACTGCATACACCGATCAGGCATAACATTATGACCACTGACAGGTGAAGTGAATAACACTGATTATCTCTTCATCACGGCCCCTGTTAGTGGGTGGGATATATTAGGCAGCAAGTGAACATTTTGTCCTCAAAGTTGATGTGTTAGAAGCAGGAAAAATGGGCAAGCTTAAGGATTTGAGCGATTTTAACAAGGGCCAAATTGTGATGGCTAGACGACTGGGTTCAGAGCATCTCCAAAACTACAGCTCTTGTGGGGTGTTCCCGGTCTGCAGTGGTCAGTATCTATCAAAAGTGGTCCAAGGAAGGAAAAGTGGTGAACCGGCGACAGGGTCATGGGCGGCCAAGGCTCATTGATGAACATGGGCAGCGAAGGCTGGCCCGTGTGGTCCGATCAAACAGACGAGCTACTGTAGCTTAAATTGCTCAAACCTTGGGTCCTGCCATCCATGTGGATTTTACTTTGACACGTACCACCTACCTAAGCATTGTTGCAGACCATGTACACCCTTTCATGGAAACGGTATTCCCTGGTGGCTGTGGCCTCTTTCAGCAGGATAATGCGCCCTTCCACAAAGCAAAAATGGTTCAGGAATGGTTTGAGGAGCACAACAACGAGTTTGTGGTGTTGACTTGGCCTCCAAATTACCCAGATCTCAATCCAATCGAGCGTCTGTGGGATGTGCTGAACTAACAAGTCCGATCCATGGAGGCCCCACCTCGCAACTTAGAGGACTTAAAGGATCTGCAGCACACCTTCAGGAGTCCATGCCTCGACGGGTCAGGGCTGTTTTGGCAGCAAAAGGGGGACCAACACAACATTAGGAATGATCGGTTTATATACAAAAAAGTATTTTGAGAGCGTAGGGAGACTCGATTTACATTTGCAGTGTTTCATGCGAGTGGGTGGAGCTAATGAGCTCTTTTGGCGTGATTTGCTCTTGTGACTCTGATTGGTGAAATTTTCTGTACAGCATCATGGGTAATGTAGTTTTTCCACCACAAATTCCACTGTTAAACGTTATTTTAAAAATAATGTCAAAGCATATACCATCGATTAACAATCTCAGAGCTCACAACATGTCTGTTTTTACAGGTTTATAAGTTATCATCAAAAATCAATTTTCTCTATTGCAAATACAGAGATATTTTAATAGTGTCTTTTTTAACCTCAGTAGAAAAAATGCAATCTTTGATTGAAGGATAAATGCATAAATATCAAGATCGATCGTAACTACTCCCATAAGGATATATAAAGTAGTAGACATTACTGCATTTCATTATTTTTCATATTGTAGAAACCATGTGAAAAATATTTCCAGCAAACAACATCAGGAGAACAGTAGTTTGGTTGAGAACAGTAGTTTGGTTGTGGTGTGTGAACAGTGTGTATAAAACAGTTTATGTTGCATGTGGTACCTTCACTGGAAAAGTTCATCTGGCAATGTTACAGGAATTATATGGGTTTATGTGTGATAGTGACTATTATTTTGTCAAGACATGTTTGAGGAAATGGCTGAATGCAGATGTGACCTCATTAATCTTTTGTATACAATTTAGATGTTGTTGAATGTTTTGTCATGTGCGTGTTGTTTTGCAGTGATAAGGCATGGGCAGGCGTTCAGTCCCATCTACCGGTTTTCCCTGTCTGACGGGACCATCGTCTCAGCTCACACCAAGAGCAAACTGGTTCGCTCACCTGCTACCAACGAGCCACAGCTCTACATGTCCCTGCACATCTTACAAAGGTACCCACTACCCAGCAGCACAGCTTATGTGTGCCTGCACTTGAATTGTCTCTGTTTATGTCTGAATCTGCGTTTTTAATATAATTGCAATGGTGTATTTTCTGAACTACCAACATGACCATGGGCGACATTTGGCTCTCGAGTTGGGGGGGGGGGGCAAGAATTTTTAATTTTTTTTGCACCTGCATCAGCAAAGTATTTGCAGAAGTTTTAAACAAACTAGTTTAAGTTTGCTTGTTACTTGTTTATTTACCTTCTTTTTTTATTTAGGCTACTCATTTAGCCTATTTAATAATTTACTTATCTTAAACCATGAGGGTGAGCCAGTGGATATCATATTGCAATGTGCAAACTTTGCGCGAGAGTTATGCCGGTGAAGAAGTCAGACGCCAGTCAATTATTCACTACAGAAACTGAAAGCAAAAACTAACCAAGCGTATGCCATCTGACGCTGCATTAACGGCACATATTCTCTTAGAGACGATGAGAGAGTAATCAAATTTATTTTCTTAATATTTCAGTTGTGGCCCATTGTGAAAAAATTGTATTTTCGTGAATCGAGAAGTATTTCGTGTTAAACAAGTTGTTTTTGAAATGAGGAGTAATAAGCTAATCGAACTAATCTTTATATCCTCGCAGCGCGTCGGTTATGCGTTGATGCGCTGTGAAATATTGCGGGGCAAATGAATTGTAATAATATTAATTTAATAATAAAAGTAGCCTAATCTTAATAATAATTTAATATGCCTTGCGTGCCCGTCCGCTACTCCACTGTGAAGGGCTAAACGGCGTCCACAGGCACAACATCAAAGCGATTTAACTGTTTTATCCAAATCCACATGAATGGCCCGTTCAATGTTCAGTAGCTTACTGCAATGTCCGAGAGTCTCTCCTGTCTCCATAGTGTTTCTCGTTGTGTGTTTTTAGTCGGCGCAAGCAAGAAAAATTTCTTACACACAATGTGGTGTTAGCACAGTCAAAAATAACTTAAAGAGGTTGCCGTTTACTAGACTGTAGACTAGCTTGACTCTCTGAACAGTGAGTTTTTCTTGCTTATGCTCTGAACGGGCTATTTATCCATTAGATCTCGCTCAGGACGCACACTGTCTGTGGAGGCCTGACTAACTGCTCCTGCTTGTAGCGGAGCTGACTGTTCACATCGGGAAACTCTATGACTACAATAAATATGATATACCGCCCTGCACCCCCTAATGTCGCCCATGAATAAGACTATGTGTTTGTCATTTTCGACCCTCTCCTCACTTTTTCCTGTTTGATTCGGCTCCATGTGTGAGCAGTCAGTCGAAACACGCTTTCTAGTTCTGACAAGCCCAGTTAATGACCATACACTGAAATCTCACTGTCATGTGAGAACATCCAAGCATGTTTTCCCAGAGGCCGACGCTGGTCTCTAAACATTCCATCAGAACCAAGAATAACATGAGTCCCTCAACTCCCACAGCTACACATTGGCAAACAAGTGTTTTCACCCTTGATAATTCCTCAGAATTTGATTGCTGATTTAGTTAAAGGAACACTCCACTTTTTTTGAAAATAGGCTCATTTTCCATCTCCCCTAGAGTTAAACAGTTGAGTTTTACCGTTTTCGAATCCATTCAGCCGATCTCCGGATCTGGTGGTAGAACTTTTAGCATAGCTTAGCATAGATCATTGAATCTGATTAGACCGTTAGCATCTCGCTCAAAAATGACCAAAGACTTTCGATATTTTTCCTATTTAAAACTTGACTCTTCTGTAGTTACATTGTGTACTAAGACCGACAGAAAATGAAAAGTTGCGATTTTCTAGACCGATATGGCTAGGAACTATACTCTCATATTAGCTATGCTAAAAGTTCTACCGCCAGATCCGGAGATCTGCTGAATGGATTCGAAAACGGTAAGACTCAACTGTTTAACTCTAGGGGAGATGGAAAATGAGCCTGTTTTCAAAAAAAGTGGAGTGTTCCTTTAAATATGGAGTAATTGGATATAGTAAACTCCAAGTTTATAGGGACAGTTCACCCAAAAATGAAAATTCTGTGATTATTTACTCACCCTTAATGTCATTCCAAACCTGTATGACTTTATTTCTTTTTTGGAACATAAAGATTTTCCATGCTGTTACAACATGTAGGGAGCTTTCGAGCTTTAAAAATAATGGTAAGAATCATAAAAATGGTCTATATGACTTACTATATTCCAAGTCTTCTGAAGCTGTACAATAGGTTTGTGTATGAAACAGACCAAAATGTAACTGTCGATTCAATGTAAATCTCACTGGTTCATGAATCATTGGTCCATTTCGCACGTTCATCTCACAGACTCACTGATTCGGTCATACAGTAGCAGTTAATAGATGACTGGAGGGGAATATTATCAGTGAATAACTACTACATTTTCTCACACAAAGCTTCAGAAACTTATAACAATACTCACAATTTGTATGGGCTGGTTTTATTGTTTTACATCCTTTTTGAACCTTGTAAGAAAGGTGACCAGGATATTCTTCAAAATGTTTGGAACAAACATAAAGGTGAGTAAATTACATGAGTATCATTGGGTGAAGTCAAAGATTGCAGTTTCACATAGAATCGAATCCTTTGGAGCGTATGGATTAGTAAAGCTTGGATCCACAGCAGGCAGTTGTGAACACAGTTTCATATGTTAGCTGCAGAGTTTCTATCTCTGTCACAGCGTGTGAGGGAGGAACACCGGTTTGCTTTCTGAGACAATAGCAGCAGTGTTAGGCTGGGGTGTCGAGCACAGATAAACATTAAACCCAGAGTGAGCTCACAGCAGGGGGTGGGGGGCTGTCTTAAAGCACAGCATCTTTAGCACAATAACACACAGTATAGCCTGACCATTGATTCATCCTGCACGCTCCGAACAAAAGCATCTCTATGCATTTAACAGCTCTGAGTGAGTTTTTAGTATGTAGCTTGCTAAAGCTTTCTACCCCGAGGTGATTTTTACATTAAAGGGGGATGCGACAGCACAGCCACTCGTTTTCTCTGTCCCGTGGCTTGTTTTGAGGGATGAGTACTGCTGTTTTTCTTTGATAACAATTAATTTCCCTCTTTTAACCTTCTCTGCTGAAACATACTTTAGTTAATTAAGCCATTCCTGAAATTCCGCTTAAGCTCTTCTCTCGGATTCCTTGTTCAAGCGCTAGAAGAACCGCTTCCTGTCTACGAGATTAATTTAACAAATGACTGCACTGGATTAATGTAATGAAATAGTTTCAATAGAATTTTCTTGGAAATCTATATTAGTTCCTTGGATCGCAATTAAAACCCTATTGTCAACAGCACGTGCCAACCTGGTGAGACTGGCATGCCCTGCCTGAACTAATGAGGCATTGTTTTTTTTTTGTTTTTTTTCACTCAGTTTTTTCCTTCTCTCCTTTTATCTGTCTCTTTCTTTTTACAATATTTAAATATGTAATAGTCACCACGATTATGCCAAGAGATTTTTGTGTGCGTTTATTGGTTTATTAAAATGTATTCATTTAATATTATTTATATACTATTATAGTATTTATAATTTGCTTTTATTTTTTTATATTTTCTGTTTTCATTTTAATTTGAGTATTAGTTTTTGTTTTTTAATGTCTGTTTAATTTTAGTGATTTAGTACTCATTTAGTTGCAAAGACAACATTTATTATTAAGTTTAAGTTTGTTTTTTATCTTTTATTTTATTTCAGCTTTATTTCAATTACTAAAAAATATTTTTAATAGTTTTAGTTTTCATTAACAATAAAAACACTGACCTTCATTATGCTCATTAGCAAGTACTACCAATTATGAATTTTATGTTCGTAATGCAAGCTTGTAATAATTAGGTTCATCTTTGTATATAAAACTGTTTGTGCTATGTGTGTGGCGTGTATGTTGCAGCATAAACTGAACTTTATTCTTTAGTTAATCTGTTGGCGACTATAATATTGTGTATTTTTTTTTTCTGTTTTAGGGAGCAGCCCGTGTGTGGCATGACCCCTGATCATGGAAATGGTCAGGCTATGGGCAAACCCATGAACCCCATGAGCTCTCCCAATCCAGCTGGTTCCTCCGGCACCCCCCAGGGGCAGGATGCCACTGTCAGCAGCAACACATCCACTTTCCCCTCCCCTGGTGGCCAGAAGGAGCCTGGCGCCATCGGCCCTGTACAGGGCCACCGTTTCGGCTGCCCAGGGACCATGAGCCATTCGGCAACCATGCAGGCGGCCACCCCTCAGGGCAGTGGCTATCCACTGAAGTTGAGCAGCCCGTCTCAGGGCAGCCCAGGCATGCTGTCTCCGTGCCACCGAGCAAGTCCCGGAGTGGCAGGATCTCCACGTTTGCCCCCGCCGCAGTTCTCCCCAGCAGGCAGCCTTCATTCACCTGCGAGCATGTGCACTAGCAGTACAGGTGGCAATGGGGGAGGAGGCGGTAATCATGGTTACACAAGCAGTTCCCTTAATGCCCTACAGGCACTTAGCGAGTGCCACGGTGTGAGCCACGGCCAATCGTTGGGCTCACCCGACAGGAAGTTGGGGTCGCCAGCAGGGGTGGGCGTGAATCTTCACATGCTGAATAAAATGGGAGCCTCTGAGTCATTCGGAGAGCAGAACCAATCAGAGCAGGGCAACAGCGGGCAGGACGATGGCATCGAACAGCAAAGAGATGAAAAGGGCCAGTTTAACAACCCTGACGCCAGTGACCCGCAGAACCGGCTACGTGACAACAAAGGCCATACTAAACTCCTGCAGCTTCTCACCACTAAAACTGAGCCTATCGAGTCCACCTCACCCCCTCCAATGGCTGGTGGTGAGCCCGGGTGTAAGGACCCCGGCGGCCCAGGAAATGGCGGCATGGGCTCTCAAACCGGAGTCGGGTCACATGCTACCTCCCTGAAGGAGAAGCATAAGATCCTTCACAGACTTCTCCAGAACAGCTCGTCGCCCGTCGACCTGGCCAAACTCACGGCCGAGGCCACGGGGAAGGAGATGTGTCAGGATTCTGCAGGTGGGGCGGCCGGTGTGGCTGAATTAGCCATTAAACAAGAGCCCGTCAGCCCCAAGAAGAAGGACAACGCCCTGCTGCGCTACCTACTGGATAAAGATGATAATGTACTTAAGGAAAAAGTCAAGATGGAACCTGGAGAGATAAAGGTGGAGGGCGGTAAGATGCCAGGAATTAAGACGGAGAAATCCGACGGTGGCTATGACCGTGTGGAGCCGGTAAGTGAAATCACCAACTTTAAAGGAATATTTAATTAAGATAAATTCTATATTACCACAGAAAATCATTTTGACACCTCATTTTATTTTATTTTATTTTATTTTTATTTTGACCAGTGGCAATCCTGGTGCTGTCAAATTAGAGGCCAAATAAATATTTGTTTTTATTATTATTATTATTATTATTATATAAGTGTTGTTGTTTTATTTGTGTATAGATATAGTTTTTATTTTTCATTTTGGAGGGTTCTCCATTGTGAGGTAAGCTAAGAACAAACAAAAAAAAAGATTTTTTTTTATTACAATTTCTAGTTTATACTGTGTATGCTATATTTAAGTATAAGACAAATAGTCTAGTGGTATTTTTTGGAAGTTGCTTTCAAAATCCACTAGCCTCAAAATGATGATTATAGTCATAATGCACATTGTAAGTGCATACCTGTAAATGCATTATTTGTTTGTATGTACAAGTTCAAATTATTTTCAGTGGTAACTGATAGTAGCATGCTGTCAATAGAGTTAAACGGAACAGAAAGTACTGAGAGTTTATATATGCAAAACCACCATCTGAATCACTTCTGCTGGTTTTGAATTAGAATTTTTTTTTTTATTATGATGGATTGCAATGGAGTGTCACCTTGGTGAAATGCAGGAAAGATTCGTCATTAGTGGATGTGGGTAATGGTTGTTTTGGTTAGATATTAAAAGGTATTGCATGTCAGAAAGGTCGTCAGCAGGCGTGGTGAACTCGCATGCAGATGTAACCAAAATGACAACTGTTACCAACATATTCAAACGCTCTTATCACCTTCTTTTCAGTATGTTTCTGTATTGTAAGAGTGTATGCATTCTTTCCTTTCCTCTCTGTATCTCTTTTTGTTTTCCTCTCTATTTGGGTGTGAAAGTAGAGCAAACAACAGATTTATAAACCGGCCAATGAAGCCCCAGATCGAGGCAGTATGGTAACAGCAGGGATATAAATGACTCAGCCAGCTGGAGAGAGAGAAAGAGAGAGAGAGAGAGAAGAGAGAGAGAGAGAGAGAGAGAGAGAGAGAGAGAGAGAGAGAGAGAGAGAGAGAGAGAGAGAGAGAGAGAGAGAGAGAGAGAGAGAGAGAGAGAGAGAGAGAGAGAGAGAGAAAGAGAGAGAGAGAGAGAGAGAGAGGGGGAAAGTGAGAGTGCTGTCACAGGAAGTCGATTCTGTGGGAAACTGGCAGGACTTTCTCAGAAGCAGCTCTGTGACATTTGAAAAAAAGGCGTCTCAGTGGTGCACAGTGCATCTCATCTGGCACAGCGGTTGGCACATGCCCTACAGAGCTGGCACCGGGCACCAATCAGGCCTGGCACAGTGGCGGTAAAGTTAGAGAAGCGTCTGGGGCCAGACAACAGAATAGAGAGATTATCCTGTATGTGTGTGTTTGTGTTCATTGGGCCTCCCGGGCCTCTTTTAAAAGCTGTTGATTGAGCCACAAATTGAGTCATAGTTGTCAAATCAAAGCAGCGGTCTCAGGAAGCTGCTGCTGTTAGCCTGTTAGCAGAATGACCTCACCGCCCCTCGGTTACCAGGAAAAGACCCAGAGTTCCGCTAGAGAGGAACCTCTGACCTCACAGTCTCCACGACAGCGCCATTGAGAACATGAAGTACAGTGATTTACAGAGCAGGGAGGCCACAGCAGGACAGGAAGAGTGATGAAGAAGATGCTCGAGCACGGACGCGCAGAAAGAAACTGAAGACTAAAGGAAAAAACTGAATTAGTGAGGATGCGGGAGAAAAGAGGATAAAATGTGGCAGGAGTGGAGAGGACAGGGAGAAAGAGAGAATCCCTAGGGAGCTGACTACCTAGATCGTGTTTTTAGGCATCATAGGCATGTTCTCGACAGTAGACAGCAAAATTGTTGTCATGTTTTCAAAAGAAGCCTCTTATATGCTCAAACAGTAATATTATGAAAATTTGTTGTGATTTTTAAAAGACCAATTGGTTCTCAAGAAACATTTATTATTATTATCAGTAGCCATGTTTCCATCCAAAGTTGCTGTAGCAAGGTATGTTGTTATGGGAAGGAGGAGGCAGGAACCGGCAAACGTTTAACACTTTAATCCAAAAAAAAAAACACAAACTGAATGTAAAAACAGCAGCCTCCTCACAGACGACTGCCGTACACACATAATAAAACATAAACAAAACATAAAAGTAAAATTAAAGGCCAGGCCTGGTCCTCTCTCGTCCTTCACTGTCGTCGCTCCTCCTTTTATGCATCCGAGCTCCTCAGTGAGACACGAGACCGGTGTGGCGTGCAGCAGGCGCTCATTATCACTCATGCCACCGGCCTCGCCCCGTTCTCACGGTCCCTCTGCCTCGACTGCTTGCCACAGTTGCGAATTTAAGCGCAAAATTGGAATATTACATAAAACATTTGCGAATAAAGCACCGTTTCAAGAGAACAAAATCATCACTTCCTGGGAAATTGCCGCAAAATACCTGTAATAAAAATGAAAGTTGCTGAAATGAATGACTTGCGCCTCAGAGCACGGAGACAATTGCAATAAACGCTGTATGTTATCTTTTGTTCAAATGCCTAGTGTTTGGGAACGCAATCATGTAAGATGCTTCTTGAAGGGAATTAAACCAAATAATTTTGATGACAGACTTCAAGAATGATCAAACCAACATTTGAGATGCTATGCAATGAAATCTGCTAGTTAGTCCAGTTATCCAATCGCATCCACTGTTGAGGCAGTGTCACATAATTTTTTTTTGTTGTTGCGTATCGAGGGATTTATTCGGTAAATGTGTTTCCCTCATAGTTTATGCGCTTCTTATCGGATAAAAAAATTTATCCTCAGTTGAGCGCATATTTTTTTTTTTTTTTATGGGTGCATTTTTAGAATTTATGCTAATGTTAAAAACAGTTGTGCTGCTTAATATTTTTGTGGAAACCCTGATATATTTTTTTTGGGGGGATTCTTTGATGACTAGAAAGTTCAGAAGAACCACATTTGTACTGTCATCTTTGATCAATTTAATGCATCCTTGCTATAATGTAGCATCATTAGGTTAAAGCCACAATATGTAATTTTTTGCCGCTAGAGGTCGCTTATTCAAAACTAAGGCATAGCTTGATGACGCCTTGAATTCGCGGAGCTTTTATTATGCCATAGACGACCGCTTCCGCTTCTTGCGGTCATGCGTATGTGGGGTAACGCAGCGCTGTTTTATCATATCAGATACATTTGAGTGTGTTGAAAGTTATGTTATAATGCTACTCTGTGCGTTTGCTCGGCGGCTACTATGAGACACTTGTTGCACACTGCAGTAAGCTAGATCGATAGGCATGGTAAAACATGGTATTCGCAGTAAATCAAGAAAACGAGATTTAAACAATGACTAACTGTGTTGAGCTATAAAACAGTGATTAGTTTTCTGTCGATGAATGTATCCACAAAGTTGCTCACCTGTCTAATAAAACACATAATATATTAAAGCGTCTTTTGGTGTTTCCATGGTTTCTACAAAATAAAACCGGAAATCGAGGGTAACACATGGATATGATGTCATTGATAGGCGACACACGGACACGGTCCGTTTCCTGGACCTTAAAATTGCTTATTTTTCTGGATTTAAACATTCTTGGAAACATTTTGGATAATGTAAGTACACACGTCAACAAAATATATACCATTGTTCTAGTGGTTTTTGGATATTTGAATCCAAAAATCGTACATATTGTGCCTATAATGTGTGGGCAAAATCAGGCTGAGGGGAAAAAATCTAGCTGTGTCGATCATTTTATGCTTAAGCGATTTATGACCTTACTCCGATAAAGGAAAAAGGGTTAACGCATTTACATGACCAAATGCATTGTCGGCTCATTAAGCATAATCGGGTTAAGGACGTGCATGTAAACGCATTTAGTGAGGTGGATGACTAGGGTTTGGAACAGAACCAGTGACCTCTCACCACTCGTCTCTCTCGCTCTCTCTCTTTTGTGATGAGATGAGCAGCAGGCTGGTGTGATAGAGGTACAGCTGAAACTGAAGAGAAGCAGGGATCTTTATGAAAGGTCATGATGGCAGAGAGCAAGGCTCAAGGAGCCTTCATTGACAGCGTGTGCATAGAGTCTCTTGAGTCTTTCACCATTGGCATTCAATGCACACGGTTTTTTTCACAGTTGGCTTGCAATTAAAGGCTTTCGATGGCTCTGGACAGGGTGGCTTTCAAAAATGTAGTTTTTATGGCAGACGGTAGAAATGACCCAGATGCACATATCGCTGTCATCCAGGCAGCTGTAGTGGCTTCAGTCAGTCTGTTCACTGATGTATCAATCCCTCTTTCTCTCTCGCTCACCCTATTGATCATTCAGTCTCTCTTACATCCTGTATGTCCTAGTTTGCTTCTCTGTAGCTCTGTTTTAAAACAGCTGCTTAGCCAAACAGCATTTTACAGCATAATAAGCACAGTTAGGATGCAAACGCTATTCTTAAATGTTATAGACAGCCTTATAAGACAGCCCATTTTGTCCAGATTTGCATCTCATGCATACTTCATGGAGAAGGCAATCCCATAATGCATTGCTATGAGCTCCATGAAAGGCTATGTTTGGCTACATGCTACACAGTATGCTGCCTATTGAATTCTGCATGGTTGATTCCTGATCTTATGTTTAATCCAGCTATCATACAAGATGACATGTGAAGGATTATGTTGATATATACAGTATCATCCAATAAGTAGAAAGTATAGCAAAAATTAAGGTGTGCACCTTTTTGCTGCTTCCAAATCATTAAATTATGAGGTTCCCTTTTAGTTAGCATGGAGAAGCAGACAGCAAAGCAACTTGATAGGAACACCGCTAGGTTTTTTGTGCTTCTGTCTCTCTACATACTTGTATACAGAGAAGGATTTTAGTTTTTTTATTTGTGGCGGCAATGTCTTTCACTCTGTGTGCTTCTATAGTTGTCCTTTGTATGTGTGTTACAGTCTAATGTGCTTGCTGGGGTGCATGTGTGTCTCTGCAGCAGGAAGTGTGACTCAGGATAGGGTGTCACTCCTCTGCCCTTCCCAACCCCTCGCAGAGCTCTAATCGGCACCCTTACACCATTCCTCGGTTGCACACACACACGCGGTGCAGACAGCTGTCCCTACCCTGACATTGTCGCTTCATTGGTGGTTCCTCTGTGTGCCAATTAACCCTGCAACCCCTCTTACCCCTGCGGTCCTGCTCCTGTCTACACGACTAACAGCCCCTCGTCCCATCAAACCAGCATTAGGGTCTCTAGCTTCGCACTGATTTGTCTCTTTAAAAGTGAAAAGTGTTGGTTGAATTTTTGCCTGTAACTTTCAGGAATTTGCATCAAATGTCCTAAAACATATCTTTCAGTATAAGTTTTATTTATTTTAGTCATAAAATGTCAAGTGTTGACATGCTAGACTAAATAAATAATTTTAAAAAACATTTTTCTAATTCATTTTATTTATTTCTTATACGTAAATGAAATAATTTAATATACATAATTGCCTACCAAATTTGGGGCCAGTAAGAATTTTTTTTTTGATAGAAATTAATAATTTATTTTGGCAGGGACTTAAATTAATCAAACGTCACATTAAAGCTTTCTATTTCAAATCAATTCTGTTTTTGTTTTTTACTTTCTATTCATCAAAGAATCCTGCTAAAATGTATCACGGTTTTCACAAAAATATTAAGCAGCAAAACTGTTTTCAACATTGATAATAATAAGAAATGGTGAATGAGCACCAAATCAGCATATTATAATGATTTCTGATGATGCATTTTAAAATATATTAAAATATAAATCAGTTACTTTAAATCACAATATTTAATTTTGATCAAATAAATGCAGCTTTGTTGAGCATAAGAGACTCTTTTCAAAAACATTACAAAATCGTACCAACTTTTGAACGGTAGCGTACCTGCAGTTCCAATGACCTAATAATAATAATAATGATAAAGTTAATTTGTCAGACTGGTAAAGTGATCTGGAAAAAAAAAAAAAAAAGATTTATAATGGTTAAAAAGAAAATGTATTGCCAGTCACAGAATCTCTAAATATACACTTTCCCTTATACATTCATATGCAATTTAACTTTAACTTTGTTATGTTAACAGTAAAAGTTCATGGACATGTCTTTTATCAACTACCCACATCCAAAATAACCATCCCAAAGTGTAAATTATAGTGGAATATGTCAGATTGTTTTACTGTAAGTGCTCTGGTAGCTGATGAGAAACACAGGTCTCATAGATCTCCACACAGGGAGCTTTTCCAATATTGGCTCAACAACATCACGCTGACGTCAGCGCTCCCACTGGCGAGCAAGTGATCCGTGGAGGTGCAGCGCAGTGCGATTATAAAGAATCCATGCTAATGCACAGGCACCTTCCTGTCTGGACTGAGCAAGTGCACACAGATAATACACAGGAGAGAGACCAGAGAGTGATAATTGGAAAGAGGAAGTAGAGATGGCTGAAACAAGCAGCCTGTGAGATGCATGGACAGTGAATAATCAGCAGCAGGTTTGATTCAAGAGGGCAGCCAGGGACAGGTGGTGCTCACACAAGTGTGTGTCCGTATATGTGTGTGTGTGTGTGTGTGTATGCATGAGATGAGAGAGGGAGAGGGAGAGGGATTGGGAAAAGCGCTTCCGAGCGCTACACAAGGAGAGTGACCTCATTAAGCAGTTCCTCTCCGCTCACATCCTGTTTGTGCAGCGCTTTTCCTCCACACTGCACACTGAGTCGCAAATCAATGGCAGGAGAGACCGACGGCTTCATTAGGCTGCAGAGATGCAGCATGAAGGCAAACTTTCAACAGAATAACATACAGCATGTGATCTTTGACCCTCAATAGCAAGCATGTGCTTGCATGACCTCTCATCTGCGGCCCACTGGCCTGGTTATATTAATGATTCTGCACAACAGAGCCGCTCTGATGTCATTTATTTGTAAACTAAGATTTTTAAATGAAAGTTTGCTAGGCTATTTCCTAGATATCATATATATTTATAAATCATATATATATATATATATATATATATATATATTGTAAATGATTGATCAATCTGTGTTATGCTGTCCTTTTTGTAATGGCGACGTCACATGTGCTGCCCCCTTGTGGTGGCTTAAAGACTTTAATGCATATTTATTAAAAGTTCCAGAACTGGCCTTCTCATAAAATCTATATATTAACCAGCATAAATGTTTATATCTCCAACTGTAGAGTGCTTGTTTACAGGAGACTTGATTTAGCATTTATTTAGTGTCATTTCATAAGAGTTGTATGCATTTTTTTTCTTTTCTGATAGACGACGACAGCTCAAGATAAACAAAAGTACAGTTCTGAATCTTCAAGCTGACATTGTTTATCTGAAATGCACTGCTGTAAGAAAGTTGCTTTATCTCAACAGGCTGAGTTGGAGTTTGTCAAACTCAAACCAGAACAAAAAAAGTTGCAATGCATTAGGGCAGATATTTCAAATGCAACATAGACTCTACAGCCAAGTGTGCATTTAGATTTCTAAGGTAATAAATATTTTTAAAAGCTTATGAAGGAGATGAAAGGATCTGAAGTCGAAGCGTTGATGTATTTAAAGTCAAGCTGCGTTCCAGACCGTGCTGAGTGTGTTTGCCTGCGTGCATTTAGAAGGTCTTGCTATGATGGAGAAGCAATCTAGGGTTTAAAGATGGTAACCGAACCATGGCAAATGGAGTAGTGTTCAGCTAGCCTCCTTTAACTCAATGTGAAGTGTGTCCTAGATTCCAGCCCTGTGTGTGTGTACATGTGAGAGGGAGAGGGGTTTCAGCAGGCAGACTTCAAACTCTCCAGCGTTTCCCTGCTGAGGTCTAAATCCATGAGACTTTGAGATACCAAGCCTTGTGACTATACAGTCTGCATGTAAAACAATGTCATTATATATGATAAAGTGCATTGGTATGTTACATACAAGAAGATATTTTCATGTGCATCCAAAAACCACTAGAAACCTGACCTTGACATACATATTAGACACATCTTAGACTACAAACTGATGATATGATTTCAGAGACTTATGAAAAATCTAAGCTAAAGAAATTCCCTTGTGTGTTTGCAGTCGAGCGAGCTGGATGATATCCTGGATGATCTACAGAACAGTCAGCCAGGCCTGTTCTCGGACTCCCGGCCCGTGTCTTTGCCTGCTGCCGTGGACAAGCAGTCAATCATCAATGACATCCTGCAGATGACTGGAGAGGGTGGAGCCAGCATGGGTCCCCAGCAACAGAGAGTATTACAGGCTGTGGGCCAACAGAGTGAGTAACACACACACACACACACACACACACACACACAGAGAGCTTTCATCTAAAGGCTGCAATACACTACATTTCAAATCTGGACTGATTTTAAAACACTAGGCACTTGACGACTTTGTAAATAGTTACAGAGAAAAAAATTGGTGTAGAAACAGTTTTCACTCAAAAATGGTCAATTTCACAATTAATTACAAGCAAATGTCAAGTAACATTGGATTCAATGTGAAATTTTGAAACAGAAAGTCTAAAATTGTATTTTCTTTTAAAACATACTCAATTTTAACTTTGAAAAAAAAAAAAATGTACAGTGTAGGAGTAAACACTATGTGTTCTAAAAACATGCTTGATATCCTTCGGCTGAATGGAATCAGTCTGAAAATCGGAATCCGTGTCCATTGTACGCTATGCATTCTTCTGTGAAATGTCATCTCAAATCTGCAGACTGGCTCTGACTTTCGGCAAGTTGCATTGACATATTGTAAATCAGGGAAAAAAAGTGTAATGCATTCCACCCTTAAAGTGCCCTAATTATGTTATATTAAAGGCTCCTCATTTTGTTTTGGTGGTCTCCTACGATATGTTTACATGCTTCAAAGGTTTTTTGCAGCATCATCTCTTTTCTCACAGTGTCTAAAACTGTTAGATAAAGGACTTCTTTCTGAGAGCATACTCTGCTCTGACTGGTCAGATCGCCTAATCTGTTGTGAGTGGTCTACCGCTTACAGCACGTGTCAGAAACAAAATGGCCATTACATACTTACTTCTATAGCCTACACCAGACATCATCAATCATTTTGTCTCGAAGTGCCATTTTTAAGAGTTAATCACTGTAATCACCCTCTCTTTAAAATCCCTTAGTATGTTTTCAGGTGTAAATTAGACTTTCAAGAACAGATTTCCAATGGGCCTATTTACACCTGGTCATATCTGATGCGTGTTGCAGTAGCGCTGTCATATCTGTTATTACGTGCGCTCGCATGTTTATTTATTTACCATTTTGGGAGATGTAAAATTTACATATGTGGCATCAATAACCAGATGCGTTTTGTTCAGTTTCATCTGGAATGCGAAAAAATGCCCTCTCTTTTAACCCTAGTCTTTTCACGATTGGATAGCTATCTGATCAGAAAAAACACATGAAGTGACCAGGTACACATGAACGAGTTTCCACATGCATCAGTCATTTTGATGTGTGTGGAATGTTTAATAGGACTCTATATACTTGGTTGAATATCTTCGAAATTTATAGCATTAACTATGTACAGCGGGACAAGTCAGTCAGTAACTTGTGTGCACGTGATGCACAGTGGCCATACTAATGCTTTATCAGAGCTGTGCACTTTCATTGACTTGAACAGTTAAATTCTCACACTTTAATAGTATTTATAGCTCCTAATAAAACAAGCTATGAGGAACTATGAGGAATGATTACCTAAAAATGTAGATCTGTTTGCAGGTGCGAGGTACTTTATCTGAATGAAATACATACACCTCTCTTGCCTTTGCTCACTGGCCAGCGATTACACCTCACTGGCACTTGTGCCATAGGTTGCCGACCCCTGGCCTACACAGTGATATGAACAGTAACGATAAGAACAGTAAAAGCTGTTGGTTTTATCATATCAGTCCTCATCCTATGCAAAATGTATTTGCTTTTCCAGAGCAGAAAACAATGTCTTCTTGACATGTCAATAACACGAACCAAACTCGTCCAGTCCTCAGCTACAACTACTGTGTTTGAGGGCCAGTCGAAGTAGATGTTGTTTGCAAGCAGCCAATGAAGACCATAGGCTGGCATTATGCACATTTGTTACAAACCTACATAGATTTGTGCAGGAACTAAAACTGACGATTCGCTTCAGTCAGTTCAGAAGCAAATTTTAAACAGCTATTACACACTATATGAAAGGTAATATCCGAGAAAAACATAATAGGGGCACTTTAAAAAACAAAATTGAATGTGAACAACTTTCCAAGCGAGCTTGTATACAAATAGTCATATAATTGCCTTATCGCTTATATTTATGCACAATGACTCTCTTGAACTCTCATGTAAGAGGATTAGACCAATGTAACGCACTTGGTTTGAGCCTTGTGTATGTTGTGTGTTATGTAATCAACTACCTTTAGAACAACTGTATGTCACCTTTAACCAGCTCTGACATTATAATCATATTCAGACTTTACCTGAGTGTGAATAAGTGTGAATGTGTTTACAAGAAGTTTCATTGACTAGTCTTGGATTTTTTTTTTGCACTTGTTTACTGAAAATTCCACAGTTCACGAACAGCGTCCTAATGTTTGTGCAAAAATATTTGAAATACATGAACGTGACAATGAAGTGAACCCAGAGTGCGTTACATTTACAAACATGTCATAATTTTCTGTGAAACACCCTGAAACTATTCAAGCGTGCCCAGAGGCTGACCGAAACTGTAAGTGAGTAGAACATGACGCTTTTGTTTCTCATCCACATGATTTCAGCTGCGCGGATATTCTCTCTCACGCACTCTGTCAACTGAGACTTGCCAGAAATGGCAAAGGCCGCTAATGCTACACAGTTTGTGTGTGTGGAGTCATTTACATAAGTTAACACTGACTAGTCAACTAATTTTGGTAAAATAAGTGAAAATGGGTAGGCATACAGACTCCAAACCATAATATGATACAATGAACATCATGCATTTTACAGAATCATTCACTCATTTTCAAAAGTATTTTTTATGCACTACCATTCAAAGATTTGGGGTCTGTAAGATTTTTTTTAAATGATACTTTTATTCAGTAATGTTGCATTAAATTGATCAAAAGTGACAGTAAAGCCATTAATAATGTTACAAAATATTTCTATTTTAAATAAATGTTCTTTGGAATTTTCTATTCATAAAAGAATTCTGAAAAAAATGTATCATGGTTTCCACAAAAATATCAAGCTGCAACACTGATAATAAGAAATGTTTCTTGAACATCAAATCAGCATATTAGAATGATTTCTGAAGGATCATGTGACACTGAAGTAATGATGCTCAAAATTCAGTTTTGACATCACAGAAATAAAATACATTTTCAAAATATAAAACAATATTACTGCTTTTTACTGTTTTTGATCAAATAAATGCAGCCTTCAGTAACACAGTAAGAGACTTCAGTAACACTTTACTTAAAGCCTTTATGTATAATGCATTATAAAGGTATTCATAATGTACGTTATAATCCATTACATCTTTTCATAAATAATTGTAACCAAAGTTAAAATGCATTATAATATTCACAGATTCCTTGTTACAACTGAAATTGTTTGTTTGTCGTGTTTTAATGCATTGTACTTTCTAAAGATGTATTATATCTGTGGTTGCAATTATTTATGAGATCATACAATGCATTATAAAGTGCGTTACAAGGCATAATTATTGCATTAAGCTTTAAGACTTCTTTCAAAAACACCCGGTAGTGTAATTTATCTAGAAACTCTGAGGCCAGACTTACCAAACTAAATAAGGATTTTTTTTTTTCTTACTGGATGTTTGCTGTGTGTGTGTTCATAGATTTTGGTGCGCCACGGCCAGGTCATCCCGGCAGAGCTCCTCCGGTCAGAAGCGTGTCTTTGGAAATGAACATGCCTGCTAAAGGTGCTCAGGGTCAGTACCCTCTGATGAGGAACAGCAGCCCCTACTCACTCATGCAGCAGCAAGGCATGATGGGAAACCACAGTGTCATGCCTGGTCAGCCCAACATGGTCAATGCAGGTGAGTTTAGCTGGGGTCAAAAATGCAGCATTGAAATGACATTTAAATGTGCAGTAACAACAAATAAAGGACAAAAAAGAAGCTTGTCTTGCACACATGCTCCAAAACACACGGCTTCCTCCACACTTAACACCTACTATGAGAGGAAAGTTCCAATGCCGCCTCGACCATGTGAAAACCTCTTTCACTGCGATTGCTGATGCACAGTCAAGTATGACGCTGTTAGCCAAGAGGAAGACAAACGTGTAAAACAGCACAAAAGTGTTGAGTCAGATCAAAAGAAAGCCTTTCTGTTTTGTTTGTGTGTGGTGGGTTGCATTCGTGTGCACATAAGGTGAGACTGTGAGTGGCTAGATATGAATGACTCATAACCTTTGGAAAGAATTGCTAGGTTTCTTATCTGATCATATCTTAATTTTATTTTCAGGTGGTAGCTTTTTAAATCTCAGTTATGTGAATTGAATGATAACCTATTGGTAACACTTTACTTTAGAGTCCAATTCTCACTATTAACTAGTTGCTTATTTATTAGCATGCTTATTACTAGGAAATTGGCGGTTTATTAGTACTTATAAAGCACACATTAATGCTTTATTCTGCATGACCATATTCTACGTCCTTAATCCTACCCAATACCTAAACTTAACAACTACCTTACTAACTATTAATAAGCAATAATTAGGAGTTTATTGAGGCAAAAGTCGTAGTTAATAGTTACTTAGTCTCAGCCTCAGATGTCACGCCCGCGGGTCGTTGGCTGAACGTCTGATATATATGGTACACTTATCTGGAAACACTTGAGGAGTTTCGAAGTCGTCATCTGAATTCCACAGTATGTCCGCAAGACATGTGTGTTGCGTTCTTTAACGGTCCGCCTGGAAACCAATGCCGTGACGCCAAGCTCCCTCGTTGAAGAAGAACGCCGTCGTGTTAACAACTGTGACAATGAGCACTTACCAGGATCAGCTAAACGCTGGATTTTCAAAAGTATGTGAAGTTCGCTGCTCCATTGTTGCAGTAAACTTGCACATCGGTCTGTTATTGCACATCAGCTTTACATTTTCACGCCCCTAAACATGACGCGGAACAAAACGAACTATGATTGGTTGCAAACGTCCTCTTGGGCGGTCCTTGACCAATGAAAGCTGCGATAGAGTCCAGACCTTCTGCAGTCAGTCTGAAGGTCTGGCTATGCGAGACTAATAGTTACTTAATAGTTAGAATTGGATCCTAATCTAAAGTGTGACCCATATTTTATATATTCCATTATTTTTTTCCTATATATCTAATTTAGTTTTGTCAATCGACCCTTCGTGGGCCCTTTAGGTCTGGCCCACTTTGCTACTGTCGCTAACTCAGATAGGCTTTACTAAACATACGAACATGTTTAGTACGAACAACTGACACAAGCCACAGTAACTTCTTAAGAATTATTGAAAGATTTGGGAAAAAATGCCTCCTGTGTCCTCTGGCTTGTTTTAAATGTGGCCAATATCAGATTCCAGTGTGAACAGATCGTGGTCCTGAACTGACCCACATGTGCAAAAGAACGACGCGGAAGTAAACACGGAAGACGTTAAAGTTATGCGTTTATTTATCGTGTGATCTGCCGCGGAAGCCAGTGAATTTATGCGCAGGCATTATAAAAAACAAAGACGAGGATGTGAATATTTTTAAAAATGTATGATTCAAGCCCTCATGTTTTGCTTGTATATAGAGCTGTTACTGTAATACTTATGAGCTCTGACACATCACTGTCCTTCACTGACTAACTTTCGCAACTGTCTTGATGTCAGGTATGTAAAATCTTTGAAGTGACTACCATGAGAGCAGAATTGTGACGATGTAAAAATCACATGAATTCTGGTATGACTGTTCAGACTGAGGTCACATTGCAAAACATCTGACCTGTATCGGATTTAGAACCACATATGGAAGTGGCACAAATCGGAATTGAAAAGATAAGGTTCCATGTGATTTGCACTGTTCACACTGTCATGAGAAAAAGCAGATTTGGGCCACATTTGTCTGCAGTCTGAGCGTAGTCACTCTTATAAGAGACTATAACAACATTTTACCTTATTTTTCGATATTGTCCATAAAACTGTGTTTAAAACTATCCTGAATACATAGAAAAAGAACAAAAGTTTGTGACAATAGTAACAGTTTCTAAGGTAGGACTGGTCATCTAATGCACCTGGTTGTGCACTGAATGATAACTTAAAAGACAACATGAACTTAATACTGACAGTATTTCCTTTCATAGTAATTATCTGTTACTCTGCACGATTCATCAGTGCATGTTTTTATAAAAGAAAGTATTATTATCTTTTATAAAAAATATAATCACTTCTGAAACATTCAAAAGTTTGGGATCTGTAAGATTTTTTTTTTATGTTTTTGAAAGGTCTCCAGGGTTGCCAGGTTTGCACAACAAAACTAGCCCAATGGCCAATCAAATATAGCCCAAATTGTATGTTAACCCACGGGAAAAAAATCAACCCACGGCAACAATTTAAAAGAAGCCCAATTCCACAGGAAAAACGTGGACTGGGCAACACTAAAGGTCACTTATGCTCACCAAAGCTGCATTAATTTGATCAAAAATACACTAAAAGCAGTCATATTATGAAATCTTATTACAATTGAAAATAGCTGTTGTCTATTTTAATATATTTTTGAGTAATCCTTTAACTTAACTGTAACTTTTGATCAATTTTATTCATCCTTGATGAATAAAAGTTAATTTCGTTGTCCCAAAACTTTTGAACGGTAGTATAAATTCTCACTGAATATTGTTTCAATCAAAAATATGTTAAATACATTTGTATTTAACAGAAGTTACCTTCAAATGAAAACCCCTTCTCTTTCTGTTTTTTTTTTTTGTTTGTTTTGTTTTTTAAAAGGAGTCATGGGTAATAACGGTCCTCGTGTAGGAATGCAGCAGGACGGTTGGGGCGCACAGGGTCCTGGTCCCGTCAGTAGCGCGACCTCACCCGCCACAGCCGCTCCCGCCGGCCAGCACTCTCTCCCGCAGGGGGCGCTCCACACTCGCATGGTGCCTAACTCTGGCACAGGCATGCCCATGAGGCCTAACAGCCAGCCTGGACCCAGACAGATGCTTCAGCCCCAGATGATGACCAATGGTAAATGTACACAGCGCAGATATTTCTGAGCTTAACAGGAAAGACTTTTCTTCTCAGTTTGCTTTTATTCCTGACCCTAACAAGCGTTATTTAGTGACTTATTTACTTATTCAGACCTATTAGCAAAAAAATGCTTTTTTTCTGCAGTTTTAAACATGTTTTATCATTTGCTGTTTCTTCCTCAGCCCAGTCAAACATGGACATGGGCATGGCTGGCCACCAGTTTCCCCAGCAACAGGCACCGCCCAATCAGACGGCTCCATGGCCAGACAGTGTGATGCCTATAGAGCCGGTGCCATTTGGGAACCAGAACAGGTAAACAGCATTTTTTATTGTCACTATTGTTAGACCCTCTGCTTTATTGGAGGTGTGTGCTGTGTGCACATGTTGATTTTGTCCTTCCTTAACAAAATTGCTAGACAAACGCACTCGGAGGTAATCCATTATGGGATATCCCATCATTCATGTCTCAGTTACTTAATCAGAGTCTCTCATGTCTGTCAGCTCCATATACAGCAGTTCTCAGGAGGATGTGCTGTGCCCTCCTGCCCCTGAGGGTCCGGCCGATGAGGGCGCTCTCCTCAGCCAGCTCTACACGGTCCTCAAAGATTTTGATGGTCTAGAGGAGATAGACCGTGCACTTGGTATCCCGGCATTAGTGGGACAGGTACATTTTTCTTTTATAGCCCAGTCCCATTTTTCTTTCACTATATTGACTATATTTCTTTAACAGCCCAGTCCCTTTTTTCTTTCACAATATCAACTTTATCTTTCACTTATACCTAGTGATGCACAGAAATAAAGTTTGCATTTAGACAAAAACCAAAAAATAAAGTTTATTGAATAATCAATTAATCAAATTTACATGAACTCTAAATGCTGACTCTATTTCCTTTCATAATAATTATCCGCTGTGTTACTATGCACAATATATTTAAAAAAAAAAAATAGAACTATTATCTCGACTTCTGAAATGACTTTTATTTTTGATAACCAAAAATTAATCACATTTATTAAATAATCAACACAAACAAAAACAAAATTTGTATATAAACATTTAAATTGCACATAAGGCAGTTTTTACATCAACTTTTGTTTATATAATTAATATAATTGTTTCTACTCCAATTTGTCTTTTCTAGTTAACTAACCAGCTATGGACACTGAATGAATTTCCTGAGGTACAGTAAATGTAATGTTACGTGACATTAACAAGCTGTTTTATTGATGTCTTTCCGCAGTTGAAACACTGAGCACTGAGATTACATGAGACATGATTCTTTTTTTGGCCAGATATTTTCAGTTGCTGATATTTCTGTGCATCACTATAAAATCCAGGACCGGACTATCTGATTTATGTGTACAAGTTATTAATATTGCACCTACACAAGACATACAGTAAATAACGTGTATTATTGCTTGTTAAAGTGTAACTGTGTATCCTCACACACGTGTTCAGGCCCAGCCGGTGGAGCAGGATCAGTTTCCTGGTCAGGACCCCGGTATGATGATGGATCAGAAGCCGCCCATGTACGGCCAGCAGCAGTACGCTGCATCCCAGGCCCACATGCAGCAGGGCGGGTACACACCCATGCAGGACCCCAGCTTCCACGGCATGACAGGACAGATGGGGCAGAGGCCGGGATACCCCATGCTCCGTGTGCCGGCCAGACCAGGACTCAGGCCCACCGGGGTCGTCCCCAGCCAACCCAATACACTCAGACTGCAGCTTCAACACAGGCTACAAGCACAGCAGGTATAGTTTATACTCTCAAACACAAGAAGAAAGCCCAGATCGTGATTAAAGTAGAATAAAAGTGGTTATATTTTTATTTCTTGTCTATATTATTTTCTGTTGATACCATCAATATCAAGCACAGTGATCGTTTAGTTGCTTTAAAGGGATTGTTCACCCAAAAGTGACAATTCTGTCATCATTTACTCACCCTCATGTTGTTCCAAACCTGAATTACTTTCTTTTATTTGTGGAACATGCAAAAAAGATTTGCAGAATGTTGGTAACCAAATAGTTTTGGTGATCATTCACTTCCATTGTATGGGCAAAAACCACTAAGACGTTTCTCAAAATAACTTATTTTATTTGTAGGTGAACTGTGCCTTTTAACAAAACCATTTCAAGTGGATATAAACAACACAATGGAAAGCTTTCCCTGTTTTATTTTTAATTAATTGGTGACATTCCACCAATTAGCTTAGCTTTGTTAATCCAAAGACTTAATACATAATCGTTGTCTATCCTTATATATACACACACACACACATTAAAGCTAAAAATATTATTTAATGTAAATCAGACATCAGATGGTGACTAGTACCGTCTGTGGTTAGCTGCCCCCTTCTGGACATTTCAGGAATTGTTCCTTGACCTCATTTGGGTTTATTTAGGGGTCATCGCTCATAACTGTTTGGTGTCTGATCATTTGAAGCTACCAGCAGTAATTATATATAATGTGATGGTTATTATTTATAATATAATTTGATTTGATTTAAAATATATATTTATTTTTTGAAATGCCTTACCATTTTTTCTTGTTATATTTTTTAGCTTTTTTTTATATAGTATAGTAATAGTATATTTGTAATATACTATATTACACCACAGTAGCATTCCAAGACTGATGATATTTTGTATTACAGCCCTAGAATGTTTTGCTGTTTGTATCACTCCACTTGTGTTTGTTGGCTACATAGAAGTCCAATTTTATAGGTCGTAACGAAACCTTTGTTGGCAGAGCAAAAATAAACAAAATATCTTGTCCTATTGTGTTTGAAAAGCCTTTTAATTGATATAAAATTCTTCAAAGTTGATGTGTATCAGTATCATACAAACAAGAGTAGTATAAAATACAATGTAGTATAAAGAAAAAATATAGCTTAAGTGAAGCCTCTTTTGAAATAATTCTAAAATGTGCCATTATACATTTGTGTGTCTCCCAGAATCGTCAGCCTATGATGAATCAGATGACTGGAGTGTCAAATATGAACCTACCTCTAAGACCCAACGTTCCAAATCAGGTACGCCGAATCAGTTCCTGCATACTCTCTCATGCGCCGATGTTGAGCTTGCCTAAATAACATGCAGAACTCTCTCTTTGTCTCCCAGGGGACAATCAACGCTCAGATGCTGGCCCAGCGGCAGAGAGAGTTGCTGAGTAATCACTTGCGTCAGCGTCAGCTGGACCAACAGCGGCAGCAGCAGCAGCAGCAACAACAACAGCAGCAGCAGCAGCGCAGCATGGTCATGCGAGCCCAGGGCCTCAACCTGCCGCCCAACATGGCCGCAGCAGGCATGCCCGGAACCATGAGCAACCCTCGGATCCCCCAGGCCAACCCCCAGCAGTTCCCCTATCCGCCCAACTACGGTACAGGACTGGCCTCGCCGCCCCCCTCCACCAGCCCTTTCTCCCCCGGTTCTCCCAACCTCCCCGCCCCCCAGCTCCTCTCCCACAGCGCCATGCATGGCTCTCAGATGAGTCTAGCTAACCAGGGGATGCTGGGCAGTCTGAGCGGACAGTTTGGGGCTGTTATGAGCCCTCAAATGCAGCACAGTGCCTTTCAGTTCCCCAGCTCAGGTACTGCCTGCCCTTTCTCTCTGTCTGTGTGTCATGCGCTTACACACACACGCACAAACACCTGCGACCAGCAACGCTACAGGCTTAACTTGTGTGATCGGAGCGTACAGTGAAAAATCAATGGCGTCCAGGGCCGGTCAACATGGTTTAATTAGAAACGCAATAGTTCAGATACAGGTCAGCTGTGTAAAAATACTATTCCAGCAACTATAGTGACATCCGATCTTAAAAATCATATTCTAAAAGACCTGAAATAATTCGTTTATGCAGAAATTATAATTTTGACATTATTTACTCACCCTCATGTTGCTCCAAAAGACTTTTTTTCTTCTGTGGAGCACGAAAGGGGACTTTTTTTAATTTCCTAACCAGTTTTTTTTGAATGAAGACATTAAAATGACAAAAAAGCATCATAAATGTATCATAAAAGTGATCCGTGTATTTTATTCAGTAGCCAGGATAGTCTTAAAAATTCACCTTTTGTGTTCCATGGAAGGAAGGAAGCCAAGTTCTTATTGTTTACTAAAACTGTTAAAAATAGTTTTCGGTAATTGAAATAAAGCTTAAATAAAATAAAATAGAAACATTAGATGAAAAACTTAAATGAGAATTAGAAATGTTGCAACTAACTGAAATAAGATAAAGTTCTAAAATTACTAAAACAGAAATAGAAATAAAAATAAATTAAAGCTAAATAGAATTAATTTACAAAATGATAAAAGCATGTAACAAAATTACTAAAATGTAAACTAATATTAAAATGAAAAATAAAAATGTATTTAAAATATAAAAAGATTGTATAATAGCATATAAATAATGCTAAAATAGCACTAGAAGAAAGTCATTCCGGTTTTGGAATGACACGAGGGTAAGTAAATAATGACAGTATTTAGATTTAGATTTTAAAGATTTTTAATAATTTAAAGGGATTTGTAGTTTCAGGATTATATTATGTACTGTATTATGCGATTTAGATGCAGCCATAAAACTTAAAACCAAAATTCACTTGAATTTAGTAATGTTCGTATTTATAATCTGAACTTTAGGAACTGTTTCAGTGAGTATTTGGCCTTTTAAATATCTGTTTGTAGTTGTTCAGTCAAGTACTGTGAGGTAATAGGTTATTTAGCACTTTATGCTTAAGTACTATTAATTAAAAAAATGTATTTATGTAGTGCACTTGAAACATCATAATGGTTATGGCAGAAGGTGGCACTAGAGGGCAGAAGAGTCACTTGAATGTTTCCCACATGAAATGAAGTACATGTAATCAGAATATATTACAGGAATATTCCACGTTATTTAGAACTTAATATCTATGAGCAGAATGCTGTATTAACACAGAAAATTATTATGATTTCAGTTTGTAAAAACAAATGGTGTGATAATTTGCATATTTTAAACTGCCACCTGCTTAATGACCCTGTTAGGCTTCCATTGGAATTACATTTTATGAACTGCATTTTGCATTCTTTTTTACAAACTGAAGAATGAGTTGATAATATTTTGTGGTAATCAGCAGAATTCAACCGATCAAGACATTAAGAATATCCAGCTTTGCCACAGTAGATCTTTAGGTAACACATGAGCTACCGATGCAGTCAGAGTCAGTATATCATATTTATGCAAAGCTTGTGTTGTGTCAAACTGTTGATAACTGTGGCTGTGTCTATGTCTGTGCTGTGTCATATGTGTCAGTGTCTGTCCTGCATAGACTAATTGGCTGATGGTGATCAGTGGAGGCGGAGCAGTTGACTTTTAAACCAATTATGCGGTGACCCAGACCCCACCCCCCAATCCCGCCCATTACCCACCCACCCCTCTTTTCTCTGGCTGTCTCAGCCACTAACACTAACCTGCATGTGTAACTGTACCTTACTGCCTGCTTAACACCTCTGAACCCCTCTAGTTAAACACGGGACGCAAGTCCCTCCTGATTCCTCACTTTTGATTATGGAGATGGGCTGAAACACTTCTCAATATGATTTATGCTTTGACATTTCTAAAAATGATGATCAGCTAATTAGTTTGGTAAATGAATGATTTGAATTGGTTTGCATTTAAGACTAGTGTGTGTCTGTGAGTATGTTTGTGTATGTTTAGATTTTGATTTATGAATATTATGAATCAATTTTCTGTTGTAGTTACAGATTATAATTAATTTCTGGGTGCTAAATGTGAATGTTGTCAGTGCGAGAGAGTGAATATGATGTGAATAAAGCACTGTACAGTAATAATTATGTGATTTGTATTTGATTTATTTGATGTATGTTTATTTCAAGCTGAGGTTTGTCTCCTCACATCTGTGTTTGTGTGTCAGGTATGAGTCAGCAGTCGGATAGCGGGTTCGGTGGTGCCGCCACCCCTCAGAGCCCCCTCATGTCTCCCAGGATGGGCCACGCCCAGAGTCCCATGATGCAACAGGCCCAGGGCAACACTTCTTTTCAGTCCTCCCCTGACATGAACGGCTGGACACAGGGCAACATGAATGCCAACAGGTGCAGCTTTATCACATGACATTAGCTATGTTTCTACCCAAAGTTGCGAATTTAACGTGTGCAAAATTGGAATTTCGCATAAAACATTTGTGAATAAAGGACCGTTTCCATCCAGTGAGTCGAGGAGAACAAAATCGTCACTTCCTAATAAACTGCCGCTAAATATCACTAAGAAAAGTAGGAGAAGCAACTTTATATAATCATTTTCGTATATAATAAATTACATGCGTCTCAGAGCGTGCAGAGAAACGCAATAAAAATGTTATCTTGCTTTCGGAGGTGGATGCCTGCTGTTTGGAAACGCAGTCATGTAAGACAGTTCTGGAAGGTAATTATACCAAACCACTTTGACGACAGACTTTGCTCAGGCATTTCAGAATGACCAAAAAAGTATTTCAGATGCTGTGCAAAAAGATCGATCCGCTGGTAGGTCGAGTTATGCCGTCCTATCGTCACATGATTTTTTTGATGCATTTATTTGGTAAATGTGTTTCCATTTGTAGTTTATGCGTATGCACATATGTGCGTTTTCTTATCGGATAGAAAAATGTGTCTGACTCAAACGAGTGCATACGTTTTTTATGAGCATTTTTAGAATTTATACGCATCTTGGCATTTCCATCCAGCAGTTTTTTTTTTATGCGATATCCCAAAATGCGCATTAAAAATAGGTGGATGGAAACATAGCTACTCGCATGCTTTCTCGCAAAAAAAGCACCAGGTCTCGGTTTCATCCTTTTGCTAGTAAAGTATGTTGACATATTTGTGATAGCTGTATTTTTTTTTAATATATATATATATATATATATATACACACACCACCAATCTAAAGTAAAAAAAAAAAAAAAATTAATTTAAATTATTTTTTTAAGAAATTGTTTAGCAAAAATGCATTAAATTGATCAAAAGTGACCGTAAATACATAAATACATTCAAAATGTTAAAAAAGATTTCCATTTCATATAAATGCTGTTCTTTGAACTTTCTATTCATCAAAGAATCATCAAAATCATGGTTTCCACAAAATATTCCAAAAAATATTAAGCAGCACAACTGTTGTCAACATTGATAATAATAAGAAATGTTTCTTGAGCAGCAAATCAGCATATAAGAATGATTTCTGAAGGATCATGTGACACTGAAGACTGGAGTAATGATGCTGAAAATTCAGCTTAAATAAATTACATTTTAAACTATATTAAAATAAAAAACAGTTCACTATATATTTCACTATATTACTGTTTTTAACTGTATTTTTGAACAAATGAGTACAGCTTTGGTGAGCAATAAATTTAAATTTTTCAAATATTAAAAAAAATCTTTTTGTCTTAGACAATAAGGTAGGAAACATTTTACCACCTAAAGGGTCTTAAACCTTTATGTGCTTCCCTCCACAGTATGTTCACGCAGCAGTCGCCACCTCAGTTTGGCCAGCAGGCCAATAACAACATGTACAACGGTAACGCCATGAACCTCAACGTGCCCATGGCCACCAACTCGAGCAACATGGGCCAAATGGGCAACCAGATGAGCATGAGCTCAATGAACTCTGGACCTGGGGGCAACATGGCCAACATGGGCCCTGAACAGGTTAGACACATACAGTCATGATGTGACACCTTCGTCTATGAAACGGGTGAATGTTTATTGCCTTTTGGGAACCCGTTCAAGCTCCACTGTTCCCAACAATCAACTCAACTAGATGGTTTGAAAGCTCAAGCAACTTTTAAAACCCATCTTTAGAGTGAAACTACTTTGCAGTGCTTGTCAAACTCTCAAACTTTTCAGCGCTAAATAATGAAGCACATTTAAACTCCTCAATGTTCCAGCCAAGAGTTTAGTAAAAGCGTTGCACCGTAGATTTATTGGATGCTTTTATTTACTCAAACCATTAGACATAAAATGTCTAATGGTCAGACTTTAAGTGTCTGAGGTCACCAAATAGCGTAGTTGACTCTGCAACTAGCTCATTAATAATTTACTCTAATTATCCTGGGTAATTTTGCAGATGAGAGGGATGATGCAGAACTAGACATAATAGGACAGTGATGTGATTAGTCGCTGGCAATTAGTGCCCGTTTGAGGTGGATCAAGAGATCATATATGCAGACATGACAGACTTTGAGTGCTAAATATCAGACATGACGTCTATAAGTCAGCTAGGGTTTGACCACACATTCCTGCACTCCCAGAACTAACCAAATCTTATTATCAGATTATAACATTAGGATCAGTATCAACATTATTGTGGTTTAATCATGTAAATAAAAGCTGAATAAAGTTTTTTATTGTGTATACATGTTTTATATATTATATATGCAATATACAAATATATACAATATTGTTCAAAAGTTTGGGATCAGTAATTTATTTAGCAAGGATGCATTAAATTGAGCAAGTCATGTGAACCTTTTGAACCTTTCTATTCATCAAACAATCCTGAAAAAAAACAATTCCACAAAAATATTAAGCAGAACAACTGTACTCAAAATCGATAAGAAATGTTAAAATAGATTTCACAATATAACTTTTTACTGTATTTTTGATCAAATAAATGCAGCCTTGGTGAACATCTTTCTTCTTTCATTAAAGAAGACATTAAAAAAAAATCTTATTGACCACAAACATTTAAATCCTTTAATATGTTTTCCTTTAAAGGCACAATATGTAAGATTTTTGGATTAAAATATCCAAAAGAAACAAATGTTATATATTTTGTTGACTTGTGTCCTTACATTATCCCAAATGTTTACAAGAATGTTTAAATCCAGAAAAATAAGCAATTTTAACCAGGACACGGACCGTGTCTGTGCGTCGCCTATCAATGACATCATACCCGTGTTATCCTTGATTTTTTTTTTTTATTTTGTAGAAACCATGGAAACACCAAAGACGCTTTAATATATTATGTGTGTTATTAGACAGGTGAGCAACTGTTTGGATACATTCATCGACAGAAAACTAATCATTGTTATATAGCTCAACACAGTTAGTCTTACTGTTTTGTTCCTTGCCACTGTCGCCTTTGGCTTTTGGCTTGCTCAGTTGGGGACACTTAAATTTTACTGATCTGCCCGCCTATATGATAATTGAACTGAGCTGGATGACATCACTGTTTTCTCCAGAGCGGCTGTACAGCCGAATCAAATTCTGTTGCATTATTTTCCTGTTAACACTGAAGCTGCTTTGAAACAATCGGCATTGTAAAAAGCGCTATATAAATAAAGGTGACTTGACTTGACTTTAAATCTCGTTTTCTTGATTTACCACGAGTACCATGTTTTACCATGCCTAATATCGATCTAGCTTACTGCAGTGTGCAACAAGTGTCTCATAGTAGCCACCAAGCGAACGCACAGAGTAGCATTATAACATAACTTTCAACACACTCAAATGTATCTGATAGGATAAAACAGCGCTGCATTACCCCACATACGCATGACCGGAAGAAGTGGAAGCGGTCGTCTGTGGCATAATAAAAGCTCCGCGATCATCAAGCTACGCCTTTGTTTTGAATAAGCGACCACTAGCGGCGAAAAATTACATATTGTGGCTTTAAAATAGTTCTTTAATATGTTTTCTTAAGTGATGCACTCTCTCACCAATTATGTAGTAAGGATTTTTTTTATGCTTTACACAGTCCGCTGCAGCTTTTTAGCTTCATTAAATAGTATGAATATTTAACCAAGTTGCATCGGTCTGATCGTGTGCACTTGGTGTTGTTATAAGTCCACAGGCCGCTGAAATCTCAGTGTGCTGATTTATCCCAAGATGTGTGTATAGTCAGTAGTCTTTTTAATAATTTAGCATTTTGCCATTAGTGGAGGTTTAATGAATTATTGCTCTCTGTTTCTTAGCTGTAATTATCTCTTCATGGCAACACAAAGTTTGGCATTACAACACATTTTAATGAGGGGTACATGAAACTGGGTTATAAGAGCTTTTAAAAAGTACTTTACCTGACATGATTTATTACAGTGTATCTCTTGCAAAATAACATCCCCCTCATACAAGCATATTCTCATATATTTTGATGAGTATACATTTTTATAAACTTATGGTCACACTTTAGAGTCCAATTCTCACTTTTAACTAACTATTAGCTATGTATTTTTCCTCAAACTCCCAATTACTGCTTATTAATAGTAAGGTAGTTGTTAAGTTTAGGCATTGGGTAGGATTAAGGGATGTAGAATAAGGTCATGCAGAATAAGGCATTAATATGTGCTTTATAAGTACTAATAAACAGCCAATATCCTAGTAATATACATGCTAGTAAGCAACTAGTTAATAGTGAGAATTGAACCCTAAACTTAAGTGTTACCAAACGTATTATTTTAAAAATGACTCTTTAATATGATTATGGTGAATTGAATGCGCTTCACACTGTCATGTGGCCTGTGCTTGACAGTCGACTGGATTGTGACCTCTATTTTTGTCTCATTTAGAAAATTTAGGCTGTATTTTTCTCAGAGTAAACTTAATGAGTAAAATACGAAAAAACACTTTGACAGTGAGTGCGTTTACTCTTAACTCTTTCCCCAGTTTTGATCATTTTCACAAAACTTTCATGGCCCTCAGAATATTTTGTTGTATGAATATCTGAACATGCAATACATCAAAAGAAAGAACAGAGCCTTCAGCGTCCTTACTGCGATTTAAGCACATTCAGACATCTCTGACTCTTTCTTGACCCAGGAAATTATAAAAATGTGTTCTTATCTCTTCAGCCAAAGTAGAAGTGGTACAGTCAACATACTGCTTATTTAGTTAACATCATATCTCACGTAACATATGGAATAATCTGAGTCAGTTACACAAATGATTAGGTTTTGACATTGCTATACTGAGGAATAACCTGATTTTTTTTTAATAAAGTCTTATAAATGCAGTTTACATGCGTTTGCATGTAAACTGGGAGAACGAGTTAATTCAATAAGCTGATTTCAGGGAGTTATCGGTGTACATCAGTGTGTATGTTAATGTGCTCAGTGACAACAACCACATATATGCAATGAACACCACAACTTAAAGCATACACAACAACACCACTAAATAACCCAGCAAACAATAAAACAGAAGTTCACATGATTTATTCATACCATGATGCATGCCGTAGGAACCGTAGTCCTGACTCCAGCACTGCAGATATCACTATAGAATGCTGCAGGGATGACATATTTTTGTAGGCCAAAATCCAGAAACGCGTTAGCAATTTAGCACTTCCGGTTCCATTGTCCCAAAGTCAGTGGGTTTTTTGAATGGGATTTTGGTTTAAAGCCTGAAATAAGGTCTGTGGTGAACACAAGCTCAAGATATTTTCACATTTTATTCTACAACATAAAATACTCCATTCAGGATTTTTTTTAAACTTCTTTGTCTTGAATTCATCTACGCACTAGTACACTTTCACAGCCTTTTTGTGTTTATAGTCACGCTCTTGCAAACTATTCTAACTCACACTTTCAGGGAATTTTTTTTTTTTTTAAATAAAGACTGAAAGAGTTATCACAAAGACTTTATATATAGGAAGATAGTGCACTCTGATGGGAGAAAGTGCAATGCCCAATATGGTGAATAAGCCCCGCCTTCTAAATGAAAGAGCCAATCGTTGATTAGTAAAGTCATTGCATCACTGCAGCTGCTGTTAGAAGCGTTTAGGATTGCGCATGCGCATTAGCTTTGTCCAGGCTGAAAAATGCAGTTTTTTTTTTTGTCATGATTCAAGCCTTTAGAATCAAAATTTATGAGACAGTTGTTGTCAGATTCCATTGGTGATTTCAAAAATGAAATTTGATCGTAAGCTTGGCGAACAGTTTTGGAGAATTTCCCCATTCAAAGAGATAAGAGCTGCACTTGCATGCCCGAGAGGCGTTTCAAAGATGGCCGCCGAGTGAAATGACTTGTCTTAAAGGGACTTTGGTTATCAGAAGCTCGGGGGTGGTGACGTTGAAGTCAAACAACCATGGTGTAGTTTGTTTACAGCCTAACATTAGTTTTTTATATCTAGCGATTGTATTTAGGCTTCAAAATTCATAAAAGTTGTGTTTATTCATGAAAATTATCTTGATGGACAAAGCGTGCAAGTATCAGAAACTTTTGTTGATCACAGAGCTTTATTCAAAAAATCCTATTGGGTTTTTGTCGAGGGAACCAAGGTGACGTTAACTTTTGGGTTGGCCTACAAAAATACATCATCACTGCAGCTCTCTAGTTATTTACAACTTCATTATTGTTATATGGCATGATATGACCTCTCTAGTATTAAAAAAACTGGCTCATACATGATTTCTGTGGAAAATGTAAGTTTCTTTTTGTTTTTCGTTTTATGAATGCTCACTGTCAAGTCTAAGACCAAGGTTTTTTTTCTCCCTTTCTCTTTTCCACAGCAGAAGTATTGTTGACACGGGGCAGAGGACATCACAATGCAGTAAACCGAGTTTAATGAAGATGTTTCATGAGTGATTTTCAGCTGCAGCGTGATCAAGGAGAGTTTGGAGTGATGCTGTGCTATTTAAGCTGCTATCGGGGCCGTACGGGTCTTTAGAGAGCCTGTCTACTGCCCCCTACTGGACATCTCTAGAGGATGCATCAGGGGTACTGGAGCTCGGAGGGGACGGACACTCTCCCTCACTCTCTCTCTCTCTCTCACACACACACACACACACACTCACACACTGACACTTTGATCTTCTGGACCTAGAGCCCCCCTCCCACCCCCTCAGTCGAGCACGGCCTTCTGTCTCGTACTTACACCGTAAGCCCTTTCCGTCAGTCTGCTCCGTTGCATTCACCGTAGTGTGACTTAGGTCTCCCCTGACAGTGGCATCGGAATCCTTGTCTCCCATGAATGTATTCCTCCCTCTCTTTTTCTCTGTCTCTCTTCTCGTTTCTTCCTCTGAACTTCAGGCTCTTCTTAAGAAGACGTTCTTTTGCCCAACCATCTTTCTCTCTGACTTCTTTCCAATCTGACGTTCCAAAACAGGCAAGAATAACTGCATTTGAAATGCACGCTCAAAATTCAGCCACTTTGCCTTTTTGTTTTCTTTATTGTTTTGTTTCAGAGTGCAAATAAAGATAGAATGATGTTGAAATGGCATCTACGTAGATTATGAGAATCCAGATGATGGTTTGTAAAATTAGCTTAATTTAGTCAAGAGGTTTATTGTGTATTAAATTAAGTTTTATTCTAATGTATAGTTTCTTTTTTTAATAACAGTGTAGATTTCTTTATAAACCATCAGTTAGAGAAAAATCACTCAGCATAAGAAAAAGTTCAACATACCTCTGGATTTTATTTTCCTTGGTCCAGTAGTTTCAGAGAGAAGGTGATTTTGTTGTGGTTAGTCAAATGAAATGCTGGTAGATTGTAAATACCAATTCTGGGGGGTGGGGGGAATTTGTTTTGTGTTATATTTAATTTTTTCCCCCCCAATATATTCCCCCTTCCTCCCCTCAAAGTCCAGTCTTAACTGTTTCTGGAACGAGGACGGAGTTTCTCACGACGAGCATGTTCGTTTTGGCGGGAAGATGAGGATGTGCTGATTCCTGTGGTACTAAGGAAGGGGGAGCTGGGGTGCGGTGGCTCTTCTTTCCTGGGTTTGGGGGTCTGAGAGGGTGCTGTGTGTACAGTGTACAGATACTCGCTTGCTTCTAAGCCTTTAGCCGGGAGCCCCACCGGAGGAACCCAACACAGCCATAAACTCAACACTGAAGCGTGCTTTCTTTGTTGTGTGGAGTGACGTGCTTCATGCCAGATGCTATAGGTACAAGCAGAATCCGGTGTGTGTAAGAAAAGACAACAAGCAATAAATATTACTTGAGGTTTTCTTTTGTTTTGTAATTTTTGTACAGGACTTTTCAGGAGACACATTTTTGCTCCCCGGTTTAAACTCAGTATTAAAGACAGATTTTTTTATTGTGGTTTCTATTTTGAGAAAAAAACAAAAACGAGATGTCCAAATCTACTTGTTCCTCAGTGAAAGCAGGTTTTAGTTCTGGTGTAGCCAAAACAAAAAAAAAGAATGAATAAATAAAGCATCATTGATGTTTTGCGTGGCTATTCCTACATTCACACATTGTTCGCCATCTTGAAAACATCCGGATCAACGGTTGAGATTTGGATCAACGGTCACTACAAACACGTAAACTCTTATCGCTGTAATGTTCGCAATACAGTCCTTGTTTTCAAGCCTATTTGAGGACGAAGCCAAATTTCCTCGCCTTTGAATTGATCAGTAGACTTACACATGCCACTTTCATTTTGTTTTCGTCTCATGTCTGCACACAGTATCGGGGTTAGATTGTCGCTTTCGCTGAAAATATCGCCATGTCATCTGTGTTTAAGCTGGTGTGTTTAAAAAAAGTACTAGGCCTACATGTTTTTAAGTATATACTGTATGTACCAGCAGCAACTGAAGTTTGCGACGACCAGCTCTGTCATTATTCGCTGAAGGTGCCGTGGTTGTGTACGAATATACCTGGTGTTTTGGTATAGCTTTAGCTTTTCCTTTTCAACACTGTAAATACAAGTTTGATTTCACATTGTTTGGGGTGAAGCGTCACTCTGGCCACCATTCAAAATGCTCTGTATGCTTTGAGAAGCACCTGCATTCTCATGTGGGATATTTAATGATCGATTTCAATAAACCCGCTAGCATTTGTCGACTAAAACGAGTACTTATTTATTCCAAGCTTTTTTTGGTCACGATTTCGATGAATGTTGGATGCCTTGAACAAGGACTGACATCCATACGCATCTATCATATTGGAGAAAAGCCAGTTTTGAGGTCGCACATGTACCACTACCCTCTGCAAAGTCCAAAGATTGTCAAGATTTTGAAATAAATATAAGCCATGATGTGAAGGTGGTGCAGAGTTTTCTAGACTTTTTATCTGCTAGTGCAAAAGAGCCATTTGTCCTAAAATAAAGAACTAAATCAATGGAGTTGTAACGGCTATTGAATTTCCTAAAATGATTTGTCTTTACCTTACCTTTTGATTTGTTTTCTGAGACTTTAAATGTGTTTTGTATAGTCTGCCAATTTCTTAGAGCTAAATGCAACAACCTTGAAATGCTATAACTTAGCATATTGCCTTAGATCTGTTTTACCGTCTTGTATATTACAAAAGTTGTCTGTATTATATTTGTATAGCGAATCATTGACAGGATCGACCCAGTTCATCAATGGATACTTACAGAACTCTCTCTGTCTCTCCCTCACTCTCCTCCAGTCTCAATATTGCTCATTTTCCATGTTTTGTTTGTGATCAGTTGTGGGTTTTATTATTTTGTACAGTCCTGATTTTACCCTCTCAGTTATGTGTGAGAATGAAGACGATGCAATGGGAAATCGAAGCAATATGTAATTTATAAGGACTTTTGGAGAAAGCTTACAGTGTTGCGCTCCTGAGATGTATTTTTTCCCCAGTTGTGGTCACATAAACATCTCTGTTCATCCGCATCGATGTGTGTAATCTTAGTGTGAGCCTTTTATGCAAAGTTAGATATACCGAGAGAAATTTAAATACAGTTATGCAAGTTGTCAACTAATATGGCTTTGCTGATGCTATTTGATGTTGAATCAAATTGAATTGTAAATAAAGAATTCTGTTATTGCAACATTTATAATCATCTCATGGCTTATGTTTTCCATTTTACAGAGAAAACAATGATCATATCTTTCTAAAAAGCTTTTGTAAACCTTGTTTTGCCATAGTATGTTCGATTAATAATGGCGCGCTTGCCAAACCCTGTGAATGAATGAAGCGTCAAAACCTGTTAATGCCACAAAACATATTTATTCAATGTAAAAAAATAAAATAATAAAAAAAAGCATTATAAACCTTGAAGACAAAAAACACCCGTTACACAGGAACTGAATGGTGTCTTATTTAATATAAGAGAACATCAGAAGAGACGATTACGAACTAGAACGTCTTCCTGTGAGAAAATATGGATATTTTGTTGAATTTATCCTCTCCATTATATAGGAGACACGTAGCCTACTGTAGGATCCATGATGAAAACTGAGGAATTGGTAATCATAATCATTTGTGGTAGCCTGGTAAGTTTTCTTGATGATTTATTTAATCTAAACAAAATAAAAAGTTGCCTTAAAACCACAAACAATTTTTTTCTGTGAATTATTAAATCATTTACAAATAAATATAGTATTATATAAATAAGTGTAGGCCTATTAGTAGTAATATTGTTAATAATGACAATAACAAATGTATTGTTGTTTGTGGTAGCCTAAAAAGTTTTGGGTTACGCTTTATTTTATACATTTAAGCAATAATTAATAACTATGGGTTAGTTGCATGTAGTTATACATAATTTACTGTTATTACTATAGTAAGTACATGTAACGTAACAAGAACACTGTAAAATTTACTGCAAATTTTTGCTTAAGTTTATTTGTGTGTGTGTGTTACTACATTTAAAAAAAAAAAAATGCAAATGTGACCCAACAGAACTTAATGATTATAATGAATTAATAACAATAATAATTATTGTTCTTTTTATTTAGAATAATTATGTTTTAGCTCAAAATGTATGATTGTGTTCAAGTTTAAAAAAAAAAAAAGTTTCTATGTCCCCGCGGCAAGACCTACTTTACATTTTTATTTTCCGAAATAAAATTACCTCTCATAGCCTGTGAGTAGGCCTACAGCTGGCTGTGAGGTGTAAATGATATTGCTGTGAAACTCAACTTCGTATAAAATAATCTACAACAGATGCTTCGTCTGTGTGTTAAACTCAATGCTTATGCTCATTAATTCCCATTATTACATGCATGCTGCTGCTGACTTTCGTTATCACAAACGGCCTCTAAACTGAGCTCGTGCAGTTCTCGCCGTGGCCCGGTTAGGAGCGGTTAACAGTGCGCCTGCAGTAGTTAACACATTAGAGACTGCGGTGCATATGAAAGAGAGCTGTGAGAGGATTCTCAGTGCTGCTACAGCGTGTTAAAGTGCAATTCCCTGAGGATCAACCCAAGACTGACCAATGACAGCACTGATCCGGGAAAGGCATCCCCTCTCTAGTAGCTCTCCTACACTCAACCATATGTCTTCAGACCTGTCTCAAGCTTCACACACACAAGACCTGAGTTCATCGCTCCTGAACCGCCAAGTAAAGGTTCCCCAAACACAAGAAGAGGATCTCAGGACTTGCACAAGTCGCTAAATGGTGAGAACACTTTTAAGCAATTACAATTATCAATGTTTTTTCTAGTTTTGATGACAGCAATACATTATTTGTGTTTTATTTTGCGTGAACACCATGGATTTAAGCCCACTCTTCATGTGCAATAACCAGCTGAGGTCAGGAGTCTATGGAGCATGACTCCTTTAATGCTCTTTAAAAGAGTTGGAAAGCCTTCATTAATGGTGACCTTTCTTGCTGACCCTCTGTTCTTAAATTGTAGTGTCACGACCCTCATTAGTTTCTGTTAGTGGCGCGCTCGCGCACAGTTTATTCCAGTGATCCGTTTAGAAAATGGCCAATTGGAAAAAGTAGAGGAAAACCGGAAACTTTAGCTTTTAAAATCTCTGCAGTCATTACCCTGAGTTATTTCTGTTTTGGGTTACTTGACAAAGCATTTCACAGTGCATTAAAACCTTTACTTAAAATGTCTTTCTGCAGGTATTTAAAAAGTCATAATTTTGGTTTGTATGTGTTGTAAAATATTGTCTCCCTGTTTTACTTGCTCAGTAAATTTCAACTTAATTCATTTGAAATAAAAGAAAAGTTGAAATAACCAGCCCAAAATGGTTCTTGATAATGATGTTCGCTAAACATTTCTTTAAAGTAGGTCTTAGTATGCTTCTTTTATTTAAATCTGAATTTGGACAAAATGGGACAATATACACACTTAAAAATTCTTAAAAGTTCTTTATTGGCATCTATGGTTCAATGAATAGAATGTAACATCCATGGAACCTTTCCATTGCACAAAAGGTTATTTGTAGTGAAAAGTTTTTTTTTTTAGATTATTAAAATGTTGTTTCTTTAAGAAAAAGGGTTCTTCTTAGAACTGAAAGGACTATGTCCTCTAAAATTTAAATTTAATTTGAATTGTCTGAAATATTTAAGTAATATCAAAGTGGTGCCAAAGTTACAACATTTTTGGAGAAAATCCGACTTGAAAATTAAATTGTGAAAAGTTGGATGGAAACAAAGATATTGTTATAATGATGAAAACCTGTTTACAGTCTACAGGGCTGAATAGAAATCGCAAGTGAAACTGTCCTTGGATCCTTCTTATCGGCTGTGGTGATGTCGGTGTCTCTCTCCACTCACCCCGCAGTGAGAGACAGGAGTCTCGCGGTCTACCCGTCTCTGCCCGGCGCGCACTACACGAACGTCCTCAAAAGCGCGCACAGCATCTTCCATCCGCTCAAGTCTCTGGGCCGCATGGTGACCGACTCACAGACAGTCATGCCGTTTAACTTCACCGGGACTCCGTCTTTTTTCAGCCACAACACCCACCAGACCGCGGTGTTCCATGAACACATCCTCAACGTGTCCAACATGCCATATTTTCAGCACGTGCAGCCTTCACAAGGCATCTACACCAGACATGAGGAGCAGAGCACCGGCTCTCCGTCCGAGTTCAGCAGCCCATCCAGCAGAAAGTCTTCTTCGGCTTCATCCTCTCCCGTTAAGGACAGTTTCAGCTGCATGCAAGCCGCAGATCCGACACCCGAACACACGCGCACCTTCAGTTTCACAGAGGAAGACCTCTTCACGGTCCTGTACGGATATTCCAAAAAACAAGGCCAAAATATTGGACATGCTATCTCTGGACTATCATTCCCTCCCAGTGCAGGTATATAATAATCATTTTAATTTATATAGCACGAAAAGGAATTTCAATGTGCAATTAAAATATTTCACGTTGTTTTATAACAATTAGGCTGCTATATTTTTCATTCTATTTAAACGCCCTAACTCGAAATGTTCATTTTAGTTTTACATGTTGCATTATCAAAATTGTGTTTGTAACCCATATGTTTTTTCAATGAATTAGCTGATCGTCATCTTCTCCCTGTTGATACCGAAGGATTTGAACTCCCAGAAGGTATAACTTTCTTTCTTTCTTTCTTTCTTTCTTTCTTTCTTTCTTTCTTTCTTTCTTTCTTTCTTTCTTTCTTTCTTTCTTTCGCAATTTCATAGAGTGTGTCTTGAATTTTTCAGGCTTATCGATTCTCCGAACTAATTGTGGAAGCCTTTCCCATTATGGAGTTTTTGCTGATAAAAGCACAATTATAAAAAGCACCAGGTTTGGCCCGTTTCAGGGCAAACAGGTGAACACAAGTGAGATCAAAACCTATGATGACAACACGCTCATGTGGGAGGTAAATAGCAAATTTGAAAAATTAAAATGATTTTATATAAAACGTGTGTGTGCACGATTTTTCAGTGCGATAATGCATACAGCTGTTATATTCTGATAATATGTTTATATTAAATTTCAAAATTAAATTGGTTTCTGTCTATGTTAAGATCTTTGAGAACGGGCGCTTGAGTCACTTTGTGGATGGAAGAGGCGCTCCGGGGAATTGGATGTCCTTGGTGAAGTGCGCGCGCTTTCCAGAGGAGCAGAACCTGATCGCGGTGCAGTGTGAAGGCCAGATATACTATGAGGCCTGCAAAGAGATCCGAGCCGGCCAAGAACTGTTGGTCTGGTACGGAGACTGCTATGTGCAGTTTCTGGGTATTCCTCTCACCCTCAAAGAGTTCATTGATGACAGTGAACCGCTCCCAGCTGAGGGTATGTGCGCAAAATGTATCTCTAGTGTTCTTTATAATTCTTTGGATGGAGAGATTTATAGCCCAGCTATATCTCATTTGTTATGAGATTATAATGATATATTTGCAAATGTTTCTTCCTTCCAGATTCTGGAGAGGGTTTCAAGTGTGATCGCTGTGGTAAAGTGTTCGCTTATAAGTACTACAGAGACAAGCACTTGAAATACACGCGCTGTGTGGATCAGGGCGACAGGAAGTTCCCCTGTCACCTCTGCAACAGGTCTTTCGAGAAGAGAGACCGACTCCGAATCCACATTCTCCACGTGCATGAGAAACACAGACCGCATAAGGTAAATATATCTTCAGGCTGATCCAACTGGAGACTTTTACTGGGGGAAAAACAGCAATGGTGCTGAAAGAACAGCTCCCTTTTAGAAAAGCTGCACAAAACCGATGCCTAAAAGAAAGTATCAAGACATTGCTATATTTTACTAATATTCTCTCACTCAACTCTTATATTTAATATATAATATATATAAATTTATTTGATTAAGAATAATAAGGGTCTTTCAACAAAATGGATGTCTTTTCCTTTTTGGAAAGGTGCTTTTATTTTTAATGTTTTAAGAGTGTACAGATTATGATTTGTTTTGATTTATTTATTTATTTATAGAATTGTTGCTTTTTATCAAAATATGCATAATTTATATAATAGCAGGGAGCAATAAATAAATACAAGTTACTGTTATTTAAATGCGTTTTATATATATTTTTTTCTTCAAATAGTTAAACGATGTTAGCTTTTCATTGCCACTTTTTACACATATGCTAATGAGGGACACAAAAAGCACCCTTTTCGAGGAATGACCCAGATGCACTAATGTTTGGGTAAAGCCTTTTACCGTGTCAATAAAGCGTCTTGAGTCTTGAATAATTGTGACCCTGTTTTTCCTCTCAGTGCTCCGTGTGCGGCAAAAGTTTCTCGCAGTCCTCCAGTCTGAACAAACACATGCGCGTGCACTCAGGAGAGCGGCCTTACAAATGTGTTTACTGTAACAAGGTGAGTGAGGCTTAGTTCTTATACAGGTGCGTTCCTACTAAAGTACTGCTTTAAGGATTTGACTAATTTCATGGTGCATCTGAGCTCTCATTAGCGCTGGACTCACTCTTAGAAGACACTTACATGCTAATTAATGGCAGATGCAGATCCAGTGCATTGTGCATGAGGATTATGCTTTAATTTATGACTCTCAAAGAGACAAAAGTTTGTCTGTCGCTTTGTTTTAAACTCGTCTCGTTCTATTCTTAAACACTTACGCGTGCGATAAGAGCATTTTCAATGGTCATGTCACTCTCTCTGTCCTGTTTGTGGACTTCCAGAGACAGTTTTATTCCTGTAGGAGCCTATGGTCCGTTGTGTGTGAGTCAGGCAACGGAGAACCAGTTTTAATAAACATAAATAATGCCTGGAGTGCTTTATATAGGCTATATATAAAATGCAAGAAGGTTTAGGGTGAATTCAGATTGATTGGGACATTTTTTCCAAGTCATCTCAATGGCAAAAAGTGTCCCAATCATCCTGAATTCACCCTATATGACGGTTAAGTTTAGGTGAGGATGTCTTTATGAAAAAAATAGTATTATTATTATTATATTCTTTTTCTTGTTTTATGGACCTATACCAAAGACAATTACATTGTCTTGCATTTTAAAATGTAAATAGCCTACTAATATGCCTAAAAAATAGAGCAATAAACAATATAATTCAACAGGATGTCCCCATTTGAAGTAACATTGTTTGTGTATATTACCGTTATTTAATATGACCGTGTATTTGTGAATGTCACAGGCGTTCACGGCCTCCAGCATCCTCCGCACGCACATCCGCCAGCACTCCGGCGAGCGGCCGTTCAAGTGCAAACACTGCGGGAAAGCGTTCGCCTCTCACGCGGCACACGACAGCCACGTCCGCCGGACACACGCCAAAGACAAGCCCTTCTCCTGTGATGTGTGCGCAACCACTTTCCTGGATGCACAAGAGTTGAAATATCACATGAAGACGCATAAAAGTAAGTATGAAAATTTTTAGCTACTTGGGACTTATTATAGGCTACGCTACATCGTTCAAAATGAGTAGAATATATAGCCTACGCAAGCAACCAAACAATTTTTTGGGGGAAAATTATGACATTTGACAGGGATCCAAAAAAGAATTGACATGTAAAATGATTGAAAACAAAACGGGAGATCACGGGGTTGAATATTAGTGCTATTAATAATATAATATTTTTTTGTTGGATTCATAATAAAATATAACTCTCCCCACTTAGAGCGACCACTTTTGGACAGCACTGTTGTTCTTCCTGGAGACGAAAGCACGCTCTTCCCTAGCAAAGATTCTTTACATGCACAGAAACAGCTGGGAGACAGTTTCTCTTTTCCCGGGATAACCAGCATCACCTCCGAGTACAGACCCTGGAACTAACGCTTCAACACTGCATCACTGATTATGTTATTCAGCCTTTTCCCAGAAAAGATGGCTTACGTCAATGTTGTTTGCCAGTATTGTGTATTTTATTTAATGTAGTTACCTGTACCCTGAGAAAATATTTTTTGCTTTAACTTTATTATTTTAAATGTTGTTTCTATTTATTAAAATGTATTTGGCATTAGAAATACGTGTTTTTGTACTTTTTAAAGTTAGCTCAAAGCAAATATGTCGTCGTGTAATTGTGAGCTGCACAACCAAAGCCAGTTAATAATACCAAAGACTGAATTTATTATTATTATTATTATTATTATTATTATTATTATTAACACTGAATTTCCTGTTACCTATCGTTCATTTATATTTGTACTTACTTTATCATGAACTGTAACTGCTGTTCAAATGTATCTGTGTCGGATCGTCTGTAAACTGAAAATTAAAATTAATGATATGAGAAAAATATGTTCCCTGAAACTTTCTAAAAATTGTGAAAAGGATTTATTGTGAATGCAATTTGTGTTGCTTCGATATAGGCTATTTAGTTCAAATCGAACGAAATATTGACTATTCAAAAATATTCTGGTATTATTGATTAAACTTTTATTTCAGTACTGCTTTTTTATATTATTAACACTATATTATTAAGATTATAAAACGTCTTTAAAAAAACGACAGACAGATCAGTTGTAAGATACAGTAATTCACAATTCTGTTTCAGATAATCTCTCTTTCTCGGGTATGCACAGACAGAAGTACAGATGCTATGGAGAATATCACATAACTGTTAAAATCATTCACATTTTATAAGTATCAAATGATTGGAGGAACACTAATTGAAGCAACCAACTCTGAGGCTGTTTCTGAACTAGATAGATAGATAGATAGATAGATAGATAGATAGATAGATAGATAGATAGATAGATAGATAGATAGATAGAGTTGCTGCCTTAAAATTTTAAGTACAATCAACTTGTATGATGTTTAAGTCATTTCAACTTAAATTACATAAAACTGACTTAAAAATTGGTTGAATCTTGCTTAACTTATTTTGATGAGTTAATGCAATGTAAAAACATGTCATAACTTAATCATATAATTTTTTACAGTGAAGATAGATGTAGATGTAGACTTCCCATGTAGACTGAGTAGAGTGTGCACTTACAGTGTTTTACTAAATGATGGTCAGCGACAGGAGAGGAGGAGTGTGAACATCCCCCAACAGCAAATTAATGACAATGGACTACTGCAATGAGGTGGTCTAGTGTGGAGAGAATGGAAACAAAGGCGGTCTCACTGACATCTGCTGCCCTCTGATTGTGTCTTCATGGTACCAACTGTCTGTGATGGAGAAGGAAAGAGAGAAAAAGGCTTTCTGACAGATTATTCCGTCCACATTCTCCACGAGTGTTCACCTTCTCAAAACAACAACAAAGGGTCAAAGGGCACAGCTAAATGTTACAGTCAGTGCTGTTTGTTGTGATTATTACCTTTATGTAGAATGCTGAACTGAAACATTTTATAAGTGTGGATGAGCTTTCAGGTTATTGTATTTGACCCATTTCCTGATATCATTACGTCCAGTCACTCAACACATTCACTTTAAAATATTCCTGAAATAACATCAGCGATCGAGCAGACGTTGCTTTCTCCGAGATCATTTAAAGATGCTGAGCTCATATCTATAGTCATTGTTGTGAGGGATTCCCTGGCTAGGCTTCTCATTTGACTGGATTACGTGCAGAGACTCAATGGTCCCCTGCCATCAGATTCACCCAGTGCTGGCAGAGGGAGCTGACATGGATTCCTATTATTAATTTCACCCTCACTGGTTACATACAAAACTAGCCAGGTCATAGGTCAAGCTTCAGAAGACAATTCAATTACCCTCTCATACTTCAGCCGGGAGAGATGCAGGCTTTGCCATTCTGTCCACAGCTTTTGAAGTTCCCTGGGGCTTCTGGTAGTACATATGTACATCAGAGCTCATGGTGAGTTAACAGAGCTTTGAGGAATAATAAAATCAAATAGAAGCCCTCAGGGTCAATGATAAAAAGCATCCTAGATGATGGCATTTTCTTCCATGCATGCAGACTATAAAAAGAAGTGCACTTAATTGTACTGAATGTGCACTTGTAGTGTACTTCAAATCCAGAGTAAACTTTTATGACTGTTTTTAACACACTTAAGTGCACTTTTAATGATAATGTCAAATTCAAAGTTTTACCTTAAAGTAAATATAATATTATATTTTAATGATGCTTTAAAGAATCATACTCATTTTGATGTATTGACTATCATATAAAAACACATGTAAAGAACTGTGTTATTTATTTAACCCGTCTCCTGCGTGATGACTCCAGTCTTCATCCAGATGGAACTGGACAACTATTCTGAATGTTTCCGATCTAATCTGACTTCTGACTTGTAATGTTTGCCTAAATCATAATCATACACTGTTTGTTCTTCGGCCAGAGGAGAACTGGCACCCCGACTGAACCTGGTTTCTCCCAAGGTTTTTTTCTCCATTCTGTCACCTGATGGAGTTTTGGTTCCTTGCCAACGTCACCTCTGTCGCCTTTGGCTTTTGGCTTGCTCAGTTGGGGACACTAAAATTTCAACTATATCACTGATCTGCCCGCCTATATGAAAATTGAAATGAGCTGGATGACATCACTGTTTTCTCCAGAGCGGCTGTACAGCCGAATCAAATTCTGTTGCATTATTTTCCTGTTAACACTGTGAAGCTGCTTTGAAACAATCGGCATTGTAAAAAGCGCAATATAAATAAAGGTGACTTGACTTATTTAACATTACATTTAAAGTTAATTTATTTTAAATATACTAAATTGCAACTTTATCATTACAAATGCGTAAATTACAAATATATTTAAATACATGACATACAAGTTTCAATGTTAAAGGGTTACATGTTATTTTAAGGTGTAATTATACAATTAAGTATTACGTAATATTAATTAACTACATGTACTTACTATATAATTGTGGTTAGGGTTGAGGTTTGATTTAGGGGTTAGTTGCAAGTAACAAATTGACTTATTACTATAGTAAGTACATGTAAAATGTGTAACAAGGACACTGTAAAATAAAGTGTTACCCTTTATATTAGGGTTAGTTGCATGTAATTATGCATATGCAGTTTCTGTTATTACTACAGCAAGTACATGTAAGATATGCTACAACTTACAACTTAACTGGTAACACTTTATTTTACAGTGTCGTCGTTACATATGTTACATGTTACTATTGTAATAACTATAAATTTGGCATAATTACATGCAACTAACCCTAAACCAAACCAAATCCTAACCCTTACTCATTACTTAAATGTATAGGTACAGCGTAACAAAAACGTGTAACCCTTTATTTTAAGGTGTCTTTGTTACAGTGTAATTATATGTTTAAATACTGAGTAATAAGAACATGTAGTTACTATAGGTTTAAGATTAGGTTTAGGGTTAGTTGCATGTAATTATACATACATTTCTGTTATTACTACAGCAAGTACACATGAGATATGTAACACTGTAAAATAAAGTGTTACTGTATAATTTTACCATAAAAGTTACCATATGCTTGTCAGTATATTCTGCAGTATTTCAAGAACAATATCAGTAATTAGGAAATTACTAATTGCTTTCAATATACATTTAAACTATATTACATTTTAGTTTAATTTCAAATAACATGCAGTTGTGTCCGAAGACATTCTGTTTGCACTTAAGTATATAATTTCCGTACTAAGTACTCTTCTTTAAAGTATGAAAAAGTGTACTTCTTTTTCACAAGGGGAATGTTGAACGACGCAGCAATGTGGTTCATAATGCAGAGCCCATAATGAGCTGGTAAAAACGGCCATCCTGATGCACTCAGTAAAAGCTCTGTGGCGTTAAAAGCGTGACTCGACAATCGTGCTTTGTGGGAAACTGATTTAGAGGCTGCGCTCGCTTGCTGTCTCTCCTTTCACTCCCCTGAATTTTTATACGCTCATTTATAGGCATTGATTTCACACTTAACCTTTGGTGCTTTAAAATGCCTCCCCGTCCACTGTGGACATCCATAATTCAGTTTGATTTCTTTATTAATACGAGATTAATGACATCCCCCCAGTGGCGTTTAGATGATTATGATACGGCTACGCCGAGGTCAACCTCTCATAATGGCTGCGCGATAATTCATTTTAAATGAGGGCCGCAGTATGTACTAGCTCCACCAAACCCACTGGAATCACAAGTGGTAGATTTAATATAAATGAAAAACATGTGTCTGTATTGGTTTAAGAGGAAAAGGGGCTTATGTTTGGCCCACACTGTCTCTCTTTAAGTGGTTACCTGTCAGTTCCTATTTCAGCTCTACTAGTAGCCACCAACAGTTGAGCTAAACCACAATCTGATCAATTAGCCCTATTGATTCCCTAATAGCAGTCAGCACACATCACTAGACTTGTCTAAATCTAGCCCAGGGCTCTTTGCTGAGTGAAACCATAAACTCTGGTCTGTTCGGGTCATTTTGACCCGAAACGACTCTTATCTCGTATGATGGCCTTTTTAAATAATAACCATACGGTATGCCGTCTCAAGAGGTCTTGCTACTGTTTTGAGTCATTTTAAAGAGGCTGAGGTGTTAAACACTTTAATAACTGATCCCCGGTCAGGTGCTTGGGTCTCTTGAGCAGCTTGGAAGCAGAAGGTACAGGCAGTCATTGTGCTGGTAGGTTCCTCTGGGACAGTAGGTAATCCTACTGCAAAGTCCAGCTAAATGCTCAGCATGCTGCTTACTGGATGAATGACAGATCAAACACAGTAAAGCCGCTCCATACTGGTAGAGAGAGGAGTGAGAAGAAGGGAGAAAGATATTGAGCAAGAAACATATAGAGGGGGAAAGAGGAAAGAAAGATTGTCCAGATGACAGTAGCAATGGGGCAGATGGCCCTGGTTGCTTGGATGAAGCTTCAGTGAGCCTTCACTGACGGTCAGTCCCGTGGGACAACACACACACACACACACACACATACATAATACTCTCTATAGATATCTGAGGTAATACTGAGTCTCCGACTGACAGCTATATCTTGTAAAACTGATTGAATGTGCATGTAATAAGGAGTAATAACTATTATAATGTAATGTTATAATAAATAAGAGTGTTGTTGTATGAGTATCAGCACAGCTTGTATGTTGTGTACACACAAAAGTGTAGAATTCATTTTAAGCAATGGTTTTATGAACCATCTATTAAATTGAATCATAATATGTATATGAGATTTAAAATCAGAAATAGGATTTTAGGATAAATGTGATTGCATTAAAAAAGTTATACATTAGGAGTGTAAAAGAAAAGGTTTTTCACCAATTGTAATCATAATTTTGTCTTCACTGGTTGAAATAAATACATAATCGTGTAAATAAAAGTACACATTTCAAGTAATTTCAATTAATATATGAGGTCATAAAAAACTGAATGCGTAATAAATGAAGTAATAAACAATTAGCAAAGTTATGTTTATAATACCTAGATTTGTAGAGATAATTGATGTTAGAATAATAAAAAATTTGTGCTGTCAAATTGCGAATAATCGCATTTAACATAAGAGTTTGTAATATATAATCTGTGTGTGTGTGCATATATATATATGTGACCCTGGACCACAAAACCAGTCATAAGTCGCACGGGTATATTTATGGCAATAGCCAACAATACATTGTATTGGTCAAAATTATTGATTTTTCTTTTATGCCAAAAATCATTAGGATATTAAGTAAAGATCATGTTCCATGAAGATATTTTGTAAATTTCCTACCGTAAATATATCCAAAACTTATTATTAGTAGTAATATGCATTGCTGAGGACTTCATTTGGACAACTTTAAAGGCAATTTTCTCAATATTTAGATTTTTTTGCACCCTCAGATTCCGGATTTTCAAATAGTTGTATCTCGGCCAAATATTGTCCTAAAAAAACATACATCAATAGAAAGCTTTCAGATGATGTATAAATCTCAATTTCAGAAAATTGACCCTTATGACTGGTTTTGTGGTCCAGGTTATATATATACTGTATATATACATACAGTACTGTGCAAAAGTGTGTCAGTAGGAAATATCAATTTACATTTCCAAACATTCCTTTTGCCATTAATTGTAATAATCCAGTGAGATTTTTGTATGCACAAGGAGTCTAACAACAGCCGGTATGATCTGCAGCACTAATACAGTGGGGAGAACAAGTATTTGATACACTGCCGATTTTGCAGGTTTTCCTACTTACAAAGCATGTAGAGGTCTGTAATTTTTTATCATAGGTACACTTCAACTGTGAGAGACGGAATCTAAAACAAAAATCCAGAAAATCACATTGTATGATTTTTAAATAATTAATTTGCATTTTATTGCATGACATAAGTATTTGATCACCTACCAACCAGTAAGAATTCCGGCTCTCACAGACCTGTTAGTTTTTCTTTAAGAAGCCCTCCTGTTCTCCACTCATTACCTTTATTAACTGCACCTGTTTGAACTCATTACCTGTATAAAAGACACCTGTCCACACACTCAATCAAACAGACTCCAACCTCTCCACAATGGCCAAGACCAGAGAGCTGTGTAAGGACATCAGGGATAAAATTGTAGACCTGCACAAGGCTGGGATGGGCTACAGGACAATAGGCAAGCAGCTTGGTGAGAAGGCAACAACTGTTGGCGCAATTATTATAAAATGGAAGAAGTTCAAGATGACGGTCAATCTTCCTCGGTCTGGGGCACCATGCAAGATCTCACCTCGTGGGGCATCAATGATCATGAGGAAGGTGAGGGATCAGCCCAGAACTACACAGCAGGACCTGGTCAATGACCTGAAGAGAGCTGGGACCACAGTCTCAAAGAAAACCATTAGTAACACACTACGCCGTCATGGATTAAAATCCTGCAGCGCACGCAAGGTCCCCCTGCTCAAGCCAGCGCATGTCCAGGCCCGTCTGAAGTTTGCCAATGACCATCTGGATGATCCAGAGGAGTAATGGGAGAAGGTCATGTGGTCTGATGAGACAAAAATAGAGCTTTTTGGTCTAAACTCCACTCGCCGTGTTTGGAGGAAGAAGAAGGATGAGTACAACCCCAAGAACACCATCCCAACCGTGAAGCATGGAGGTGGAAACATCATTCTTTGGGGGTGCTTTTCTGCAAAGGGGACAGGACGACTGCACCGTATTGAGGGGAGGATGGATGGGGCCATGTATCGCGAGATCTTGGCCAACAACCTCCTTCCCTCAATAAGAGCATTGAAGATGGGTCGTGGCTGGGTCTTCCAGCATGACAACGACCCGAAACACACAGCCAGGGCAACTAAGGAGTGGCTCCGTAAGAAGCATCTCAAGGTCCTGGAGTGGCCTAGCCAGTCTCCAGACCTGAACCCAATAGAACATTTTTGGAGGGAGCTGAAAGTCTGTATTGCCCAGCGACAGCCCCGAAACCTGAAGGATCTGGAGAAGGTCTGTATGGAGGAGTGGGCCAAAATCCCTGCTGCAGTGTGTGCAAACCTGCTCAAGAAACGTATGATCTCTGTAATTGCAAACAAAGGTTTCTGTACCAAATATTAAGTTCTGCTTTTCTGATGTATCAAATACTTATGTCATGCAATAAAATGCAAATTAATTACTTAAAAATCATACGTCTGGATTTTTGTTTTAGATTCCGTCACTCACAGTTGAAGAGTACCTATGATAAAAATTACAGACTTCTACATGCTTTGTAAGTGGGCAAACCTGCAAAATTGGCAGTGTATCAAATACTTGTTCTCCCCACTGCATATATGCACTAATATACAAAATATATATATAAAAATACTTTTATTTACTCACACAGATCATTAGTGATAAGGTGCGTGTGAATGTTCATGTAAAACCAGAAAGGTCATGTCCCATCACAGAGTGTCAGCATGCCAGGAACACCTCGAATGCATCTCCCTCCCTAACTATTTCACTCTCTCTTTCTCTTTCGTACTCTTTTTCAATCATTCTGCCATTCGCTTGCTCTCTTTCTCTCTCTTCCCTCCTGCTGCTGTGTTAGAGTCAGGAGGAATAACTGCGAAAAAGAGACAAAGGCACATCAAACACACACACATTTACGCATTCGCATACACACACTCCTCTTGGGCCATTGTTTAACATGATGCATGGGGAGAGAGAGAGCTCTCAAATGTGAATGACAATGTCTGATTCAGACCTGCTGGTCTACAAATACATTTATTTGACGATTACATAAATTATTCATGATTCACTATTATATGTCCTAATTTCATATCATAATATCAAATTCTGAAATATTAAGTAACCATAACATTATTGTATTGCAAAAATTAGGTATTTACAGATAATTAACAGTTAATTTCAAGGCAATTAATTTGATTGAGCCTGTGTTTTGAGATTATTCATATTTAGTATAACAGCGTTATTTTATTTTATTTTATTTTATGCTCCATTTTACCATTTATGGTTGCCTTTAGCTAACAGCTCATTACACGGCTAACAGGGAATGTTCTCAGAAGTTTGGCTAAAGTTCTGGCAAGGTTCTCTGATAGTTATGAACAAACTTCCAGTAACATTAACAGAATGTTTGTTCAAAGTTATCTGGTCTTTAATAACGTTCTCAAATTGTTAGCACAAAAACATTATCTATACATTGTCCATTGAGCGATTTTTTTTTTCTGAATTTTTTTTTGTTCATGTGACTTTTTTAAATGTTACTACTGGTTTCAGACTGCTCAGAGAACATTCACAAGTAACGTTCCCATAATGTTTAAAGAATGATTAAATGGAATGATTCACATGACCAAGAAAAAACTTTTTTTTAACATTACAAAATCTGGACGTTTTGAATGTTCAGAGAACATTCGCAAATAACTTCTTCATAACTTAATGTGTACATTAGCTAAACATGCTTAAAACATATTTTTTGTTAGCTGGGTAGTAACTATTTTAGTACTAATAGTTTTTAATTTCATTAGACTAAATTATAGCAATCATCATTTGTACATCTGGAATTCAAATGATTATTGTTTAAACACTGATTGTAAAGGCATAATCAGATATTTGAAGAAGAAAAAAAGGCAGATAAAGTAAATTCCCAGTGTTTCATTCCTCCTGATGTGTTTTGCACTGGGTAAACTGTTTACACAAAGGATCTGAGTGATGGAAAGTGTATGCATGCTCTGCATCCCTGTGCTCTCACTTAGTCTTGCATCTGTGTGTTTACTGTCATCCTTCCTAATCCCCTTTGTCTCACTAACACTCCTCGGGATACAGTGCACGTATATCCGTGTGTGTGTGTGTGTGTGTGGGGGGGGGGGGCGGTGGGGGTTGGTTTGATGTGTGTATAATGTGCTCAGGAAATCAGTGAGTGCTTAAATGTTTTTATACCTCACATTTATCTTTACCGATCCATAAACCACATAGGGCATAGTATCATATACACACAAACATCTTCTTTGGGCTTCTTAGGGCTTTTTAATTTTATCGGAAATGACCTTGTCATTACAATAAATAAATAAATATTTTTTTCTATAATATACATGCTCACATATACATACAGAAACACACACATATAAAATTATATAAAATATGTAATTTTGTTTTCCTGTTTTTCCTGTCAACAAAATGACTTCATTCAAGGAAATTGAAAATGCCAAACTATAGGGTTTTTTAGTCAAGAATTACAGCCTTTCACATTATTGTTATGTTTTGTTATATTGTAAGTACTTTGTTAATGTTTTTACTGTCTGTATTTAATGTATATAGGTATACAAAACTATAGACCAAATGAAATTCCTTGTGAGTGACCACAATCTTTCAATAAAGCTGTTTCTGATTCTGACTGTTATATATGTGTGTGTGTGTGTGTATATATATATATATACACCGACCAGGCATAACATTATGACAACCTCCTAATATTGTGTTGGTTCCCATTTTGCTGCCAAAACAGCCCTGATCAGTCGAGGCATGGACTCCACTAGACCCCTGAAGGTGTGCTGTGGTATCTGGCACCAAGATGTTAGCAGCAGATCCTTTAAGTCCTGTAAGTTGAGAGGTGGGGGCTCCATGGATCGGACTTGTTTGTTCAACACATCCCACAGATGCTCGATTGGATTGAGATCTGGGGAATTTGGAGGCCAAGTCAACACCTCAAACTCGTTGTTGTGCTCCTCAAACCATTCCTGAACCATTTTTGCTTTGTGGCAGGGCACATTATCCTGCTGAAAGAGGCCACAGCCACCAGGGAATACCGTTTCCATGAAAGGGTGTACATGGTCTGCAACAATGCTTAGGTAGGTGGTACGTGTCAAAGTAACATCCACATGGATGGCAGAACCCAAGGTTTCACAGCAGAACATTGCCCAAAGCATCACACTGCCTCTGCTGGCTTGCCTTCTTCCCATAGTGCATCCTGGTGCCATGTGTTCCCCAGGTAAGTGACGCACACGGACCTGGCCATCCACGTGATGTAAAAGAAAACGTGATCCATCAGACCAGGCCACCTTCTTCCATTGCTCCATGGACCAGTTCTGATGCTCACGTGCCCACTGTTGGCACTTTCGGCGGTGGACAGGGGTCATCATGGGCACCCTGACTGGTCTGCGGCTATGCAGCCCCATACGCAACAAACTGCGATGCACTGTGTATTCTGACACCTTCTATCAGAACCAGCATTAACTTCTGAGCTACAGTAGCTCGTCTGTTTGATCGGACCACTCGGGCCAGCCTTCACTCCCCACGTGAGCCTTGGCCACCCATGACCCTGTCGCCGGTTCACCACTGTTCCTTCCTTGGACCACTTTTGATAGATACTGACCACTGCAGACCAGGAACACCCCACAAGAGTTGCAGTTTTGGAGATGCTCTAACACAGTCGTCTAGCCATCACAATTTGGCCCTTGTCAAAATCCTTATGCTTGCCCATTTTTCCTGCTTCTTACACATCAACTTTGAGGACAAAATGTTCACTTGCTGCCTAATTTATCCCACCCACTAACAGGTGCCGTGATGAAGAGATAATCAGTGTTATTCACTTCACCTGTGTCAGTGGTCATAATGTTATGTCTGATCAGTTTATATGTATATACACTCACCTAAAGGATTATTAGGAACACCTGTTCAATTTCTCATTAATGCAATTATCTAATCAACCAATCACATGGCAGTTGCTTCAATGCATTTAGGGGTGTGGTCCTGGTCAAGACAATCTCCTGAACTCCAAACTGAATGTCAGAATGGGAAAGAAAGGTGATTTAAGCAATTTTGAGCGTGGCATGGTTGTTGGTGCCAGACGGGCCGGTCTGAGTATTTCACAATCTGCTCAGTTACTGGGATTTTCACGCACAACCATTTCTAGAGTTTACAAAGAATGGTGTGAAAAGGGAAAAACATCCAGTATGCGGCAGTCCTGTGGGCGAAAATGCCTTGTTGATGCTAGAGGTCAGAGGAGAATGGGCCGACTGATTCAAGCTGATAGAAGAGCAACTTTGACTGAAATAACCACTCGTTACAACCGAGGTATGCAGCAAAGCATTTGTGAAGCCACAACACGCACAACCTTGAGGCGGATGGGCTACAACAGCAGAAGACCCCACCGGGTACCACTCATCTCCACTACAAATAGGAAAAAGAGGCTACAATTTGCACGAGCTCACCAAAATTGGACAGTTGAAGACTGGAAAAATGTTGCCTGATCTGATGAGGCTTTATTTCTGTTGAGACATTCAGATGGTAGAGTCAGAATTTGGCGTAAACAGAATGAGAACATGGATCCATCATGCCTTGTTACCACTGTGCAGGCTGGTGGTGGTGGTGTAATGGTGTGGGGGATGTTTTCTTGGCACACTTTAGGCCCCTTAGTGCCAATTGGGCATCGTTTAAATGCCACGGCCTACCTGAGCATTGTTTCTGACCATGTCCATCCCTTTATGACCACCATGTACCCATCCTCTGATGGCTACTTCCAGCAGGATAATGCACCATGTCACAAAGCTCGAATCATTGCAAATTGGTTTCTTGAACATGACAATGAGTTCACTGTACTAAAATGGCCCCCACAGTCACCAGATCTCAACCCAATAGAGCATCTTTGGGATGTGGTGGAACGGGAGCTTCGTGCCCTGGATGTGCATCCCACAAATCTCCATCAACTGCAAGATGCTATCCTATCAATATGGGCCAACATTTCTAAAGAATGCTTTCAGCACCTTGTTGAATCAATGCCACGTGGAATTAAGGCAGTTCTGAAGGCGAAAGGGGGTCAAACACAGTATTAGTATGGTGTTCCTAATAATCCTTTAGGTGAGTGTATATATATATATATATATATATATATATATATATATACATACATACGTGTGTGTGTGTGTGTGTGTGTGTCCAGGTAAACCCTACATTATGAGGACAAAATGTCCCCACAAAGATGGTAATATCTGAAATCCTTGTCCTTGTGGGGACATTTTCTTGGTGCCCATGAGGAAAAAAGCTTATAAATCATACTAAATTGTAAAAATGCAGAACATTTTCTGTGATGGGTAGGTTTAGGGGTGGAGTTAGGGTCAGTGGATAGAAGATACAGAATCATCATGTCTATGAAAAGTCCCCATAAATCATGAAAACACAACTATCTATCTGTGTGTTGTGTATATAATTATGACCTTGTCTTTCCCAGGATAGTCTATTAATCTGTTTAATGAGTGGGATGATTGAAGAATCTGTGACACTGTCTTTCTTTGGCTCTGTCTCTCAAAAGCAATGTTCTGCCCTCTCTTTTGTGCGTAGGACAATTGGCAGTGACCCCTTCCAGCTCCCAAAGGTACTCAGAGGTCAGGAGGAGTAACTGCAAAGATAAATATACACTCTCAAACACTGACTGGAGTGGGACGTGACGGCTGGCCGTGGGCTGTTGAGTCTGTTTAAATGAGCCTCTGAAGAGAAGGAGAGTAAGGTAAGCTGTAGGCTTCACCTCATGTACTATATTTGGCTTGCAAACATCTTTGATTATTTTGATAACTTTAAAGTATTTTCACAAATGAGATACAACTTGACAAATGGAATTTTCACCAATCTATTAGAAATAAAATCAGGCTTTAAACAATCAAGAAGCCTTTAAAACATAAACAATCACAGAAGCCTGAGCACTAATGGAATAGTTACATTTTATTACCCCCATTAAACCCATGCATACATGACAAAAGTGAAATAAGAATGTGCTTTCTTTTTACACAGGAACACACAAGCACACACACACACTGCTCTATGGAGACAGCGACTGCTTGCAAAGCCACAGATCTCTCCCATGGAGAGCCGCCACAGGACATAGTCCCTGAGTATCTCTGAAACATTTATGAAGCCTTATAATCCCCTCTCTGCCTAATGTACCCTAACAAGCCTTTACTGCCTCTCTAGCCCTGCTCTAGAGTTCCCGGCATCTAACCCCTTTAACACCCTACTTTCAGTGCTTTTACGTGGTTTTTGCATTTTTAAAACATATAGCATGGTCAAATAGAGATGAGCATCCTAACAGATTCATAGCATACTTAAATGTTGTGTAGTGCTATAGTGGATGATATAATTCAGTATATATAATGTTTATACATATGTGTGTATTTGGGAAATAACATATTATGTGGTAAAGAATTATATAAAAAATATATAATTTTTTTTTGACCCTCCTGTATATTCATTTATTAATATTATTATTCTTTTTTTTAGAAACACTTTACAATAAGGTCCATTAGTTCACATTAGTTAAAGCATTAGCTAACATGAACTAAAAGTGAGCAATACATTTTCTACAGTATTTATGATTATTTGTTAACATTAATTAATGAAAATACAACTGTTCATTGTTAGTCCATGTCAATTCAGGGCCATTAAAAATATGAACAGATACAACTTTTTATTTTAACGTATTAGTAAATGTTGAAATGAACATTACCTAAGAAAAATTAATGCTTTAGAAGTATTTTTCAATGTTAATTGACGTTAACAAATGTAAAGTAATGTTAACAAATTAAACCTTATTTTAAAGTGTGACCCATTTATTTTATATATATATATATATATAAGTGCTAGGCAATCAATTAATCGTGGTTAATCGCATCCAAAATAAAAGTTCATGTTTACACAATATATGTGTGTGTACTGTGTATAATTATGTATATATAAATACACACTCCTTCATGTATATATTTAAGATGATATATTTATCATCTAAATATATATTTATAAATAGATATAAATATATATTTATGATATATTTATCATGAATGGATGACAGGAGATGGTGACGGGAGTGGCGTGATGACGACGATCCCCTGGTGGCGATGATGGGAACAGCCCAATGGCACAGACCCAGAGCTCACCAGTGCTGACAGCCCATGGCAGAGTCGAGGGAGGGAGGAGCCAAGGTGGTGTAGTGGCTGACGACTTCTGGGGAACGACCGCAGGAGACGAGGACGAGGACGATGGATCCATAGGCGCAGACGGAGAGCCGATGGGATCGAGCATCATCGCTGGCACTGGAGACCTAGGCGATGCCGCGGCAACGATCGAAGGCGAAGCCAGAGTACCCGAGGGCTGAGTTGGAACCGGTGGGACTGAGGACAGAGGCGACGCCGAGGGGAAGGAGGAACCTGCTGCAGCCATAGGGGTGGAGGGACGGAGTGCAGCAGACAGCCCGCAAGTCCGTAGCGGAAGTGGTGTGACAACTGACCAAGGGGAAGCCGGCAGGACGAGGGAGCCCGGTGGAACCATAAGTCCGAGGGTCTCCGGTGGAGCCAAGGGTGGGAGGAGCCAAGACAGAGCCGACAGGTCGAGATGGAGAGAAGAGATCCGAGGCCGGAGGCGGAGCCGCAGGATCCTCAGGTACTGGCGCTGCTGGTGGGAACACGACCTGCGGCTCGACGTCATAGCAGGGCTTCCACGGAGACGCCGCAGGGCTGTACACATCGGGCAGTGGCGGGGCTGGAGGACTGCCTGAGTTTTGCAGTGAAAGAAATCTTGACAGACTTATGTTAGATAATGCACAGTCCATGTAGGTCGATGAAAATAAGTCAGAGTTCATGGTGCTGTCTAGTAACAGCGATGATGAAGGTACTGTGTGGGATAGGGTGGGAGTCGCTAGCTCCTCACCGAAGGTTATCAGCCAGTCCTCGCACAAATTCTCTGCGGTCGAAGATGGTGTGTTGGGCTCTGGGTCTGGCTGTGTACCGGAGTCCAGTCCTGTGGTGTCTGGGAGGTCAATAGGGTGGTTGAAGGTTGTTCCGATCCGGAACAAGGTCTTCAGGGTCTCGTCGTTGAGAGTGCAGGTGATGGCAAAAGAACAAAAACCCTTCACAAATAAAACAAAATCA